>OZ020502.1:12492472-13692472 GCA_963971365.1 Lasioglossum villosulum | reverse complement strand
GTTGTCATCATCATCGTCATCATCATCATCATCATCATCAAGATATATTATTTTTTTCGAGGCGCGCGTTACATCGGCTGCGTCATTCTTTTCCCTATTTCCATTCTTCTTTATTCTTCTTCTTTTTTTCATGGAGGACGATGGCGTTCCCCTAATATCCGAGAATCTTCTTTTTTTTCGTAGGAAGGACGACGGTGATGTTTCCTTGATATCTGATAACGCGTTGTCGTTCGGTTTGACAGCGGTTGTATTTTGAACTATCTGTTTCAACGGTTCGACGATTGGTTGTAAAGTCGTTCGCAAATTCGTCTCGGCCGTCAGTTTCCCAACTTTCAACGCTAAATACTTTTTACGTATGATATCGCTGGTCTTCGCTATTTCGTTCACGATTGAAGCTCGCAGCTTCTCCTTCTCTTGGGCTGACATATTGGTTATGCAAGAGATATTTTACAACCGCGATACAGCACCGACGACTCTTATCGAGCAACTGTATTCGCTACAGTACGACAAACTCGTTAAATCCACGTCTGTAACGACCACGATTCGCAGGGCTGTCTTTATCGATTACGAGAAATCCATACTTCGTTCGCCAGCAATTCGCACATAACGCGCTAAACGTCTCGAACGACATATCGGTATTTACATGATCCTGATGAACGTGACGTAAATTCATGGTATCCTGTTTGAACAGAATCAACAGATTGGCATTGTCACGAATTAAATGTTTAGGTATTCTCGCGTACGACTGACCCAGGTAGAAGCAATCGACGTGCGAATGTCTACCCATCGCGAAATACTCTCTCATGATATCCTGCTCGTCGCACGCCACGTCGTCGAAGATAAAAATCGAATCGGGCCGTGCCTCTGTGGGGGGGATTACGTCAGCGTTATCCGCGAACGCGAAGTATCCTACATCCTTCCCCACGGATGAGAATAGTTTGCTCAAGTATTGGTATTTTGGTTGACACAGAGATTTCGAATACACGTAGACATTGGCGAATCGTAGCCCGTTCGCGCTCTCCAACAGGCTAATCATAACGTTCGTTTTACCACATCCTGACGGGCCGCTTATGACGCATCGTACATTGCCTGGTAACAATGATCCATGTTTCCGCATCGTTTCGTCGCAATCGTCGAACGCGCGACTCGTTGGAACACGAATATCCAAAGATTGCCTCACAAAACGCATGTTCTGATTGATTCGATGAGGGGGTGGGTGGGGGAGTATTTATACGACAGCCCGAACACCATTGGTATCAGTCGCTCTAAAGGGTTCGTTTCTTTCCAAAGCGAGAGAGAGCAGAAAAAGTAGCTTATGCGTGCGAATCATCGTTCACAACGGTGCCCCGGTTCGCATACGGGTAAGGGATTCTTAAACAGAGCTATAAACGCGTTGCCGGTCGAATTACATATACCCGGTTATCAATTCTGTGGTCCTGGTACGAAACTGACCGCTCGATTAGCTCGTGGGGATCGAGGAATCAATCCGTTGGATGCAGCCTGTCGTGAACACGATATAGCGTATTCACGGTACAAGGATCTTGGAAATCGTCACGCAGCCGACAGCGTTTTGGCAGATCGAGCGTTGCATCGAGTAACGTCTGGGGACGCAACTTTGGGAGAGAAGGTGTCCGCGGCTGCAGTGTTGGCAGCCATGAAAGCTAAAACGAAATTGGGCATGGGCCTGATAAAGAAAAAAGGTGAAAAGAGAAAAAAACAACGAATTCTCCCGATCGCCAAACGCGGTGGTTTTCTGCCGCTGCTGCTGCCTGCTTTGTCGGCTATAGGAGCATTGACGGGTGGTGCCGCAGGAGTAGTCAAAGCCATTAACGCTGCGAAAGCTGCAAAGAAACAATTGCAAGAAGCGGAGCGACACAATCGTGCCATGGAGGGTCGTGGGGTATATCTCGCACCGTATAAGCATGGAAAAGGTTTGAAGAGGGGGAAAAAAAAAACAACGAAGAAAGACAACACGACGACAGACGTCGAATTGATGACCTTCTGTAAAGAATTACCATACTTTCGCGGAGTTTTTATGCGTGACGATTTGCCGCCGCATGCATGGGTAAACGAGCGGGGTATAGTCAATCTAGACGATAGTCGTGGACCGGGAACGCACTGGGTCGCCTATATAAAACACGGCTCGCGCGTCAAATACTTTGATAGTTTTGGAAATCTTCGACCGCCGATCGAGTTGATTCGCTATTTCGGTGCGAACGCGACGATCTTATATAACCACGAACGTTTTCAAAACTACGACGAAAGCGTGTGTGGGCAATTGTGCGTGAAATTTCTCCGAGAAACTACGTTATAAATTCTCTGGAAAGAGTCTCTCTCTCTCTCTGCACGATGCATGCGAAAAAGTCATTTACGCTCACGTTGTCGGGGAGAAGCAGCATACTGTCGTCCAAGTACTTTCCACCCATAGATCTGGCCAATGGCGAATACGAGCTGGGATTGCTCGATTTACAAACTTATTACACGATACCGAACATCAGCGCCAACATCGGAAACAATCGATTCTACTTCGGTGAAAAAGACGAGGAGATCGTCATCCCCGACGGATCGTACGAATTGGAAGCGATTAACGCATACTTGAGGCGTGAAATACGCGCGCGGTATCCCCCAAAAAATGTTGGCGAGTCATCCACCGTCTCCGATATCGAATATCCGCTGGTCCTACGAGCGAACAACAACACCATGAAAAGCGAAATTATAAGCAAGTATCAAATAAACTTTACAAAGCCTCGCAACGTGGGATCTATTCTGGGATTTTCCTTGAATCGTGTTTTGTCACCGAACGCGTGGCACACGTCGAACGCACCTGTGAATATCATCAACGTGAATATCGTACGAGTGGAATGCAACATAACCACTGGATCGTACGACAATGGCAAACTCGTTCACACGATACATGAGTTCGCGCCCCAGGTACCACCGGGGTATAAATTATCGGAAACGCCCGCACGAGTCATTTACCTTCCGATCGTTGCACGAGTAATTGACGATTTAACGATTCGCATAGTTGACCAATCCGGACGTTTGATTGATTTTCGAGGTGAAGAAATCACGGTGCGACTACACGTGCGAAGGAGCAATGCTAATTCATAACAATACGGCATTCCATACGTTGAACAACAGCAGCACATTGATTCGCAAGAAACTAACTGTGGAAAAAAACGTAAAGTCAGCGATACGTAAAAAATTAACCGTGGAAAACGCAAAGTATCTACGATCTTTGGGATTTATTGTTAGAAAGTGAGTGGAAAAATCATGTTCGACGACATTTTGAACATCTCTGAAGCGCCGATCTCCGACAATCGCATAACGAAGATTGAGCTGCACACGTACAATCCGTACGCCAACACGACGTTCGAAAACAGCGATGAAGTACGGATACCCATTCAACAACAAGACCTGTACACGCTCCCGTGTAAAAGCTTTCTATATGTTGAGGGAAAACTTAGTTTACCGGGAAAACTCGAATTACCGGCTGGAGCAGGAGAATCACGCATCGATACGGCGACTCTCGAGAACAATGCCGTTGCGTTTATGTTCGAGGAAATACGCTACGAATTGAATGGAGTGGAAATCGATCGGTCCAGAAATCCTGGTGCAACGACAACTCTGAAGAATTACGTGAGTCTATCCAGAACGAGAAGCGACGCGTTATCCAACGCTGGCTGGCTGTATGGTGATGATCGACAGAAGCAAACGGCGACGACCACGGCTGCGATAAATTTCAACTTTTGTGTGCCTATGAACGTTTTATTAGGCTTCTGCGAAGACTACAAACGCGTTGTGATAAATGCTCGACATGAATTGATTTTGATTCGCTCGCGTACCGACGCGAACGCGTTGTTCAGTCCTTCCAACAACGCGAAACCTATTCTGGATCTGTACAAAATTCAATGGCGAATGCCACACGTTGCATTGGATGAACTACATAAGCTGTCCATGTTACGTATTTTGGACAGCGACAGACCGATTGGCATGAGTTTTCGATCGTGGGATCTGTTCGAATATCCTCTGCTGCAGACTACTACGAAGCATACATGGGCGATAAAAACGACTCAGCAAATGGAAAAACCGCGATACGTTATATTCGCTTTGCAAACCAATCGAAAGAATAACTTAACGAAAACGGTCACGCGATTCGATCATTGCGCATTGTCAAATATTCGGCTTTACTTGAACTCGGAAACCTATCCGTACGATGATTTAAATATTGATTTCGAGAAAGGTAAATACGCATTGCTCTACGACATGTATGCAAAATTCCAAGAATCATACTATGGAAACGGCGAAGCGCTACTCGACGTCTCAGATTTCCTGCGATATGGTCCATTCGTCGTTCTCGATTGTTCCCGGCAAAACGATGCGTTAAAAAACGCTACGATTGACGTGCGAATCGAATTTGAATGTCGAACCGACGTCCCCCCATCGACAACAGCCTACTGCTTGATGATACACGACCGCATCGTGGAGTACAGTCCATTGACGAATATTGTTCGAAAAATTACTTAATATATACTTTATAAAATAAAAAATCATGTGAAAGATCTTTTTTTATTTAAAACAATCCTCCTCCTCCTCCTCCTCCTCCTCCTCCTCCTCCTCCTCCTCCTCCTCCTCCTCATACACATTCTCACTTATCTTTCAAAATGCATGTAAGATCATGCTCGAATTTCGCTTGTACATTGAGAGAGAGATTCACTTTTGCAGGGTGGCATAGAGTTTCCCTTATCTTTTCGACACGTGTAGGATTGTGCTCGAATATGCTTCACGGTTTTTATTATGTATATCGTTCGAGATGTAAGAGAAGTGTTTTATGAAACGCTACAGATTATGATCTGTAGTAGCAGCATCGTTTCGCTGCTGATATCGAGTTGTCAAGCCAAGACATGCAATCATGAGTTGAGATTTCACATGGACTGGGTTAGGGCTCGATTACCGCTGATTCAAAACATGCATTCGCGAGTTGAGATTTTCATTTATTCTTATCTACTGCAACGAATGTCTTTTCTAATCTTATGAGCGGAGATTTTGCAGCATCTTTTCCCACAGGGGATGCATATATAAGAATGGGTGTTGTCGTCCTAGATCAAAAATCTTTCCACATTGCAAGATGCCGCACTATTTAATCATAAACAGTTTCCCACCCACGAATAATCAGACACAAATGATGGTAAGTACAAAGAAATATTATAAGTAATATATATTATTTAATGTTAGATATTTTATATTATTTAATGTTAGATATTTTATATTATAATAATAATAATATTTTATATTATTAACAGATTTTTGATACGGAGGAGGAAATGGATGCATTTCTTCGGGGGTGGCGATTCGCCATGGAAAGGTATTTTATAGAAGATGAAATATGGTACCCCGAAATCATAACTGCGGTGATGGTTACACATTTAAATACCGTGAGTAAAGCGAATGATTTTATATATTTATACATAATTAAAATTACTAATTAATAATTAAATATTTTTTTCAGACTCAGCAATAAGAAATTGTTTTTTTATTTTTTAAATAATTATAGTAATAATTATAGTAATAATAATAATAATAATAATATTAATGTAGTTTTAATATATAATTTAGAATAAATATTTTTTATCATAATTATTATCATAATTATTGAAATTCCTGTCATCCTTTCAGACTCTCCAATTAAAAAAATAATGTATTTTTATATTTTTATATTAAAATTATTAGAAAAAATATGTATTTTTATATTAATTAATGTATAATGTTTAATATGTAATTTTACAATAAATATTATTTTACCAGATTAAAATCTACCCATAATTATCGAAATTCCCCTAATCCTTTCTTGTACGCGTGCCGCACGGCCTTGTCCTTCCTGTTCCCCGGCATCAGCAGGCACTCCAAGTCAGCATAGATAACAAACGGCGCCTGTTCTTTGTTCGCGTAGTTCTTAAACCTCAGCGACTTATCTTCTTCTGTTCGAAAGAAGACTTTATATGTAGATTAATTTTTCTATTTTATTCGCATTCTTATAGGAATTGTAAAAAAGAAACTGTAATTTTACAATAAATATTATTTCTACCAGATTGAAATCTTCCACAATTATTTAAATTCCCCTCATCCTTTCCTTCGTACAGTACCCATCCTGCGAGCCACATTTTTTATGAAAAGGAATGAAGGGACTGCTCGGTACGTAAAATGTTGTTGTGAAAACACAATATTACACACGAAATATCACTCCATATGATGACCGTTATTGTCGGCGTTTACTTATGGTATAACTTCGTAAGACGACTGTGACGACGTCCTATTTATCCAAGGAAACTGTCCTTGATAAGAGGTATCATATTACAGATGACTCATCAATCATGACTCATCACACGTTCAAGGTTAACCAAAGCGACTTTTACACGTGCGAGATTGCTGTTGCTATGGGGTCGAACACCCCAAACGGCTGCAGTTTTGCACGTGCGATGGGGTATCATATTACATACCTCCGAATACCACGATGGTGCGTCATGACGCATGACTCATAACGCATGACTCATCACACGTTCAAGGTTAACCAAAAAGCTGCAGTTTTACACGTGCGAGATTGCTGTTGCTATGGGGTATCATATTACATAACCCCTCCCCCTACGAACACGTTCAAGGTTACCCCCAAAAAGCTGACGCTGCAGTTTGATACCCCCCTCCCCCTCAAAAATAAAGCTGACGTTCAAGGTTACCCCCAAAAAGCTGACGCTGCAGTTTGATACCCCCCTCCCCCCTCAAAAATATGCTCGTGCTATAAGGTAATTCCCCCACCCCTCCACCCGCAAAATTTGGTTCTGTTATAAGCTAATTCCCCCCTCCCCCCTCCCACACAAAGTCGCGCTATAAGGTAAATTGCCGGTAAGGTAGGAATCTGCCTACAATGATAAGTGGTGTGCTAGAACCGGCCTAGACATACTACTGAATTGATGCAGTAACATCGAAATTGCATGCAGGGACGCGTAACAATCCACTTCATGCAATCGACGACTAATGTATGCGAACAAGTTATATTCTGTTCCGAAATGGTCTTTTACGTGAAAATAGCTACATCTGCATCGAAACGTATGGAATTGACGCAAAAACATCGAATTCTCATGCAGGAACGCGTAACAATCGAGTTCATGCAAGCGGCGACGAATGTTCGTGTACAAGTTCTTTTCTGTTCGAGAATGATCATTCGCAAGCAAAAACGATGCATCTGCATCGAAACGTACAGAATTGACACAGAAACATCTAATTAGCATGCAGGAACGCGTTACAATCGATTTCACGCAAGCCACGACGAATGTTCGTGTACAAGTTACTTTCTGTTCCAGAATGAAGATTCGAATGCGAAAACGAGGCATCTGCATCGAAATGTATGGAATTGACGCAAAAACATCGAATTCTCATGCAGGAACGCGTAACAATCGAGTTCATGCAAGCGACGACGAATGTTCGAGTACAAGTTATTTTCTGTTCCAGAATGATGATATGCGTGCAAAAAGGATGCATCCGCAACGAAATGTATGGAATTGACACAGAAATAACGAGTTTGCAGGTAGGACCGCGTTACAATCGATTTCATGTAAGCGACGACGAATGTACGTGTAGAAGTAATTTTCTGTTCTGGAATGATCATTCGCAAGCAAAATCGCTGCATCCTCATCGAAACGTATGGAATTCACACAGAAACATCGAGTTTGCATGCAGGAAAGCGTCACAATCGATTTCATGGAAGCGACGACGATTGTACGTGTACAAGTTATTTTCTGTTCCTCAATGAAGATTCGCGTGCAAAAACGATGCATTTGCATCGAAACGTACAGAATTGACACAGAAACATCTAATTAGCATGCAGGAACGCGTTATAACCGATTTCACGCAAGCGACGACGAATGTTCGTGTACAAGTTATTTTACGTTCCAGAATGAAGATGCGCGTGCAAAAAGGATGCATCCGCATCTAAATGTATGGAATTGACGCAAAAACATCGAATTCTCATGCAGGAACGCGTAACAATCGAGTTCATGCAAGCGACGACGAGCTCTCGTGTACAAGTTATTTTCTGTTCCAGAATGATGATTCGAATGCGAAAAGGAGGCATCCGCATCGAAATGTATGGAATTGACACAGAAACATCGAGTTTGCAGGTAGGACCGCGTTACAATCGATTACATGCAAGCGACGACGAATGTACGTGTAGAAGTAATTTTCTGTTCTGGAATGATCATTCGCAAGCGAAATCGCTGCATCCTCATCGAAACGTATGGAACTCACACAGAAACATCGGGTTTGCAGGTATTACCGCGTTACAATCGATTTCATGGAAGCGACGACGAATGTACGTGTAGAAGTAATTTTCTGTTCTGGAATGATCATTCGCAAGCAAAATCGCTGCATCCTCATCGAAACGTATGGAATTCATACAGAAACATCGAATGTGCATGCAGAAACGCGTTATAATCGAGTTCATGCAAGCGCCGACGAATGTTCGTGTACAAGTTACTTTATGATCCAAAATGAAGATCCGCGTGCAAAAAGGATGCATCCGCATCGAAATGTATGGAATTGACGCAAAAACATCGAATTCTCATGCAGGAACGCATAACAATCGATTTCGTGAAAGCGACGACAATTGCACGTGTACAAGTTATTTCCTGTTCCACAATGAAGATTCGAATGCGAAAACGAGGCATCTGCATCTAAACGTATGGAATTGACGCAGAAACGCGTTACAATCGAGTTCATGCAAGCGTCGACGAATGTTCGTGTACAAGTTACTTTATGATCCAAAATGAAGATCCGCGTGCAAAAAGGATGCATCCGCATCGAAACGTATGGAATTCACACAGAAACATCGAATTCTCATGCAGGAACGCGTAACAATCGATTTCATGGAAGCGACGACGATTGTACGTGTACAAGTTATTTTCTGTTCCAGAATGATGATTCGAATGCGAAAAGGAGGCATCTGCATCGAAACGTATGGAATTGACGCAGAAACGCGTTACAATCGAGTTCATGCAAGCGTCGACGAATGTTCGTGTACAAGTTACTTTATGATCCAAATGAAGATCCGCGTGCAAAAAGGATGCATCCGCATCGAAATGTATGGAATTGACGCAGAAACATCGAAATTGCATGCAGGGACGCGTAACAATCGATTTCATGCAAGCGACAACGAATGTACGTGTAGAAGTAATTTTCTGTTCTGGAATGATCATTCGAATGCGAAAAGGAGGCATCTGCATCGAAACGTATGGAATTGACGCAGAAACGCGTTACAATCGAGTTCATGCAAGCGTCGACGAATGTTCGTGTACAAGTTACTTTATGATCCAAATGAAGATCCGCGTGCAAAAAGGATGCATCCGCATCGAAATGTATGGAATTGACACAGAAACATCGAGTTTGCAGGTAGGACCGCGTTACAATCGATTTCATGCAAGCGGCGACGAATGTACGCGTAGAAGTAATTTTCATTTCTGGAATGATCATTCGCAAGCAAAATCGCTGCATCCTCATCGAAACGTATGGAATTCACACAGAAAAATCGAGTTTGCATGCAGGAAAGCGTCACAATCGATTTCTTGGAAGCGACGACGATTGTACGTGTACAAGTTATTTTCTGTTCCTCAATGAAGATTCGCGTGCAAAAACGATGCATCTGCATCGAAACGTACAGAATTGACACAGAAACATCTAATTAGCATGCAGGAACGCGTTATAATCGATTTCACGCAAGCGACGACGAATGTTCGTGTACAAGTTATTTTACGTTCCAGAATGAAGATCCGCGTGCAAAAAGGATGCATTCGCATCTAAATGTATGGAATTGACGGAAAAACATCGAATTCTCATGCAGGAACGCGTAACATTCGAGTTCATGCAAGCGACGACGAATGTTCGTGTACAAGTTATTTTCTGTTCCTCAATGAAGATTCGCGTGCCAAAACGATGCATCTGCATCGAAACGTACAGAATTGACACAGAAACATCTAATTAGCATGCAGGAACGCGTTATAATCGATTTCACGCAAACGACGACGAATGTTCGTGTACAAGTTATTTTACGTTCCAGAATGAAGATCCGCGTGCAAAAAGGATGCATCCGCATCTAAATGTATGGAATTGACGCAAAAACATCGAATTCTCATGCAGGAACGCGTAACAATCGAGTTCATGCAAGCGACGACGAATGTTCGTGTACAAGTTCTTTTCTGTTCCTCAATGAAGATTCGCGTGCAAAAACGATGCATCTGCATCGAAACGTACAGAATTGACACAGAAACATCTAATTAGCATGCAGGAACGCGTTATAATCGATTTCACGCAAGCGACGACGAATGTTCGTGTACAAGTTATTTTACGTTCCAGAATGAAGATCCGCGTGCAAAAAGGATGCATCCGCATCTAAATGTATGGAATTGACGCAAAAACATCGAATTCTCATGCAGGAACGCGTAACAATCGAGTTCATGCAAGCGACGACGAATGTTCGTGTACAAGTTATTTCCTGTTCCACAAAGAAGATTCGAATGCGAAAACGAGGCATCTGCATCGAAACGTATGGAATTGACCCAGAAACGCGTTACAATCGAGTTCATGCAAGCGTCGACGAATGTTCGTGTACAAGTTACTTTATGTTCCAAAATGAAAATCCGCGTGCAAAAAGGATGCATCCGCATCGAAATGTATGGAATTGACGCAGAAACATCGAAATTGCATGCAGGGACGCGTAACAATCCACTTCATGCAATCGACGACTAATGTATGCGGACAAGTTATATTCTGTTCCGAAATGTTCTTTTACGTGAAAATAGCTACATCCTCATCGAAACGTATGGAATTCACACAGAAACATCGAGTTTGCATGCAGGAAAACGTCACAATCGATTTCATGGAAGCGACGACGATTGTACGTGTACAAGTTATTTTCTGTTCCAGAATGATGATTCGAATGCGAAAACGAGGCATCTGCATCGAAACGTATGGAATTGACCCAGAAACACGTTACAATCGAGTTCATGCAAGCGGCGACCAATGTTCGTGTACAAGTTATTTTATGTTCCAAAATGAAGTTCCACGTGTAAAAAGGATGCATCCGCATCGAAATGTATGGAATTGACGCGGAAACATCGAAATTGCATGCAGGGACCCGTAACAATCCACTTCATGCAATCGACGACTAATGTATGCGAACAAGTTATATTCTGTTCCGAAATGGTCTTTTACGTGAAAATAGCTACATCTGCATCGAAACGTATGGAATTGACGCAAAAACATCGAATTCTCATGCAGGAACGCGTAACAATCGAGTTCATGAAAGCGACGACGATTGTACCTGTACAAGTTATTTTCTGTTCCAGAATGATGATTGGAATGCGAAAAGGAGGCATCTGCATCGAAACGTATGGAATTGACGCAGAAACGCGTTACAATCGATTTCATGCAAGCGACGACGAATGTACGTGTACAAGTTCTTTTCTGTTCGAGAATGATGATTCGCGTGCAAAAACGATGCATCCGCATCGAAATGTATGGAATTGACACAGAAACATCGAGTTTGCAGGTAGGACCGCGTTACAATCGATTTCATGCAAGCGGCGACGAATGTACGCGTAGAAGTAATTTTCATTTCTGGAATGATCATTCGCAAGCAAAATCGCTGCATCCTCATCGAAACGTATGGAATTCACACAGAAAAATCGAGTTTGCATGCAGGAAAGCGTCACAATCGATTTCATGGAAGCGACGACGATTGTACGTGTACAAGTTATTTTCTGTTCCTCAATGAAGATTCGCGTGCAAAAACGATGCATCTGCATCGAAACGTACAGAATTGACACAGAAACATCTAATTAGCATGCAGGAACGCGTTATAATCGATTTCACGCAAGCGACGACGAATGTTCGTGTACAAGTTATTTTACGTTCCAGAATGAAGATCCGCGTGCAAAAAGGATGCATTCGCATCTAAATGTATGGAATTGACGGAAAAACATCGAATTCTCATGCAGGAACGCGTAACATTCGAGTTCATGCAAGCGACGACGAATGTTCGTGTACAAGTTATTTTCTGTTCCTCAATGAAGATTCGCGTGCCAAAACGATGCATCTGCATCGAAACGTACAGAATTGACACAGAAACATCTAATTAGCATGCAGGAACGCGTTATAATCGATTTCACGCAAACGACGACGAATGTTCGTGTACAAGTTATTTTACGTTCCAGAATGAAGATCCGCGTGCAAAAAGGATGCATCCGCATCTAAATGTATGGAATTGACGCAAAAACATCGAATTCTCATGCAGGAACGCGTAACAATCGAGTTCATGCAAGCGACGACGAATGTTCGTGTACAAGTTCTTTTCTGTTCCTCAATGAAGATTCGCGTGCAAAAACGATGCATCTGCATCGAAACGTACAGAATTGACACAGAAACATCTAATTAGCATGCAGGAACGCGTTATAATCGATTTCACGCAAGCGACGACGAATTTTCGTGTACAAGTTATTTTACGTTCCAGAATGAAGATCCGCGTGCAAAAAGGATGCATCCGCATCTAAATGTATGGAATTGACGCAAAAACATCGAATTCTCATGCAGGAACGCGTAACAATCGAGTTCATGCAAGCGACGACGAATGTTCGTGTACAAGTTATTTCCTGTTCCACAAAGAAGATTCGAATGCGAAAACGAGGCATCTGCATCGAAACGTATGGAATTGACCCAGAAACGCGTTACAATCGAGTTCATGCAAGCGTCGACGAATGTTCGTGTACAAGTTACTTTATGTTCCAAAATGAAAATCCGCGTGCAAAAAGGATGCATCCGCATCGAAATGTATGGAATTGACGCAGAAACATCGAAATTGCATGCAGGGACGCGTAACAATCCACTTCATGCAATCGACGACTAATGTATGCGAACAAGTTATATTCTGTTCCGAAATGTTCTTTTACGTGAAAATAGCTACATCCTCATCGAAACGTATGGAATTCACACAGAAACATCGAGTTTGCATGCAGGAAAGCGTCACAATCGATTTCATGGAAGCGACGACGATTGTACGTGTACAAGTTATTTTCTGTTCCTCAATGAAGATTCGCGTGCAAAAACGATGCATCTGCATCGAAACGTACAGAATTGACACAGAAACATCTAATTAGCATGCAGGAACGCGTTATAATCGATTTCACGCAAGCGACGACGAATGTTCGTGTACAAGTTATTTTACGTTCCAGAATGAAGATCCGCGTACAAAAAGGATGCATCCGCATCTAAATGTATGGAATTGACGGAAAAACATCGAATTCTCATGCAGGAACGCATAACAATCGATTTCGTGAAAGCGACGACTATTGCACGTGTACAAGTTATTTCCTGTTCCACAATGAAGATTCGAATGCGAAAACGAGGCATCTGCATCGAAACGTATGGAATTGACGCAGAAACGCGTTACAATCGAGTTCATGCAAGCGTCGACGAATGTTCGTGTACAAGTTACTTTATGATCCAAAATGAAGATCCGCGTGCAAAAAGGATGCATCCGCATCGAAATGTATGGAATTGACGCAGAAACATCGAATTCTCATGCAGGAACGCGTAACAATCGATTTCATGGAAGCGACGACGATTGTACGTGTACAAGTTATTTTCTGTTCCAGAATGATGATTCGAATGCGAAAAGGAGGCATCTGCATCGAAACGTATGGAATTGACGCAGAAACGCGTTACAATCGAGTTCATGCAAGCGTCGACGAATGTTCGTGTACAAGTTACTTTATGATCCAAATGAAGATCCGCGTGCAAAAAGGATGCATCCGCATCGAAATGTATGGAATTGACGCAGAAACATCGAAATTGCATGCAGGGACGCGTAACAATCGATTTCATGCAAGCGACAACGAATGTACGTGTAGAAGTAATTTTCTGTTCTGGAATGATCATTCGAATGCGAAAAGGAGGCATCTGCATCGAAACGTATGGAATTGACGCAGAAACGCGTTACAATCGAGTTCATGCAAGCGTCGACGAATGTTCGTGTACAAGTTACTTTATGATCCAAATGAAGATCCGCGTGCAAAAAGGATGCATCCGCATCGAAATGTATGGAATTGACGCAGAAACATCGAAATTGCATGCAGGGACTCGTAACAATCGATTTCATGCAAGCGACAACGAATGTACGTGTAGAAGTAATTTTCTGTTCTGGAATGATCATTCGCAACCAAAATCGCTGCATCCTCATCGAAACGTATGGAATTCACACAGAAACATCGAGTTTGCATGCAGGAAAGCGTCACAATCGATTTCATGCAAGCGACAACGAATGTTCGTGTACAAGTTACTTTCTGTTCCAGAATGAAGATTCGAATGCGAAAACGAGGCATCTGCATCGATATGTATGTAATTGACGCAAAAACATCGAATTCTCATGCAGGAACGCGTAACAATCGAGTTCATGCAAGCGACGACGAATGATCGAGTACAAGTTATTTTATGTTCCAGAATGATGATCCGCGTGTAAAAAGGATGCATCCGCATCGAAATGTATGGAATTGACACAGAAATAACGAGTTTGCAGGTAGGACCGCGTTACAATCGATTTCATGCAAGCGACAAAAAATGTTCGTGTACAAGTTACTTTCTGTTCCAGAATGAAGATTCGAATGCGAAAACGAGGCATCTGCATCGAAACGTATGGAATTGACCCAGAAACACGTTACAATCGAGTTCATGCAAGCGGCGACCAATGTTCGTGTACAAGTTACTTTATGTTCCAAAATGAAGTTCCACGTGCAAAAAGGATGCATCCGCATCGAAATGTATGGAATTGACGCGGAAACATCGAAATTGCATGCAGGGACCCGTAACAATCCACTTCATGCAATCGACGACTAATGTATGCGAACAAGTTATATTCTGTTCCGAAATGGTCTTTTACGTGAAAATAGCTACATCTGCATCGAAACGTATGGAATTGACGCAAAAACATCGAATTCTCATGCAGGAACGCGTAACAATCGAGTTCATGAAAGCGACGACGATTGTACGTGTACAAGTTATTTTCTGTTCCAGAATGATGATTGGAATGCGAAAAGGAGGCATCTGCATCGAAACGTATGGAATTGACGCAGAAACGCGTTACAATCGATTTCATGCAAGCGACGACGAATGTACGTGTAGAAGTAATTTTCTGTTCTGGAATGATCATTCGCAAGCAAAATCGCTGCATCCTCATCGAAACGTATGGAGTTCACACAAAAACATCGAGCTTGCATGCAGGAAAGCGTCACAATCGATTTCACGGAAGCGACGACGATTGTACGTGTACAAGTTATTTTCTGTTCCAGAATGATGATCCGCGTGCAAAAAGGATGCATCCGCATCGAAATGTATGGAATTGACACAGAAATAACGAGTTTGCAGGTAGGACCGCGTTACAATCGATTTCATGCAAGCGGCAACGAATGTTCGTGTACAAGTTATTTTCTGTTCCTCAATGAAGATTCGCGTGCAGAAAGGATGCAGCCGCATCTAAATGTATGGAATTGACGCAAAAACATCGAATTCTCATGCAGGAACGCGTAACAATCGATTTCGTGAAAGCGACGACGAGCTCTCGTGTACAAGTTATTTTCTGTTCCAGAATGAAGATTCGCGTGCAGAAACGATACATCCGCATCGAAATGTATGGAATTGACGCAAAAACATCGAATTCTCATGCAGGAACGCATAACAATCGAGTTCATGCAAGCGACGACGAATGTTCGTGTACAAGTTCTTTTCTGTTCGAGAATGATGATTCGCGTGCAAAAACGATACATCCGCATCGAAATGTATGGAATTGACACAGAAATAACGAGTTTGCAGGTAGGACCGCGTTACAATCGATTTCATGCAAGCGGCAACGAATGTTCGTGTACAAGTTATTTTCTGTTCCTCAATGAAGATTCGCGTGCAGAAAGGATGCATCCGCATCTAAATGTATGGAATTGACGCAAAAACATCGAATTCTCATGCAGGAACGCGTAACAATCGATTTCGTGAAAGCGACGACGAGCTCTCGGGTACAAGTTATTTTCTGTTCCAGAATGAAGATTCGCGTGCAGAAACGATACATCCGCATCGAAATGTATGGAATTGACGCAAAAACATCGAATTCTCATGCAGGAACGCATAACAATCGAGTTCATGCAAGCGACGACGAATGTTCGTGTACAAGTTCTTTTCTGTTCGAGAATGATGATTCGCGTGCAAAAACGATACATCCGCATCGAAATGTATGGAATTGACGCAAAAACATCGAATTCTCATGCAGGAACGCATAACAATCGAGTTCATGCAAGCGACGACGAATGTTCGTGTACAAGTTCTTTTCTGTTCGAGAATGATGATTCGCGTGCAAAAACGATGCATCCGCATCGAAATGTATGGAATTGACACAGAAACATCGAGTTTGCAGGTAGGACAGCGTTACAATCGATTTCATGCAAGCGACGACGAATGTACGTGTAGAAGTAATTTTCTGTTCTGGAATGATCATTCGCAAGCAAAATCGCTGCATCCTCATCGAAACGTATGGAATTCATACAGAAACATCGAATGTGCATGCAGGAACGCGTTATAATCGAGTTCATGCAAGCGCCGACGACCTCTCGTGTACAAGTTATTTTCTGTTCCAGAATGATGATTCGAATGCGAAAAGGAGGCATCTGCATCGAAACGTATGGAATTGACGCAGAAACGCGTTACAATCGAGTTCATGCAAGCGTCGACGAATGGTCGTGTACAAGTTACTTTATGATCCAAAATGAAGATCCGCGTGCAAAAAGGATGCATCCGCATCGAAATGTATGGACTTGACGCAAAAACATCGAATTCTCATGCAGGAACGCGTAACAATCGAGTTCATGCAAGCGACAACGAATGTTCGTGTACAAGTTACTTTCTGTTCCAGAATGAAGATTCGAATGCGAAAACGAGGCATCTGCATCGAAACGTATGGAATTGACCCAGAAACACGTTACAATCGAGTTCATGCAAGCGGCGACCAATGTTCGTGTACAAGTTACTTTATGTTCCAAAATGAAGTTCCACGTGCAAAAAGGATGCATCCGCATCGAAATGTATGGAATTGACGCGGAAACATCGAAATTGCATGCAGGGACCCGTAACAATCCACTTCATGCAATCGACGACTAATGTATGCGAACAAGTTATATTCTGTTCCGAAATGGTCTTTTACGTGAAAATAGCTACATCTGCATCGAAACGTATGGAATTGACGCAAAAACATCGAATTCTCATGCAGGAACGCGTAACAATCGAGTTCATGAAAGCGACGACGATTGTACGTGTACAAGTTATTTTCTGTTCCAGAATGATGATTGGAATGCGAAAAGGAGGCATCTGCATCGAAACGTATGGAATTGACGCAGAAACGCGTTACAATCGATTTCATGCAAGCGACGACGAATGTACGTGTACAAGTTCTTTTCTGTTCGAGAATGATGATTCGCGTGCAAAAACGATGCATCTGCATCGAAATGTATGGAATTGACACAGAAACATCGAGTTTGCAGGTAGGACCGCGTTACAATCGATTTCATGCAAGCGGCGACGAATGTACGCGTAGAAGTAATTTTCATTTCTGGAATGATCATTCGCAAGCAAAATCGCTGCATCCTCATCGAAACGTATGGAATTCACACAGAAAAATCGAGTTTGCATGCAGGAAAGCGTCACAATCGATTTCATGGAAGCGACGACGATTGTACGTGTACAAGTTATTTTCTGTTCCTCAATGAAGATTCGCGTGCAAAAACGATGCATCTGCATCGAAACGTACAGAATTGACACAGAAACATCTAATTAGCATGCAGGAACGCGTTATAATCGATTTCACGCAAGCGACGACGAATGTTCGTGTACAAGTTATTTTACGTTCCAGAATGAAGATCCGCGTGCAAAAAGGATGCATTCGCATCTAAATGTATGGAATTGACGGAAAAACATCGAATTCTCATGCAGGAACGCGTAACATTCGAGTTCATGCAAGCGACGACGAATGTTCGTGTACAAGTTATTTTCTGTTCCTCAATGAAGATTCGCGTGCCAAAACGATGCATCTGCATCGAAACGTACAGAATTGACACAGAAACATCTAATTAGCATGCAGGAACGCGTTATAATCGATTTCACGCAAACGACGACGAATGTTCGTGTACAAGTTATTTTACGTTCCAGAATGAAGATCCGCGTGCAAAAAGGATGCATCCGCATCTAAATGTATGGAATTGACGCAAAAACATCGAATTC
The DNA here is from genome assembly GCA_963971365.1 of Lasioglossum villosulum. Classification (NCBI taxonomy): domain Eukaryota; kingdom Metazoa; phylum Arthropoda; class Insecta; order Hymenoptera; family Halictidae; genus Lasioglossum; species Lasioglossum villosulum. The sequence continues at coordinate 13,674,121 of OZ020502.1, read as the reverse complement.
TCATGCAGGAACGCGTAACAATCGAGTTCATGCAAGCGACGACGAATGTTCGTGTACAAGTTCTTTTCTGTTCCTCAATGAAGATTCGCGTGCAAAAACGATGCATCTGCATCGAAACGTACAGAATTGACACAGAAACATCTAATTAGCATGCAGGAACGCGTTATAATCGATTTCACGCAAGCGACGACGAATGTTCGTGTACAAGTTATTTTACGTTCCAGAATGAAGATCCGCGTGCAAAAAGGATGCATCCGCATCTAAATGTATGGAATTGACGCAAAAACATCGAATTCTCATGCAGGAACGCGTAACAATCGAGTTCATGCAAGCGACGACGAATGTTCGTGTACAAGTTATTTCCTGTTCCACAAAGAAGATTCGAATGCGAAAACGAGGCATCTGCATCGAAACGTATGGAATTGACCCAGAAACGCGTTACAATCGAGTTCATGCAAGCGTCGACGAATGTTCGTGTACAAGTTACTTTATGTTCCAAAATGAAAATCCGCGTGCAAAAAGGATGCATCCGCATCGAAATGTATGGAATTGACGCAGAAACATCGAAATTGCATGCAGGGACGCGTAACAATCCACTTCATGCAATCGACGACTAATGTATGCGAACAAGTTATATTCTGTTCCGAAATGTTCTTTTACGTGAAAATAGCTACATCCTCATCGAAACGTATGGAATTCACACAGAAACATCGAGTTTGCATGCAGGAAAGCGTCACAATCGATTTCATGGAAGCGACGACGATTGTACGTGTACAAGTTATTTTCTGTTCCTCAATGAAGATTCGCGTGCAAAAACGATGCATCTGCATCGAAACGTACAGAATTGACACAGAAACATCTAATTAGCATGCAGGAACGCGTTATAATCGATTTCACGCAAGCGACGACGAATGTTCGTGTACAAGTTATTTTACGTTCCAGAATGAAGATCCGCGTACAAAAAGGATGCATCCGCATCTAAATGTATGGAATTGACGGAAAAACATCGAATTCTCATGCAGGAACGCATAACAATCGATTTCGTGAAAGCGACGACAATTGCACGTGTACAAGTTATTTCCTGTTCCACAATGAAGATTCGAATGCGAAAACGAGGCATCTGCATCGAAACGTATGGAATTGACGCAGAAACGCGTTACAATCGAGTTCATGCAAGCGTCGACGAATGTTCGTGTACAAGTTACTTTATGATCCAAAATGAAGATCCGCGTGCAAAAAGGATGCATCCGCATCGAAATGTATGGAATTGACGCAGAAACATCGAATTCTCATGCAGGAACGCGTAACAATCGATTTCATGCAAGCGACAACGAATGTACGTGTAGAAGTAATTTTCTGTTCTGGAATGATCATTCGAATGCGAAAAGGAGGCATCTGCATCGAAACGTATGGAATTGACGCAGAAACGCGTTACAATCGAGTTCACGCAAGCGTCGACGAATGTTCGTGTACAAGTTACTTTATGATCCAAATGAAGATCCGCGTGCAAAAAGGATGCATCCGCATCGAAATGTATGGAATTGACGCAGAAACATCGAAATTGCATGCAGGGACTCGTAACAATCGATTTCATGCAAGCGACAACGAATGTTCGTGTACAAGTTACTTTCTGTTCCAGAATGAAGATTCGAATGCGAAAACGAGGCATCTGCATCGAAATGTATGTAATTGACGCAAAAACATCGAATTCTCATGCAGGAACGCGTAACAATCGAGTTCATGCAAGCGACGACGAATGTTCGAGTACAAGTTATTTTATGTTCCAGAATGATGATCCGCGTGTAAAAAGGATGCATCCGCATCGAAATGTATGGAATTCACACAGAAACATCGAGTTTGCATGCAGGAAAGCGTCAGAATCGATTTCATGCAAGCGACAACGAATGTTCGTGTACAAGTTACTTTCTGTTCCAGAATGAAGATTCGAATGCGAAAACGAGGCATCTGCATCGAAATGTATGTAATTGACGCAAAAACATCGAATTCTCATGCAGGAACGCGTAACAATCGAGTTCATGCAAGCGACGACGAATGTTCGAGTACAAGTTATTTTATGTTCCAGAATGATGATCCGCGTGTAAAAAGGATGCATCCGCATCGAAATGTATGGAATTGACACAGAAATAACGAGTTTGCAGGTAGGACCGCGTTACAATCGATTTCATGCAAGCGACAACGAATGTACGTGTAGAAGTAATTTTCTGTTCTGGAATGATCATTCGCAACCAAAATCGCTGCATCCTCATCGAATCGTATGGAATTCACACAGAAACATCGAGTTTGCATGCAGGAAAGCGTCACAATCGATTTCATGCAAGCGACAAAAAATGTTCGTGTACAAGTTACTTTCTGTTCCAGAATGAAGATTCGAATGCGAAAACGAGGCATCTGCATCGAAACGTATGGAATTGACCCAGAAACACGTTACAATCGAGTTCATGCAAGCGGCGACCAATGTTCGTGTACAAGTTACTTTATGTTCCAAAATGAAGTTCCACGTGCAAAAAGGATGCATCCGCATTGAAATGTATGGAATTGACGCAGAAACATCGAAATTGCATGCAGGGACCCGTAACAATCCACTTCATGCAATCGACGACTAATGTATGCGAACAAGTTATATTCTGTTCCGAAATGGTCTTTTACGTGAAAATAGCTACATCTGCATCGAAACGTATGGAATTGACGCAAAAACATCGAATTCTCATGCAGGAACGCGTAACAATCGAGTTCATGAAAGCGACGACGATTGTACGTGTACAAGTTATTTTCTGTTCCAGAATGATGATTGGAATGCGAAAAGGAGGCATCTGCATCGAAACGTATGGAATTGACGCAGAAACGCGTTACAATCGATTTCATGCAAGCGACGACGAATGTACGTGTAGAAGTAATTTTCTGTTCTGGAATGATCATTCGCAAGCAAAATCGCTGCATCCTCATCGAAACGTATGGAGTTCACACAAAAACATCGAGCTTGCATGCAGGAAAGCGTCACAATCGATTTCACGGAAGCGACGACGATTGTACGTGTACAAGTTATTTTCTGTTCCTCAATGAAGATTCGCGTGCAGAAAGGATGCATCCGCATCGAAATGTATGGAATTGACGCAAAACATCGAATTCTCATGCAGGAACGCATAACAATCGAGTTCATGCAAGCGACGACGAATGTTCGTGTACAAGTTCTTTTCTGTTCGAGAATGATGATTCGCGTGCAAAAACGATGCATCCGCATCGAAATGTATGGAATTGACACAGAAACATCGAGTTTGCAGGTAGGACCGCGTTACAATCGATTTCATGCAAGCGACGACGAATGTACGTGTAGAAGTAATTTTCTGTTCTGGAATGATCATTCGCAAGCAAAATCGCTGCATCCTCATCGAAACGTATGGAATTCATACAGAAACATCGAATGTGCATGCAGGAACGCGTTATAATCGAGTTCATGCAAGCGCCGACGACCTCTCGTGTACAAGTTATTTTCTGTTCCAGAATGATGATTCGAATGCGAAAAGGAGGCATCTGCATCGAAACGTATGGAATTGACGCAGAAACGCGTTACAATCGAGTTCATGCAAGCGTCGACGAATGGTCGTGTACAAGTTACTTTATGATCCAAAATGAAGATCCGCGTGCAAAAAGGATGCATCCGCATCGAAATGTATGGACTTGACGCAAAAACATCGAATTCTCATGCAGGAACGCGTAACAATCGAGTTCATGCAAGCGACGACGAGCTCTCGTGTACAAGTTATTTTCTGTTCCAGAATGATGATTCGAATGCGGAAAGGAGGCATCCGCATCGAAATGTATGGAATTGACACAGAAACATCGAGTTTGCAGGTAGGACCGCGTTACAATCGATTACATGCAAGCGACGACGAATGTACGTGTAGAAGTAATTTTCTGTTCTGGAATGATCATTCGCAAGCGAAATCGCTGCATCCTCATCGAAACGTATGGAACTCACACAGAAACATCGGGTTTGCAGGTATTACCGCGTTACAATCGATTTCATGCAAGCGACGACGAATGTACGTGTAGAAGTAATTTTCTGTTCTGGAATGATCATTCGCAAGCAAAATCGCTGCATCCTCATCGAAACGTATGGAATTCATACAGAAACATCGAATGTGCATGCAGGAACGCGTTATAATCGAGTTCATGCAAGCGCCGACGAATGTTCGTGTACAAGTTACTTTATGATCCAAAATGAAGATCCGCGTGCAAAAAGGATGCATCCGCATCGAAATGTATGGCATTGACGCAAAAACATCGAATTCTCATGCAGGAACAATCGATTTCGTGAAAGCGACGACAATTGCACGTGTACAAGTTATTTCCTGTTCCACAATGAAGATTCGAATGCGAAAACGAGGCATCTGCATCGAAACGTATGGAATTGACCCAGAAACGCGTTACAATCGAGTTCATGCAAGCGTCGACAAATGTTCGTGTACAAGTTACTTTATGTTCCAAAATGAAGATCCGCGTGCAAAAAGGATGCATCCGCATCGAAATGTATGGAATTGACGCAGAAACATCAAAATTGCATGCAGGGACGCGTAACAATCCACTTCATGCAATCGACGACTAATGTATGCGAACAAGTTATATTCTGTTCCGAAATGTTCTTTTACGTGAAAATAGCTACATCTGCATCGAAACGTATGGAATTGACGCAAAAACATCGAATTCTCATGCAGGAACGCGTAACAATCGAGTTCATGCAAGCGTCGACGAATGTTCGTGTACAAGTTCTTTTCTGTTCGAGAATGATGATTCGCGTGCAAAAACGATGCATCTGCATCGAAACGTACAGAATTGACACAGAAACATCTAATTAGCATGCAGGAACGCGTTACAATCGATTTCACGCAAGCGACGACGAATGTTCGTGTACAAGTTATTTTATGTTCCAGAATGAAGATCCGCGTGCAAAAAGGATGCATCCGCATCTAAATGTATGGAATTGACGCAAAAACATCGAATTCTCATGCAGGAACGCGTAATAATCGAGTTCATGCAAGCGACGACGAATGTTCGAGTACAAGTTCTTTTCTGTTCGAGAATGATGATTCGCGTGCAAAAACGATGCATCCGCATCGAAATGTATGGAATTGACACAGAAACATCGAGGTTGCAGGTAGGACCGCGTTACAATCGATTTCATGCAAGCGACGACGAATGTACGCGTAGAAGTAATTTTCATTTCTGGAATGATCATTCGCAAGCAAAATCGCTGCATCCTCATCGAAACGTATGGAATTCACACAGAAACATCGAGTTTGCATGCAGAAAAGCGTCACAATCGATTTCATGGAAGCGACGACGATTGTACGTGTACAAGTTATTTTCTGTTCCTCAATGAAGATTCGCGTGCAAAAACGATGCATCTGCATCGAAACGTACAGAATTGACACAGAAACATCTAATTAGCATGCAGGAACGCGTTACAATCGATTTCACGCAAGCGACGGCGATTGTACGTGTACAAGTTCTTTTCTGTTCGAGAATGATGATTCGCGTGCAAAAACGATACATCCGCATCGAAATGTATGGAATTGACGGAAAAACATCGAATTCTCATGCAGGAACGCATAACAATCGAGTTCATGCAAGCGACGACGAATGTTCGTGTACAAGTTCTTTTCTGTTCGAGAATGATGATTCGCGTGCAAAAACGATGCATCCGCATCGAAATGTATGGAATTGACACAGAAACATCGAGTTTGCAGGTAGGACCGCGTTACAATCGATTTCATGCAAGCGACGACGAATGTACGTGTAGAAGTAATTTTCTGTTCTGGAATGATCACTCGCAAGCAAAATCGCTGAATCCTCATCGAAACGTATGGAATTCATACAGAAACATCGAATGTGCATGCAGGAACGCGTTATAATCGAGTTCATGCAAGCGCCGACGACCTCTCGTGTACAAGTTATTTTCTGTTCCAGAATGATGATTCGAATGCGAAAAGGAGGCATCTGCATCGAAACGTATGGAATTGACGCAGAAACGCGTTACAATCGAGTTCATGCAAGCGTCGACGAATGGTCGTGTACAAGTTACTTTATGATCCAAAATGAAGATCCGCGTGCAAAAAGGATGCATCCGCATCGAAATGTATGGAATTGACGCAAAAACATCGAATTCTCATGCAGGAACGCGTAACAATCGAGTTCATGCAAGCGACGACGAGCTCTCGTGTACAAGTTATTTTCTGTTCCAGAATGATGATTCGAATCCGGAAAGGAGGCATCCGCATCGAAATGTATGGAATTGACACAGAAACATCGAGTTTGCAGGTAGGACCGCGTTACAATCGATTACATGCAAGCGACGACGAATGTACGTGTAGAAGTAATTTTCTGTTCTGGAATGATCATTCGCAAGCGAAATCGCTGCATCCTCATCGAAACGTATGGAACTCACACAGAAACATCGGGTTTGCAGGTATTACCGCGTTACAATCGATTTCATGCAAGCGACGGCGAATGTACGTGTAGAAGTAATTTTCTGTTCTGGAATGATCATTCGCAAGCAAGATCGCTGCATCCTCATCGAAACGTATGGAATTCATACAGAAACATCGAATGTGCATGCAGAAACGCGTTACAATCGAGTTCATGCAAGCGTCGACGAATGTTCGTGTACAAGTTACTTTATGATCCAAATGAAGCTCCGCGTGCAAAAAGGATGCATCCGCATCGAAATGTATGGAATTGACGCAGTAACATCGAAATTGCATGCAGGGACGCGTAACAATCCACTTCATGCAATCGACGACTAATGTATGCGAACAAGTTATATTCTGTTCCGAAATGGTCTTTTACGTGAAAATAGCTACATCTGCATCGAAACGTATGGAATTGACGCAAAAACATCGAATTCTCATGCAGGAACGCGTCACAATCGATTTCATGGAAGGGACGACGATTGTACGTGTACAAGTTCTTTTCTGTTCGAGAATGATCATTCGCAAGCAAAATCGCTGCATCCTCATCGAAACGTATGGAATTCACACAGAAAAATCGAGTTTGCATGCAGGAAAGCGTCACAATCGATTTCATGGAAGCGACGACGATTGTACGTGTACAAGTTATTTTCTGTTCCTCAATGAAGATTCGCGTGCAAAAACGATGCATCTGCATCGAAACGTACAGAATTGACACAGAAACATCTAATTAGCATGCAGGAACGCGTTATAATCGATTTCACGCAAGCGACGACGAATGTTCGTGTACAAGTTATTTTACGTTCCAGAATGAAGATCCGCGTGCAAAAAGGATGCATTCGCATCTAAATGTATGGAATTGACGGAAAAACATCGAATTCTCATGCAGGAACGCGTAACAATCGAGTTCATGCAAGCGACGACGAATGTTCGTGTACAAGTTCTTTTCTGTTCCTCAATGAAGATTCGCGTGCAAAAACGATGCATCTGCATCGAAACGTACAGAATTGACACAGAAACATCTAATTAGCATGCAGGAACGCGTTATAACCGATTTCACGCAAGCGACGACGAATGTTCGTGTACAAGTTATTTTACGTTCCAGAATGAAGATCCGCGTGCAAAAAGGATGCATCCGCATCTAAATGTATGGAATAGACGCAAAAACATCGAATTCTCATGCAGGAACGCGTAACAATCGAGTTCATGCAAGCGACGACGAATGTTCGTGTACAAGTTATTTCCTGTTCCACAATGAAGATTCGATTGCGAAAACGAGGCATCTGCATCGAAACGTATGGAATTGACCCAGAAACGCGTTACAATCGAGTTCACGCAAGCGACGACGAATGTTCGTGTACAAGTTATTTTATGTTCCAGAATGAAGATCCGCGTGCAAAAAGGATGCATCCGCATCTAAATGTATGGAATTGACGCAAAAACATCGAATTCTCATGCAGGAACGCGTAACAATCGAGTTCATGCAAGCGACGACGAATGTTCGAGTACAAGTTCTTTTCTGTTCGAGAATGATGATTCGCGTGCAAAAACGATGCATCCGCATCGAAATGTATGGAATTGACACAGAAACGTCGAGTTTGCAGGTAGAACCGCGTTACAATCGATTTCATGCAAGCGACGACGAATGTACGCGTAGAAGTAATTTTTATTTCTGGAATGATCATTCGCAAGCAAAATCGCTGCATCCTCATCGAAACGTATGGAATTCACACAGAAACATCGAGTTTGCATGCAGGAAAGCGTCACAATCGATTTCATGGAAGCGACGACGATTGTACGTGTACAAGTTATTTTCTGTTCCTCAATGAAGATTCGCGTGCAAAAACGATGCATCTGCATCGAAACGTACAGAATTGACACAGAAACATCTAATTAGCATGCAGGAACGCGTTATAATCGATTTCACGCAAGCGACGACGAATGTTCGTGTACAAGTTATTTTACGTTCCAGAATGAAGATCCGCGTACAAAAAGGATGCATCCGCATCTAAATGTATGGAATTGACGGAAAAACATCGAATTCTCATGCAGGAACGCGTAACAATCGAGTTCATGCAAGCGACGACGAATGTTCGTGTACAAGTTACTTTCTGTTCCAGAATGAAGATCCGCGTGCAAAAAGGATGCATCCGCATCTAAATGTATGGAATTGACGCAAAAACATCGAATTCTCATGCAGGAACGCGTAACAATCGAGTTCATGCAAGCGACGACGAATGTTCGTGTACAAGTTCTTTTCTGTTCGAGAATGATGATCCGCGTGCAAAAAGGATGCATCCGCATCTAAATGTATGGAATTGACGCAAAAACATCGAATTCTCATGCAGGAACGCGTAACAATCGAGTTCATGCAAGCGACGACGAATGTACGCGTAGAAGTAATTTTCTGTTCTGGAATGATCATTCGCAAGCAAAATCGCTGCATCCTCATCGAAACGTATGGAATTCACACAGAAACATCGAGTTTGCATGCTGGAAAGCGTCACAATCGATTTCATGGAAGCGACGACGATTGTACGTGTACAAGTTATTTTCTGTTCCAGAATGATGATTCGAATGCGGAAAGGAGGCATCCGCATCGAAATGTATGGAATTGACACAGAAACATCGAGTTTGCAGGTAGGACCGCGTTACAATCGATTACATGCAAGCGACGACGAATGTACGTGTAGAAGTAATTTTCTGTTCTGGAATGATCATTCGCAAGCGAAATCGCTGCATCCTCATCGAAACGTATGGAACTCACACAGAAACATCGGGTTTGCAGGTATTACCGCGTTACAATCGATTTCATGCAAGCGACGGCGAATGTACGTGTAGAAGTAATTTTCTGTTCTGGAATGATCATTCGCAAGCAAGATCGCTGCATCCTCATCGAAACGTATGGAATTCATACAGAAACATCGAATGTGCATGCAGAAACGCGTTACAATCGAGTTTATGCAAGCGTCGACGAATGTTCGTGTACAAGTTACTTTATGATCCAAATGAAGCTCCGCGTGCAAAAAGGATGCATCCGCATCGAAATGTATGGAATTGACGCAGTAACATCGAAATTGCATGCAGGGACGCGTAACAATCCACTTCATGCAATCGACGACTAATGTATGCGAACAAGTTATATTCTGTTCCGAAATGGTCTTTTACGTGAAAATAGCTACATCTGCATCGAAACGTATGGAATTGACGCAAAAACATCGAATTCTCATGCAGGAACGCGTCACAATCGATTTCATGGAAGGGACGACGATTGTACGTGTACAAGTTCTTTTCTGTTCGAGAATGATCATTCGCAAGCAAAATCGCTGCATCCTCATCGAAACGTATGGAATTCACACAGAAAAATCGAGTTTGCATGCAGGAAAGCGTCACAATCGATTTCATGGAAGCGACGACGATTGTACGTGTACAAGTTATTTTCTGTTCCTCAATGAAGATTCGCGTGCAAAAACGATGCATCTGCATCGAAACGTACAGAATTGACACAGAAACATCTAATTAGCATGCAGGAACGCGTTATAATCGATTTCACGCAAGCGACGACGAATGTTCGTGTACAAGTTATTTTACGTTCCAGAATGAAGATCCGCGTGCAAAAAGGATGCATTCGCATCTAAATGTATGGAATTGACGGAAAAACATCGAATTCTCATGCAGGAACGCGTAACAATCGAGTTCATGCAAGCGACGACGAATGTTCGTGTACAAGTTCTTTTCTGTTCCTCAATGAAGATTCGCGTGCAAAAACGATGCATCTGCATCGAAACGTACAGAATTGACACAGAAACATCTAATTAGCATGCAGGAACGCGTTATAACCGATTTCACGCAAGCGACGACGAATGTTCGTGTACAAGTTATTTTACGTTCCAGAATGAAGATCCGCGTGCAAAAAGGATGCATCCGCATCTAAATGTATGGAATAGACGCAAAAACATCGAATTCTCATGCAGGAACGCGTAACAATCGAGTTCATGCAAGCGACGACGAATGTTCGTGTACAAGTTATTTCCTGTTCCACAATGAAGATTCGATTGCGAAAACGAGGCATCTGCATCGAAACGTATGGAATTGACCCAGAAACGCGTTACAATCGAGTTCACGCAAGCGACGACGAATGTTCGTGTACAAGTTATTTTATGTTCCAGAATGAAGATCCGCGTGCAAAAAGGATGCATCCGCATCTAAATGTATGGAATTGACGCAAAAACATCGAATTCTCATGCAGGAACGCGTAACAATCGAGTTCATGCAAGCGACGACGAATGTTCGAGTACAAGTTCTTTTCTGTTCGAGAATGATGATTCGCGTGCAAAAACGATGCATCCGCATCGAAATGTATGGAATTGACACAGAAACGTCGAGTTTGCAGGTAGAACCGCGTTACAATCGATTTCATGCAAGCGACGACGAATATACGCGTAGAAGTAATTTTTATTTCTGGAATGATCATTCGCAAGCAAAATCGCTGCATCCTCATCGAAACGTATGGAATTCACACAGAAACATCGAGTTTGCATGCAGGAAAGCGTCACAATCGATTTCATGGAACCGACGACGATTGTACGTGTACAAGTTATTTTCTGTTCCTCAATGAAGATTCGCGTGCAAAAACGATGCAACTGCATCGAAACGTACAGAATTGACACAGAAACATCTAATTAGAATGCAGGAACGCGTTATAACCGATTTCACGCAAGCGACGACGAATGTTCGTGTACAAGTTATTTTACGTTCCAGAATGAAGATCCGCGTGCAAAAAGGATGCATCCGCATCTAAATGTATGGAATAGACGCAAAAACATCGAATTCTCATGCAGGAACGCGTAACAATCGAGTTCATGCAAGCGACGACGAATGTTCGTGTACAAGTTATTTCCTGTTCCACAATGAAGATTCGATTGCGAAAACGAGGCATCTGCATCGAAACGTATGGAATTGACCCAGAAACGCGTTACAATCGAGTTCACGCAAGCGACGACGAATGTTCGTGTACAAGTTATTTTACGTTCCAGAATGAAGATCCGCGTACAAAAAGGATGCATCCGCATCTAAATGTATGGAATTGACGGAAAAACATCGAATTCTCATGCAGGAACGCGTAACAATCGAGTTCATGCAAGCGACGACGAATGTTCGTGTACAAGTTACTTTCTGTTCGAGAATGATGATCCGCGTGCAAAAAGGATGCATCCGCATCTAAATGTATGGAATTCACACAGAAACATCGAGTTTGCATGCTGGAAAGCGTCACAATCGATTTCATGGAAGCGACGACGATTGTACGTGTACAAGTTATTTTCTGTTCCAGAATGATGATTCGAATGCGGAAAGGAGGCATCCGCATCGAAATGTATGGAATTGACACAGAAACATCGAGTTTGCAGGTAGGACCGCGTTACAATCGATTACATGCAAGCGACGACGAATGTACGTGTAGAAGTAATTTTCTGTTCTGGAATGATCATTCGCAAGCAAAATCGCTGCATCCTCATCGAAACGTATGGAATTCACACAGAAACATCGAGTTTGCATGCTGGAAAGCGTCACAAACGATTTCATGGAAGCGACGACGATTGTACGTCTACAAGTTATTTTCTGTTCCTCAATGAAGATTCGCGTGCAAAAACGATGCATCTGCATCGAAGCGTACGGAACTGACGCAAGAACATCGAATTCGCATGCAAGAACGTGTTATAACCGATTTCATACTAGCGACGACGAATGTTCGTGTACAAGTTCTTTTCTGTTCCAGAACGAAGATTCGCGTGCAGAAACGATACATCCGCATCTAAATGTATGGAATTGACGCAAAAACATCGAATTCTCATGCAGGAACGCATAACAATCGATTCCGTGAAAGCGACGACAATTGCACGTGTACAAGTTATTTCCTGTTCCACGATGAAGATTCGAATGCGAAAACGAGGCATCTGCATCGAAACGTAGGGAATTGACGCAGAAACGTGTTACAATCGAGTTCATGCAAGCGACGACGACTGTTCGTGTACAAGTTATTTTATGTTCCAGAATGAAGATCTGCGTGCAAAAAGGATGCATCCGCATCAAAATGTACGGAATTGACGCAAAAACATCGAATTCGCATGCAGGAACGGGTTACAATCGATTTCATGCAAGCGACGACGATTGTATGTCTACAAGTTATTTTCTGTTTGAGAATGTGCTTTCACGTTCAAAACGACGCATGTGCCTCGAAAGGTACGGGATTGATGTAGAAGCATCGAATTCTCATGCAGGAACGCGTAACAATCGATGTCATGAAAGCGACGACGATTGTACGTGTACAAGTTATTGCCTGTTCCACAATGAAGATTCGAATGCGAAAACGAGGCATCTGCATCGAAACGTATGGAATTGACGCAGAAACGCGTATCAATCACGTTCATGCAAGTGTCGACGAATGTTCGTGTACAAGTCCTTTTCTGTTCCAGAATGAAGATTCGCGTGCAAAAACGATGCATCTGCATCGAAACGTACAGAATTGACACAGAAACATCTAATTAGCATGCAGGAACGCGTTATAATCGATTTCACGCAAGCGACGACGAATGTTCGTGTACAAGTTATTTTACGTTCCAGAATGAAGATCCGCGTGCAAAAACGATGCATCCGCATCGAAATGTATGGAATTCATACAGAAACATCGAATGTGCATGCAGGAACGCTTTACAATCGAGTTCATGCAAGCGCCGACGAGCTCTCGTGTACAAGTTATTTCCTGTTCCACGATGAAGATTCGAATGCGAAAACGAGGCATCTGCATCGAAACGTATGGAATTGACGCAGAAACGTGTTACAATCGAGTTCATGCAAGCGACGACGAATGTTCGAGTACAAGTTCTTTTCTGTTCGAGAATGATGATTCGCGTGCAAAAACGAATTCGCATGCAGGAACGGGTTACAATCGATTTCATGCAAGCGACGACGATTGTATGTCTACAAGTTATTTTCTGTTCGAGAATGTGCTTTCACGTGCAAAACGACGCATCTGCATCGAAACGTACGGGATTGATGTAGAAGCATCGAATTCTCATGCAGGAACGCGTAACAATCGATGTCATGAAAGCGACGACGATTGTACGTGTACAAGTTATTTTCTGTTCCTCAATGAAGATTCGAATGCGAAAACGAGGCATCTGCATCAAATTGTACGGAATTGACGCAAAAACACCGAATTCGCATGCAAGAACGCGTTACAACCGATTTCACGCAAGCGACGACGAATGTTCGTGTACAAGTTATTTTACGTTCCAGAATGAAGATCCGCGTGCAAAAAGGATGCATTCGCATCTAAATGTATGGAATTGACGGAAAAACATCGAATTCTCATGCAGGAACGCGTAACAATCGAGTTCATGCAAGCGACGACGAATGTTCGTGTACAAGTTCTTTTCTGTTCCTCAATGAAGATTCGCGTGCAAAAACGATGCATCTGCATCGAAACGTACAGAATTGACACAGAAACATCTAATTAGCATGCAGGAACGCGTTATAACCGATTTCACGCAAGCGACGACGAATGTTCGTGTACAAGTTATTTTACGTTCCAGAATGAAGATCCGCGTGCAAAAAGGATGCATCCGCATCTAAATGTATGGAATAGACGCAAAAACATCGAATTCTCATGCAGGAACGCGTAACAATCGAGTTCATGCAAGCGACGACGAATGTTCGTGTACAAGTTATTTCCTGTTCCACAATGAAGATTCGATTGCGAAAACGAGGCATCTGCATCGAAACGTATGGAATTGACCCAGAAACGCGTTACAATCGAGTTCACGCAAGCGACGACGAATGTTCGTGTACAAGTTATTTTATGTTCCAGAATGAAGATCCGCGTGCAAAAAGGATGCATCCGCATCTAAATGTATGGAATTGACGCAAAAACATCGAATTCTCATGCAGGAACGCGTAACAATCGAGTTCATGCAAGCGACGACGAATGTTCGAGTACAAGTTCTTTTCTGTTCGAGAATGATGATTCGCGTGCAAAAACGATGCATCCGCATCGAAATGTATGGAATTGACACAGAAACGTCGAGTTTGCAGGTAGAACCGCGTTACAATCGATTTCATGCAAGCGACGACGAATATACGCGTAGAAGTAATTTTTATTTCTGGAATGATCATTCGCAAGCAAAATCGCTGCATCCTCATCGAAACGTATGGAATTCACACAGAAACATCGAGTTTGCATGCAGGAAAGCGTCACAATCGATTTCATGGAACCGACGACGATTGTACGTGTACAAGTTATTTTCTGTTCCTCAATGAAGATTCGCGTGCAAAAACGATGCAACTGCATCGAAACGTACAGAATTGACACAGAAACATCTAATTAGCATGCAGGAACGCGTTATAATCGATTTCACGCAAGCGACGACGAATGTTCGTGTACAAGTTATTTTACGTTCCAGAATGAAGATCCGCGTACAAAAAGGATGCATCCGCATCTAAATGTATGGAATTGACGGAAAAACATCGAATTCTCATGCAGGAACGCGTAACAATCGAGTTCATGCAAGCGACGACGAATGTTCGTGTACAAGTTACTTTCTGTTCGAGAATGATGATCCGCGTGCAAAAAGGATGCATCCGCATCTAAATGTATGGAATTGACGCAAAAACATCGAATTCTCATGCAGGAACGCGTAACAATCGAGTTCATGCAAGCGACGACGAATGTACGCGTAGAAGTAATTTTCTGTTCTGGAATGATCATTCGCAAGCAAAATCGCTGCATCCTCATCGAAACGTATGGAATTCACACAGAAACATCGAGTTTGCATGCTGGAAAGCGTCACAAACGATTTCATGGAAGCGACGACGATTGTACGTCTACAAGTTATTTTCTGTTCCTCAATGAAGATTCGCGTGCAAAAACGATGCATCTGCATCGAAGCGTACGGAACTGACGCAAGAACATCGAATTCGCATGCAAGAACGTGTTATAACCGATTTCATACTAGCGACGACGAATGT
This sequence comes from Lasioglossum villosulum, assembly GCA_963971365.1. NCBI lineage: Eukaryota > Metazoa > Arthropoda > Insecta > Hymenoptera > Halictidae > Lasioglossum > Lasioglossum villosulum. Next base: position 13,658,612 of record OZ020502.1, on the reverse strand, counting down.
TCGTGTACAAGTTCTTTTCTGTTCCAGAACGAAGATTCGCGTGCAGAAACGATACATCCGCATCTAAATGTATGGAATTGACGCAAAAACATCGAATTCTCATGCAGGAACGCATAACAATCGATTCCGTGAAAGCGACGACAATTGCACGTGTACAAGTTATTTCCTGTTCCACGATGAAGATTCGAATGCGAAAACGAGGCATCTGCATCGAAACGTAGGGAATTGACGCAGAAACGTGTTACAATCGAGTTCATGCAAGCGACGACGACTGTTCGTGTACAAGTTATTTTATGTTCCAGAATGAAGATCTGCGTGCAAAAAGGATGCATCCGCATCAAAATGTACGGAATTGACGCAAAAACATCGAATTCGCATGCAGGAACGGGTTACAATCGATTTCATGCAAGCGACGACGATTGTATGTCTACAAGTTATTTTCTGTTCGAGAATGTGCTTTCACGTGCAAAACGACGCATGTGCATCGAAAGGTACGGGATTGATGTAGAAGCATCGAATTCTCATGCAGGAACGCGTAACAATCGATGTCATGAAAGCGACGACGATTGTACGTGTACAAGTTATTGCCTGTTCCACAATGAAGATTCGAATGCGAAAACGAGGCATCTGCATCGAAACGTATGGAATTGACGCAGAAACGCGTATCAATCGCGTTCATGCAAGTGTCGACGAATGTTCGTGTACAAGTCCTTTTCTGTTCCAGAATGAAGATTCGCGTGCAAAAACGATGCATCTGCATCGAAACGTACAGAATTGACACAGAAACATCTAATTAGCATGCAGGAACGCGTTATAATCGATTTCACGCAAGCGACGACGAATGTTCGTGTACAAGTTATTTTACGTTCCAGAATGAAGATCCGCGTGCAAAAACGATGCATCCGCATCGAAATGTATGGAATTCATACAGAAACATCGAATGTGCATGCAGGAACGCTTTACAATCGAGTTCATGCAAGCGCCGACGAGCTCTCGTGTACAAGTTATTTCCTGTTCCACGATGAAGATTCGAATGCGAAAACGAGGCATCTGCATCGAAACGTATGGAATTGACGCAGAAACGTGTTACAATCGAGTTCATGCAAGCGACGACGAATGTTCGAGTACAAGTTCTTTTCTGTTCGAGAATGATGATTCGCGTGCAAAAACGAATTCGCATGCAGGAACGGGTTACAATCGATTTCATGCAAGCGACGACGATTGTATGTCTACAAGTTATTTTCTGTTCGAGAATGTGCTTTCACGTGCAAAACGACGCATCTGCATCGAAACGTACGGGATTGATGTAGAAGCATCGAATTCTCATGCAGGAACGCGTAACAATCGATGTCATGAAAGCGACGACGATTGTACGTGTACAAGTTATTTTCTGTTCCTCAATGAATATTCGCGTGCAAAAACGATGCATCTGCATCGAAACGTACAGAATTGACACAGAAACATCTATTTAGCATGCAGGAACGCGTTATAATCGATTTCACGCAAGCGACGACGAATGTTCGTGTACAAGTTATTTTACGTTCCAGAATGAAGATCCGCGTGCAAAAGGATGCATCCGCATCTAAATGTATGGAATTGACGGAAAAACATCGAATTCTCATGCAGGAACGCGTAACAATCGAGTTCATGCAAGCGACGACGAATGTTCGTGTACAAGTTCTTTTCTGTACGAGAATGATGATTCGAATGCGAAAAGGATGCATCCGCATCTAAATGTATGGAATTGACGCAGAAACGCGTATCAATCGCGTTCATGCAAGTGTCGACGAATGTTCGTGTACAAGTCCTTTTCTGTTCCAGAATGAAGATTCGCGTGCAAAAACGATACATCCGCATCGAAATGTATGGAATTGACGCAAAAACATCGAATTCTCACGCAGGAACGCGTAACAATCGAGTTTATGCAAGCGACGACGAATGTTCGTGTACAAGTTCTTTTCTGTTCGAGAATGATGATTCGCGTGCAAAAACGATGCATCTGCATCGAAACGTACAGAATTGACACAGAAACATCTAATTAGCATGCAGGAACGCGTTATAATCGATTTCACGCAAGCGACGACGAATGTTCGTGTACAAGTTATTTTACGTTCCAGAATGAAGATCCGCGTGCAAAAAGGATGCATCCGCATCTAAATGTATGGAATTGACGCAAAAACATCGAATTCTCACGCAGGAACGCGTAACAATCGAGTTTATGCAAGCGACGACGAATGTTCGTGTACAAGTTCTTTTCTGTTCGAGAATGATGATTCGCGTGCAAAAAGGATGCATCCTCATCGAAATGTATGGAATTGACACAGAAACATCGAGTTTGCTTGCAGGAACGCGTCACAATCGATTTCATGGAAGCGACGACGATTGTACGTGTACAAGTTACATTCTGTTCCAGAATGAAGATTCGAATGCGAAAACGAGGCATCTGCATCGAAACGTATGGAATTGACGCAGAAACGCGTCACAATCGAGTTCATGCAAGCGACGACGACTGTTCGTGTACAAGTTATTTTATGTTCCAGAATGAAGATCTGCGTGCAAGAAGGATGCATCCGCATCGTAATGTATGGAATTGACACAGAAACATCGAGTTTGCTTGCAGGAACGCGTTATAATCGATTTCACGCAAGCGACGACGAATGTTCGTGTACAAGTTATTTTACGTTCCAGAATGAAGATCCGCGTGCAAAAAGGATGCATCCGCATCTAAATGTATGGAATTGACGGAAAAACATCGAATTCCCATGCAGGAACGCGTAACAATCGAGTTCATGCAAGCGACGACGAATGTTCGAGTACAAGTTCTTTTCTGTTCGAGAATGATGATTCGCGTGCAAAAACGATGCATCCGCATCGAAATGTATGGAATTGACACAGAAACGTCGAGTTTGCAGGTAGAACCGCGTTACAATCGATTCCATGCAAGCGGCGACGAATGTACGCGTAGAAGTAATTTTTATTTCTGGAATGATCATTCGCAAGCAAAATCGCTGCATCCTCATCGAAACGTATGGAATTCACAACAGAAACATCGAGTTTGCATGCAGGAAAGCGTCACAATCGATTTCATGGAAGCGACGATGATTGTACGTGTACAAGTTATTTTCTGTTCCTCAATGTAGATTCGCGTGCAAAAACGGTGCATCTGCATCGAAACGTACAGAATTGACACAGAAACATCTAATTAGCATGCAGGAACGCGTTATAATCGATTTCACGCAAGCGACGACGAATGTTCGTGTACAAGTTATTTTACGTTCCAGAATGAAGATCCGCGTGCAAAAAGGATGCATCCGCATCTAAATGTATGGAATTGACGGAAAAACATCGAATTCCCATGCAGGAACGCGTAACAATCGAGTTCATGCAAGCGACGACGAATGTTCGTGTACAAGTTCTTTTCTGTTCGAGAATGATGATTCGCGTGCAAAAAGGATGCATCCGCATCTAAATGTATGGAATTGACGCAAAAACATCGAATTCTCATGCAGGAACGCGTAACAATCGAGTTCATGGAAGCGACGACGAATGTTCGTGTACAAGTTCTTTTCTGTTCGAGAATGATGATTCGCGTGCAAAAACGATGCATCCTCATCGAAATGTATGGAATTGACACAGAAACATCGAATTCTCATGCAGGAACGAGTAACATTCGATTTCATGAAAGCGACGACTGTACGTGTACAAGTTACTTTCTGTTCCAGAATGATGATACGAATGCGAAAACGAGGCATCTGCATCGAAACGTATGGAATTGACGTAGAAACGCGTTACAATCGAGTTCATGCAAGCGTCGGCGAATGTTCGTGTACAAGTTACTTTATGATCCAAAATGAAGATCCGCGTGCAAAAACGATGCATCCGCATCGAAATGTATGGAATTGACACAGAAACATCGAGTTTGCAGGTAGGACCGCGTTACAATCGATTTCATGCAAGCGACGACGAATGTACGTGTACAAGTTCTTTTCTGTTCGAGAATGATGATTCGCGTGCAAAAACGATACATCCGCATCGAAATGTATGGAATTGACGCAAAAACATCGAATTCTCATGCAGGAACGCATAACAATCGAGTTCATGCAACCGACGACGAATGTTCGTGTACAAGTTCTTTTCTGTTCGAGAATGATGATTCGCGTGCAAAAACGATGCATCCGCATCGAAATGTATGGAATTGACACAGAAACATCGAGTTTGCAGGTAGGACCGCGTTACAATCGATTTCATGCAAGCGACGACGAATGTACGTGTAGAAGTAATTTTCTGTTCTGGAATGATCATTCGCAAGCAAAATCGCTGCATCCTCATCGAAACGTATGGAATTCATACAGAAACATCGAATGTGCATGCAGGAACGCGTTATAATCGAGTTCATGCAAGCGCCGACGACCTCTCGTGTACAAGTTATTTTCTGTTCCAGAATGATGATTCGAATGCGAAAAGGAGGCATCTGCATCGAAACGTATGGAATTGACGCAGAAACGCGTTACAATCGAGTTCATGCAAGCGTCGACGAATGGTCGTGTACAAGTTACTTTATGATCCAAAATGAAGATCCGCGTGCAAAAAGGATGCATCCGCATCGAAATGTATGGAATTGACGCAAAAACATCGAATTCTCATGCAGGAACGCGTAACAATCGAGTTCATGCAAGCGACGACGAGCTCTCGTGTACAAGTTATTTTCTGTTCCAGAATGATGATTCGAATGCGGAAAGGAGGCATCCGCATCGAAATGTATGGAATTGACACAGAAACATCGAGTTTGCAGGTAGGACCGCGTTACAATCGATTACATGCAAGCGACGACGAATGTACTGCCACGTCGTCTAGCAAAAGTCAGCGCCAGAAGGGCGAAAACTTTGACGACACCGGGTATTTATAAGCTCGGAAGCCGGGCCGCGTTCGGCCGCGCGAGACGCGGTCCACCCGGGACAAAAGCTGCTCGCAGGCTCGTAAAGTTATCGTGAATCTCACAGATTTTCGGGCGCCGGGCACGAAAGGTGCCACGCGAAATACTCGGTCTCAGTTTCACTCACACGACGTTTTTGCCGAGCCTGCGACAACCGGCAAAACACGCGGATCTAACGCGAACGGGTCCAGGATACCACGCAGGACGACCACGAGGCATTCCCCGCGGCGGGAAGGTTTCTCACGAAATGAATAGCCAGTGAACTCTGGTTAACCACAATTTATTCCGATTTGGTGTTATAATCGCGCTGCCGGTCGGCACCGGCAACGTTGAGGAGGTTAACCGGCGCGTAACAACTCTCGACGACGGATGATATTCGCCCGCGCGCCTTGTCCTTCTGGACTTCTTCAAGATCGCGTCGAACCCGGCAATACGCGATGGAAGCGTGAGCGTACGCGTTTCACACGTTTCACGCCCGGATTCAGATGGAAAACGCGTAACAGTTGACTCCTCTCGACCGGCACTAGGAATGCGAATACGACGCGAGCACGTGGCGACGTCCCACCGTGGGACGACACGAGGTTGTCGTGAACTTTACGGAGACGCGCGGATCCTCGCTAAATTACAAAATAGTGCCCCGCACTTCGCTAAATAATATTCCCCACGCGTCTACCGCTCGACCGATGTTTTCGCTCGCGGACTGGCTGCAGCCGGCAGCCGCAAAGCAACGTCGAAGTTCCGCGACGCGATCGCGAACCCGTCACGCACACCGAGCCAACGCGATATCAAATCACTCCCGGATGAAAAGAAAATCCGACGGAAACTTACCACCGGCACTTCGCTCGAGTCGGATGAGCGCTTCTCCTCTACTACCGGCAGCGTGCGTCGCAAAATCCTTTATAACCAATTGACGTTCGCCTGTTCCTATCGCTAACGAGAGAGTGATCTCTTACGCGTTGGCTCGGGCACGCGGAAGTGAGGCGTCCCCCCCTTTCCGCACGCGTTTCCTCGCGGAGCGCTTTGGCCTATCTCGGCCCGAATTTCGGCACGGGCCTCGCTCTTCGCGACGGTCCCTGGCGTCCGGCGATTGGCGGTTGCTCCGGCAGCGGTGACGTTGATTCGCCGCTTCTTCCTGAGGCGATCGGCGTTGGCCAATCCGGTAGCGCGCCAGGCTGCTTCCCGGTTGAGGCGACGCCAAAGCAGCTGAGATATCTTCTTGGCCAGTTCTGCTCTTTGGCGGCGCCTCCAGGTTGTTCGTCCTGAGCCATGTCGATCTTTCCGCAACTCGTTCTTTCGCCGGCGCCTCTCGCGTTCTGTTCCTCCGCAGGGAAACGTATTCCGGGTCCCCCTTGGGACCCGGTGACGGTCCTGCAAAATGTGCGTCGCGCAAATTGGCGCGACGCTCACAAACATGAAACAATCGCCCATGGGTCCCGCTCGTGCCCAGGGAGAGCGCTCGCCATTATTCGCTCCGCTTTCCGGCAGCGGAAGGTGACCCGGCCTTCCGTTATTTGGTAACGGAGGACGGTGGCTAAAACGCCACGTCACAACTCCTCCCCCCCCAGGGGAGACCGGGTCACACCCGTGGTAAGCTCACGTCGGACTTTCGCAGGCTCGGTGGCGAACGCTCAACCTCGGTCGTTCCTCGGTACATTACACCAAACTCAACATTAACCTCCACCATGTAACACAAAGAATACTTACGCTCACTTGTACAATGTCTCGGGCGAGACTTCCCTAATGCGCAGTCGTTACCTGAAAACTCAAAGTTCTTTTCGCGCCTAACGATAAGCGGATTTCGCTTCCTATGAGGGGAATATCGGGATTGGGCACTCAGAACTCTCTTCAATGTTTCCTTTTTCCGGCAACTGCGTGCCCTTTTATTACTCCGGTAGCTCCGGAGTTTAAACGTAACTTATTTTTTTTTAAACTTCTTGTTGGCAACTATATTTAAACAGAACCTTCGCGTCGACACCACCCAACTGGGCTACAAAAAGAAAATTAATATACTAATGTTTTCGCGACTTAATATGAGGTCTCCTCTCGTCCCGGCATCACCACGGGTTGTGTGGCCCTCCCGCCTTCCATCGGGGGCCACACTTCGGGCAGGTCTTGACCGACACCCCCAGCCGTCCGCATCGGTAACAATAGTCGCTCCTCTGCTTTTTACAGTTGCGTTGTCGGTGCTCCATTGATCCGCAGGCCCAGCACTCGTCTTGTCGGGCCTTCCGGTCTTCCTTGTTGGCCTGTTTCGTTGGCACGGCCCTGCGCGGCGCGGGTTGGCGAGTCTTCGGCAGCTTATTAGCATTTGCTACCGGCTTGGTCGAGTGGGGTGCCGGCTGTAATACCTCTATTCTGGGCTCTTTGGACCCTGCAGAATATATTTTTACGGGTATTCCTACCCTCACGTCCCCGGTCATAGACCACGAAGTGGTTTTGGCTTGCGCCTCCGCCAGCTTGGCCACCGCTTCCCTGACCGCTTCCATTCTCCTTTTTATTGGATCCTGGTGGCGTGTCTCTTCGTCGGGTTTTCCTCCTCCGGCACCCTCTAAGTGTTCGCTCCGCGGCGCGCCCTCCTTGTCTCCGGCAGCATTAGGGGTATCGCATTCCCCTTTGGTGACCATCGGGGTCTCTCCTCCGGCAGTGATGGAGGGTTCGGCTCCCTTTTCGGCCGAAGCTGGGGGGTCGGCTTCTTTTCCGGCAGGTATCGGGCCATCCTCCGGCATCTCCTCCTCCGCGACGGGGTCTGAGTCACCCTCGCCGGTCTGGGTGGCCACCTCTCGCTCCTCGGTTTCGCGCCCCGCTGCGAGGTACAGCCTTACCGCCTGGCGGATGCCCCTGACGCCCACGGTGATGTGGGCCAGGCGTAAGGCCTCCCATAGATTCAATACGGCATCGTCCTTCGTATCCATCTCCCGGCAGGACCTCCGGCAGCTGTTATTATTTAATCCTGTTGAAGATCCTCGGACATGTAACTAACGTTCTCTGGTGTGTATGATGGACGGTACGCTTTAAGATCGCTTATGTGCGATTTTCCGAGGTCTTTACCTTCTTCGGTGGCTAACCGATAGACTACCGGGGACAATTTGTGCGTTATGGTGACGGGACCGACATATTTCGGAGCTAACTTAGCCGCGACGTGTCGTGTTGCCGATGAAAGAACTCTATTTCTCTTCATCACCTTATCCCCGACCTCATATTCCGCCTCACGGTGATTCTCGTTATAATAGCGCGCTTGCCGATTATACGCCTCCTCTAAATTTTCTATTACCCAACTGCGCAACGTTTGCAGTTGGGCAACCCTACCCTTCCAGGGTTCTATTGGCGCTACTTCGCAATCTACTGGCGGCTCGCGGGCCGCCCGCGCGCATTTCGCAGGTCGCGGTTCTCGCCCGAAATTCAAAAATGCTGGGGACGCTTGTAATACCGAATGATACGCCGTGTTGTAGGCAAATCGGAACTTTGATAGGTGAACATCCCACTCTCGGTGATCCCTCCCGATGTACGCGGTAATCATCGTCTTTAGTATTCGATTGACTCTTTCTACGGGATTCGCCTGCGGGTGGTACGTAGGGGTGGTGGTGATTTTAATCCCATATTCGGCAGCTAGTTCATGGATGCTCTTATTCACGAACTCCGTGCCGTTATCAGTGAGGAGCACATCCGGTGTTCCCCATCGCGAGAAAATCAGGTTTTCGAGGGCCCCCGCAATGTTAGGGCCGGTCGCTTTTCGGAGCGGGGCGCACTCGATCCATTTAGTGAACAGATCCTGCATTACGAGAAGGTACGCATGACCGGACTTGCTGCGAGGAAGCGTACCCATAATATCGGCAGCAACTACTGACCAGGGCGTGTCGATACGGCGCCGACCCATCAGCCCGGGAGGGAGTGTTTGCTCCACTTTCGTCAGCTGGCACGTGGTACAGCGTCTTACGTATTCGACTGTTGTTCTATACATGCCCGGCCAGTAGTATCTTGTCGCGACGCGATGATATGTCTTTTCGACCCCTAAGTGTCCTGCTTGAGGACCGTCATGTGCCTCTTGCAAGATCTCGGTCCTGCGTTCCTGTGGGACTACTAGCTTCCATTCGTTCCCGTCTTGACCTAAGGTCTCCGCGATAAGAGGATCTGTTCTCCGGCAAAATAGTTCCCCATCCCGAATCGACCAGCCCTTAAATTTTGAAGGGTTCCTCTCTACCTCTCCGAATTTTCTGTCGTACCACTCCGCACGCACGGCAGCCGCGATCCCGAGTTCCTCTCCGACGACCCCTGTTCCCTCAAACGCGCGCGAGAGTGCATCCGGCACTGTATTCAACTTGCCTTGTCGATATACAACTTCGAAATCATATTCGATGAGTTGTAAGGCCCATCGCGCCAAGCGCCCCGAGGGATTTCGTAATGAGCGCAGCCACCGTAAGCTGTTATGATCCGTGATCACCTTGAATCTGTACCCTTCTAAATACGGTCTAAATTTTTGTACCGCCCATAGTATCGCTAGACACTCTAATTCAGTTGCCGAGTACTTTCTTTCCGGCAGCGTAAGAGCGCGACTCGCGAATGCGATTACTTTTTCGGTACCCTCGATCTCTTGGGTCAGTACTGCCCCTAACCCGACTGTACTCGCGTCTGTCTGGACCGTGAATGGGATTTCGAAGTTCGGACACGACAGTGTTGGCGCGGTAGCTATCATCTCGCGTAGGGTTTCGAAGGCGGATTGTTGTCCGTCCTTCCAGACCCACTCGCGATCCTTCCGAAGTAGCTCGTTTAACGGTTCCGCAACTGTAGCGAATCCCGGGATGAACTTCCTATACCAGGAGGCCATCCCTAAGAAGCGCCGCAGTTGCTTCACGTTCTTCGGAACTGGATATCCAACTATCGGTCGGATCTTTTCTGGATCGACAGTTAATCCTTCCCTACTAACCACGAAACCCAGGTACCTGACTTCCGCGCGGCAAAATTCGCACTTTTTCGGGTTTATGATGAGACCGGCCGCTTTTACTTTGTCTAAGACGCGTTTCAACCATTCAAGATGTTGTTCGAACGTTTCAGTTACTATAATAATATCGTCTAGATAAGCAAACGCGTGGGGCTCCATCTCAGGACCAATTAGGCGATCTAACAATCGTTGGAAGGTAGCCGGGGCTCCCGTTAGCCCATACGGCATTCTTCGGAATTGAAACAATCCCTTGCCCGGCACTGTGAACGCTGTTATTTCACGACTTTTTGGCTCTAACGGTATCTGAAAATACGCGTTCACTTTCCGGAAGTCCAAACAAAACCTGTATTTACCATTGGCCTTCTTGACCATCACTATTGGGCTTGACCAGCCACTCTGCGACGGTTCTATTATGCCGTCCGCTAATAAAGCGTCTACTTCCGCGTAGATGGCCTCCTGTATTTTGGGAGAGACGGCATAATAACGTTGTTTGATGGGTGGATGGTCGCCCACGTCTATTCGGTGGCTGATCAAGTCGGTTACCCCTTTCATGGTTTCGAATTCCGGCAGCTCGGTCTGGAGGAATTTTTGTATACGTAATTTTTCCAAGTGATTCAATTCTCGCAATCCGGAACACATGGCGGCCGGCAGGGTGTTGTCGAAAGGGAATTTCTCACTCGGATCCGATGCAAAGTACCAGGTCGCGTTATGGTATTCCGCCACAATCCCAAAGAGTGCAATCGAATCGGTACCTAGGAGGAGGGGGGTCACCAGATTTTCTAATACGCGTGCCGAGATACGTTGTTCCCTTTTCCCTATTCTAATCGCGAAATAGGCTCGCTCGACTGCTCGATCGATTGTCCCCGTGGCCAGGAGGAAGTAACAGGGTCTCTCGGTGTTCTCCAATGTGACGACTCCGTCACCGACCCGATTTATTACGTCTCGACTGACGAACGTGATCGACGACCCGGAGTCTACTAGGGCACGCACCGGCAGCCCCCCGACCAGTGCTTCGACCGTTAATAGAGGCGGTCTCTTTGTTTCTCCGATGGTTGATACTCGGGCCGATATTACTTCCGGCAGAGTACCTCCGGCCCCGATGAGTGACTCTTCCCCCCATTTCCCGTCTGCCTATTGCATTTCTTGCAGGTGTTAATTGTTATTCCTGGCGCTCCGCACCCGTAGCAGTGCACCCTTGGTGCTTCCCGGCAGTCTCGCGACCTATGTCCGATCTTCCGGCAATTCCAACACTCGAACGACGAACTTCCGGGCGCGCGTTGTTTATCGCGCGGCTGTTCCGTTCGTCGATCGGTGTTCGCGGTGTCGTTTGGTCTACGCGGTGGGGCACTGTATGATCTTTCCCTCGGTTCGAAGCGATATCCCGGTTCCCTTCGCCCGGCAGCAGAAAAATTCTTCGCGCACGGCGCTAAAGAGTCTCGTTTACTCGACCCGAACCGGGGTTCTCCGTATGTGGGGTTGGGGGCTCGGTCACTCTCTCTACTACTCCCGGCAGCTATCGCGTTTGCGTATTCTACTTGCACGGTTTTTCCTCTCCCTGGTTGTTTGTGAGGGGTGTAGCGAGCGGGGTCGTACGCGAAGCTCGGATGAGCCATCTCCGATGGCTTCGGATTTCGTTTTAACTTTTCTATATCGGATTCGCGCTCGGCCTCTATCAACGCGTCCTCTAACTGGTCGAACGTCGTAAGGGTAGCTAGCGCAAGTGCTTGCCTCAAAATCGGCTTCGCCCCCCAGTATGCCCGTCTGATCTTCCTTTCCTCCGGCCACGGTGGATTTAATCGGTCGAACATTGCTCGCATACTCACGATATAATCACGAAGGGGTTCGTGTTCCCCTTGAGCCCTATCTTTAATATTTTGAATCAGGGTGTCGCGGTATTCCGGATCGCCGAAAAATCTCCGAAACGCGCCTACAAAATTGTCCCACGTCCCCATTTGGGCTTCCCTCGCCTTGTACCAGTGCAGCGCCGTACCTTCTAAACAAACCGTCATGCACCGTAGTAGGTGCCGGTCTGCGATGTTACCGTATTTTCTGTGGTCGACTAGGCGCTCGAGGAAGGCTTCTGAGTCTTCCCCTGGCGCCCCAGAAAATTTTATACGCCATCGTCTCATGACCTCCGAAATCGGGGTACCGCGGCAATACATTTCGCTACTGGTACTTGGCGGGGGTCGCCCCGGGGGGTTGGGAGGGGGATCCGGCAGCCTTTTTTCCGTTTTCAATTTAGGGGCAGACGGGGGCGGGTTCCCTGTTCTTTCGAGAGTCGGTACCGGCAGAATAAAATCGCGAGGTGGCGACCTCATCCCCCCGGTCCGTTCCTCGTCCGAAGTCATCGCGTCCGAATTATCATTTCCGTCCGTGGCCTCGTCGTACACCGAATGGTATTCCCACTCGTCCCCCCCTACTTCCCAATGCGGACGAAGCATGATTACCGGCAGCTCGAATTCTCCTCAATAACGCGACTCTCGTAAATCGACTTGATCCTATCGAAAGATCAACACTGGCTGTTGATTATTCCACGCGATAATAAAGGGAACTCGATCTCGGCCGCACCGCGATATCAACAACGTCTAACGCAAAAAAAAATTCCGAATTCCTCCGACAATACACGGTCACGCGAATATCTCGCCGATAACTCCGGCAGCGCGAATCTTCTAAATCGGATTGCTTATTCCCCAGCAATTTGTACAATAGTTCGTACAGGATACTCTCTCGTTTTAAATCGGCAAAATTTTATCGCAAATGAACAACTCAGTCCAGCAGCTGAGAGTTCTTCTCGCAAAAGTGAGCGCAATATTCTCGTGTCCGCAAAAGAGAATAAAAAAATAAACAAAAAACAAAAAAAAACAACACGAGACGTCACTCTCTACGACGGCACAGCTCTCAAAACGTTCCGTCCATCACCACATGATATATTCAATTCACCCGCTCCGGATGAATTGTACACGAAATCAAAATATACAAAAAAATACAAGAAAATGCAATAAAATTCAAGAAAATGCCAGAAATCGAATAGAATAATGGCAATACACAATATATATCGGTGGTCTAACCTGTGCTCCTTCTGGGCGCTCGAACGCGTCGAACCCACAGACTAATAAATAACAATAAAAAATAAAATAATACCGAGCACGAAACGAAAAATAATGAAAGAAACGGTAACGCGAGAAAAAAAACAATTTTGAAATGATACAAACAAATGAACAAAATTAATAAATTATTTAAAATAACTGAATTAAATAAACTATCACAAAAGAAAAAGACTAGAAATTAACAGGTAGAACAGCAAGCGAATAACGTGACAAGAAGAGAAAGGTGAGAGGAGTCTCGAAATGACAGAGAAAAGAAATGAAAAATGAAAGAGAGAGACAGAGAGAAAAGTGAGGAGAATGAAGAAAAAGAAACGGAAGCGGAAAACTAGACGCGAGAAGAGAAGAGAAAAGAAGAAAACGCGAGCTTGCTGCTCCTGCCCAAATTCGAAATTTAATACTAGAATATTTACAATTTACACGAAAATGTGCGGACGAAAATTACCGCGGTAAATAATGAACAAAACCAACACAAATAAATAGCCAAAAGCAATATGGAAAAATAAATAGAAAAATCAAAATAATAATCAAACGAAAAATATAAAAATAGCACAGGAAAGACCGAATCAATTAACAGTTGGCATAATAAATTCACATCAAATAATTGCATGTTAACTTCAATCCCGAGCATTCTTAAATATGAGAAAAACATTTCAAAGAAGTATCACTCCTAATTCCGTTGGTAGAAAATAGCGTAATATTTCCTGTTCCCGGAGTGAGGAATGATAATTCAAATCACAATTAAATATAATCAATAAAATCATCAAATATTCAATTAAAAAAATCACATTAAATATCATGAATAAGTATTTCCAACTTCAGATAGAAATTGCACAAAATATCCTCAGTAAAAAAAAATTGCCATTAAGAAAATCAGATTCAATAAATAATATGAAATCACAATTTGCATAGGAGGAAATCAAGTTCAATAAAGACCCAATATACGAAATTACCTATTAGTAAATCAGATTCAATAAATATCAATTATGAGAAATTACATGTGAGAAAGAAAAAAAAATCAATTCAATAAATATCACAGGCAATATCTCATATGAAACATTCAATATCATGTGAAATAGGAAATTCTACCGGCAGCCTTATTCTGAATCAAAGTTCGGAAATTTACATCCGAAATTCAATTCAGCGGCGCGTTCAAGCAAATAACAACAGTGAAGGACGGGTCATACACGAAAACATTGTTCGCTTCGTTGGTTCTGCGAACGTCGTAGGAATTCCACGGTCGTAACGGGTGTTCGAATTCGACGTCGCGACGGCCACGCTCGCACTCGCACTCAGCTTCTCCGGCAAAAGAAAATCCAAAGGGAACAATTCCGTTTTTCGTGAGAGCCTCGAATCGTTCCACGTATCTCCGCCAAACTTGTCACGATCTTGCGATCAGAAGACTGTTCGGGCGCCAATTTGCCACGTCGTCTAGCAAAAGTCAGCGCCAGAAGGGCGAAAACTTTGACGACACCGGGTATTTATAAGCTCGGAAGCCGGTCCGCGTTCGGCCGCGCGAAACGCGGTCCACCCGGGACAAAAGCTGCTCGCAGGCTCTTAAAGTTATCGTGAATCTCACAGATTTTCGGGCGCCGGGCACGAAAAGTGCCACGCGAAATACTCGGTCTCAGTTTCACTCACACGACGTTTTTGCCGAGCCTGCGACAACCGGCAAAACACGCGGATCTAACGCGAACGGGTCCAGGATACCACGCAGGACGACCACGAGGCATTCCCCGCGGCGGGAAGGTTTCTCACGAAATGAATAGCCAGTGAACTCTGGTTAACCACAATTTATTCCGATTTGGTGTTATAATCGCGCTGCCGGTCGGCACCGGCAACGTTGAGGAGGTTAACCGGCGCGTAACAACTCTCGACGACGGATGATATTCGCCCGCGCGCCTTGTCCTTCTGGACTTCTTCAAGATCGCGTCGAACCCGGCAATACGCGATGGAAGCGTGAGCGTACGCGTTTCACACGTTTCACGCCCGGATTCAGATGGAAAACGCGTAACAGTTGACTCCTCTCGACCGGCACTAGGAATGCGAATACGACGCGAGCACGTGGCGACGTCCCACCGTGGGACGACACGAGGTTGTCGTGAACTTTACGGAGACGCGCGGATCCTCGCTAAATTACAAAATAGTGCCCCGCACTTCGCTAAATAATATTCCCCACGCGTCTACCGCTCGACCGATGTTTTCGCTCGCGGACTGGCTGCAGCCGGCAGCCGCAAAGCAACGTCGAAGTTCCGCGACGCGATCGCGAACCCGTCACGCACACCGAGCCAACGCGATATCAAATCACTCCCGGATGAAAAGAAAATCCGACGGAAACTTACCACCGGCACTTCGCTCGAGTCGGATGAGCGCTTCTCCTCTACTACCGGCAGCGTGCGTCGCAAAATCCTTTATAACCAATTGACGTTCGCCTGTTCCTATCGCTAACGAGAGAGTGATCTCTTACGCGTTGGCTCGGGCACGCGGAAGTGAGGCGTCCCCCCCTTTCCGCACGCGTTTCCTCGCGGAGCGCTTTGGCCTATCTCGGCCCGAATTTCGGCACGGGCCTCGCTCTTCGCGACGGTCCCTGGCGTCCGGCGATTGGCGGTTGCTCCGGCAGCGGTGACGTTGATTCGCCGCTTCTTCCTGAGGCGATCGGCGTTGGCCAATCCGGTAGCGCGCCAGGCTGCTTCCCGGTTGAGGCGACGCCAAAGCAGCTGAGATATCTTCTTGGCCAGTTCTGCTCTTTGGCGGCGCCTCCAGGTTGTTCGTCCTGAGCCATGTCGATCTTTCCGCAACTCGTTCTTTCGCCGGCGCCTCTCGCGTTCTGTTCCTCCGCAGGGAAACGTATTCCGGGTCCCCCTTGGGACCCGGTGACGGTCCTGCAAAATGTGCGTCGCGCAAATTGGCGCGACGCTCACAAACATGAAACAATCGCCCATGGGTCCCGCTCGTGCCCAGGGAGAGCGCTCGCCATTATTCGCTCCGCTTTCCGGCAGCGGAAGGTGACCCGGCCTTCCGTTATTTGGTAACGGAGGACGGTGGCTAAAACGCCACGTCACAGTACGTGTAGAAGTAATTTTCTGTTCTGGAATGATCATTCGCAAGCGAAATCGCTGCATCCTCATCGAAACGTATGGAACTCACACAGAAACATCGGGTTTGCAGGTATTACCGCGTTACAATCGATTTCATGCAAGCGACGACGAATGTACGTGTAGAAGTAATTTTCTGTTCTGGAATGATCATTCGCAAGCGAAATCGCTGCATCCTCATCGAAACGTATGGAATTCATACAGAAACATCGAATGTGCATGCAGGAACGCATAACAATCGAGTTCATGCAAGCGCCGACGAATGTTCGTGTACAAGTTACTTTATGATCCAAAATGAAGATCCGCGTGCAAAAAGGATGCATCCGCATCGAAATGTATGGAATTGACGCAAAAACATCGAATTCTCATGCAGGAACAATCGATTTCGTGAAAGCGACGACAATTGCACGTGTACAAGTTATTTCCTGTTCCACAATGAAGATTCGAATGCGAAAACGAGGCATCTGCATCGAAACGTATGGAATTGACGCACAAACGCGTTACAATCGAGTTCATGCAAGCGTCGACGAATGTTCGTGTACAAGTTACTTTATGATCCAAATGAAGCTCCGCGTGCAAAAAGGATGCATCCGCATCGAAATGTATGGAATTGACGCAGTAACATCGAAATTGCATGCAGGGACGCGTAACAATCCACTTCATGCAATCGACGACTAATGTATGCGAACAAGTTATATTCTGTTCCGAAATGGTCTTTTACGTGAAAATAGCTACATCTGCATCGAAACGTATGGAATTGACGCAAAAACATCGAATTCTCATGCAGGAACGCGTCACAATCGATTTCATGGAAGGGACGACGATTGTACGTGTACAAGTTCTTTTCTGTTCGAGAATGATCATTCGCAAGCAAAATCGCTGCATCCTCATCGAAACGTATGGAATTCACACAGAAAAATCGAGTTTGCATGCAGGAAAGCGTCACAATCGATTTCATGGAAGCGACGACGATTGTGCGTGTACAAGTTATTTTCTGTTCCTCAATGAAGATTCGCGTGCAAAAACGATGCATCTGCATCGAAACGTACAGAATTGACACAGAAACATCTAATTAGCATGCAGGAACGCGTTATAATCGATTTCACGCAAGCGACGACGAATGTTCGTGTACAAGTTATTTTACGTTCCAGAATGAAGATCCGCGTGCAAAAAGGATGCATTCGCATCTAAATGTATGGAATTGACGGAAAAACATCGAATTCTCATGCAGGAACGCGTAACAATCGAGTTCATGCAAGCGACGACGAATGTTCGTGTACAAGTTCTTTTCTGTTCCTCAATGAAGATTCGCGTGCAAAAACGATGCACCTGCATCGAAACGTACAGAATTGACACAGAAACATCTAATTAGCATGCAGGAACGCGTTATAATCGATTTCACGCAAGCGACGACGAATGTTCGTGTACAAGTTATTTTACGTTCCACAATGAAGATCCGCGTGCAAAAAGGATGCATCCGCATCTAAATGTATGGAATTGACACAGAAACATCTAATTAGCATGCAGGAACGCGTTACAATCGATTTCACGCAAGCGACGGCGATTGTACGTGTACAAGTTCTTTTCTGTTCGAGAATGATGATTCGCGTGCAAAAACGATACATCCGCATCGAAATGTATGGAATTGACGCAAAAACATCGAATTCTCATGCAGGAACGCATAACAATCGAGTTCATGCAAGCGACGACGAATGTTCGTGTACAAGTTCTTTTCTGTTCGAGAATGATGATTCGCGTGCAAAAACGATGCATCCGCATCGAAATGTATGGAATGGACACAGAAACATCGAGTTTGCAGGTAGGACCGCGTTACAATCGATTTCATGCAAGCGACGACGAATGTACGTGTAGAAGTGATTTTCTGTTCTGGAATGATCATTCGCAAGCAAAATCGCTGCATCCTCATCGAAACGTATGGAATTGACGCAGAAACACGTTACAATCGAGTTCATGCAAGCGTCGACGAATGTTCGTGTACAAGTTCTTTTCTGTGTCAGAATGAAGATTCGCTTGCGAAAACGATGCGTCTGCATCGAAACGTATGGAATTGACACTGAAACATCGGGTTTGCACGTAGGACCGCGTTACAATCGATTTCATGCAAGCGACGACGAATGTACGTGTAGAAATAATTTTCTGTTCTGGAATGATCATTCGCAAGCAAAATCGCTGCATCCTCATCGAAACGTATGGAATTCATACAGAAACATCGAATGTGCATGCAGGAACGCGTTATAATCGAGTTCATGCAAGCGCCGACGAATGTTCGTGTACAAGTTACTTTATGATCCAAAATGAAGATCCGCGTGCAAAAAGGATGCATCCGCATCGAAATGTATGGAATTGACGCAAAAACATCGAATTCTCATGCAGGAACAATCGATTTCGTGAAAGCGACGACAATTGCACGTGTACAAGTTATTTCCTGTTCCACAATGAAGATTCGAATGCGAAAACGAGGCATCTGCATCGAAACGTATGGAATTGACGCACAAACGCGTTACAATCGAGTTCATGCAAGCGTCGACGAATGTTCGTGTACAAGTTACTTTATGATCCAAATGAAGCTCCGCGTGCAAAAAGGATGCATCCGCATCGAAATGTATGGAATTGACGCAGTAACATCGAAATTGCATGCAGGGACGCGTAACAATCCACTTCATGCAATCGACGACTAATGTATGCGAACAAGTTATATTCTGTTCCGAAATGGTCTTTTACGTGAAAATAGCTACATCTGCATCGAAACGTATGGAATTGACGCAAAAACATCGAATTCTCATGCAGGAACGCGTCACAATCGATTTCATGGAAGGGACGACGATTGTACGTGTACAAGTTCTTTTCTGTTCGAGAATGATCATTCGCAAGCAAAATCGCTGCATCCTCATCGAAACGTATGGAATTCACACAGAAAAATCGAGTTTGCATGCAGGAAAGCGTCACAATCGATTTCATGGAAGCGACGACGATTGTGCGTGTACAAGTTATTTTCTGTTCCTCAATGTAGATTCGCGTGCAAAAACGATGCATCTGCATCGAAACGTACAGAATTGACACAGAAACATCTAATTAGCATGCAGGAACGCGTTATAATCGATTTCACGCAAGCGACGACGAATGTTCGTGTACAAGTTATTTTACGTTCCAGAATGAAGATCCGCGTGCAAAAAGGATGCATTCGCATCTAAATGTATGGAATTGACGGAAAAACATCGAATTCTCATGCAGGAACGCGTAACAATCGAGTTCATGCAAGCGACGACGAATGTTCGTGTACAAGTTCTTTTCTGTTCCTCAATGAAGATTCGCGTTCAGAGACGATACATCCGCATCGAAATGTATCGAATTGACGCAAAAACATCGAATTCTCATGCAGGAACGCCTAACAATCGATTTCATGAAAGCTACGACGAATGTACGTGTACAAGTTAGTTTCTGTTCCAGAATGATGATTCGAATGCGAAAACGAGGCATCTGCATCGAAACGTATGGAATTGACGCAGAAACGCGTTACGATCGAGTCCATGCAAGCGTCGACGAATGTTCGTGTACAAGTTATTTTATGTTCCAGAATGATGATTCGAATGCGAAAACGAGGCATCTGCATCGAAACGTATGGAATTGACGCAGAAACGCGTTACGATCGAGTTCATGCAAGCGTCGACGAATGTTCGTGTACAAGTTCTTTTCTGTGTCAGAATGAAGATTCGCTTGCGTAAACGATGCATCTGCATCGAAACGTATGGAATTGACACAGAAACATCGGGTTTGCAGGTAGGACCGCGTTACGATCGATTTCATGGAAGCGACGACGATTGTACGTGTACAAGTTATTTTCTGTTCCACAATGAAGATTCGAATTCGAAAACGAGGCATCTGCATCAAAATGTACGGAATTGACGCAAAAACATCGAATTCTCATGCAGGAACGCGTAACAATCAATTTCATGAAAGCGACGGCGATTGTACGTGTACAAGTTATTTTCTGTTCCAGAATGATGATTCGAATGCGAAAACGAGGCATCTGCATCGAAACGTATGGAATTATGGCAGAAACGCGTTACAATCGAGTTCATGCAAGCGTCGACGAATGTTCGTGTACAAGTTACTTTATGATCCAAAATGAAGATCCGCGTGCAGAAACGATACATCCGCATCGAAATGTATGGAATGGACGCAATAACATCGAATTCTCTTGCAGGAACGCGTAACATTCGATTTCATGAAAGCGACGATTGTACGTGTACAAGTTACTTTCTGTTCCAGAATGATGATTGGAATGCGAAAACGAGGCATCTGCATCGAAATGTACGGAACTGACGCAAATACATCGAATTCGCATGCAAGAACGCGTTATAACCGATTTCATACTAGCGACGACGAATGTTCGTGTACAAGTTCTTTTCTGTTCCAGAACGAGGATTCGCGTGCTGAGACGATACATCCGCATCTAAATGTATGGAATTGACGCAAAAACATCGAATGTGCATGCAGGAACGCATAACAATCGATTTCGTGAAAGCGACGACAATTGCACGTGTACAAGTTATTTCCTGTTCCACAATGAAGATTCGAATGCGAAAACGAGGCATCTGCATCGAAACGTATGGAATTGACGCAGAAACGCGTTACAATTGAGTTCATGCAAGCGTCGACGAATGTTCGTGTACAAGTTACTTTATGATCCAAAATGAAGATCCGCGTGCAGAAACGATACATCTGCATCGAAACATATGGAATTGACGCAAAAACATCGAATTCTCATGCAGGAACGCGTTACAATCGAGTTCATGCAAGCGTCGACGAATGTTCGTGTACAAGTTATTTTATGTTCCAGATTGAAGATCCGCGTGCAAAATCGCTGCATCCGCATCGAAACGTATGGAATTGACGCAGAATCATCGAATTTGCATGCAGGAACGCGTTACAATCGATTTCACGCAAGCGACGACGAATGTTCGTGTTCAAGTTATTTTCTGTTCCAGAATGAAGATTCGCGTTCAGAGACGATACATCCGCATCGAAATGTATCGAATTGACGCAAAAACATCGAATTCTCATGCAGGAACGCCTAACAATCGATTTCATGAAAGCGACGACGAATGTACGTGTACAAGTTAGTTTCTGTTCCAGAATGATGATTCGAATGCGAAAACGAGGCATCTGCATCGAAACGTATGGAATTGACGCAGAAACGCGTTACGATCGAGTCCATGCAAGCGTCGACGAATGTTCGTGTACAAGTTATTTTATGTTCCAGAATGATGATTCAAATGCGAAAACGAGGCATCTGCATCGAAACGTATGGAATTGACGCAGAAACGCGTTACGATCGAGTTCATGCAAGCGTCGACGAATGTTCGTGTACAAGTTCTTTTCTGTGTCAGAATGAAGATTCGCTGGCGTAAACGATGCATCTGCATCGAAACGTATGGAATTGACACAGAAACATCGGGTTTGCAGGTAGGACCGCGTTACGATCGATTTCATGGAAGCGACGACGATTGTACGTGTACAAGTTATTTTCTGTTCCACAATGAAGATTCGAATTCGAAAACGAGGCATCTGCATCAAAATGTACGGAATTGACGCAAAAACATCGAATTCTCATGCAGGAACGCGTAACAATCAATTTCATGAAAGCGACGGCGATTGTACGTGTACAAGTTATTTTCTGTTCCAGAATGATGATTCGAATGCGAAAACGAGGCATCTGCATCGAAACGTATGGAATTATGGCAGAAACGCGTTACAATCGAGTTCATGCAAGCATCGACGAATGTTCGTGTACAAGTTATTTTATGTTCCAGAATGAAGATCCACATGCAAAAAGGATGCATCCACATCGAAATGTATGGAATTGACACAGAAACATCGAATTCTCATGCAGGAACGCGTAACAATCAATTTCATGAAAGCGACGACGAATATTCGTGTACAAGTTATTTTCTGTTCCATAATGATGATTAGAATGCGAAAACGAGGCATCTGCATCGAAACGTATGGAATTGACGCAGAAACGCGTTACAATGGAGTTCATGCAAGCGTCGATGAATGTTCGTGTACAAGTTATTTTATGTTCCAGAATGAAGATCCGCGTGCAAAAAGGATGCGTCCGCATCGAAATGTATGCGATTGACACAGAAACAACGAGTTTACAGGTACAGTTTACAGGACCGCGTTACAATCGATTTCACGCAAGCGACGACGAATGTTCGTGTTCAAGTTATTTTCTGTTCCAGAATGAAGATTCGCGTTCAGAGACGATACATCCGCATCGAAATGTATCGAATTGACGCAAAAACATCGAATTCTCATGCAGGAACGCCTAACAATCGATTTCATGAAAGCGACGACGAATGTACGTGTACAAGTTAGTTTCTGTTCCAGAATGATGATTCGAATGCGAAAACGAGGCATCTGCATCGAAACGTATGGAATTGACGCAGAAACGCGTTACGATCGAGTCCATGCAAGCGTCGACGAATGTTCGTGTACAAGTTATTTTATGTTCCAGAATGATGATTCAAATGCGAAAACGAGGCATCTGCATCGAAACGTATGGAATTGACGCAGAAACGCGTTACGATCGAGTTCATGCAAGCGTCGACGAATGTTCGTGTACAAGTTCTTTTCTGTGTCAGAATGAAGATTCGCTTGCGTAAACGATGCATCTGCATCGAAACGTATGGAATTGACACAGAAACATCGGGTTTGCAGGTAGGACCGCGTTACGATCGATTTCATGGAAGCGACGACGATTGTACGTGTACAAGTTATTTTCTGTTCCACAATGAAGATTCGAATTCGAAAACGAGGCATCTGCATCAAAATGTACGGAATTGACGCAAAAACATCGAATTCTCATGCAGGAACGCGTAACAATCAATTTCATGAAAGCGACGGCGATTGTACGTGTACAAGTTATTTTCTGTTCCAGAATGATGATTCGAATGCGAAAACGAGGCATCTGCATCGAAACGTATGGAATTATGGCAGAAACGCGTTACAATCGAGTTCATGCAAGCATCGACGAATGTTCGTGTACAAGTTATTTTATGTTCCAGAATGAAGATCCACATGCAAAAAGGATGCATCCGCATCGAAATGTATGGAATTGACACAGAAACATCGAATTCTCATGCAGGAACGCGTAACAATCAATTTCATGAAAGCGACGACGAATATTCGTGTACAAGTTATTTTCTGTTCCATAATGATGATTAGAATGCGAAAACGAGGCATCTGCATCGAAACGTATGGAATTGACGCAGAAACGCGTTACAATGGAGTTCATGCAAGCGTCGATGAATGTTCGTGTACAAGTTATTTTATGTTCCAGAATGAAGATCCGCGTGCAAAAAGGATGCGTCCGCATCGAAATGTATGCGATTGACACAGAAACAACGAGTTTACAGGTACAGTTTACAGGACCGCGTTACAATCGATTTCATGCAAGTGACGATGAATGTTCGTGTACAAGTTATTTTCTGTTCCAGAATGAAGATTCGCGTTCAGAGACGATACATCCGCATCGAAATGTATCGAATTGACGCAAAAACATCGAATTCTCATGCAGGAACGCCTAACAATCGATTTCATGAAAGCGACGACGAATGTACGTGTACAAGTTAGTTTCTGTTCCAGAATGATGATTCGAATGCGAAAACGAGGCATCTGCATCGAAACGTATGGAATTGACGCAGAAACGCGTTACGATCGAGTCCATGCAAGCGTCGACGAATGTTCGTGTACAAGTTATTTTATGTTCCAGAATGATGATTCAAATGCGAAAACGAGGCATCTGCATCGAAACGTATGGAATTGACGCAGAAACGCGTTACGATCGAGTTCATGCAAGCGTCGACGAATGTTCGTGTACAAGTTCTTTTCTGTGTCAGAATGAAGATTCGCTTGCGTAAACGATGCATCTGCATCGAAACGTATGGAATTGACACAGAAACATCGGGTTTGCAGGTAGGACCGCGTTACGATCGATTTCATGGAAGCGACGACGATTGTACGTGTACAAGTTATTTTCTGTTCCACAATGAAGATTCGAATTCGAAAACGAGGCATCTGCATCAAAATGTACGGAATTGACGCAAAAACATCGAATTCTCATGCAGGAACGCGTAACAATCAATTTCATGAAAGCGACGGCGATTGTACGTGTACAAGTTATTTTCTGTTCCAGAATGATGATTCGAATGCGAAAACGAGGCATCTGCATCGAAACGTATGGAATTATGGCAGAAACGCGTTACAATCGAGTTCATGCAAGCATCGACGAATGTTCGTGTACAAGTTATTTTATGTTCCAGAATGAAGATCCACATGCAAAAAGGATGCATCCGCATCGAAATGTATGGAATTGACACAGAAACATCGAATTCTCATGCAGGAACGCGTAACAATCAATTTCATGAAAGCGACGACGAATATTCGTGTACAAGTTATTTTCTGTTCCATAATGATGATTAGAATGCGAAAACGAGGCATCTGCATCGAAACGTATGGAATTGACGCAGAAACGCGTTACAATGGAGTTCATGCAAGCGTCGATGAATGTTCGTGTACAAGTTATTTTATGTTCCAGAATGAAGATCCGCGTGCAAAAAGGATGCGTCCGCATCGAAATGTATGCGATTGACACAGAAACAACGAGTTTACAGGTACAGTTTACAGGACCGCGTTACAATCGATTTCATGCAAGTGACGATGAATGTTCGTGTACAAGTTATTTTCTGTTCCACAATGGAGATTCGCGTGCAGAGACGATACATCCGCATCGAAATGTATGGAATTGACGCAAAAACATCGAATTCTCATGCAGGAACGAGTAACAATCGATTTCATGAAAGCGACGACGATTATACGTGTACAAGTTATTTTCTGTTCCAGAATGATGATTCGAATGCGAAAACGAGGTATCTGCATCGAAACGTATGGAATTGACGCAGAAACACGTTACAATCGAGTTCATGCAAGCGACGACGAATGTTCGTGTACAAGTTCTTTTCTGTGTCAGAATGAAGATTCGCTTGCGAAAACGATGCGTCTGCATCGAAACGTATGGAATTGACACTGAAACATCGGGTTTGCACGTAGGACCGCGTTACAATCGATTTTATGCAAGCGACGACGAATGTACGTGTACAAGTTATTTTCTGTTCCAGAATGATGATTCGAATGCGAAAACGAGGCATCTGCATCGATACGTATGGAATTGATGCAGAAGCAACGAGTTTGCAGGTAGGACCGCGTTACAATCTATTTCATGCAGGCGACGACGAATGTTCGTGTACAAGTTATTTTCTGTTCGAGATTGTGCTTTAACGTGCAAAATCGCTGCATCCTCATCGAAACGTATGGAATTCACACAGAAACATCGAGTTTGCATGCTGGAAAGCGTCACAATCGATTTCATGGAAGCGACGACGATTGTACGTGTACAAGTTATTTTCTGTTCCTCAATGAAGATTCGCGTGCAAAAACGATGCATCTGCATCGAAGCGTACAGAATTGACACAGAAACATCTAATTAGCATGCAGGAACGCGTTATAATCGATTTCATGCAAGCGTCGATGAATGTTCGTGTACAAGTTATTTTATGTTCCAGAATGAAGATCCGCGTGCAAAAAGGATGCGTCCGCATCGAAATGTATGCGATTGACACAGAAACAACGAGTTTACAGGTACAGTTTACAGGACCGCGTTACAATCGATTTCATGCAAGTGACGATGAATGTTCGTGTACAAGTTATTTTCTGTTCGAGACTGTGCTTTCACGTGCAAAATCGCTGCATCCGCATCGAAACATATGGACTTAACACAGAAACATCGAGTTTGCATGCAGGATCGCGTCACAATCGATTTCATGGAAGCGACGACGATTGTACGTGTACAAGTTATTTTCTGTTCCACAATGAAGATTCGCGTGCAGAGACGATACATCCGCATCGAAATGTATGGAATTGACGCAAAAACATCGAATTCTCATGCAGGAACGAGTAACAATCGATTTCATGAAAGCGACGACGATTATACGTGTACAAGTTATTTTCTGTTCCAGAATGATGATTCGAATGCGAAAACGAGGCATCTGCATCGAAACGTATGGAATTGACGCAGAAACACGTTACAATCGAGTTCATGCAAGCGACGACGAATGTTCGTGTACAAGTTCTTTTCTGTGTCAGAATGAAGATTCGCTTGCGAAAACGATGCGTCTGCATCGAAACGTATGGAATTGACACTGAAACATCGGGTTTGCACGTAGGACCGCGTTACAATCGATTTTATGCAAGCGACGACGAATGTACGTGTACAAGTTATTTTCTGTTCCCGAATGATGATTCGAATGCGAAAACGAGGCATCTGCATCGATACGTATGGAATTGATGCAGAAGCAACGAGTTTGCAGGTAGGACCGCGTTACAATCGATTTCATGCAAGCGACGACGAATGTTCGTGTACAAGTTATTTTCTGTTCGAGATTGTGCTTTAACGTGCAAAATCGCTGCATCCTCATCGAAACGTATGGAATTCACACAGAAACATCGAGTTTGCATGCTGGAAAGCGTCACAATCGATTTCATGGAAGCGACGACGATTGTACGTGTACAAGTTATTTTCTGTTCCTCAATGAAGATTCGCGTGCAAAAACGATGCATCTGCATCGAAGCGTACAGAATTGACACAGAAACATCTAATTAGCATGCAGGAACGCGTTATAATCGATTTCATGCAAGCGTCGATGAATGTTCGTGTACAAGTTATTTTATGTTCCAGAATGAAGATCCGCGTGCAAAAAGGATGCGTCCGCATCGAAATGTATGCGATTGACACAGAAACAACGAGTTTACAGGTACAGTTTACAGGACCGCGTTACAATCGATTTCATGCAAGTGACGATGAATGTTCGTGTACAAGTTATTTTCTGTTCGAGACTGTGCTTTCACGTGCAAAATCGCTGCATCCGCATCGAAACATATGGACTTGACACAGAAACATCGAGTTTGCATGCAGGATCGCGTCACAATCGATTTCATGGAAGCGACGACGATTGTACGTGTACAAGTTATTTTCTGTTCCACAATGAAGATTCGCGTGCAGAGACGATACATCCGCATCGAAATGTATGGAATTGACGCAAAAACATCGAATTCTCATGCAGGAACGAGTAACAATCGATTTCATGAAAGCGACGACGATTATACGTGTACAAGTTATTTTCTGTTCCAGAATGATGATTCGAATGCGAAAACGAGGCATCTGCATCGAAACGTATGGAATTGACGCAGAAACACGTTACAATCGAGTTCATGCAAGCGTCGACGAATGTTCGTGTACAAGTTCTTTTCTGTGTCAGAATGAAGATTCGCTTGCGAAAACGATGCGTCTGCATCGAAACGTATGGAATTGACACTGAAACATCGGGTTTGCACGTAGGACCGCGTTACAATCGATTTTATGCAAGCGACGACGAATGTACGTGTACAAGTTATTTTCTGTTCCAGAATGATGATTTGAATGCGAAAACGAGGCATCTGCATCGATACGTATGGAATTGATGCAGAAGCAACGAGTTTGCAGGTAGGACCGCGTTACAATCGATTTCATGCAAGCGACGACGAATGTTCGTGTACAAGTTATTTTCTGTTCGAGATTGTGCTTTAACGTGCAAAATCGCTGCATCCTCATCGAAACGTATGGAATTCACACAGAAACATCGAGTTTGCATGCTGGAAAGCGTCACAATCGATTTCATGGAAGCGACGACGATTGTACGTGTACAAGTTATTTTCTGTTCCTCAATGAAGATTCGCGTGCAAAAACGATGCATCTGCATCGAAGCGTACAGAATTGACACAGAAACATCTAATTAGCATGCAGGAACGCGTTATAATCGATTTCACGCAAGCGACGACGAATGTTCGTGTACAAGTTATTTTACGTTCCAGAATGAAGATCCGCGTGCAAAAGGATGCATCCGCATCTAAATGTATGGAATTGACGGAAAAACATCGAATTCTCATGCAGGAACGCGTAACATTCGAGTTCATGCAAGCGACGACGAATGTTCGTGTACAAGTTACTTTCTGTTCCAGAATGAAGATCCGCGTGCAAAAAGGATGCATCCGCATCTAAATGTATGGAATTGACGCAAAAACATCGAATTCTCATGCAGGAACGCGTAACAATCGAGTTCATGCAAGCGACAACGAATGTTCGTGTACAAGTTCTTTTCTGTTCGAGAATGATGATTCGCGTGCAAAAACGATGCATCCGCATCGAAATGTATGGAATTGACACAGGAACATCGAGTTTGCAGGTAGGACCGCGTTACAATCGATTTCATGCAAGCGACGACGAATGTACGCGTAGAAGTAATTTTCTGTTCTGGAATGATCATTCGCAAGCAAAATCGCTGCATCCTCATCGAAACGTATGGAATTCACACAGAAACATCGAGTTTGCATGCTGGAAAGCGTCACAATCGATTTCATGGAAGCGACGACGATTGTACGTGTACAAGTTATTTTCTGTTCCTCAATGAAGATTCGCGTGCAAAAACGATGCATCTGCATCGAAGCGTACAGAATTGACACAGAAACATCTAATTAGCATGCAGGAACGCGTTATAATCGATTTCACGCAAGCGACGACGAATGTTCGTGTACAAGTTATTTTACGTTCCAGAATGAAGATCCGCGTGCAAAAGGATGCATCCGCATCTAAATGTATGGAATTGACGGAAAAACATCGAATTCTCATGCAGGAACGCGTAACATTCGAGTTCATGCAAGCGACGACGAATGTTCGTGTACAAGTTACTTTCTGTTCCAGAATGATGATTCGCGTGCAAAAACGATGCATCCGCATCGAAATGTATGGAATTGACACAGGAACATCGAGTTTGCAGGTAGGACCGCGTTACAATCTATTTCATGCAAGCGACGACGAATGTACGCGTAGAAGTAATTTTCTGTTCTGGAATGATCATTCGCAAGCAAAATCGCTGCATCCTCATCGAAACGTATGGAATTCACACAGAAACATCGAGTTTGCATGCTGGAAAGCGTCACAATCGATTTCATGGAAGCGACGACGATTGTACGTGTACAAGTTATTTTCTGTTCCTCAATGAAGATTCGCGTGCAAAAACGATGCATCTGCATCGAAGCGTACAGAATTGACACAGAAACATCTAATTAGCATGCAGGAACGCGTTATAATCGATTTCACGCAAGCGACGACGAATGTTCGTGTACAAGTTATTTTACGTTCCAGAATGAAGATCCGCGTGCAAAAGGATGCATCCGCATCTAAATGTATGGAATTGACGGAAAAACATCGAATTCTCATGCAGGAACGCGTAACAATCGAGTTCATGCAAGCGACGACGAATGTTCGTGTACAAGTTACTTTCTGTTCCAGAATGAAGATTCGATTGCGAAAACGAGGCATCTGCATCGAAATGTACGGAACTGACGCAAAAACATCGAATTCGCATGCAAGAACGTGTTATAACCGATTTCATACTAGCGACGACGAATGTTCGTGTACAAGTTCTTTTCTGTTCGAGAACGAAGATTCGCGTGCAGAAACGATACATCCGCATCTAAATGTATGGAATTGACGCAAAAACATCGAATTCTCATGTAGGAACGCATAACAATCGATTCCGTGAAAGCGACGACAATTGCACGTGTACAAGTTATTTCCTGTTCCACGATGAAGATTCGAATGCGAAAACGAGGCATCTGCATCGAAACGTAGGGAATTGACGCAGAAACGTGTTACAATCGAGTTCATGCAAGCGACGACGACTGTTCGTGTACAAGTTATTTTATGTTCCAGAATGAAGATCTGCGTGCAAAAAGGATGCATCCGCATTAAAATATACGGAATTGACGCAAAAACATCGAATTCGCATGCAGGAACGAGTTACAATCGATTTCATGCAAGCGACGACGATTGTATGTCTACAAGTTATTTTCTGTTCGAGAATGTGCTTTCACGTGCAAAACGACGCATGTGCATCGAAAGGTACGGGATTGATGTAGAAGCATCGAATTCTCATGCAGGAACGCGTAACAATCGATGTCATGAAAGCGACGACGATTGTACGTGTACAATTTATTGCCTGTTCCACAATGAAGATTCGAATGCGAAAACGAGGCATCTGCATCGAAACGTATGGAATTGACGCAGAAACGAGTATCAATCGCGTTCATGCAAGTGTCGACGAATGTTCGTGTACAAGTCCTTTTCTGTTCCAGAATGAAGATTCGCGTGTAAAAACGATACATCCGCATCGAAATGTATGGAATTGACGCAAAAACATCGAATTCTCACGCAGGAACGCGTAACAATCGAGTTTATGCAAGCGACGACGAATGTTCGTGTACAAGTTATTTTCTGTTCCTCAATGAAGATTCGCGTGCAAAAACGATGCATCTGCATCGAAACGTACAGAATTGACACAGAAACATCTAATTAGCATGCAGGAACGCGTTATAATCGATTTCACGCAAGCGACGACGAATGTTCGTGTACAAGTTATTTTACGTTCCAGAATGAAGATCCGCGTGCAAAAGGATGCATCTGCATCGAAACGTACAGAATTGACACAGAAACATCTAATTAGCATGCAGGAACGCGTTACAATCGATTTCACGCAAGCGACGACGATTGTTCGTGTACAAGTTATTTTATGTTCCAGAATGAAGATTCGCGTGCAAAAACGATGCATCTCCATCGAAGCGTACAGAATTGACACAGAAACATCTAATTAGCATGCAGGAACGCGTTACAATCGATTTCACGCAAGCGACGACGATTGTTCGTGTACAAGTTATTTTATGTTCCAGAATGAAGATTCGCGTGCAAAAACGATGCATCTGCATCGAAGCGTACAGAATTGACACAGAAACATCGAGTTTGCATGCAGGAACGCGTCACAATCGATTTCATGGAAGCGACGACGATTGTACGTGTACAAGTTACTTTCTGTTCCAGAATGAAGATTCGAATACGAAAACGAGGCATCCGCATCGAAATGTATGGAATTGACACAGAAACATCGAATTCTCATGCAGGAACGCGTTACAATCGAGTTCATGCAAGCGCCCACGAGCTCTCGTGTACAAGTTATTTTCTGTTCCAGAATGATGATTCGAATGCGAAAACGAGGCATCTGCATCGAAACGTATGGAATTGACGCAGAAACGCGTTACAATCGAGTTCATGCAAGCTTCGACGAATGTTCGTGTACAAGTTATTTTATGTTCCAGAATGAAGATCCGCGTGCAAAAAGGATGCATCCGCATCGAAATGTATGGAATTGACACAGAAACAACGAGTTTGCAGGTAGGACCGCGTTACAATCGATTTCATGCAAGCGACGACGAACGTTCGTGTACAAGTTCTTTTCTGTTCGAGAATGATGATTCGCGTGCAAAAACGATGCATCTGCATCGAAACGTACAGAATTGACACAGAAACATCTAATTAGCATGCAGGAACGCGTTACAATCGATTTCACGCAAGCGACGACGAATGTTCGTGTACAAGTTATTTTACGTTCCAGAATGAAGATCCGCGTGCAAAAAGGATGCATCCGCATCTAAATGTATGGAATTGACGCAAAAACATCGAATTCTCACGCAGGAACGCGTAACAATCGAGTTTATGCAAGCGACGACGAATGTTCGTGTACAAGTTCTTTTCTGTTCGAGAATGATCATTCGCGTGCAAAAAGGATGCATCCTCATCGAAATGTAAGGAATTGACACAGAAACATCGAGTTTGCTTGCAGGAACGCGTCACAATCGATTTCATGGAAGCGACGACGATTGTACGTGTACAAGTTACATTCTGTTCCAGAATGAAGATTCGAATGCGAAAACGAGGCATCTGCATCGAAACGTATGGAATTGACGCAGAAACGCGTCACAATCGAGTTCATGCTAGCGACGACGACTGTTCGTGTACAAGTTATTTTATGTTCCAGAATGAAGATCTGCGTGCAAGAAGGATGCATCCGCATCGTAATGTATGGAATTGACACAGAAACATCGAGTTTGCTTGCAGGAACGCGTCACAATCGATTTCATGGAAGCGACGACGATTGTACGTGTACAAGTTACTTTCTGTTCCAGAATGATGATTCGAATGCGAAAACGAGGCATCTGCATCGAAACGTATGGAATTGACGCAGAAACGCGTATCAATCGCGTTCATGCAAGTGTCGACGAATGTTCGTGTACAAGTCCTTTTCTGTTCCAGAATGAAGATTCGCGTGCAAAAACGATACATCCGCATCGAAATGTATGGAATTGACGCAAAAACATCGAATTCTCACGCAGGAACGCGTAACAATCGAGTTTATGCAAGCGACGACGAATGTTCGTGTACAAGTTCTTTTCTGTTCGAGAATGATGATTCGCGTGCAAAAACGATGCATCTGCATCGAAACGTACAGAATTGACACAGAAACATCTAATTAGCATGCAGGAACGCGTTATAATCGATTTCACGCAAGCGACGACGAATGTTCGTGTACAAGTTATTTTACGTTCCAGAATGAAGATCCGCGTGCAAAAAGGATGCATCCGCATCTAAATGTATGGAATTGACGCAAAAACATCGAATTCTCACGCAGGAACGCGTAACAATCGAGTTTATGCAAGCGACGACGAATGTTCGTGTACAAGTTCTTTTCTGTTCGAGAATGATGATTCGCGTGCAAAAAGGATGCATCCTCATCGAAATGTATGGAATTGACACAGAAACATCGAGTTTGCTTGCAGGAACGCGTCACAATCGATTTCATGGAAGCGACGACGATTGTACGTGTACAAGTTACATTCTGTTCCAGAATGAAGATTCGAATGCGAAAACGAGGCATCTGCATCGAAACGTATGGAATTGACGCAGAAACGCGTCACAATCGAGTTCATGCAAACGACGACGACTGTTCGTGTACAAGTTATTTTATGTTCCAGAATGAAGATCTGCGTGCAAGAAGGATGCATCCGCATCGTAATGTATGGAATTGACACAGAAACATCGAGTTTGCTTGCAGGACCGCGTCACAATCGATTTCATGGAAGCGACGACGATTGTACGTGTACAAGTTATTTTCTGTTCCTCAATGAAGATTCGCGTGCAAAAACGGTGCATCTGCATCGAAACGTACAGAATTGACACAGAAACATCTAATTAGCATGCAGGAACGCGTTATAATCGATTTCACGCAAGCGACGACGAATGTTCGTGTACAAGTTATTTTACGTTCCAGAATGAAGATCCGCGTGCAAAAAGGATGCATCCGCATCTAAATGTATGGAATTGACGGAAAAACATCGAATTCCCATGCAGGAACGCGTAACAATCGAGTTCATGCAAGCGACGACGAATGTTCGTGTACAAGTTCTTTTCTGTTCGAGAATGATGATTCGCGTGCAAAAAGGATGCATCCGCATCTAAATGTATGGAATTGACGCAAAAACATTGAATTCTCATGCAGGAACGCGTAACAATCGAGTTCATGGAAGCGACGACGAATGTTCGTGTACAAGTTCTTTTCTGTTCGAGAATGATGATTCGCGTGCAAAAACGATGCATCCGCATCGAAATGTATGGTATTGACACAGGAACATCGAGTTTGCAGGTAGGACCGCGTTACAATCGATTTCATGCAAGCGACGACGAATGTACGCGTAGAAGTAATTTTCTGTTCTGCAATGATCATTCGCAAGCGAAATCGCTGCATGCTCATCGAAACGTATGGAATTCATACAGAAACATCGAATGTGCATGCAGGAACGTGTTACAATCGAGTTCATGCAAGCGCCGACGAGCTCTGGTGTACAAGTTCTTTTCTCTTCCAGAATGAAGATTCGCGTGCAGAAACGATACATCCGCATCGAAATGTATGGAATTGACGCAAAAACATCGAATTCGCATGCAAGAACGTGTTATAACCGATTTCATACTAGCGACGACGAATGTTCGTGTACATGTTCTTTTCTGTTCCAGAACGAAGATTCGCGTGCAGAAACGATACATCCGCATCTAAATGTATGGAATTGACGCAAAAACATCGAATTCTCATGCAGGAACGCATAACAATCGATTCCGTGAAAGCGACGACAATTGCACGGGTACAAGTTATTTCCTGTTCCACGATGAAGATTCGAATGCGAAAACGAGGCATCTGCATCGAAACGTATGGAATTGACGCAGAAACGTGTTACAATCGAGTTCATGCAAGCGACGACGAATGTTCGTGTAGAAGTAATTTTCTGTTCTGGAATGATCATTCGCAAGCGAAATCGCTGCATCCTCATCGAAACGTATGGAATTCATACAGAAACATCGAATGTGCATGCAGGAACGCGTTACAATCGAGTTCATGCAAGCGCCGACGAGCTCTGGTGTACAAGTTCTTTTCTCT
This sequence comes from Lasioglossum villosulum, assembly GCA_963971365.1. Taxonomy (NCBI): domain Eukaryota; kingdom Metazoa; phylum Arthropoda; class Insecta; order Hymenoptera; family Halictidae; genus Lasioglossum; species Lasioglossum villosulum. Next base: position 13,624,050 of record OZ020502.1, on the reverse strand, counting down.
TCCAGAATGAAGATTCGCGTGCAGAAACGATACATCCGCATCGAAATGTATGGAATTGACGCAAAAACATCGAATTCGCATGCAAGAACGTGTTATAACCGATTTCATACTAGCGACGACGAATGTTCGTGTACATGTTCTTTTCTGTTCCAGAACGAAGATTCGCGTGCAGAAACGATACATCCGCATCTAAATGTATGGAATTGACGCAAAAACATCGAATTCTCATGCAGGAACGCATAACAATCGATTCCGTGAAAGCGACGACAATTGCACGGGTACAAGTTATTTCCTGTTCCACGATGAAGATTCGAATGCGAAAACGAGGCATCTGCATCGAAACGTATGGAATTGACGCAGAAACGTGTTACAATCGAGTTCATGCAAGCGACGACGACTGTTCGTGTACAAGTTATTTTATGTTCCAGAATGAAGATCTGCGTGCAAAAAGGATGCATCCGCATCAAAATGTACGGAATTGACGCAAAAACATCGAATTCTCATGCAGGAACGCGTAACAATCAAGTTCATGCAAGCGACGACGAATGTTCGTGTACAAGTTCTTTTCTGTTCGAGAATGATGATTCGCGTGCAAAAAGGATGCATCCTCATCGAAATGTATGGAATTGACACAGAAACATCGAGTTTGCTTGCAGGAACGCGTCACAATCGATTTCATGGAAGCGACGACGATTGTACGTGTACAAGTTACATTCTGTTCCAGAATGAAGATTCGAATGCGAAAACGAGGCATCTGCATCGAAACGTATGGAATTGACGCAGAAACGCGTCACAATCGAGTTCATGCAAGCGACGACGACTGTTCGTGTACAAGTTATTTTATGTTCCAGAATGAAGATCTGCGTGCAAGAAGGATGCATCCGCATCGTAATGTATGGAATTGACACAGAAACATCGAGTTTGCTTGCAGGACCGCGTCACAATCGATTTCATGGAAGCGACGACGATTGTACGTGTACAAGTTATTTTCTGTTCCTCAATGAAGATTCGCGTGCAAAAACGGTGCATCTGCATCGAAACGTACAGTATTGACACAGAAACATCTAATTAGCATGCAGGAAAGCGTTATAATCGATTTCACGCAAGCGACGACGAATGTTCGTGTACAAGTTATTTTACGTTCCAGAATGAAGATCCGCGTGCAAAAAGGATGCATCCGCATCTAAATGTATGGAATTGACGGAAAAACATCGAATTCCCATGCAGGAACGCGTAACAATCGAGTTCATGCAAGCGACGACGAATGTTCGTGTACAAGTTCTTTTCTGTTCGAGAATGATGATTCGCGTGCAAAAAGGATGCATCCGCATCTAAATGTATGGAATTGACGCAAAAACATTGAATTCTCATGCAGGAACGCGTAACAATCGAGTTCATGGAAGCGACGACGAATGTTCGTGTACAAGTTCTTTTCTGTTCGAGAGTGATGATTCGCGTGCAAAAACGATGCATCCGCATCGAAATGTATGGTATTGACACAGGAACATCGAGTTTGCAGGTAGGACCGCGTTACAATCGATTTCATGCAAGCGACGACGAATGTACGCGTAGAAGTAATTTTCTGTTCTGGAATGATCATTCGCAAGCAAAATCGCTGCATCCTCATCGAAGCGAATGGAATTCATACAGAAACATCGAATGTGGATGCAGGAACGCGTTACAATCGAGTTCATGCAAGCGCCGACGAGCTCTCGTGTACAAGTTCTTTTCTCTTCCAAAATGAAGATTCGCGTGCAGAAACGATACATCCGCATCGAAATGTATGGAATTGACGCAAAAACATCGAATTCGCATGCAAGAACGTGTTATAACCGATTTCATACTAGCGACGACGAATGTTCGTGTACATGTTCTTTTCTGTTCCAGAACGAAGATTCGCGTGCAGAAACGATACATCCGCATCTAAATGTATGGAATTGACGCAAAAACATCGAATTCTCATGCAGGAACGCATAACAATCGATTCCGTGAAAGCGACGACAATTGCACGGGTACGATTTATTTCCTGTTCCACGATGAAGATTCGAATGCGAAAACGAGGCATCTGCATCGAAACGTATGGAATTGACGCAGAAACGTGTTACAATCGAGTTCATGCAAGCGACGACGACTGTTCGTGTACAAGTTATTTTATGTTCCAGAATGAAGATCTGCGTGCAAAAAGGATGCATCCGCATCAAAATGTACGGAATTGACGCAAAAACATCGAATTCTCATGCAGGAACGCGTAACAATCGAGTTCATGCAAGCGACGACGAACGTTCGTGTACAAGTTCTTTTCTGTTCGAGAATGATGATTCGCGTGCAAAAACAAATTCGCATGCAGGAACGGGTTACAATCGATTTCATGCAAGGGACGACGATTGTATGTCTACAAGTTATTTTCTGTTCGAGAATGTGCTTTCACGTGCAAAACGACGCATCTGCATCGAAACGTACGGGATTGATGTAGAAGCATCGAATTCTCATGCAGGAACGCGTAACAATCGATGTCATGAAAGCGACGACGATTGTACGTGTACAAGTTATTTTCTGTTCCTCAATGAAGATTCGCGTGCGAAAACGATGCATCTGCATCGAAACGTACAGAATTGACACAGAAACATCTAATTAGCATGCAGGAACGCGTTATAATCGATTTCACGCAAGCAACGACGAATGTTCGTGTACAAGTTATTTTACGTTCCAGAATGAAGATCCGCGTGCAAAAGGATGCATCCGCATCTAAATGTATGGAATTGACGGAAAAACATCGAATTCTCATGCAGGAACGCGTAACAATCGAGTTCATGCAAGCGACGACGAATGTTCGTGTACAATTTCTTTTCTGTTCGAGAATGATGATTCGCGTGCAAAAAGGATGCATCCGCATCTAAATGTATGGAATTGACGCAAAAACATCGAATTCTCATGCAGGAACGCGTAACAATCGAGTTCATGCAAGCGACGACGAATGTTCGTGTACAAGTTCTTTTCTGTTCGAGAATGATGATTCGCGTGCAAAAACGATGCATCCGCATCGAAATGTATGGTATTGACACAGGAACATCGAGTTTGCAGGTAGGACCGCGTTACAATCGGTTTCATGCAAGCGACGACGAATGTACGCGTAGAAGTAATTTTCTGTTCTGGAATGATCATTCGCAAGCAAAATCGCTGCATCCTCATCGAAATGTATGGAATTGACACAGAAACATCGAATTCTCATGCAGGAACGCGTAACATTCGATTTCATGAAAGCGACGACTGTACGTGTACAAGTTACTTTCTGTTCCAGAATGATGATACGTATGGAAACGTATGGAATTGACGTAGAAACGCGTTACAATCGAGTTCATGCAAGCGTCGGCGAATGTTCGTGTACAAGTTACTTTATGATCCAAAATGAAGATCCGCGTGCAAAAACGATGCATCCGCATCGAAATGTATGGAATTGACACAGAAACATCGAGTTTGCAGGTAGGACCGCGTTACAATCGATTTCATGCTAGCGACGACGAATGTACGTGTAGAAGTAATTTTCTGTTCTGGAATGATCATTCACAAGCGAAATCGCTGCATCCTCATCGAAACGTATGGAATTCATACAGAAACATCGAATGTGCATGCAGGAAGGCGTTACAATCGATTTCATGCAAGCGCCGACGAGCTCTCGTGTACAAGTTCTTTTCTCTTCCAGAATGAAGATTCGCGTGCAGAAACGATACATCCGCATCGAAATGTATGGAATTGACGCAAAAACATCGAATTCGCATGCAAGAACGGGTTATAACCGATTTCATACTAGCGACGACGAATGTTCGTGTACATGTTCTTTTCTGTTCCAGAACGAAGATTCGCGTGCAGAAACGATACATCCGCATCTAAATGTATGGAATTGACGCAAAAACATCGAATTCTCATGCAGGAACGCATAACAATCGATTCCGTGAAAGCGACGACAATTGCACGTGTACAAGTTATTTCCTGTTCCACGATGAAGATTCGAATGCGAAAACGAGGCATCTGCATCGAAACGTATGGAATTGACGCAGAAACGTGTTACAATCGAGTTCATGCAAGCGACGACGACTGTTCGTGTACAAGTTATTTTATGTTCCAGAATGATGATTCGCGTGCAAAAACGAATTCGCATGCAGGAACGGGTTACAATCGATTTCATGCAAGCGACGACGATTGTATGTCTACAAGTTATTTTCTGTTCGAGAATGTGCTTTCACGTGCAAAACGACGCATCTGCATCGAAACGTACGGGATTGATGTAGAAGCATCGAATTCTCATGAAGGAACGCGTAACAATCGATGTCATGAAAGCGACGACGATTGTACGTGTACAAGTTATTTTCTGTTCCTCAATGAAGATTCACGTGCAAAAACGATGCATCTGCATCGAAACGTACAGAATTGACGCAGAAACATCTAATTAGCATGCAGGAACGCGTTATAATCGATTTCACGCAAGCGACGACGAATGTTCGTGTACAAGTTATTTTACGTTCCAGAATGAAGATCCGCGTGCAAAAGGATGCATCCGCATCTAAATGTATGGAATTGACGGAAAAACATCGAATTCTCATGCAGGAACGCGTAACAATCGAGTTCATGCAAGCGACGACGAATGTTCGTGTACAAGTTCTTTTCTGTTCGAGAATGATGATTCGCGTGCAAAAACGATGCATCACCATCGAAACGTACGGAATTGACACAGAAACATCTAATTAGCATGCAGGAACGCGTTACAATCGAGTTCATGCAAGTGTCGACGAATGTTCGTGTACAAGTCCTTTTCTGTTCCAGAATGAAGATTCGCGTGCAAAGACGATACATCTGCATCGAAATGTACGGGATTGACGCAGAAACGCGTTACAATCGAGTTCATGCAAGCGACGACGACTGTTCGTGTACAAGTTATTTTATGTTCCAGAATGAAGATCTGCGTGCAAAAAGGATGCATCCTCATCGAAATGTATGGAATTGACACAGAAACATCGAGTTTGCTTGCAGGAACGCGTCACAATCGAGTTCATGCAAGCGACGACGAATGTTCGTGTACAAGTTCTTTTCTGTTCGAGAATGATGATTCGCGTGCAAAAACGATGCATCACCATCGAAACGTACGGAATTGACACAGAAACATCTAATTAGCATGCAGGAACGCGTTACAATCGAGTTCATGCAAGTGTCGACGAATGTTCGTGTACAAGTCCTTTTCTGTTCCAGAATGAAGATTCGCGTGCAAAGACGATACATCTGCATCGAAATGTACGGGATTGACGCAGGAACGCGTAACAATCGAGTTCATGCAAGCGACGACGAATGTTCGTGTACAAGTTCTTTTCTGTTCGAGAATGATGATTCGCGTGCAAAAACGAATTCGCATGCAGGAACGGGTTACAATCGATTTCATGCAAGCGACGACGATTGTATGTCTACAAGTTATTTTCTGTTCGAGAATGTGCTTTCACGTGCAAAACGACGCATCTGCATCGAAACGTACGGGATTGATGTAGAAGCATCGAATTCTCATGAAGGAACGCGTAACAATCGATCTCATGAAAGCGACGACGATTGTACGTGTACAAGTTATTTTACGTTCCAGAATGAAGATCCGCGTGCAAAAGGATGCATCCGCATCTAAATGTATGGAATTGACGGAAAAACATCGAATTCTCATGCAGGAACGCGTTACAATCGAGTTCATGCAAGTGTCGACGAATGTTCGTGTACAAGTTCTTTTCTGTTCGAGAATGATGATTCGCGTGCAAAAACGATGCATCACCATCGAAACGTACGGAATTGACACAGAAACGCGTTACAATCGAGTTCATGCAAGCGACGACGACTGTTCGTGTACAAGTTATTTTATGTTCCAGAATGAAGATCTGCGTGCAAAAAGGATGCATCCTCATCGAAATGTATGGAATTGACACAGAAACATCGAGTTTGCTTGCAGGAACGCGTCACAATCGATTTCATGGAAGCGACGACGATTGTACGTGTACAACTTACATTCTGTTCCAGAATGATGATTCGAATGCGAAAACGAGGCATCTTCATCGAAACGTATGGAATTGACGCAGAAACGCGTTACAATCGAGTTCATGCAAGCGACGACGACTGTTCGTGTACAAGTTATTTTATGTTCCAGAATGAAGATCTGAATGCAAAAACGAGGCATCTGCATCGAAATGTATGGAATTGACGCATAAACATCGAATTCTCATGCAGGAACGCGTAACAATCGAGTTCATGCAAGCGACGACGAATGTTCGTGTACAAGTTCTTTTCTGTTCCAGAACGAAGTTTCGCGTGCAGAAACGATACATCCGCATCTAAATGTATGGAATTGACGCAAAAACATCGAATTCTCATGCAGGAACGCATAACAATCGATTCCGTGGAAGCGACGACAATTGCACGTGTACAAGTTATTTCCTGTTCCACAATGAAGATTCGAATGCGAAAACGAGGCACCTGCATCAAAACGTATGGAATTGACGCAGAAACGCGTTACAATCGAGTTCATGCAAGCGTCGACGAATGTTCGTGTACAAGTTACTTTATGATCAAAATGAAGATCCGCGTGCCGAAACGATACATCCGCATCTAAATGTACGGAATTGACGCAAAAACATCGAATTCGCATGCAGGAACGGGTTACAATCGATTTCATGCAAGCGACGACGATTGTATGTCTACGAGTTATTTTCTGTTCGAGAATGTGCTTTCACGTTCAAAACGACGCATCTGCATCGAAACGTACGGGATTGATGTAGAAGCATCGAATTCTCATGCAGGAACGCGTAACAATCGATGTCATGAAAGCGACGACGATTGTACGTGTACAAGTTATTTCCTGTTCCACAATGTAGATTCGAATGCGAAAACGAGGCATCTGCATCGAAACGTTGTCACGTCGCTCACGAGCGGAGGCTAGGAAACCTCCGATAGAGCGACTTTCGGGCTTTTACAGGCCCTTAGGCCGGGCCGCGGGCCGCCGTATGCCCGTGGTCCGCCCGAGACAAAGGACGTCCGAAGGCTCGAAATTTCCGCGAGATTGTTCGGGCGCCAGACACCGTGAAAAGTGTCACGCGTAATACAACACGAATTTCGGACTCGGAAATCGAACCTTCGAAGCACGCGGATCGTAACGAGGACGCGATGGGGTCCGGTGGTTCGAACACGGAAGGACGAGGACAGCCCTTACGGCAGGACGGATCTCACGGGGAATGAACGACAACGTAATTGGCCTCGAGTGGGTGTTTTATTCAGTCGTCAAATTGTACAAGAGGGCGGTCACGTGACCGCAACCCGAGAGCCCGCGCTCTTCATACAGAATTGCGGACGGTTGGTCGGTCGCAGCGCGGTTGTCGGTGGTTAAGATCGCGCGAAAGGGTACGGATGATCGGTACCGACGATACGATTTCCCGACGGACGGGATCGCGCGAAGCGCGGGTGGACGGCGCGATACGAGACTGTCGCGATAGCGCGCGTACGCAAAGCACACGACGGACGATACGAACGGCGACGGAGCTGAACGCGTTCGCTACGCAATACGACACAGGATTCGAGATGTTTGCGAGGCGTCGGACGAAATATTCGCGAGACGCGATTCCTCCGAGGAAACTTCCGAGCGCGAGATTTTAAGGGGAACTCTCTACGCGAACTACCGCTCAAAGGACCGTCGCTACGGCCCGAGCCGACGGCACGAGACGCTTGGCGTCTCGGCCTACGCGAAATGTCGAGGACGAAACGACAAAGGGTCGTCCTCGCGCGATAATCGTCGAGCCAACACGCTAACCGAAAATTCGAAAAGATCACTGTGCGACTTACCCTCTCGCTTCGTGCCGCTCGGCTTTTCTATTTGGACTGTCCTCGTCACCCACAGAAATCTCGCTAGGGCGCTACTTCGGGCACTTTTAACGTACGCGAGACCGGCGTGCGTGAGTCGATTTTCTAGTTCGCGCTCGCGATGTCGTAACCGTGGTTAAGGGTCTCTCTAGAGGCTAGCGCGACAGTGATCCTCGATATTCGGTCGCGCGCCGCATCGATTCTCGTTCCCCCCACCCGACCTCCTTGCCGAATTTTCTAGGGCTCCGTTTCACGCGCGACGTTCGCGTAACAGGGGCGTCTCGACGGGGTCTATGGCTCCTTGACCCTAACGCGAAAACGTCTCACTTTTTGTGAGACGTGTGGGGGAGGCTCGTGCCTCGTCCTGGCTTCTCGGTGGCACCATCCTCGCTGGAACCCTATTTATGGCGGGATGAGGCGGCGTCGGGACCGCGAAATGATATGATGGTCGATAGGGGTTCCTGTCCCTTCGGCGCCTCCAAGTCGATTGACCGGGTGCCCTCGATCGTCCGTTGATGGCCCGTGCACGGGGCTTCGATTCATGCCATTTATTTATCGTCGGACATCCTCCTGTCTCGAAATCGTTCGCCTATGGAAATGTCGAAGGTCGGGGCTCCGTTTCCTGGTCCGCTGCTCGGCCCTGAAACTTGCCGTTCTCGGCGCGCACGCTAGGTGTCAGTGCGCGCTCTAATTTATGGAAATTCCTCGCGGAACGCTCTCGAATCCTGTTTTTCCCGGTCTCGCGTCTCGTTATTGTACGGTCCGGTCCTCCGCACTATTAAAAATGTGCTCGCACATAACGGCGAAGTGACGTTGCTGATTTGCAACGTCACAACGTATGGAATCGACGCAGAAACGCGTATCAATCGCGTTCATGCAAGTGTCGACGAATGTTCGTGTACAAGTCCTTTTCTGTTCCAGAATGAAGATTCGCGAGCAAAAACGATACATCCGCATCGAAATGTATGGAATTGACGCAAAAACATCGAATTCTCACGCAGGAACGCGTAACAATCGAGTTTATGCAAGCGACGACGAATGTTCGTGTACAAGTTCTTTTCTGTTCGAGAATGATGATTCGCGTGCAAAAACGATGCATCAGCATCGAAACGTACGGAATTGACACAGAAACATCTAGTTAGCATGCAGGAACGCTTTACAATCGAGTTCATGCAAGTGTCGACGAATGTTCGTGTACAAGTCCTTTTCTGTTCCAGAATGAAGATTCGCGTGCAAAAACGATACATCCGCATCGAAATGTACGGGATTGATGTAGAAGCATCGAATTCTCATGCAGGAACGCGTAACAATCGATTTCATGGAAGCGACGACGATTGTACGTGTACAAGTTACATTCTGTTCCAGAATGAAGATTCGAATGCGAAAACGAGGCATCTGCATCGAAACGTATGGAATTGACGCAGAAACGCGTTACAATCGAGTTTATGCAAGCGTCGACGAATGTTCGTGTACAAGTCCTTTTCTGTTCCAGAATGAAGATTCGCGTGCAAAAACGATACATCCGCATCGAAATGTACGGGATTGATGTAGAAGCATCGAATTCTCATGCAGGAACGCGTAACAATCGATTTCATGGAAGCGACGACGATTGTACGTGTACAAGGTACTTTCTGTTCCAGAATGATGATTGGAATGCGAAAACGAGGCATCTGCATCGAAATGTACGGAACTGACGCAAATACATCGAATTCGCATGCAAGAACGCGTTATAACCGATTTCATACTAGCGACGACGAATGTTCGTGTACAAGTTCTTTTCTGTTCCAGAACGAGGATTCGCGTGCTGAAACGATACATCCGCATCTAAATGTATGGAATTGACGCAAAAACATCGAATTCTCATGCAGGAACGCATAACAATCGATTTCGTGAAAGCGACGACAATTGCACGTGTACAAGTTATTTCCTGTTCCACAATGAAGATTCGAATGCGAAAACGAGGCATCTGCATCGAAACGTATGGAATTGACGCAGAAACGCGTTACAATTGAGTTCATGCAAGCGTCGACGAATGTTCGTGTACAAGGTACTTTCTGTTCCAGAATGATGATTGGAATGCGAAAACGAGGCATCTGCATCGAAATGTACGGAACTGACGCAAATACATCGAATTCGCATGCAAGAACGCGTTATAACCGATTTCATACTAGCGACGACGAATGTTCGTGTACAAGTTCTTTTATGTTCCAGAATGAAGATCCGCGTGCAGAAACGATACATCTGCATCGAAACGTATGGAATTGACGCAAAAACATCGAATTCTCATGCAGGAACGCGTTACAATCGAGTTCATGCAAGCGTCGACGAATGTTCGTGTACAAGTTATTTTATGTTCCAGATTGAAGATCCGCGTGCAAAAAGGATGCATCCGCATCGAAATGTATGGAATTGACACAGAAACAACGAGTTTGCAGGTAGGACCGCGTTACAATCGATTTCATGCAAGCGACGACGAATGTTCGTGTACAAGCTATTTTCTGTTCGAGATTGTGCTTTCACGTGCAAAATCACTGCATCCGCATCGAAACGTATGGAATTGACGCAGAATCATCGAATTTGCATGCAGGAACGCGTTACAATCGATTTCATGAAAGCGACGACGATTGTACGTGTACAAGTTATTTCCTGTTCCAGAATGAAGATTCGCGTGCAGAGACGATACATCCGCATCGAAATGTATGGAATTGACGCAAAAACATCGATTTCTCATGCAGGAACGCGTAACAATCGATTTCATGAAAGCGACGACGATTGTACGTGTACAAGTTATTTTCTGTTGCAGAATGATTATTCGAATGCGAAATCGAGGCATCTGCATCTAAACGTATGGAATTCACACAGAAACATCGAGTTTGCATGCAGGATCGCGTCACAATTGATTTCATGGAAGCGACGACGATTGTACGTGTACAAGTTATTTTCTGTTCCACAATGAAGATTCGAATGCGAAAACGAGGTATCTGCATCGAAACGTATGGAATTGACGCAGAAACGCGTTACAATGGAGTTAATGCAAGCGTCGACGAATGTTCATGTACAAGATGTTTTATGTTCCAGAATGAAGATCCGCGTGCAGAGACGATACATCCGCATCGAAACGTATGGAATTGACGCAGAATCATCGAGTTTGCATGCAGGGACGCGCTACAATCGATTTCACGCAAGCGACGACGAATTTTCGTGTAGAAGTTCTTTTCTGTGTCAGAATGAACATTCGCTTGCATAAACGATGCATATGCATCGAAACGTATGGAATTGACACAGAAACAACGAGTTTGCAGGTAGGACCGCGTTACAATCGATTTCATGCAAGCGACGACGATTATACGTGTACAAGTTATTTTCTGTTCCAGAATGATGATTCGAATGCGAAAACGAGGCATCTGCATCGAAACGTATGGAATTGACGCAGAAACACGTTACAATCGAGTTCATGCAAGCGACGACGAATGTTCGTGTACAAGTTATTTTCTGTTCCAGAATGTTGATTCGAATGCGAAAACGAGGCATCTGCATCGAAACGTATGGAATTGACGCAGAAACACGTTACAATCGAGTTCATGCAAGCGTCGACGAATGTTCGTGTACAAGTTCTTTTCTGTGTCAGAATGAAGATTCGCTTGCGTAAACGATGCATCTGCATCGAAACGTATGGAATTGACACTGAAACATCGGGTTTGCAGGTAGGACCGCGTTACAATCGATTTTATGCAAGCGACGACGAATGTACGTGTACAAGTTATTTTCTGTTCCACAATGAAGATTCGAATGCGAAAACGAGGCATCTGCATCAAAACCTATGGAATTGACGCAGAAACGCGTTACAATCGAGTTCATGCAAGCGTCGACGAATGTTCGTGTAGAAGTTCTTTTCTGTGTCAGAATGAACATTCGCTTGCATAAACGATGCATATGCATCGAAACGTATGGAATTGACGCAGAAACGCGTTACAATGGAGTTCATGCAAGCGCCGACGATCTCTCGTGTACAAGTTATTTTCTGTTCCAGAATGAAGATTCGCGTGCAGAGACGATACATCCGCATCGAAATGTATGGAATTGACGCAAAAACATCGATTTCTCTTGCAGGAACGCGTAACAATCGATTTCATGAAAGCGACGACGATTGTACGTGTACAAGTTATTTCCTGTTCCAGAATGAAGATTCGCGTGCAGAGACGATACATCCGCATCGAAATGTATGGAATTGACGCAAAAACATCGATTTCTCATGCAGGAACGCGTAACAATCGATTTCATGAAAGCGACGACGATTGTACGTGTACAAGTTATTTTCTGTTGCAGAATGATGATTCGAATGCGAAATCGAGGCATCTGCATCTAAACGTATGGAATTCACACAGAAACATCGAGTTTGCATGCAGGATCGCGTCACAATCGATTTCATGGAAGCGACGACGATTGTACGTGTACAAGTTATTTTCTGTTCCACAATGAAGATTCGAATGCGAAAACGAGGCATCTGCATCGAAACGTATGGAATTGACGCAGAAACGCGTTACAATGGAGTTAATGCAAGCGTCGACGAATGTTCGTGTACAAGATATTTTATGTTCCAGAATGAAGATCCGCGTGCAGAGACGATACATCCGCATCGAAACGTATGGAATTGACGCAGAATCATCGAGTTTGCATGCAGGGACGCGCTAAAATCGATTTCACGCAAGCGACGACGAATTTTCGTGTAGAAGTTCTTTTCTGTGTCAGAATGAACATTCGCTTGCATAAACGATGCATATGCATCGAAACGTATGGAATTGACACAGAAACAACGAGTTTGCATGCACGAACGCGTTACAATCGATTTCACGCAAGCGACGACGAATGTTCGTGTACAAGTTATTTTCTGTTCCAGAATGATGATTCGAATGCGAAAACGAGGCATCTGCATCGAAACGTATGGAATTGACGCAGAAACGCGTTACAATGGAGTTCATGCAAGCGTCGATGAATGTTCGTGTACAAGTTATTTTATGTTCCAGAATGAAGATCCGCGTGCAAAAAGGATGCGTCCGCATCGAAATGTATGGAATTGACACAGAAACAACGAGTTTACAGGTATGACCGCGTTACAATCGATTTCATGCAAGTGACGATGAATGTTCGTGTACAAGTTATTTTCTGTTCCACAATGAAGATTCGAATGCGAAAACGAGGCATCTGCATCAAATTGTACGGAATTGACGCAAAAACACCGAATTCGCATGCAAGAACGCGTTACAACCGATTTCATGCAAGCGACGACGAATGTTCGTGTACAAGTTCTCTTCTGTGTCAGAATGAAGATTCGCTTTCATAAACGATGCATCTGCATCGAAACGTATGGAATTGACAAAGAAACGTCGGGTTTGCAGGTAGGACCGCGTTACAATCGATTTCGTGCAGGCGACGACGAATGTACGTGTAGAAGTGATTTTCTGTTCTGGAATGAAGATTCGAATGCGAAAACGGGGCATCTGCATCAAATTGTACGGGATTGACGCAAAAACACCGAATTCGCATGCAAGAACGCGTTACAACCGATTTCATGCAAGCGACGACGAATGTTCGTGTACAAGTTATTTTCTGTTCGAGAATATGCTTTCACGTGCAGAATCGCAGCATCCTCATCGAAACGTATGGAATTCACACAGAAACATCGAGTTTGCATGCAGGATCGCATCACAATCGATTTCATGGAAGCGACGACGATTGTACGTGTACAAGTTATTTTCTGTTCCACAATGAAGATTCGCGTGCAGAGACGATACATCCGCATCGAAATGTATGGAATTGACACAGAAACAACGAGTTTACAGGTAGGACCGCGTTACAATCGATTTGATGCAAGTGACGATGAATGTTCGTGTACAAGTTATTTTCTGTTCCACAATGAAGATTCGAATGCGAAAACGAGGCATCTGCATCAAATTGTACGGAATTGACGCAAAAACACCGAATTCGCATGCAAGAACGCGTTACAACCGATTTCATGCAAGCGACGACGAATGTTCGTGTACAAGTTCTCTTCTGTGTCAGAATGAAGATTCGCTTTCATAAACGATGCATCTGCATCGAAACGTATGGAATTGACACAGAAACGTCGGGTTTGCAGGTAGGACCGCGTTACAATCGATTTCGTGCAGGCGACGACGAATGTACGTGTAGAAGTGATTTTCTGTTCTGGAATGAAGATTCGAATGCAAAAACGATGCATCTGCATCAAATTGTACGGGATTGACGCAAAAACACCGAATTCGCATGCAAGAACGCGTTACAACCGATTTCATGCAAGCGACGACGAATGTTCGTGTACAAGTTCTTTTCTGTGTCAGAATGAAGATTCGCTTTCATAAACGATGCATCTGCATCGAAACGTATGGAATTGACACAGAAACAACGAGTTTGCCGGTAGGACCGCGTTACAATCGATTTCATGCACACGACGACGAATGTTCGTGTACAAGTTATTTTCTGTTCCAGAATGAAGATTCGCGTGCAGAGACGATACATCCGCCTCGAAATGTATGGAATTGACACAGAAACATCGAATGTGCATGCAGGAACGCGTTACAATCGAGTTCATGCAAGCGCTTACGATCTCTCGTGTACAAGTTATTTTCTGTTCCAGAATGAAGATTCGAATGCGAAAACGAGGCATCTGCATCAAATTGTACGGAATTGACGCAAAAACACCGAATTCGCATGCAAGAACGCGTTACAACCGATTTCATGCAAGCGACGACGAATGTTCGTGTACAAGTTATTTTATATTCCAGAATAAAGATCCGCGTGCAAACAGGATGCATCCGCATCGAAATGTATGGAATTGACACAGAAACAACGAGTTTGCAGGTAGGAACGCGTTACAATCGATTTCATGCAAGCGACGACGAATGTTCGTGTACAAGTTATTTTCTGTTCGAGACTGCTTTCACGTGCAAAATCGCTGCATCCGCATCGAAACGTATGGAATTGACACAGAAACATCGGGTTTGCAGGTAGGACCGCGTTACAATCGATTTCATGCAAGCGACGACGAATGTACGTGTAGAAGTGATTTTCTGTTCTGGAATGATCATTCGCAAGCAAAATTGCTGCATCCTCATCGAAACGTATGGAATTCACACAGAAACATCGAGTTTGCATGCAGGATCGCGTCACAATCGATTTCACGCAAGCGACGACGAATGTTCGTGTACAAGTTATTTTCTGTTCCAGTTGAAGATTCGCGTGCAGAGACGATACATCCGCCTCGAAATGTATGGAATTGACGCAAAAACATCGAATTCTCATGCAGGAACGCGTAACAATCGATTTCATGAAAGCGACGACGATTGTACGTGTACAAGTTATTTTCTGTTGCAGAATGATGATTCGAATGCGAAATCGAGGCATCTGCATCGAAACGTATGGAAGTCACACAGAAACATCGAGTTTGCATGCAGGATCGCGTCACTATCGATTTCATGGAAGCAACGACGATTGTAACTGTACAAGTTATTTTCTGTTCCACAATGAAGATTCGAATGCGAAAACGAGGCATCTGCATCAAATTATACGGAATTGACGCAAAAACATCGAATTCGCATGCAAGTACGCGTTACAACCGATTTCATGCAAGCGACGACGAATGTTCGTGTACAAGTTATTTTCTGTTCGAGAATATGCTTTCGCGTGCAGAATCGCTGCATCCTCATCGAAACGTATGGAATTGACACAGAAACATCGAATGTGCATGCAGGAACGCGTTACAATCGAGTTCATGCAAGCGCCGACAATCTCTCGTGTACAAGTTATTTTCTGTGTCAGAATGAAGATTCGCTTGCATAAACGATGCATATGCATCGAAACGTATGGAATTGACACAGAAACGTCGGGTTTGCAGGTAGGACCGCGTTACAATCGATTTCATGCAAGCGACGACGAATGTTCGTGTACAAGTTATTTTCTGTTCGAGATTGTGCTTTAACGTGCAAAATCGCTGCATCCTCATCGAAACGTATGGAATTCACACAGAAACATCGAGTTTGCATGCAGGATCGCGTCACAATCGATTTCATGGAAGCGACGACGATTGTACGTGTACAAGTTATTTTCTGTTCCACAATGAAGATTCGAATGCGAAAACAAGGCATCTGCATCAAAACCTATGGAATTGACGCAGAAACGCGTTACAATCGAGTTCATGCAAGCGTCGACGAATGTTCGTGTACAAGTTCTTTTCTGTTCCAGAATGAATATTCGCGTGCAGAGACGATACATCCGCATCGAAATGTATGGAATTGACACAGAAACAACGAGTTTGCAGGTAGGAACGCGTTACAATCGATTTCATGCAAGCGACGACGAATGTTCGTGTACAAGTTCTTTTCTGTGTCAGAATGAAGATTCGGTTTCATAAACGATGCATCTGCATCGAAACGTATGGAATTGACACAGAAACATCGAATGTGCATGCAGGAACGCGTTACAATCGAGTTCATGCAAGCGCCGACGATCTCTCGTGTACAAGTTATTTTCTGTTCCAGAATGAAGATTCGCGTGCAGAGACGATACATCCGCATCGAAATGTATGGAATTGACGCAAAAACATCGATTTCTCATGCAGGAACGCGTAACAATCGATTTCATGAAAGCGACGACGATTGTACGTGTACAAGTTATTTTTTGTTCCAGAATGAAGATTCGCGTGCAGAGACGATACATACGCATCGAAATGTATGGAATTGACGCAAAAACATCGATTTCTCATGCAGGAACGCGTAACAATCGATTTCATGAAAGCGACGACGATTGTACGTGTACAAGTTATTTTCTGTTGCAGAATGATGATTCGAATGCGAAATCGAGGCATCTGCATCTAAACGTATGGAATTCACACAGGAACATCGAGTTTGCATGCAGGATCGCGTCACAATCGATTTCATGGAAGCGACGACGATTGTACGTGTACAAGTTATTTTCTGTTCCACAATGAAGATTCGAATGCGAAAACGAGGCATCTGCATCGAAACGTATGGAATTGACGCAGTAACGCGTTACAATGGAGTTAATGCAAGCGTCGACGAATGTTCGTGTACAAGATATTTTATGTTCCAGAATGAAGATCCGCGTGCAGAGACGATACATCCGCATCGAAACGTATGGAATTAACGCAGAATCATCGAGTTTGCATGCAGGGACGCGCTACAATCGATTTCACGCAAGCGACGACGAATGTTCGTGTAGAAGTTCTTTTCTGTGTCAGAATGAACATTCGCTTGCATAAACGATGCATTTGCATCGAAACGTATGGAATTGACACAGAAACAACGAGTTTGCATGCACGAACGCGTTACAATCGATTTCACGCAAGCGACGACGAATGTTCGTGTACAAGTTATTTTCTGTTCCAGAATGATGATTCGAATGCGAAAACGAGGCATCTGCATCGAAACGTATGGAATTGACGCAGAAACGCGTTACAATGGAGTTCATGCAAGCGTCGATGAATGTTCGTGTACAAGTTATTTTATGTTCCAGAATGAAGATCCGCGTGCAAAAAGGATGCGTCCGCATCGAAATGTATGGAATTGACACAGAAACAACGAGTTTACAGGTAGGACCGCGTTACAATCGATTTCATGCAAGTGACGATGAATGTTCGTGTACAAGTTATTTTCTGTTCCACAATGAAGATTCGAATGCGAAAACGAGGCATCTGCATCAAATTGTACGGAATTGACGCAAAAACACCGAATTCGCATGCAAGAACGCGTTACAACCGATTTCATGCAAGCGACGACGAATGTTCGTGTACAAGTTCTCTTCTGTGTCAGAATGAAGATTCGCTTTCATAAACGATGCATCTGCATCGAAACGTATGGAATTGACACAGAAACGTCGGGTTTGCAGGTAGGACCGCGTTACAATCGATTTCGTGCAGGCGACGACGAATGTACGTGTAGAAGTGATTTTCTGTTCTGGAATGAAGATTCGAATGCGAAAACGGGGCATCTGCATCAAATTGTACGGGATTGACGCAAAAACACCGAATTCGCATGCAAGAACGCGTTACAACCGATTTCATGCAAGCGACGACGAATGTTCGTGTACAAGTTATTTTCTGTTCGAGAATATGCTTTCACGTGCAGAATCGCAGCATCCTCATCGAAACGTATGGAATTCACACAGAAACATCGAGTTTGCATGCAGGATCGCATCACAATCGATTTCATGGAAGCGACGACGATTGTACGTGTACAAGTTATTTTCTGTTCCACAATGAAGATTCGCGTGCAGAGACGATACATCCGCATCGAAATGTATGGAATTGACACAGAAACAACGAGTTTACAGGTAGGACCGCGTTACAATCGATTTCATGCAAGCGACGACGAATGTTCGTGTACAAGTTATTTTCTGTTCCACAATGAAGATTCGAATGCGAAAACGAGGCATCTGCATCAAATTGTACGGAATTGACGCAAAAACACCGAATTCGCATGCAAGAACGCGTTACAACCGATTTCATGCAAGCGACGACGAATGTTCGTGTACAAGTTCTCTTCTGTGTCAGAATGAAGATTCGCTTTCATAAACGATGCATCTGCATCGAAACGTATGGAATTGACACAGAAACGTCGGGTTTGCAGGTAGGACCGCGTTACAATCGATTTCGTGCAGGCGACGACGAATGTACGTGTAGAAGTGATTTTCTGTTCTGGAATGAAGATTCGAATGCGAAAACGGGGCATCTGCATCAAATTGTACGGGATTGACGCAAAAACACCGAATTCGCATGCAAGAACGCGTTACAACCGATTTCATGCAAGCGACGACGAATGTTCGTGTACAAGTTATTTTCTGTTCGAGAATATGCTTTCACGTGCAGAATCGCAGCATCCTCATCGAAACGTATGGAATTCACACAGAAACATCGAGTTTGCATGCAGGATCGCATCACAATCGATTTCATGGAAGCGACGACGATTGTACGTGTACAAGTTATTTTCTGTTCCACAATGAAGATTCGCGTGCAGAGACGATACATCCGCATCGAAATGTATGGAATTGACACAGAAACAACGAGTTTACAGGTAGGACCGCGTTACAATCGATTTGATGCAAGTGACGATGAATGTTCGTGTACAAGTTATTTTCTGTTCCACAATGAAGATTCGAATGCGAAAACGAGGCATCTGCATCAAATTGTACGGAATTGACGCAAAAACACCGAATTCGCATGCAAGAACGCGTTACAACCGATTTCATGCAAGCGACGACGAATGTTCGTGTACAAGTTCTCTTCTGTGTCAGAATGAAGATTCGCTTTCATAAACGATGCATCTGCATCGAAACGTATGGAATTGACACAGAAACGTCGGGTTTGCAGGTAGGACCGCGTTACAATCGATTTCGTGCAGGCGACGACGAATGTACGTGTAGAAGTGATTTTCTGTTCTGGAATGAAGATTCGAATGCAAAAACGATGCATCTGCATCAAATTGTACGGGATTGACGCAAAAACACCGAATTCGCATGCAAGAACGCGTTACAACCGATTTCATGCAAGCGACGACGAATGTTCGTGTACAAGTTCTTTTCTGTGTCAGAATGAAGATTCGCTTTCATAAACGATGCATCTGCATCGAAACGTATGGAATTGACACAGAAACAACGAGTTTGCCGGTAGGACCGCGTTACAATCGATTTCATGCACACGACGACGAATGTTCGTGTACAAGTTATTTTCTGTTCCAGAATGAAGATTCGCGTGCAGAGACGATACATCCGCCTCGAAATGTATGGAATTGACACAGAAACATCGAATGTGCATGCAGGAACGCGTTACAATCGAGTTCATGCAAGCGCTTACGATCTCTCGTGTACAAGTTATTTTCTGTTCCAGAATGAAGATTCGAATGCGAAAACGAGGCATCTGCATCAAATTGTATGGAATTGACGCAAAAACACCGAATTCGCATGCAAGAACGCGTTACAACCGATTTCATGCAAGCGACGACGAATGTTCGTGTACAAGTTATTTTATATTCCAGAATAAAGATCCGCGTGCAAACAGGATGCATCCGCATCGAAATGTATGGAATTGACACAGAAACAACGAGTTTGCAGGTAGGAACGCGTTACAATCGATTTCATGCAAGCGACGACGAATGTTCGTGTACAAGTTATTTTCTGTTCGAGACTGCTTTCACGTGCAAAATCGCTGCATCCGCATCGAAACGTATGGAATTGACACAGAAACATCGGGTTTGCAGGTAGGACCGCGTTACAATCGATTTCATGCAAGCGACGACGAATGTACGTGTAGAAGTGATTTTCTGTTCTGGAATGATCATTCGCAAGCAAAATTGCTGCATCCTCATCGAAACGTATGGAATTCACACAGAAACATCGAGTTTGCATGCAGGATCGCGTCACAATCGATTTCACGCAAGCGACGACGAATGTTCGTGTACAAGTTATTTTCTGTTCCAGTTGAAGATTCGCGTGCAGAGACGATACATCCGCCTCGAAATGTATGCAATTGACGCAAAAACATCGAATTCTCATGCAGGAACGCGTAACAATCGATTTCATGAAAGCGACGACGATTGTACGTGTACAAGTTATTTTCTGTTGCAGAATGATGATTCGAATGCGAAATCGAGGCATCTGCATCGAAACGTATGGAAGTCACACAGAAACATCGAGTTTGCATGCAGGATCGCGTCACTATCGATTTCATGGAAGCAACGACGATTGTAACTGTACAAGTTATTTTCTGTTCCACAATGAAGATTCGAATGCGAAAACGAGGCATCTGCATCAAATTGTACGGAATTGACGCAAAAACATCGAATTCGCATGCAAGTACGCGTTACAACCGATTTCATGCAAGCGACGACGAATGTTCGTGTACAAGTTATTTTCTGTTCGAGAATATGCTTTCGCGTGCAGAATCGCTGCATCCTCATCGAAACGTATGGAATTGACACAGAAACATCGAATGTGCATGCAGGAACGCGTTACAATCGAGTTCATGCAAGCGCCGACAATCTCTCGTGTACAAGTTATTTTCTGTGTCAGAATGAAGATTCGCTTGCATAAACGATGCATATGCATCGAAACGTATGGAATTGACACAGAAACGTCGGGTTTGCAGGTAGGACCGCGTTACAATCGATTTCATGCAAGCGACGACGAATGTTCGTGTACAAGTTATTTTCTGTTCGAGATTGTGCTTTAACGTGCAAAATCGCTGCATCCTCATCGAAACGTATGGAATTCACACAGAAACATCGAGTTTGCATGCAGGATCGCGTCACAATCGATTTCATGGAAGCGACGACGATTGTACGTGTTCAAGTTATTTTCTGTTCCACAATGAAGATTCGAATGCGAAAACAAGGCATCTGCATCAAAACCTATGGAATTGACGCAGAAACGCGTTACAATGGAGTTAATGCAAGCGTCGACGAATGTTCGTGTACAAGATATTTTATGTTCCAGAATGAAGATCCGCGTGCAGAGACGATACATCCGCATCGAAACGTATGGAATTGACGCAGAATCATCGAGTTTGCATGCAGGGACGCGCTACAATCGATTTCACGCAAGCGACGACGAATGTTCGTGTAGAAGTTCTTTTCTGTGTCAGAATGAACATTCGCTTGCATAAACGATGCATATGCATCGAAACGTATGGAATTGACACAGAAACAACGAGTTTGCATGCACGAACGCGTTACAATCGATTTCACGCAAGCGACGACGAATGTTCGTGTACAAGTTACTTTCTGTTCCAGAATGATGATTCGAATGCGAAAACGAGGCATCTGCATCGAAACGTATGGAATTGACGCAGAAACGCGTTACAATGGAGTTCATGCAAGCGTCGATGAATGTTCGTGTACAAGTTATTTTATGTTCCACAATGAAGATTCGCGTGCAGAGACGATACATCCGCATCGAAATGTATGGAATTGACACAGAAACAACGAGTTTACAGGTAGGACCGCGTTACAATCGATTTCATGCAAGTGACGATGAATGTTCTCGTACAAGTTATTTTCTGTTCCACAATGAAGATTCGAATGCGAAAACGAGGCATCTGCATCAAATTGTACGGAATTGACGCAAAAACACCGAATTCGCATGCAAGAACGCGTTACAACCGATTTCATGCAAGCGACGACGAATGTTCGTGTACAAGTTCTCTTCTGTGTCAGAATGAAGATTCGCTTTCATAAACGATGCATCTGCATCGAAACGTATGGAATTGACACAGAAACGTCGGGTTTGCAGGTAGGACCGCGTTACAATCGATTTCGTGCAGGCGACGACGAATGTACGTGTAGAAGTGATTTTCTGTTCTGGAATGAAGATTCGAATGCGAAAACGATGCATCTGCATCGAATTGTACGGGATTGACGCAAAAACACCGAATTCGCATGCAAGAACGCGTTACAACCGATTTCATGCAAGCGACGACGAATGTTCGTGTACAAGTTCTTTTCTGTGTCAGAATGAAGATTCGCTTTCATAAACGATGCATCTGCATCGAAACGTATGGAATTGACACAGAAACAACGAGTTTGCCGGTAGGACCGCGTTACAATCGATTTCATGCACACGACGACGAATGTTCGTGTACAAGTTATTTTCTGTTCCAGAATGAAGATTCGCGTGCAGAGACGATACATCCGCATCGAAATGTATGGAATTGACACAGAAACATCGAATGTGCATGCAGGAACGCGTTACAATCGAGTTCATGCAAGCGCCGACGATCTCTCGTGTACAAGTTATTTTCTGTTCCAGAATGAAGTTTCGAATGCGAAAACGAGGCATCTGCATCAAATTGTACGGAATTGACGCAAAAACACCGAATTCGCATGCAAGAACGCGTTACAACCGATTTCATGCAAGCGACGACGAATGTTCGTGTACAAGTTATTTTCTGTTCCAGAATGATGATTCGAATGCGAAAACGAGGCATCTGCACCGAACCGTATGGAATTGACGCAGATACGCGTTACAATCAAGTTCATGCAAGCGTCGACGAATGTTCGTGTACAAGTTATTTTATATTCCAGAATAAAGATCCGCGTGCAAACAGGATGCATCCGCATCGAAATGTATGGAATTGACACAGAAACAACGAGTTTGCAGGTAGGAACGCGTTACAATCGATTTCATGCAAGCGACGACGAATGTTCGTGTACAAGTTATTTTCTGTTCGAGACTGCTTTCACGTGCAAAATCGCTGCATCCGCATCGAAACGTATGGAATTGACACAGAAACATCGGGTTTGCAGGTAGGACCGCGTTACAATCGATTTCATGCAAGCGACGACGAATGTACGTGTAGAAGTGATTTTCTGTTCTGGAATGATCATTCGCAAGCAAAATTGCTGCATCCTCATCGAAACGTATGGAATTCACACAGAAACATCGAGTTTGCATGCAGGATCGCGTCACAATCGATTTCACGCAAGCGACGACGAATGTTCGTGTACAAGTTATTTTCTGTTCCAGTTGAAGATTCGCGTGCAGAGACGATACATACGCATCGAAATGTATGGAATTGACGCAAAAACATCGATTTCTCATGCAGGAACGCGTAACAATCGATTTCATGAAAGCGACGACGATTGTACGTGTACAAGTTATTTTCTGTTGCAGAATGATGATTCGAATGCGAAATCGAGGCATCTGCATCTAAACGTATGGAAGTCACACAGAAACATCGAGTTTGCATGCAGGATCGCGTCACAATCGATTTCATGGAAGCGACGACGATTGTACGTGTACAAGTTATTTTCTGTTCCACAATGAAGATTCGAATGCGAAAACGAGGCATCTGCATCGAAACGTATGGAATTGACGCAGAAACGCGTTACAATGGAGTTAATGCAAGCGTCGACGAATGTTCGTGTACAAGATATTTTATGTTCCAGAATGAAGATCCGCGTGCAGAGACGATACATCCGCATCGAAACGTATGGAATTGACGCAGAATCATCGAGTTTGCATGCAGGGACGCGCTACAATCGATTTCACGCAAGCGACGACGAATGTTCGTGTAGAAGTTCTTTTCTGTGTCAGAATGAACATTCGCTTGCATAAACGATGCATATGCATCGAAACGTATGGAATTGACACAGAAACAACGAGTTTGCATGCACGAACGCGTTACAATCGATTTCACGCAAGCGACGACGAATGTTCGTGTACAAGTTACTTTCTGTTCCAGAATGATGATTCGAATGCGAAAACGAGGCATCTGCATCGAAACGTATGGAATTGACGCAGAAACGCGTTACAATGGAGTTCATGCAAGCGTCGATGAATGTTCGTGTACAAGTTATTTTCTGTTCCACAATGAAGATTCGAATGCGAAAACGAGGCATCTGCATCAAATTGTACGGGATTGACGCAAAAACACCGAATTCGCATGCAAGAACGCGTTACAACCGATTTCATGCAAGCGACGACGAATGTTCGTGTACAAGTTATTTTCTGTTCGAGAATATGCTTTCACGTGCAGAATCGCTGCATCCTCATCGAAACGTATGGAATTCACACAGAAACATCAAGTTTGCATGCAGGATCGCATCACAATCGATTTCATGGAAGCGACGACGATTGTACGTGTACAAGTTATTTTCTGTTCCACAATGAAGATTCGCGTGCAGAGACGATACATCCGCATCGAAATGTATGGAATTGACGCAAAAACATCGAATTCTCATGCAGGAACGAGTAACAATCGATTTCATGAAAGCGACGACGATTATACGTGTACAAGTTATTTTCTGTTCCAGAATGATGATTCGAATGCGAAAACGAGGCATCTGCATCGAAACGTATGGAATTGACGCAGAAACAACGAGTTTGCAGGTGGGACCGCGTTACAATCGATTTCATGCAAGCGACGACGAATGTTCGTGTACAAGTTATTTTCTGTTCGCGATTGTGCTTTCACGTGTAAATCGCTGCATCCTCTTCGAAACGTATGGAATTCACACAGAAACATCGAGTTTGCATGCAGGATCGCGTCACAACCTATTTCATGCAAGCGACGACGAATGTTCGTGTACAAGTTCTTTTCTGTGTCAGAATGAAGATTCGCTTTCATAAACGATGCATCTGCATCGAAACGTATGGAATTGACACAGAAACAACGAGTTTGCCGGTAGGACCGCGTTACAATCGATTTCACGCAAGCGACGACGAATGTTCGTGTACAAGTTATTTTCTGTTCCAGAATGATGATTCGAATGCGAAAACGAGGCATCTGCATCGAAACGTATGGAATTGACGCAGAAACGCGTTACAATGGAGTTAATGCAAGCGTCGATGAATGTTCGTGTACAAGTTATTTTATGTTCCAGAATGAAGATCCGCGTGCAAAAAGGATGCGTCCGCATCGAAATGTATGGAATTGACACAGAAACAACGAGTTTACAGGTAGAACCGCGTTACAATCGATTTCACGCAAGCGACGACGAATGTTCGTGTACAAGTTATTTTCTGTTCCACAATGAAGATTCGAATGCGAAAACGAGGCATCTGCATCAAAACCTATGGAATTGACGCAGAAACGCGTTACAATCGAGTTCATGCAAGCGTCGACGAATGTTCGTGTACAAGTTCTTTTCTGTGTCAGAATGAAGATTCGCTTTCATAAACGATGCATCTGCATCGAAACGTATGGAATTGACACAGAAACAACGAGTTTGCCGGTAGGACCGCATTACAATCGATTTCATGCACGCGACGACGAATGTTCGTGTACAAGATATTTTATGTTCCAGAATGAAGATCCGCGTGCAGAGACGATACATCCGCATCGAAACGTATGGAATTGACGCAGAATCATCGAGTTTGCATGCACGAACGCGTTACAATCGATTTCACGCAAGCGACGACGAATGTTCGTGTACAAGTTATTTTCTGTTCCAGAATGATGATTCGAATGCGAAAACGAGGCATCTGCATCGAAACGTATGGAATTGACGCAGAAACGCGTTACAATGGAGTTCATGCAAGCGTCGATGAATGTTCGTGTACAAGTTATTTTCTGTTCCAGAATGAAGATTCGCGTGCAGAGACGATACATCCGCATCGAAATGTATGGAATTGACGCAAAAACATCGATTTCTCATGCAGGAACGCGTAACAATCGATTTCATGAAAGCGACGACGATTGTACGTGTACAAGTTATTTTCTGTTGCAGAATGATGATTCGAATGCGAAATCGAGGCATCTGCATCTAAACGTATGGAATTCACACAGGAACATCGAGTTTGCATGCAGGATCGCGTCACAATCGATTTCATGGAAGCGACGACGATTGTACGTGTACAAGTTATTTTCTGTTCCACAATGAAGATTCGAATGCGAAAACGAGGCATCTGCATCGAAACGTATGGAATTGACGCAGAAACGCGTTACAATGGAGTTAATGCAAGCGTCGACGAATGTTCGTGTACAAGATATTTTATGTTCCAGAATGAAGATCCGCGTGCAGAGACGATACATCCGCATCGAAACGTATGGAATTGACGCAGAAACGCGTTACAATGGAGTTAATGCAAGCGTCGATGAATGTTCGTGTACAAGTTATTTTATGTTCCAGAATGAAGATCCGCGTGCAAAAAGGATGCGTCCGCATCGAAATGTATGGAATTGACACAGAAACAACGAGTTTACAGGTAGGACCGCGTTACAATCGATTTCATGCAAGTGACGATGAATGTTCGTGTACAAGTTATTTTCTGTTCCACAATGAAGATTCGAATGCGAAAACGAGGCATCTGCATCAAATTGTACGGAATTGACGCAAAAACACCGAATTCGCATGCAAGAACGCGTTACAACCGATTTCATGCAAGCGACGACGAATGTTCGTGTACAAGTTCTCTTCTGTGTCAGAATGAAGATTCGCTTTCATAAACGATGCATCTGCATCGAAACGTATGGAATTGACACAGAAACGTCGGGTTTGCAGGTAGGACCGCGTTACAATCGATTTCGTGCAGGCGACGACGAATGTACGTGTAGAAGTGATTTTCTGTTCTGGAATGAAGATTCGAATGCGAAAACGAGGCATCTGCATCGAAACGTATGGAATTGACGCAGAAACGCGTTACAATGGAGTTCATGCAAGCGTCGATGAATGTTCGTGTACAAGTTATTTTCTGTTCCAGAATGAAGATTCGCGTGCAGAGACGATACATCCGCATCGAAATGTATGGAATTGACGCAAAAACATCGATTTCTCATGCAGGAACGCGTAACAATCGATTTCATGAAAGCGACGACGATTGTACGTGTACAAGTTATTTTCTGTTCCACAATGAAGATTCGAATGCGAAAACGAGGCATCTGCATCAAATTGTACGGAATTGACGCAAAAACACCGAATTCGCATGCAAGAACGCGTTACAACCGATTTCATGCAAGCGACGACGAATGTTCGTGTACAAGTTCTCTTCTGTGTCAGAATGAAGATTCGCTTTCATAAACGATGCATCTGCATCGAAACGTATGGAATTGACACAGAAACGTCGGGTTTGCAGGTAGGATCGCGTTACAATCGATTTCGTGCAGGCGACGACGAATGTACGTGTAGAAGTGATTTTCTGTTCTGGAATGAAGATTCGAATGCGAAAACGATGCATCTGCATCAAATTGTACGGGATTGACGCAAAAACACCGAATTCGCATGCAAGAACGTGTTACAACCGATTTCATGCAAGCGACGACGAATGTTCGTGTACAAGTTCTTTTCTGTGTCAGAATGAAGATTCGCTTTCATAAACGATGCATCTGCATCGAAACGTATGGAATTGACACAGAAACAACGAGTTTGCCGGTAGGACCGCGTTACAATCGATTTCATGCACACGACGACGAATGTTCGTGTACAAGTTATTTTCTGTTCCAGAATGAAGATTCGCGTGCAGAGACGATACATCCGCATCGAAATGTATGGAATTGACACAGAAACATCGAATGTGCATGCAGGAACGCGTTACAATCGAGTTCATGCAAGCGCCGACGATCTGTCGTGTACAAGTTATTTTCTGTTCCAGAATGAAGATTCGAATGCGAAAACGAGGCATCTGCATCAAATTGTACCGAATTGACGCAAAAACACCGAATTCGCATGCAAGAACGCGTTACAACCGATTTCATGCAAGCGACGACGAATGTTCGTGTACAAGTTATTTTCTGTTCCAGAATGATGATTCGAATGCGAAAACGAGGCATCTGCACCGAACCGTATGGAATTGACGCAGATACGCGTTACAATCAAGTTCATGCAAGCGTCGACGAATGTTCGTGTACAAGTTATTTTATATTCCAGAATAAAGATCCGCGTGCAAACAGGATGCATCCGCATCGAAATGTATGGAATTGACACAGAAACAACGAGTTTGCAGGTAGGAACGCGTTACAATCGATTTCATGCAAGCGACGACGAATGTTCGTGTACAAGTTATTTTCTGTTCGAGACTGCTTTCACGTGCAAAATCGCTGCATCCGCATCGAAACGTATGGAATTGACACAGAAACATCGGGTTTGCAGGTAGGACCGCGTTACAATCGATTTCATGCAAGCGACGACGAATGTACGTGTAGAAGTGATTTTCTGTTCTGGAATGATCATTCGCAAGCAAAATTGCTGCATCCTCATCGAAACGTATGGAATTCACACAGAAACATCGAGTTTGCATGCAGGATCGCGTCACAATCGATTTCACGCAAGCGACGACGAATGTTCGTGTACAAGTTATTTTCTGTTCCAGTTGAAGATTCGCGTGCAGAGACGATACATCCGCCTCGAAATGTATGGAATTGACGCAAAAACATCGAATTCTCATGCAGGAACGCGTAACAATCGATTTCATGAAAGCGACGACGATTGTACGTGTACAAGTTATTTTCTGTTGCAGAATGATGATTCGAATGCGAAATCGAGGCATCTGCATCAAATTGTACGGAATTGACGCAAAAACATCGAATTCGCATGCAAGTACGCGTTACAACCGATTTCATGCAAGCGACGACGAATGTTCGTGTACAAGTTATTTTCTGTTCGAGAATATGCTTTCGCGTGCAGAATCGCTGCATCCTCATCGAAACGTATGGAATTGACACAGAAACATCGAATGTGCATGCAGGAACGCGTTACAATCGAGTTCATGCAAGCGCCGACGATCTCTCGTGTACAAGTTATTTTCTGTGTCAGAATGAAGATTCGCTTGCATAAACGATGCATATGCATCGAAACGTATGGAATTGACACAGAAACGTCGGGTTTGCAGGTAGGACCGCGTTACAATCGATTTCATGCAAGCGACGACGAATGTTCGTGTACAAGTTATTTTCTGTTCGAGATTGTGCTTTAACGTGCAAAATCGCTGCATCCTCATCGAAACGTATGGAATTCACACAGAAACATCGAGTTTGCATGCAGGATCGCGTCACAATCGATTTCATGGAAGCGACGACGAATGTTCGTGTACAAGTTATTTTCTGTTCCACAATGAAGATTCGAATGCGAAAACGAGGCATCTGCATCAAAACCTATGGAATTGACGCAGAAACGCGTTACAATCGAGTTCATGCAAGCGCCGACGATCTCTCGTGTACAAGTTATTTTCTGTTCCAGAATGAAGATTCGCGTGCAGAGACGATACATCCGCATCGAAATGTATGGAATTGACGCAAAAACATCGATTTCTCATGCAGGAACGCGTAACAATCGATTTCATGAAAGCGACGACGATTGTACGTGTACAAGTTATTTTCTGTTGCAGAATGATGATTCGAATGCGAAATCGAGGCATCTGCATCTAAACGTATGGAATTCACACAGAAACATCGAGTTTGCATGCAGGATCGCGTCACAATCGATTTCATGGAAGCGACGACGATTGTACGTGTACAAGTTATTTTCTGTTCCACAATGAAGATTCGAATGCGAAAACGAGGCATCTGCATCGAAACGTATGGAATTGACGCAGAAACGCGTTACAATGGAGTTAATGCAAGCGTCGACGAATGTTCGTGTACAAGATATTTTATGTTCCAGAATGAAGATCCGCGTGCAGAGACGATACATCCGCTTCGAAACGTATGGAATTGACGCAGAATCATCGAGTTTGCATGCAGGGACGCGCTACAATCGATTTCACGCAAGCGACGACGAATGTTCGTGTAGAAGTTCTTTTCTGTGTCAGAATGAACATTCGCTTGCATAAACGATGCATATGCATCGAAACGTATGGAATTGACACAGAAACAACGAGTTTGCATGCACGAACGCGTTACAATCGATTTCACGCAAGCGACGACGAATGTTCGTGTACAAGTTATTTTCTGTTCCAGAATGATGATTCGAATGCGAAAACGAGGCATCTGCATCGAAACGTATGGAATTGACGCAGAAACGCGTTACAATGGAGTTCATGCAAGCGTCGATGAATGTTCGTGTACAAGTTATTTTATGTTCCAGAATGAAGATCCGCGTGCAAAAAGGATGCGTCCGCATCGAAATGTATGGAATTGACACAGAAACAACGAGTTTACAGGTAGGACCGCGTTACAATCGATTTCATGCAAGTGACGATGAATGTTCGTGTACAAGTTATTTTCTTTTCCACAATGAAGATTCGAATGCGAAAACGAGGCATCTGCATCAAATTGTACGGAATTGACGCAAAAACACCGAATTCGCATGCAAGAACGCGTTACAACCGATTTCATGCAAGCGACGACGAATTTTCGTGTACAAGTTCTCTTCTGTGTCAGAATGAAGATTCGCTTTCATAAACGATGCATCTGCATCGAAACGTATGGAATTGACACAGAAACGTCGGGTTTGCAGGTAGGACCGCGTTACAATCGATTTCGTGCAGGCGACGACGAATGTACGTGTAGAAGTGATTTTCTGTTCTGGAATGAAGATTCGAATGCGAAAACGAGGTATCTGCATCAAATTGTACGGGATTGACGCAAAAACACCGAATTCGCATGCAAGAACGCGTTACAACCGATTTCATGCAAGCGACGACGAATGTTCGTGTACAAGTTATTTTCTGTTCGAGAATATGCTTTCACGTGCAGAATCGCTGCATCCTCATCGAAACGTATGGAATTCACACAGAAACATCGAGTTTGCATGCAGGATCGCATCACAATCGATTTCATGAAAGCGACGACGATTATACGTGTACAAGTTATTTTCTGTTCCAGAATGATGATTCGAATGCGAAAACGAGGCATCTGCATCGAAACGTATGGAATTGACGCAGAAACAACGAGTTTGCAGGTAGGACCGCGTTATAATCGATTTCATGCAAGCGACGACGAATGTTCGTGTACAAGTTCTTTTCTGTGTCAGAATGAAGATTCGCTTTCATAAACGATGCATCTGCATCGAAACGTATGGAATTGACACAGAAACAACGAGTTTGCCGGTAGGACCGCGTTACAATCGATTTCATGCACGCGACGACGAATGTTCGTGTACAAGTTATTTTCTGTTCCAGAATGAAGATTCGCGTGCAGAGACGATACATCCGCATCGAAATGTATGGAATTGACGCAAAAACATCGAATTCTCATGCAGGAACGCGTAACAATCGATTTCATGAGAGCGACGACGATTATACGTGTACAAGTTATTTTCAGTTCCAGAATGATGATTCGAATGCGAAAACGAGGCATCTGCATCGAAACGTATGGAATTGACGCAGAAACAACGAGTTTGCAGGTAGGACCGCGTTACAATCGATTTCATGCAAGCGACGACGAATGTTCGTGTACAAGTTCTTTTCTGTGTCACAATGAAGATTCGCTTTCATAAAAAGTGCATCTGCATCGAAACGTATGGAATTGACACAGAAACAACGAGTTTGCCGGTAGGACCGCGTTACAATCGATTTCATGCACGCGACGACGAATGTTCGTGTACAAGTTATTTTCTGTTCCAGAATGAAGATTCGCGTGCAGAGACGATACATCCGCATCGAAATGTATGGAATTGACGCAAAAACATCGAATTCTCATGCAGGAACGCGTAACAATCGATTTCATGAAAGCGACGACGAATGTTCGTGTACAAGTTATTTTCTGTTGCAGAATGATGATTCGAATGCGAAATCGAGGCATCTGCATCGAAACGAATGGAAGTCACACAAAAACATCGAGTTTGCATGCAGGATCGCGTCACAATCGATTTCATGGAAGCAACGACGATTGTAACTGTACAAGTTATTTTCTGTTCCAGAATGATGATTCGAATGCGAAAACGAGGCATCTGCATCGAAATGTATGGAATTATGGCAGAAACGCGTTACAATCGAGTTCATGGAAGCCACGACGATTGTACGTGTACAAGTTATTTTCTGTTCCACAATGAAGATTCGAATGCGAAAACGAGGCATCTGCATCAAATTGTACGGAATTGACGCAAAAACATCGAATTCGCATGCAAGAATGCGTTACAACCGATTTCATGCAAGCGACGACGAATGTTCGTGTACTAGTTATTTTCTGTTCCAGAATGATGATTCGAATGCGAAAACGAGGCATCTGCACCGAACCGTATGGAATTGACGCAGATACGCGTTACAATCGAGTTCATGCAAGCGTCGACGAATGTTCGTGTACAAGTTATTTTATATTCCAGAATAAAGATCCGCGTGCAAACAGGATGCATCCGCATCGAAATGTATGGAATTGACACAGAAACAACGAGTTTGCAGGTAGGAACGCGTTACAATCGATTTCATGCAAGCGACGACGAATGTTCGTGTACAAGTTATTTTCTGTGTCAGAATGAAGATTCGCTTTCATAAATGATGCATCTGCATCGAAACGTATGGAATTGACACAGAAACATCGAATGTGCATGCGGGAACGCGTTACAATCGAGTTCATGCAAGCGCCGACGATCTCTCGTGTACAAGTTATTTTCTGTTCTAGAATGATGATTCGAATGCGAAAACGAGGCATCTGCATCGAAACGTATGGAATTGACGCAGAAACGCGTTACAATCGATTTCATGCAAGCGACGACGAATGTTCGTGTACAAGTTCTTTTCTGTGTCAGAATGAAGATTCGCTTTCATAAACGATGCATCTGCATCGAAACGTATGGAATTGACACAGAAACATCGAATGTGCATGCGGGAACGCGTTACAATCGAGATCATGCAAGCGCCGACGATCTCTCGTGTACAAGTTATTTTCTGTTCCACAATGAAGATTCGAATGCGAAAACGAGGCATCTGCATCAAATTGTACGGAATTGACTCAAAAACATCGAATCCGCATACAAGAACGCGTTACAACCGATTTCATGCAAGCGTCGACGAATGTTCGTGTACAAGTTATTTTATGTTCCAGAATGAAGATCAGCGTGCAAAAAGGATGCGTCCGCATCGAAATGTATGGAATTGACACAGAAACAACGAGTTTACATGTAGGACCGCGTTACAATCGATTTCATGCAAGTGACGATGAATGTTCGTGTACAAGTTATTTTCTGTTCCACAATGAAGATTCGAATGCGAAAACGAGGCATCTGCATCAAATTGTACGGAAATGACGCAAAAACATCGAATTCGCATACAAGAACGCGTTACAACCGATTTCATGCAAGCGACGACGAATGTTCGTGTACTAGTTATTTTCTGTTCCAGAATGATGTTTCGAATGCGAAAACGAGGCATCTGAACCGAACCGTATGGGATTGACGCAGATACGCGTTACAATCGAGTTCATGCAAGCGTCGACGAATGTTCGTGTACAAGTTATTTTATGTTCCAGAATGAAGATCCGCGTGCAAACAGGATTCATCCGCATCGAAATGTATGCAATTGACACAGAAACAACGAGTTTGCAGGTAGGAACGCTTTACAATCGATTTCATGCGAGCGACGACGAATGTTCGTGTACTAGTTATTTTCTGTTCGAGAATATGCTTTCACGTGCAGAATCGCTGCATCCTCATCGATACGTATCGAATTGACACAGAAACATCGAATGTGCATGCAGGAACGCGTTACAATCGAGTTCATGCAAGCGCCGACGATCTCTCGTGTACAAGTTATTTTCTGTTCCAGAATGAAGATTCGCGTGCAGAGACTATACATCCGCATGGAAACGTATGGAATTGACGCAGAATCATCGAGTTTGCATGCAGGACCGCGTTACAATCGATTTCGTGCAAGCGACGACGAATGTACGTGTAGAAGTGATTTTCTGTTCTGGAATGAAGATTCGAATGCGAAAACGAGACATCTGCATCAAATTGTACGGAATTGACGCAAAAACACCGAATTCGCATGCAAGAACGCGTTACAACCGATTTCATGCAAGCGACGACGAATGTTCGTGTACAAGTTATTTTCTGTGTCAGAATGAAGATTCGCTTTCATAAACGATGCATCTGCATCGAAACGTATGGAAGTCACACAGAATCATCGAGTTTGCATGCAGGACCGCGTTACAATCGATTTCGTGCAAGCGACGACGAATGTACGTGTACTAGTTATTTTCTGTTCGAGAATATGCTTTCACTTGCAGAATCGCTGCATCCTCATCGAAACGTATGGAATTGACACAGAAACATCGAATGTGCATGCAGGAACGCGCTACAATCGAGTTCATGCAAGCGCCGACGATCTCTCGTGTACAAGTTATTTTCTGTTCCAGAATGAAGATTCGCGTGCAGAGATGATACATCCGCATGGAAACGTATGGAATTGACACAGAAACATCGAATGTGCATGCAAGAACGCGTTACAATCGATTTCGTGCAAGCGACGACGAATGTACGTGTAGAAGTGATTTTCTGTTCTGGAATGAAGATTCGAATGCGAAAACGAGGCATCTGCATCAAATTGTACGGAATTGACGCAAAAACACCGAATTCGCATGCAAGAACGCGTTACAACCGATTTCATGCAAGCGACGACGAATGTTCGTGTACAAGTTATTTTCTGTGTCAGAATGAAGATTCGCTTGCATAAACGATGCATATGCATCGAAACGTATGGAATTGACACAGAAACGTCGGGTTTGCAGGTAGGACCGCGTTACAATCGATTTCGTGCAAGCGACGACCAATGTACGTGTAGAAGTGATTTTCTGTTCTGGAATGATCATTCGCAAGCAAAATTGCTGCATCCTCATCGAAACGTATGGAATTCACACAGAAACATCGAGTTTGCCTGCAGGATCGCGTCACAATCGATTTCATGGAAGCGACGACGATTGTACGTCTACAAGTTATTTTCTGTTCCACAATGAAGATTCGAATGCGAAAACGAGGCATCTGCATCAAATTGTACGGAATTGACGCAAAAACATCGAATTCGCATGCAAGAACGCGTTACAACCGATTTCATGCAAGCGACGACGAATGTTCGTGTACAAGTTCTTTTCTGTGTCAGAATGAAGATTCGCTTTCATAAACGATGCATCTGCATCGAAACGTATGGAATTGACACAGAAACAACGAGTTTGCCGGTAGGACCGCGGTACAATCGATTTCATGCACGCGACGACGAATGTTCGTGTACAAGTTATTTTCTGTTCCAGAATGAAGATTCGCGTGCAGAGACGATACATCCGCATCGAAATGTATGGAATTGACGCAAAAACATCGAATTCTCATGCAGGAACGCGTAACAATCGATTTCATGAAAGCGACGACGATTGTACGTGTACAAGTTATTTTCTGTTGCAGAATGATGATTCGAATGCGAAATCGAGGCATCTGCATCGAAACGTATGGAAGTCACACAGAATCATCGAGTTTGCATGCAGGACCGCGTTACAATCGATTTCGTGCAAGCGACGACGAATGTACGTGTACTAGTTATTTTCTGTTCGAGAATATGCTTTCACTTGCAGAATCGCTGCATCCTCATCGAAACGTATGGAATTGACACAGAAACATCGAATGTGCATGCAGGAACGCGCTACAATCGAGTTCATGCAAGCGCCGACGATCTCTCGTGTACAAGTTATTTTCTGTTCCAGAATGAAGATTCGCGTGCAGAGATGATACATCCGCATGGAAACGTACGGAATTGACACAGAAACATCGAATGTGCATGCAAGAACGCGTTACAACCGATTTCATGCAAGCGACGACGAATGTTCGTGTACAAGTGCTTTTCTGTGTCAGAATGAAGATTCGCTTTCATAAACGCAACGAATTGACGCAGAAACAACTAGTTTGCAGGTAGGACCGCGTTACAATCGAGTTCATGCAAGCGTCGACGAATGTTCGTGTAGAAGTTCTTTTCTGTGTCAGAACGAAGATTCGCTTGGAAAAACGATGCATCTGCATCGAAACGTATGGAATTGACACAGAAACATCGGGTTTGCATGCAGGACCGCGTTACAATCGATTTCATGCAAGCGACGACGAATGTACGTGTAGAAGTTATTTTCTGTTCCAGAATGATGATTCGAATGCGAAAACGAGGCATTTGCGTCGAAACGTATGGAATTGACGCAGAAACGCGTGACAATCGAGTTCATGCAAGCGTCGACGAATGTACGTGTAGAAGTGATTTTCTGTTCTGCAATGATCATTCGCAAGCAAAATTGCTGCATCCTCATCGAAACGTATGGAATTCACACAGAAACATCGAGTTTGCCGGTAGGACCGCGTTACAATCGATTTCATGCAAGTGACGACGAATGTTCGTGTACAAGTTATTTTCTGTTCCACAATGAAGATTCGAATGCGAAAACGAGGCATCTGCATCAAATTGTACGGAATTGACGCAAAAACATCGAATTCGCATGCAAGTACGCGTTACAACCGATTTCATGCAAGCGACGACGAATGTTCGTGTACAAGTTATTTTCTGTTCGAGAATATGCTTTCGCGTGCAGAATCGCTGCATCCTCATCGAAACGTATGGAATTGACACAGAAACATCGAATGTGCATGCAGGAACGCGTTACAATCGAGTTCATGCAAGCGCCGACGATCTCTCGTGTACAAGTTATTTTCTGTTCCAGAATGATGATTCGAATGCGAAAACGAGGCATCTGCATCGAAACGTATGGAATTGACGCAGAAACGCGTTACAATCGAGTTCATGCAAGCGTCGACGAATGTTCGTGTACAAGTTATTTTATGTTCCAGAATGAAGATCCGCGTGCAAAAAGGATGCGTCCGCATCGAAATGTATGGAATTGACACAGAAACATCGAATGTGCATGCAGGAACGCGTTACAATCGAGTTCATGCAAGCGCCGACGATCTCTCGTGTACAAGTTATTTTCTGTTCCAGAATGAAGATTCGCGTGCAGAGACTATACATCCGCATGGAAACGTATGGAATTGACGCAGAATCATCGAGTTTGCATGCAGGACCGCGTTACAATCGATTTCGTGCAAGCGTCGACGAATGTTCGTGTACAAGTTATTTTATGTTCCAGAATGAAGATCCGCGTGCAAAAAGGATGCGTCCGCATCGAAATGTATGGAATTGACACAGAAACAACGAGTTTACATGTAGGACCGCGTTACAATCGATTTCATGCAAGTGACGATGAATGTTCGTGTACAAGTTATTTTCTGTTCCACAATGAAGATTCGAATGCGAAAACGAGGCATCTGCATCAAATTGTACGGAAATGACGCAAAAACATCGAATTCGCATACAAGAACGCGTTACAACCGATTTCATGCAAGCGACGACGAATGTTCGTGTACTAGTTATTTTCTGTTCCAGAATGATGTTTCAAATGCGAAAACGAGGCATCTGAACCGAACCGTATGGGATTGACGCAGATACGCGTTACAATCGAGTTCATGCAAGCGTCGACGAATGTTCGTGTACAAGTTATTTTATGTTCCAGAATGAAGATCCGCGTGCAAACAGGATTCATCCGCATCGAAATGTATGCAATTGACACAGAAACAACGAGTTTGCAGGTAGGAACGCTTTACAATCGATTTCATGCAAGCGACGACGAATGTACGTGTAGAAGTGATTTTCTGTTCTGCAATGATCATTCGCAAGCAAAATTGCTGCATCCTCATCGAAACGTGTGGAATTCACACAGAAACATCGAGTTTGCCGGTAGGACCGCGTTACAATCGATTTCATGCAAGTGACGACGAATGTTCGTGTACAAGTTATTTTCTGTTCCACAATGAAGATTCGAATGCGAAAACGAGGCATCTGCATCAAATTGTACGGAATTGACTCAAAAACATCGAATTCGCATACAAGAACGCGTTACAACCGATTTCATGCAAGCGACGACGAATGTTCGTGTACTAGTTATTTTCTGTTCGAGAATATGCTTTCACGTGCAGAATCGCTGCATCCTCATCGATACGTATGGAATTGACACAGAAACATCGAATGTGCATGCAGGAACGCGTTACAATCGAGTTCATGCAAGCGCCGACGATCTCTCGTGTACAAGTTATTTTCTGTTCCAGAATGAAGATTCGCGTGCAGAGACTATACATCCGCATGGAAACGTATGGAATTGACGCAGAATCATCGAGTTTGCATGCAGGACCGCGTTACAATCGATTTCGTGCAAGCGACGACGAATGTACGTGTAGAAGTGATTTTCTGTTCTGGAATGAAGATTCGAATGCGAAAACGAGGCATCTGCATCAAATTGTACGGAATTGACTATAAAACATCGAATTCGCATACAAGAACGCGTTACAACCGATTTCATGCAAGCGACGACGAATGTTCGTGTACTAGTTATTTTCTGTTCGAGAATATGCTTTCACTTGCAGAATCGCTGCATCCTCATCGAAACGTATGGAATTGACACAGAAACATCGAATGTGCATGCAGGAACGCGCTACAATCGAGTTCATGCAAGCGCCGACGATCTCTCGTGTACAAGTTATTTTCTGTTCCAGAATGAAGATTCGCGTGCAGAGATGATACATCCGCATGGAAACGTATGGAATTGACGCAGAATCATCGAGTTTGCATGCAGGAACGCGTTACAATCGATTTCACGCAAGCGACGACGAATGTTCGTGTACAAGTTCTTTTCTGTGTCAGAATGAAGATTCGCTTGCATAAACGATGCATATGCATCGAAACGTATGGAATTGACGCAGAAACACGTTACAATCGAGTTCATGCAAGCGTCGACGAATGTTCGTGTACAAGTTATTTTCTGTGTCAGAATGAATATTCGCTTGCATAAACGATGCATCTGCATCGAAACGTATGGAATTGACACTGAAACATCGGGATTGCAGGTAGGACCGCGTTACAATCGATTTTATGCAAGCGACGACGAATGTTCGTGTACTAGTTATTTTCTGTTCCAGAATGATGTTTCGAATGCGAAAACGAGGCATCTGCACCGAACCGTATGGGATTGACGCAGATACGCGTTACAATCGAGTTCATGCAAGCGTCGACGAATGTTCGTGTACAAGTTATTTTATGTTCCGGAATGAAGATCCGCGTGCAAACAGGATGCATCCGCATCGAAATGTATGCAATTGACACAGAAACAACGAGTTTGCAGGTAAGAACGCGTTACAATCGATTTCATGCAAGCGACGACGAATGTACGTGTAGAAGTGATTTTCTGTTCTGCAATGATCATTCGCAAGCAAAATTGCTGCATCCTCATCGAAACGTATGGAATTCACACAGAAACATCGAGTTTGCCGGTAGGACCGCGTTACAATCGATTTCATGCAAGTGACGACGAATGTTCGTGTACAAGTTATTTTCTGTTCCACAATGAAGATTCGAATGCGAAAACGGCAATAATTCTAAATAAATCTGCAATAAATTGTACGGAATTGACTCAAAAACATCGAATTCGCATACAAGAACGCGTTACAACCGATTTCATGCAAGCGACGACGAATGTTCGTGTACTAGTTATTTTCTGTTCGAGAATATGCTTTCACGTGCAGAATCGCTGCATCTGCATCGAAACGTATGGAATTGACACAGAAACAACGAGTTTGCCGGTAGGACCGCGTTACAATCGATTTCATGCACGCGACGACGAATGTTCGTGTACAAGTTATTTTCTGTTCCAGAATGAAGATTCGCGTGCAGAGACGATACATCCGCATCGAAATGTATGGAATTGACGCAAAAACATCGAATTCTCATGCAGGAACGCGTAACAATCGATTTTATGAAAGCGACGACGAATGTTCGTGTACAAGTTATTTTCTGTTGCAGAATGATGATTCGAATGGGAAATCGAGGCATCTGCATCGAAACGAATGGAAGTCACACAAAAACATCGAGTTTGCATGCAGGATCGCGTCACAATCGATTTCATGGAAGCAACGACGATTGTAACTGTACAAGTTATTTTCTGTTCCAGAATGATGATTCGAATGCGAAAACGAGGCATCTGCATCGAAATGTATGGAATTATGGCAGAAACGCGTTACAATCGAGTTCATGGAAGCCACGACGATTGTACGTGTACAAGTTATTTTCTGTTCCACAATGAAGATTCGAATGCGAAAACGAGGCATCTGCATCAAATTGTACGGAATTGACGCAAAAACATCGAATTCGCATGCAAGAATGCGTTACAACCGATTTCATGCAAGCGACGACGAATGTTCGTGTACTAGTTATTTTCTGTTCCAGAATGATGATTCGAATGCGAAAACGAGGCATCTGCACCGAACCGTATGGAATTGAC
Organism: Lasioglossum villosulum; assembly: GCA_963971365.1. Lineage (NCBI taxonomy): Eukaryota > Metazoa > Arthropoda > Insecta > Hymenoptera > Halictidae > Lasioglossum > Lasioglossum villosulum. The sequence continues at coordinate 13,583,438 of OZ020502.1, read as the reverse complement.
GCAGATACGCGTTACAATCGAGTTCATGCAAGCGTCGACGAATGTTCGTGTACAAGTTATTTTATATTCCAGAATAAAGATCCGCGTGCAAACAGGATGCATCCGCATCGAAATGTATGGAATTGACACAGAAACAACGAGTTCGCAGGTAGGAACGCGTTACAATCGATTTCATGCAAGCGACGACGAATGTTCGTGTACAAGTTATTTTCTGTTCGAGACTGCTTTCACGTGCAAAATCGCTGCATCCGCATCGAAACGTATGGAATTGACACAGAAACATCGGGTTTGCAGGTAGGACCGCGTTACAATCGATTTCATGCAAGCGACGACGATTGTACGTGTAGAAGTGATTTTCTGTTCTGGAATGATCATTCGCAAGCAAAATTGCTGCATCCTCATCGAAACGTATGGAATTCACACAGAAACATCGAGTTTGCATGCAGGATCGCGTCACAATCGATTTCACGCAAGCGACGACGAATGTTCGTGTACAAGTTATTTTCTGTTCCAGTTGAAGATTCGCGTGCAGAGACGATACATCCGCCTCGAAATGTATGGAATTGACGCAAAAACATCGAATTCTCATGCAGGAACGCGTAACAATCGATTTCATGAAAGCGACGACGATTGTACGTGTAGAAGTGATTTTCTGTTCTGGAATGATCATTCGCAAGCAAAATTGCTGCATCCTCATCGAAACGTATGGAATTCACACAGAAACATCGAGTTTGCATGCAGGAACGCGTAACAGTCGAGTTCATGCAAGCGACGACGAATGTTTGTGTACAAATTATTTTTTGTTCGAGAATGTGCTTTCCGGTGCAAAACTCGCTGCATCCGCATCGAAACGTACGGATTTGACGCAAACACATCGAATTTGCATGCAGTAACGCGTTACAATCGATTTCATGCAAGCAACGACGAATGTTCGTGTACAAGTTAATTTATGTTCTAGAATGAAGATCCGCGTGCAAAAAGGATGCATCCGCATCGAAATGTATGGAATTGACGCAGAAACATCGAATTTGCATGCAGGAACGCGTAACAGTCGAGTTCATGCAAGCGACGACGAATGATCCTGTGCAAGTTATTTTATGTTCCAGAATGAAGATCCGCGTGCAAAAAGGATGCATCCGCATCGAAATGTATGGAATTGACGCAGAAACATCGAATTCGCATGCAGGAACGCGTTACAATCCAGTTCACGCAATCGACGACTAATGTATGCGTACAAGTTATTGTCTATTCCAAAATGTTCTTCAAGTGCAAAATCGCTGCATCCGCATCGAAACGTATGGAATTCACGCAGAATCATCGAATTTGCATGCAGAAACGCGTTACAATCGAGTTCATCCAAGCGACGACGAATGTCAGTGTACAAGTTATTTTATGTTCCAGAATGAAGATCCGCGTGCAAAAAGGATGCATCCGCATCGAAATGTATGGAATTGACGCAGAAACATCGAATTCGCATGCAGGAACGCGTAACAGTCGAGTTCATGCAAGCGACGACGAATGATCGTGTGCAAGTTCTTTTCTGTTCCGGAATGAATATTCGAGTGCAAAAACGATGCATCCGCATCGAAACGTATGGAATTGACGCAGAATCATCGAGTTTGGATGCGGGAACGCTTTACAATCGATTTCATGCAAGTGACGACGAATGTTCGTGTACAAGTTATTTTCTGTTCCACAATGAAGATTCGAATGCGAAAACGAGGCATCTGCATCAAATTGTACGGAATTGACGCAAAAACATCGAATTCGCATGCAAGTACGCGTTACAACCGATTTCATGCAAGCGACGACGAATGTTCGTGTACAAGTTATTTTCTGTTCGAGAATGTGCTTTCACGTGCAAAACAGCTGTGTTTCTATAGCAACGTAATGAATTGACGCAGAAACACCGAGTTTGCATGCAGAGACGCGGTACAATCGATTTCATGCAAGCAACGACGAATGTTCGTGTACAAGTTAATTTTTGTTCCAGAATGAAGATCCGCGTGCAAAAAGGATGCATCCGCATCGAAATGTATGGAATTCACGCAGAAACATCGAATTCGCATGCAGGAACGCGTTACAATCCAGTTCACGCAATCGACGACGAATGTCCGTGTACAAGTTATTTTATGTTCCAGAATGAAGATCCGCGTGCAAAAAGGATGCATCCGCATCGAAATGTATGGAATTGACGCAGAAACATCGAATTCGCATGCAGGAACGCGTAACAGTCGAGTTCATGCAAGCGACGACGAATGTTTGTGTACAAATTATTTTTTGTTCGAGAATGTGCTTTCCGGTGCAAAACTCGCTGCATCCGCATCGAAACGTACGGATTTGACGCAAACACATCGAATTTGCATGCAGTAACGCGTTACAATCGATTTCATGCAAGCAACGACGAATGTTCGTGTACAAGTTAATTTATGTTCTAGAATGAAGATCCGCGTGCAAAAAGGATGCATCCGCATCGAAATGTATGGAATTGACGCAGAAACATCGAATTTGCATGCAGGAACGCGTAACAGTCGAGTTCATGCAAGCGACGACGAATGATCCTGTGCAAGTTATTTTATGTTCCAGAATGAAGATCCGCGTGCAAAAAGGATGCATCCGCATCGAAATGTATGGAATTGACGCAGAAACATCGAATTCGCATGCAGGAACGCGTTACAATCCAGTTCACGCAATCGACGACTAATGTATGCGTACAAGTTATTGTCTATTCCAAAATGTTCTTCAAGTGCAAAATCGCTGCATCCGCATCGAAACGTATGGAATTCACGCAGAATCATCGAATTTGCATGCAGAAACGCGTTACAATCGAGTTCATCCAAGCGACGACGAATGTCAGTGTACAAGTTATTTTATAATCGAATTATCAGCATCGAAATGTATGGAATTGACGCAGAAACATCGAATTCGCATGCAGGAACGCGTAACAGTCGAGTTCATGCAAGCGACGACGAATGATCGTGTGCAAGTTCTTTTCTGTTCCGGAATGAATATTCGAGTGCAAAAACGATGCAACCGCATCGAAACGTATGGAATTGACGCAGAATCATCGAGTTTGCATGCGGGAACGCTTTACAATCGAGTTCATGCAAGCGACGACGAATGTTTGTGTACAAATTATTTTTTGTTCGAGAATGTGCTTTCCGGTGCAAAACTCGCTGCATCCGCATCGAAACGTACGGATTTGACGCAAACACATCGAATTTGCATGCAGTAACGCGTTACAATCGATTTCATGCAAGCAACGACGAATGTTCGTGTACAAGTTAATTTTTGTTCCAGAATGAAGATCCGCGTGCAAAAAGGATGCATCCGCATCGAAATGTATGGAATTCACGCAGAAACATCGAATTCGCATGCAGGAACGCGTTACAATCCAGTTCACGCAATCGACGACGAATGTCCGTGTACAAGTTATTTTCTGTTCGAGAATGTGCTTTCACGTGCAAAACAGCTGTGTTTCTATAGCAACGTAATGAATTGACGCAGAAACACCGAGTTTGCATGCAGAGACGCGTTACAATCGATTGCATGCAAGCAACGACGAATGTTCGTGTACAAGTTAATTTTTGTTCCAGAATGAAGATCCGCGTGCAAAAAGGATGCATCCGCATCGAAATGTATGGAATTGACGCAGAAACATCGAATTTGCATGCAGGAACGCGTAACAGTCGAGTTCATGCAAGCGACGACGAATGATCCTGTGCAAGTTATTTTATGTTCCAGAATGAAGATCCGCGTGCAAAAAGGATGCATCCGCATCGAAATGTATGGAATTGACGCAGAAACATCGAATTCGCATGCAGGAACGCGTTACAATCCAGTTTACGCAATCGACGACTAATGTATGCGTACAAGTTATTGTCTATTCCAAAATGTTCTTCAAGTGCAAAATCGCTGCATCCGCATCGAAACGTATGGAATTCACGCAGAATCATCGAATTTGCATGCAGAAACGCGTTACAATCGAGTTCATCCAAGCGACGACGAATGTCAGTGTACAAGTTATTTTATGTTCCAGAATGAAGATCCGCGTGCAAAAAGGATGCATCCGCATCGAAATGTATGGAATTGACGCAGAAACATCGAATTCGCATGCAGGAACGCGTTACAATCCAGTTCACGCAATCGACGACTAATGTATGCGTACAAGTTATTGTCTATTCCAAAATGTTCTTCAAGTGCAAAATCGCTGCATCCGCATCGAAACGTATGGAATTCACGCAGAATCATCGAATTTGCATGCAGAAACGCGTTACAATCGAGTTCATCCAAGCGACGACGAATGTCAGTGTACAAGTTATTTTATGTTCCAGAATGAAGATCCGCGTGCAAAAAGGATGCATCCGCATCGAAATGTATGGAATTGACGCAGAAACATCGAATTCGCATGCAGGAACGCGTAACAGTCGAGTTCATGCAAGCGACGACGAATGATCGTGTGCAAGTTCTTTTCTGTTCCGGAATGAATATTCGAGTGCAAAAACGATGCATCTGCATCGAAACGTATGGAATTGACGCAGAATCATCGAGTTTGGATGCGGGAACGCTTTACAATCGATTTCATGCAAGTGACGACGAATGTCCGTGTACAAGTTATTTTATGTTCCAGAATGAGGATCCGCTTGCAAAAAGGATGCATCCGCATCGAAACGTATGGAATTGACGCAGAATCATCGAGTTTGCATGCGGGAACGCTTTACAATCGATTTCATGCAAGTGACGACGAATGTCCGTGTACAAGTTAATTTATGTTCCAGAATGAAGATCCGCGTGCAAAAAGGATGCATCCGCATCGAAATGTATGGAATTGACGCAGAAACATCGAATTCGCATGTAGGAACGCGTAACAGTCGAGTTCATGCAAGCGACGACGAATGTTTGTGTACAAATTATTTTTTGTTCGAGAATGTGCTTTCCGGTGCAAAACTCGCTGCATCCGCATCGAAACGTACGGATTTGACGCAAACACATCGAATTTGCATGCAGTAACGCGTTACAATCGATTTCATGCAAGCAACGACGAATGTTCGTGTACAAGTTAATTTATGTTCCAGAATGAAGATCCGCGTGCAAAAAGGATGCATCCGCATCGAAATGTATGGAATTGACGCAGAAACATCGAATTTGCATGCAGGAACGCGTAACAGTCGAGTTCATGCAAGCGACGACGAATGATCCTGTGCAAGTTATTTTATGTTCCAGAATGAAGATCCGCGTGCAAAAAGGATGCATCCGCATCGAAATGTATGGAATTGACGCAGAAACATCGAATTCGCATGCAGGAACGCGTTACAATCCAGTTCACGCAATCGACGACTAATGTATGCGTACAAGTTATTGTCTATTCCAAAATGTTCTTCAAGTGCAAAATCGCTGCATCCGCATCGAAACGTATGGAATTCACGCAGAATCATCGAATTTGCATGCAGAAACGCGTTACAATCGAGTTCATCCAAGCGACGACGAATGTCAGTGTACAAGTTATTTTATGTTCCAGAATGAAGATCCGCGTGCAAAAAGGATGCATCCGCATCGAAATGTATGGAATTGACGCAGAAACATCGAATTCGCATGCAGGAACGCGTAACAGTCGAGTTCATGCAAGCGACGACGAATGATCGTGTGCAAGTTCTTTTCTGTTCCGGAATGAATATTCGAGTGCAAAAACGATGCATCCGCATCGAAACGTATGGAATTGACGCAGAATCATCGAGTTTGGATGCGGGAACGCTTTACAATCGATTTCATGCAAGTGACGACGAATGTCCGTGTACAAGTTATTTTATGTTCCAGAATGAGGATCCGCTTGCAAAAAGGATGCATCCGCATCGAAACGTATGGAATTGACGCAGAATCATCGAGTTTGCATGCGGGAACGCTTTACAATCGATGTCATGCAAGTGACGACGAATGTCCGTGTACAAGTTAATTTATGTTCCAGAATGAAGATCCGCGTGCAAAAAGGATGCATCCGCATCGAAATGTATGGAATTGACGCAGAAACATCGAATTCGCATGCAGGAACGCGTAACAGTCGAGTTCATGCAAGCGACGACGAATGATCGTGTGCAAGTTCTTTTCTGTTCCGGAATGAATATTCGAGTGCAAAAACGATGCAACCGCATCGAAACGTATGGAATTGACGCAGAATCATCGAGTTTGCATGCGGGAACGCTTTACAATCGAGTTCATGCAAGCGACGACGAATGTTTGTGTACAAATTATTTTTTGTTCGAGAATGTGCTTTCCGGTGCAAAACTCGCTGCATCCGCATCGAAACGTACGGATTTGACGCAAACACATCGAATTTGCATGCAGTAACGCGTTACAATCGATTTCATGCAAGCAACGACGAATGTTCGTGTACAAGTTAATTTATGTTCCAGAATGAAGATCCGCGTGCAAAAAGGATGCATCCGCATCGAAATGTATGGAATTCACGCAGAAACATCGAATTCGCATGCAGGAACGCGTTACAATCCAGTTCACGCAATCGACGACGAATGTCCGTGTACAAGTTATTTTCTGTTCGAGAATGTGCTTTCACGTGCAAAACAGCTGTTTTTCTATAGCAACGTAATGATATGACGCAGAAACACCGAGTTTGCATGCAGAGACGCGTTACAATCGATTTCATGCAAGCAACGACGAATGTTCGTGTACAAGTTAATTTTTGTTCCAGAATAAAGATCCGCGTGCAAAAAGGATGCATCCGCATCGAAATGTATGGAATTGACGCAGAAACATCGAATTTGCATGCAGGAACGCGTAACAGTCGAGTTCATGCAAGCGACGACGAATGATCCTGTGCAAGTTATTTTATGTTCCAGAATGAAGATCCGCGTGCAAAAAGGATGCATCCGCATCGAAATGTATGGAATTGACGCAGAAACATCGAATTCGCATGCAGGAACGCGTTACAATCCAGTTCACGCAATCGACGACTAATGTATGCGTACAAGTTATTGTCTATTCCAAAATGTTCTTCAAGTGCAAAATCGCTGCATCCGCATCGAAACGTATGGAATTCACGCAGAATCATCGAATTTGCATGCAGAAACGCGTTACAATCGAGTTCATCCAAGCGACGACGAATGTCAGTGTACAAGTTATTTTATGTTCCAGAATGAAGATCCGCGTGCAAAAAGGATGCATCCGCATCGAAATGTATGGAATTGACGCAGAAACATCGAATTCGCATGCAGGAACGCGTAACAGTCGAGTTCATGCAAGCGACGACGAATGATCGTGTGCAAGTTCTTTTCTGTTCCGGAATGAATATTCGAGTGCAAAAACGATGCATCCGCATCGAAACGTATGGAATTGACGCAGAATCATCGAGTTTGGATGCGGGAACGCTTTACAATCGATTTCATGCAAGTGACGACGAATGTCCGTGTACAAGTTATTTTATGTTCCAGAATGAGGATCCGCTTGCAAAAAGGATGCATCCGCATCGAAACGTATGGAATTGACGCAGAATCATCGAGTTTGCATGCGGGAACGCTTTACAATCGATGTCATGCAAGTGACGACGAATGTCCGTGTACAAGTTAATTTATGTTCCAGAATGAAGATCCGCGTGCAAAAAGGATGCATCCGCATCGAAATGTATGGAATTGACGCAGAAACATCGAATTCGCATGCAGGAACGCGTAACAGTCGAGTTCATGCAAGCGACGACGAATGATCGTGTGCAAGTTCTTTTCTGTTCCGGAATGAATATTCGAGTGCAAAAACGATGCATCCACATCGAAACGTATGGAATTGACGCAGAATCATCGAGTTTGCATGCGGGAACGCTTTACAATCGATTTCATGCAAGTGACGACGAATGTCCGTGTACAAGTTATTTTATGTTCCAGAATGAGTATCCGCTTGCAAAAAGGATGCATCCGCATCGAAATGTATGGAATTGACGCAGAAACATCGAATTCGCATGCAGGAACGCGTTACAATCGATTTCATGCAAGCGACGACGAATGATCGTGTGCAAGTTATTTTCTGTTCGAGAATGTGCTTTCACGTGCAAAACAGCTGTGTTTCTATAGCAACGTAATGAATTGACGCAGGAACACCGAGTTTGCATGCAGAGACGCGTTACAATCGATTTCATGCAAGCAACGACGAATGTTCGTGTACAAGTTAATTTTTGTTCCAGAATGAAGATCCGCGTGCAAAAAGGATGCATCCGCATCGGAATGTATGGAATTGACGCAGAATCATCGAATTTGCATGCAGGAACGCGTTACAATCGATTTAATGCAAACGACGACGAATGTCCGTGTACAAGTTATTTTATGTTCCAGAATGAAGATCCGCGTGCAAAAAGGATGCATCCGCATCGAAATGTACGGTATTGACTCAAAAACATCGAATTCGCATACAAGAACGCGTTACAACCGATTTCATGCAAGCGACGAAGAATGTTCGTGTACTAGTTATTTTCTGTTCGAGAATATGCTTTCACGTGCAGAATCGCTGCATCTGCATCGAAACGTATGGAATTGACACAGAAACAACGAGTTTGCCGGTAGGACCGCGTTACAATCGATTTCATGCACGCGACGACGAATGTTCGTGTACAAGTTATTTTCTGTTCCAGAATGAAGATCCGCGTGCAAAAAGGATGCATCCGCATCGAAATGTATGGAATTGACGCAGAAACATCGAATTTGCATGCAGGAACGCGTAACAGTCGAGTTCATGCAAGCGACGACGAATGATCCTGTGCAAGTTATTTTATGTTCCAGAATGAAGATCCGCGTGCAAAAAGGATGCATCCGCATCGAAATGTATGGAATTGACGCAGAAACATCGAATTCGCATGCAGGAACGCGTTACAATCCAGTTCACGCAATCGACGACTAATGTATGCGTACAAGTTATTGTCTATTCCAAAATGTTCTTCAAGTGCAAAATCGCTGCATCCGCATCGAAACGTATGGAATTCACGCAGAATCATCGAATTTGCATGCAGAAACGCGTTACAATCGAGTTCATCCAAGCGACGACGAATGTCAGTGTACAAGTTATTTTATGTTCCAGAATGAAGATCCGCGTGCAAAAAGGATGCATCCGCATCGAAATGTATGGAATTGACGCAGAAACATCGAATTCGCATGCAGGAACGCGTAACAGTCGAGTTCATGCAAGCGACGACGAATGATCGTGTGCAAGTTCTTTTCTGTTCCGGAATGAATATTCGAGTGCAAAAACGATGCATCCGCATCGAAACGTATGGAATTGACGCAGAATCATCGAGTTTGGATGCGGGAACGCTTTACAATCGATTTCATGCAAGTGACGACGAATGTCCGTGTACAAGTTATTTTATGTTCCAGAATGAGGATCCGCTTGCAAAAAGGATGCATCCGCATCGAAACGTATGGAATTGACGCAGAATCATCGAGTTTGCATGCGGGAACGCTTTACAATCGATGTCATGCAAGTGACGACGAATGTCCGTGTACAAGTTAATTTATGTTCCAGAATGAAGATCCGCGTGCAAAAAGGATGCATCCGCATCGAAATGTATGGAATTGACGCAGAAATATCGAATTCGCATGCAGGAACGCGTTACAATCCAGTTCACGCAATCGACGACGAATGTCCGTGTACAAGTTATTTTCTGTTCGAGAATGTGCTTTCACGTGCAAAACAGCTGTGTTTCTATAGCAACGTAATGAATTGACGCAGAAACACCGAGTTTGCATGCAGAGACGCGTTACAATCGATTTCATGCGAGCAACGACGAATGTTCGTGTACAAGTTAATTTTTGTTCCAGAATGAAGATCCGCTTGCAAAAAGGATGCATCCGCATCGGAATGTATGGAATTGACGCAGAATCATCGAATTTGCATGCAGGAACGCGTTACAATCGATTTAATGCAAACGACGACGAATGTCCGTGTACAAGTTATTTTATGTTCCAGAATGAAGATCCGCGTGCAAAAAGGATGCATCCGCATCGAAATGTATGGAATTGACGCAGAAACATCGAATTCGCATGCAGGAACGCGTAACAGTCGAGTTCATGCAAGCGACGACGAATGTTTGTGTACAAGTTATTTTCTGTTCGAGAATGTGCTTTCACGTTCAAAACAGCTGTGTTTCTATAGCAACGTAATGAATTGACGCAGAAACACCGAATTTGCATGCAGAGACTCGTTACAATCGATTTCATGCAAGCGACGACGAATGTCCGTGTACAAGTTATTTTATGTTCCAGAATGAAGATCCGCGTGCAAAAAGGATGCATCCGCATCGAAATGTACGGAATTGACGCAGAAACATCGAATTCGCATGTAGGAACGCGTTACAATCCAGTTCACGCAATCGACGACTAATGTATGCGTACAAGTTATTGTCTATTCCAAAATGTTCTTCAAGTGCAAAATCGCTGCATCCGAATCGAAACGTATGGAATTGCCGCAGAATCATCGAATTTGGATGCAGGAACGCGTTACAATCGATTTCATGCAAGCGACGACGAATGTTTGTGTACAAGTTACTTTCTGTTCGAGAATGTGCTTTCCGGTGCAAAACCGCTGCATCCGCATCGAAACGTACGGATTTGACGCAGAAACATCGAATTTGCATGCAGGAACGCGTTACAATCGATTTCATGCAAGCGACGACGAATGTTCGTGTAGAAGTTAATTTATGTTCCAGAATGAAGATCCGCATGCAAAAAGGATGCATCCGCATCGAAATGTATGGAATTGACGCAGAAACATCGAATTCGCATGCAGGAACGCGTTACAATCCAGTTCACGCAATCGACGACTAATGTATGCGTACAAGTTATTGTCTATTCCAAAATGTCCTTCAAGTGCAAAATCGCTGCATCTGCATCGAAACGTATGGAATTGCCGCAGAATCATCGAATTTGGATGCAGGAACGCGTTACAATCGATTTCATGCAAGCGACGACGAATGATCGTGTGCAAGTTCTTTTCTGATCCGGAATGAATATTCGAGTGCAAAAACGATGCATCCGCATCGAAACGTATGGAATTGACGCAGAATCATCGAGTTTGCATGCGGGAACGCTTTACAATCGATTTCATGCAAGTGACGACGAATGTCCGTGTACAAGTTATTTTATATTCCAGAATGAAGATCCGCGTGCAAAAAGGATGCATCCGCATCGGAATGTATGGAATTGACGCAGAAACATCGAATTCGCATGCAGGAACGCGTAACAGTCGAGTTCATGCAAGCGACGACGAATGTTTGTGTACAAATTATTTTTTGTTCGAGAATGTGTTTTCCGGTGCAAAACTCGCTGCATCCGCATCGAAACGTACGGATTTGACGCAAACACATCGAATTTGCATGCAGTAACGCGTTACAATCGATTTCATGCAAGCAACGACGAATGTTCGTGTACAAGTTAATTTATGTTCCAGAATGAAGATCCGCGTGCAAAAAGGATGCATCCGCATCGGAATGTATGGAATTGACGCAGAATCATCGAATTTGCATGCAGGAACGCGTTACAATCGATTTCATGCAAGCGACGACGAATGATCGTGTGCAAGTTATTTTATGTTCCAGAATGAAGATCCGCGTGCAAAAAGGATGCATCCGCATCGAAATGTATGGAATTGACGCAGAAACATCGAATTCGCATGCAGGAACGCGTTACAATCCAGTTCACGCAATCGACGACCAATCTATGCGTACAAGTTATTGTCTATTCCAAAATGTTCTTCAAGTGCAAAAAGGATGCATCCGCATCGAAATGTATGGAATTGACGCAGAAACATCGAATTCGCATGCAGGAACGCGTAACAGTCGAGTTGATGCAAGCGACGACGAATGATCGTGTGCAAGTTCTTTTCTGTTCCGGAATGAATATTCGAGTGCAAAAACGATGCATCCGCATCGAAACGTATGGAATTGACGCAGAATCATCGAGTTTGCATGCGGGAACGCTTTACAATCGATTTCATGCAAGTGACGACGAATGTCCGTGTACAAGTTATTTTATGTTCCAGAATGAAGATCCGCGTGCAAAAAGGATGCATCCGCATCGGAATGTATGGAATTGACGCAGAAACATCGAATTCGCATGCAGGAACGCGTAACAGTCGAGTTCATGCAATCGACGACCAATCTATGCGTACAAGTTATTGTCTATTCCAAAATGTTCTTCATGTGCAAAATCGCTGCATCCCCATCGAAACGTGTGGAATTGACGCAGAATCATCGAATTTGCATGCAGGAACGCGTAACAGTCGAGTTCATGCAATCGACGACCAATCTATGCGTACAAGTTATTGTCTATTCCAAAATGTTCTTCAAGTGCAAAATCGCTGCATCCGCATCGAAACGTGTGGAATTGACGCAGAATCATCGAATTTGCATGCAGGAACGCGTTACAATTGAGTTCGTGCAAGCGACGACGAATGATCGTGTGCAAGTTCTTTTCTGTTCCGGAATGAATATTCGAGTGCAAAAACGATGCATCCGCATCGAAACGTATGGAATTGACGCAGAATCATCGAGTTTGCATGCAGGAACGCTTTACAATCGATTTCATGCAAGCGACGACGAATGTCCGTGTACAAGTTATTTTATGTTCCAGAATGAAGATCCGCGTGCAAAAAGGATGCATCCGCCTAGGAATGTATGGAATTGACGCAGAATCATCGAATTCGCATGCAGGAACGCGTTACAATCGATTTCATGCAAGCGACGACGAATGTCCGTGTACAAGCTATTTTATGTTCCAGAATGAAGATCCGCGTGCAAAAAGGATGCATCCGCATCGAAATGTATGGAATTGACGCAGAAACATCAAATTCGCATGCAGGAACGCGTTACAATCCAGTTCACGCAATCGACGACTAATGTATGCGTACAAGTTATTGTCTATTCCAAAATGTTCTTCAAGTGCAAAATCGCTGCATCTGCATCGAAACGTATGGAATTGACGCAGAAACATCGAATTCGCATGTAGGAACGCGTTACAATCCAGTTCACGCAATCGACGACTAATGTATGCGTACAAGTTATTGTCTATTCCAAAATGTTCTTCAAGTGCAAAATCGCTGCATCCGAATCGAAACGTATGGAATTGCCGCAGAATCATCGAATTTGGATGCAGGAACGCGTTACAATCGATTTCATGCAAGCGACGACGAATGATCGTGTGCAAGTTCTTTTCTGATCCGGAATGAATATTCGAGTGCAAAAACGATGCATCCGCATCGAAACGTATGGAATTGACGCAGAATCATCGAGTTTGCATGCGGGAACGCTTTACAATCGATTTCATGCAAGTGACGACGAATGTTTGTGTACAAATTATTTTTTGTTCGAGAATGTGCTTTCCGGTGCAAAACTCGCTGCATCCGCATCGAAACGTACGGATTTGACGCAAACACATCGAATTTGCATGCAGTAACGCGTTACAATCGATTTCATGCAAGCAATGACGAATGTTCGTGTACAAGTTAATTTATGTTCCAGAATGAAGATCCGCGTGCAAAAAGGATGCATCCGCATCGGAATGTATGGAATTGACGCAGAATCATCGAATTTGCATGCAGGAACGCGTTACAATCGATTTCATGCAAGCGACGACGAATGATCGTGTGCAAGTTATTTTATGTTCCAGAATGAATATTCGAGTGCAAAAACGATGCATCCGCATCGAAACGTATGGAATTGACGCAGAATCATCGAGTTTGCATGCGGGAACGCTCTACAATCGATTTCATGCAAGTGACGACGAATGTCCGTGTACAAGTTATTTTATGTTCCAGAATGAAGATCCGCGTGCAAAAAGGATGCATCCGCATCGGAATGTATGGAATTGACGCAGAAACATCGAATTCGCATGCAGGAACGCGTAACAGTCGAGTTCATGCAATCGACGACCAATCTATGCGTACAAGTTATTGTCTATTCCAAAATGTTCTTCATGTGCAAAATCGCTGCATCCGCATCGAAACGTGTGGAATTGACGCAGAATCATCGAATTTGCATGCAGGAACGCGTAACAGTCGAGTTCATGCAATCGACGACCAATCTATGCGTACAAGTTATTGTCTATTCCAAAATGTTCTTCAAGTGCAAAATCGCTGCATCCGCATCGAAACGTGTGGAATTGACGCAGAATCATCGAATTTGCATGCAGAGACTCGTTACAATCGATTTCATGCAAGCGACGACGAATGTCCGTGTACAAGTTATTTTATGTTCCAGAATGAAGATCCGCGTGCAAAAAGGATGCATCCGCATCGAAATGTACGGAATTGACGCAGAAACATCGAATTCGCATGTAGGAACGCGTTACAATCCAGTTCACGCAATCGACGACTAATGTATGCGTACAAGTTATTGTCTATTCCAAAATGTTCTTCAAGTGCAAAATCGCTGCATCCGAATCGAAACGTATGGTATTGCCGCAGAATCATCGAATTTGGATGCAGGAACGCGTTACAATCGATTTCATGCAAGCGACGACGAATGTTTGTGTACAAGTTACTTTCTGTTCCAGAATGAAGATTCGAATGCGAAAACGAGGCATCCGCATCGAAACGTATGGAATTGACGCAGAAACATCGAGTTTGCATGCAGGAACGCGTCACAATCGAGTTCATGCAAGCGACGACGAATGATCGTGTGCACGTTCTTTTCTGTTCCGGAATGAATATTCGAGTGCAAAAACGATGCATCCGCATCGAAACGTATGGAATTGACGCCGAATCATCGAGTTTGCATGCGGGAACGCTTTACAATCGATTTCATGCAAGTGACGACGAATGTCCGTGTACAAGTTATTTTATGTTCCAGAATGAGTATCCGCTTGCAAAAAGGATGCATCCGCATCGAAATGTATGGAATTGACGCAGAAACATCGAATTCGCATGCAGGAACGCGTTACAATCGATTTCATGCAAGCGACGACGAATGATCGTGTGCAAGTTATTTTCTGTTCGAGAATGTGCTTTCACGTGCAAAACAGCTGTGTTTCTATAGCAACGTAATGAATTGAAGCAGAAACACCGAGTTTGCATGCAGAGACGCGTTACAATCGATTTCATGCAAGCAACGACGAATGTTCGTGTACAAGTTAATTTTTGTTCCAGAATGAAGATCCGCGTGCAAAAAGGATGCATCCGCATCGGAATGTATGGAATTGACGCAGAATCATCGAATTTGCATGCAGGAACGCGTTACAATCGATTTAATGCAAACGACGACGAATGTCCGTGTACAAGTTATTTTATGTTCCAGAATGAAGATCCGCGTGCAAAAAGGATGCATCCGCATCGAAATGTATGGAATTGACGCAGAAACATCGAATTCGCATGCAGGAACGCGTAACAGTCGAGTTCATGCAAGCGACGACGAATGTTTGTGTACAAGTTATTTTCTGTTCGAGAATGTGCTTTCACGTTCAAAACAGCTGTGTTTCTATAGCAACGTAATGAACTGACGCAGAAACACCGAATTTGCATGCAGAGACTCGTTACAATCGATTTCATGCAAGCGACGACGAATGTCCGTGTACAAGTTATTTTATGTTCCAGAATGAAGATCCGCGTGCAAAAAGGATGCATCCGCATCGAAATGTACGGTATTGACGCAGAAACATCGAATTCGCATGTAGGAACGCGTTACAATCCAGTTCACGCAATCGACGACTAATGTATGCGTACAAGTTATTGTCTATTCCAAAATGTTCTTCAAGTGCAAAATCGCTGCATCCGAATCGAAACGTATGGAATTGCCGCAGAATCATCGAATTTGGATGCAGGAACGCGTTACAATCGATTTCATGCAAGCGACGACGAATGTTTGTGTACAAGTTACTTTCTGTTCGAGAATGTGCTTTCCGGTGCAAAACCGCTGCATCCGCATCGAAACGTACGGATTTGACGCAGAAACATCGAATTTGCATGCAGGAACGCGTTACAATCGATTTCATGCAAGCGACGACGAATGTTCGTGTAGAAGTTAATTTATGTTCCAGAATGAAGATCCGCATGCAAAAAGGATGCATCCGCATCGAAATGTATGGAATTGACGCAGAAACATCGAATTCGCATGCAGGAACGCGTTACAATCCAGTTCACGCAATCGACGACTAATGTATGCGTACAAGTTATTATCTATTCCAAAATGTCCTTCAAGTGCAAAATCGCTGCATCTGCATCGAAACGTATGGAATTGCCGCAGAATCATAGAATTTGGATGCAGGAACGCGTTACAATCGATTTCATGCAAGCGACGACGAATGATCGTGTGCAAGTTCTTTTCTGATCCGGAATGAATATTCGAGTGCAAAAACGATGCATCCGCATCGAAACGTATGGAATTGACGCAGAATCATCGAATTTGCATGCAGGAACGCGTTACAATCGATTTAATGCAAACGACGACGAATGTCCGTGTACAAGTTATTTTATGTTCCAGAATGAAGATCCGCGTGCAAAAAGGATGCATCCGCATCGAAATGTATGGAATTGACGCAGAAACATCGAATTCGCATGCAGGAACGCGTAACAGTCGAGTTCATGCAAGCGACGACGAATGTTTGTGTACAAGTTATTTTCTGTTCGAGAATGTGCTTTCACGTTCAAAACAGCTGTGTTTCTATAGCAACGTAATGAACTGACGCAGAAACACCGAATTTGCATGCAGAGACTCGTTACAATCGATTTCATGCAAGCGACGACGAATGTCCGTGTACAAGTTATTTTATGTTCCAGAATGAAGATCCGCGTGCAAAAAGGATGCATCCGCATCGAAATGTACGGAATTGACGCAGAAACATCGAATTCGCATGTAGGAACGCGTTACAATCCAGTTCACGCAATCGACGACTAATGTATGCGTACAAGTTATTGTCTATTCCAAAATGTTCTTCAAGTGCAAAATCGCTGCATCCGAATCGAAACGTATGGAATTGCCGCAGAATCATCGAATTTGGATGCAGGAACGCGTTACAATCGATTTCATGCAAGCGACGACGAATGTTTGTGTACAAGTTACTTTCTGTTCGAGAATGTGCTTTCCGGTGCAAAACCGCTGCATCCGCATCGAAACGTACGGATTTGACGCAGAAACATCGAATTTGCATGCAGGAACGCGTTACAATCGATTTCATGCAAGCGACGACGAATGTTCGTGTAGAAGTTAATTTATGTTCCAGAATGAAGATCCGCATGCAAAAAGGATGCATCCGCATCGAAATGTATGGAATTGACGCAGAAACATCGAATTCGCATGCAGGAACGCGTTACAATCCAGTTCACGCAATCGACGACTAATGTATGCGTACAAGTTATTATCTATTCCAAAATGTCCTTCAAGTGCAAAATCGCTGCATCTGCATCGAAACGTATGGAATTGCCGCAGAATCATCGAATTTGGATGCAGGAACGCGTTACAATCGATTTCATGCAAGCGACGACGAATGATCGTGTGCAAGTTCTTTTCTGATCCGGAATGAATATTCGAGTGCAAAAACGATGCATCCGCATCGAAACGTATGGAATTGACGCAGAATCATCGAGTTTGCATGCGGGAACGCTTTACAATCGATTTCATGCAAGTGACGACGAATGTCCGTGTACAAGTTATTTTATATTCCAGAATGAAGATCCGCGTGCAAAAAGGATGCATCCGCATCGGAATGTATGGAATTGACGCAGAAACATCGAATTCGCATGCAGGAACGCGTAACAGTCGAGTTCATGCAAGCGACGACGAATGTTTGTGTACAAATTATTTTTTGTTCGAGAATGTGCTTTCCGGTGCAAAACTCGCTGCATCCGCATCGAAACGTACGGATTTGACGCAAACACATCGAATTTGCATGCAGTAACGCGTTACAATCGATTTCATGCAAGCAACGACGAATGTTCGTGTACAAGTTAATTTATGTTCCAGAATGAAGATCCGCGTGCAAAAAGGATGCATCCGCATCGGAATGTATGGAATTGACGCAGAATCATCGAATTTGCATGCAGGAACGCGTTACAATCGATTTCATGCAAGCGACGACGAATGATCGTGTGCAAGTTATTTTATGTTCCAGAATGAAGATCCGCGTGCAAAAAGGCTGCATCCGCATCGAAATGTATGGAATTGACGCAGAAACATCGAATTCGCATGCAGGAACGCGTTACAATCCAGTTCACGCAATCGACGACCAATCTATGCGTACAAGTTATTGTCTATTCCAAAATGTTCTTCAAGTGCAAAAAGGATGCATCCGCATCGAAATGTATGGAATTGACGCAGAAACATCGAATTCGCATGCAGGAACGCGTAACAGTCGAGTTGATGCAAGCGACGACGAATGATCGTGTGCAAGTTCTTTTCTGTTCCGGAATGAATATTCGAGTGCAAAAACGATGCATCCGCATCGAAACGTATGGAATTGACGCAGAATCATCGAGTTTGCATGCGGGAACGCTTTACAATCGATTTCATGCAAGTGACGACGAATGTCCGTGTACAAGTTATTTTATGTTCCAGAATGAAGATCCGCGTGCAAAAAGGATGCATCCGCATCGGAATGTATGGAATTGACGCAGAAACATCGAATTCGCATGCAGGAACGCGTAACAGTCGAGTTCATGCAATCGACGACCAATCTATGCGTACAAGTTATTGTCTATTCCAAAATGTTCTTCATGTGCAAAATCGCTGCATCCGCATCGAAACGTGTGGAATTGACGCAGAATCATCGAATTTGCATGCAGGAACGCGTAACAGTCGAGTTCATGCAATCGACGACCAATCTATGCGTACAAGTTATTGTCTATTCCAAAATGTTCTTCAAGTGCAAAATCGCTGCATCCGCATCGAAACGTGTGGAATTGACGCAGAATCATCGAATTTGCATGCAGGAACGCGTTACAATTGAGTTCGTGCAAGCGACGACGAATGATCGTGTGCAAGTTCTTTTCTGTTCCGGAATGAATATTCGAGTGCAAAAACGATGCATCCGCATCGAAACGTATGGAATTGACGCAGAATCATCGAGTTTGCATGCAGAAACGCTTTACAATCGATTTCATGCAAGCGACAACGAATGTCCGTGTACAAGTTATTTTATGTTCCAGAATGAAGATCCGCGTGCAAAAAGGATGCATCCGCCTAGGAATGTATGGAATTGACGCAGAATCATCGAATTCGCATGCAGGAACGCGTTACAATCGATTTCATGCAAGCGACGACGAATGTCCGTGTACAAGCTATTTTATGTTCCAGAATGAAGATCCGCGTGCAAAAAGGATGCATCCGCATCGAAATGTATGGAATTGACGCAGAAACATCAAATTCGCATGCAGGAACGCGTTACAATCCAGTTCACGCAATCGACGACTAATGTATGCGTACAAGTTATTGTCTATTCCAAAATGTTCTTCAAGTGCAAAATCGCTGCATCTGCATCGAAACGTACGGATTTGACGCAGAAACATCGAATTTGCATGCAGGAACGCGTTACAATCGATTTCATGCAAGCGACGACGAATGTTCGTGTAGAAGTTAATTTATGTTCCAGAATGAAGATCCGCATGCAAAAAGGATGCATCCGCATCGAAATGTATGGAATTGACGCAGAAACATCGAATTCGCATGCAGGAACGCGTTACAATCCAGTTCACGCAATCGACGACTAATGTATGCGTACAAGTTATTATCTATTCCAAAATGTCCTTCAAGTGCAAAATCGCTGCATCTGCATCGAAACGTATGGAATTGCCGCAGAATCATCGAATTTGGATGCAGGAACGCGTTACAATCGATTTCATGCAAGCGACGACGAATGATCGTGTGCAAGTTCTTTTCTGATCCGGAATGAATATTCGAGTGCAAAAACGATGCATCCGCATCGAAACGTATGGAATTGACGCAGAATCATCGAGTTTGCATGCGGGAACGCTTTACAATCGATTTCATGCAAGTGACGACGAATGTCCGTGTACAAGTTATTTTATATTCCAGAATGAAGATCCGCGTGCAAAAAGGATGCATCCGCATCGGAATGTATGGAATTGACGCAGAAACATCGAATTCGCATGCAGGAACGCGTAACAGTCGAGTTCATGCAAGCGACGACGAATGTTTGTGTACAAATTATTTTTTGTTCGAGAATGTGCTTTCCGGTGCAAAACTCGCTGCATCCGCATCGAAACGTACGGATTTGACGCAAACACATCGAATTTGCATGCAGTAACGCGTTACAATCGATTTCATGCAAGCGACGACGAATGATCGTGTGCAAGTTCTTTTCTGATCCGGAATGAATATTCGAGTGCAAAAACGATGCATCCGCATCGAAACGTATGGAATTGACGCAGAATCATCGAGTTTGCATGCGGGAACGCTTTACAATCGATTTCATGCAAGTGACGACGAATGTCCGTGTACAAGTTATTTTATATTCCAGAATGAAGATCCGCGTGCAAAAAGGATGCATCCGCATCGGAATGTATGGAATTGACGCAGAAACATCGAATTCGCATGCAGGAACGCGTTACAATCCAGTTCACGCAATCGACGACCAATCTATGCGTACAAGTTATTGTCTATTCCAAAATGTTCTTCAAGTGCAAAAAGGATGCATCCGCATCGAAATGTATGGAATTGACGCAGAAACATCGAATTCGCATGCAGGAACGCGTAACAGTCGAGTTGATGCAAGCGACGACGAATGATCGTGTGCAAGTTCTTTTCTGTTCCGGAATGAATATTCGAGTGCAAAAACGATGCATCCGCATCGAAACGTATGGAATTGACGCAGAATCATCGAGTTTGCATGCGGGAACGCTTTACAATCGATTTCATGCAAGTGACGACGAATGTCCGTGTACAAGTTATTTTATGTTCCAGAATGAAGATCCGCGTGCAAAAAGGATGCATCCGCATCGGAATGTATGGAATTGACGCAGAAACATCGAATTCGCATGCAGGAACGCGTAACAGTCGAGTTCATGCAATCGACGACCAATCTATGCGTACAAGTTATTGTCTATTCCAAAATGTTCTTCATGTGCAAAATCGCTGCATCCGCATCGAAACGTGTGGAATTGACGCAGAATCATCGAATTTGCATGCAGGAACGCGTAACAGTCGAGTTCATGCAATCGACGACCAATCTATGCGTACAAGTTATTGTCTATTCCAAAATGTTCTTCAAGTGCAAAATCGCTGCATCCGCATCGAAACGTGTGGAATTGACGCAGAATCATCGAATTTGCATGCAGGAACGCGTTACAATTGAGTTCGTGCAAGCGACGACGAATGATCGTGTGCAAGTTCTTTTCTGTTCCGGAATGAATATTCGAGTGCAAAAACGATGCATCCGCATCGAAACGTATGGAATTGACGCAGAATCATCGAGTTTGCATGCAGAAACGCTTTACAATCGATTTCATGCAAGCGACGACGAATGTCCGTGTACAAGTTATTTTATGTTCCAGAATGAAGATCCGCGTGCAAAAAGGATGCATCCGCCTAGGAATGTATGGAATTGACGCAGAATCATCGAATTCGCATGCAGGAACGCGTTACAATCGATTTAATGCAAGCGACGACGAATGTCCGTGTACAAGCTATTTTATGTTCCAGAATGAAGATCCGCGTGCAAAAAGGATGCATCCGCATCGAAATGTATGGAATTGACGCAGAAACATCAAATTCGCATGCAGGAACGCGTTACAATCCAGTTCACGCAATCGACGACTAATGTATGCGTACAAGTTATTGTCTATTCCAAAATGTTCTTCAAGTGCAAAATCGCTGCATCTGCATCGAAACGTATGGAATTGACGCAGAAACATCGAATTCGCATGTAGGAACGCGTTACAATCCAGTTCACGCAATCGACGACTAATGTATGCGTACAAGTTATTGTCTATTCCAAAATGTTCTTCAAGTGCAAAATCGCTGCATCCGAATCGAAACGTATGGAATTGCCGCAGAATCATCGAATTTGGATGCAGGAACGCGTTACAATCGATTTCATGCAAGCGACGACGAATGATCGTGTGCAAGTTCTTTTCTGATCCGGAATGAATATTCGAGTGCAAAAACGATGCATCCGCATCGAAACGTATGGAATTGACGCAGAATCATCGAGTTTGCATGCGGGAACGCTTTACAATCGATTTCATGCAAGTGACGACGAATGTCCGTGTACAAGTTATTTTATATTCCAGAATGAAGATCCGCGTGCAAAAAGGATGCATCCGCATCGGAATGTATGGAATTGACGCAGAAACATCGAATTCGCATGCAGGAACGCGTAACAGTCGAGTTCATGCAAGCGACGACGAATGTTTGTGTACAAATTATTTTTTGTTCGAGAATGTGCTTTCCGGTGCAAAACTCGCTGCATCCGCATCGAAACGTACGGATTTGACGCAAACACATCGAATTTGCATGCAGTAACGCGTTACAATCGATTTCATGCAAGCAATGACGAATGTTCGTGTACAAGTTAATTTATGTTCCAGAATGAAGATCCGCGTGCAAAAAGGATGCATCCGCATCGGAATGTATGGAATTGACGCAGAATCATCGAATTTGCATGCAGGAACGCGTTACAATCGATTTCATGCAAGCGACGACGAATGATCGTGTGCAAGTTATTTTATGTTCCAGAATGAAGATCCGCGTGCAAAAAGGATGCATCCGCATCGAAATGTATGGAATTGACGCAGACACATCGAATTCGCATGCAGGAACGCGTTACAATCCAGTTCACGCAATCGACGACCAATCTATGCGTACAAGTTATTGTCTATTCCAAAATGTTCTTCAAGTGCAAAAAGGATGCATCCGCATCGAAATGTATGGAATTGACGCAGAAACATCGAATTCGCATGCAGGAACGCGTAACAGTCGAGTTGATGCAAGCGACGACGAATGATCATGTGCAAGTTCTTTTCTGTTCCGGAATGAATATTCGAGTGCAAAAACGATGCATCCGCATCGAAACGTATGGAATTGACGCAGAATCATCGAGTTTGCATGCGGGAACGCTTTACAATCGATTTCATGCAAGTGACGACGAATGTCCGTGTACAAGTTATTTTATGTTCCAGAATGAAGATCCGCGTGCAAAAAGGATGCATCCGCATCGGAATGTATGGAATTGACGCAGAAACATCGAATTCGCATGCAGGAACGCGTAACAGTCGAGTTCATGCAATCGACGACCAATCTATGCGTACAAGTTATTGTCTATTCCAAAATGTTCTTCATGTGCAAAATCGCTGCATCCGCATCGAAACGTGTGGAATTGACGCAGAATCATCGAATTTGCATGCAGGAACGCGTAACAGTCGAGTTCATGCAATCGACGACCAATCTATGCGTACAAGTTATTGTCTATTCCAAAACTTTCTTCAAGTGCAAAATCGCTGCATCCGCATCGAAACGTGTGGAATTGACGCAGAATCATCGAATTTGCATGCAGGAACGCGTTACAATTGAGTTCATGCAAGCGAAGACGAATGATCGTGTGCAAGTTCTTTTCTGTTCCGGAATGAATATTCGAGTGCAAAAACGATGCATCCTCATCGAAACGTATGGAATTGACGCAGAATCATCGAGTTTGCATGCAGGAACGCTTTACAATCGATTTCATGCAAGCGACGACGAATGTCCGTGTACAAGTTATTTTATGTTCCAGAATGAAGATCCGCGTGCAAAAAGGATGCATCCGCATCGACACGTATGGAATTGACGCAGAATCATCGAATTCGCATGCAGGAACGCGTAACAGTCGAGTTCATGCAAGCGACGACGAATGATCGTGTGCAAGTTCTTTTCTGTTCCGGAATGAATATTTGAGCGCAAAAACGATGCATCCGCATCGAAACGTATGGAATTGACGCAGAATCATCGAATTTGGGTGCAGAGACGCGTTACAATCGATTTCATGCAAGCAACGACGAATGTTCGTGTACAAGTTATTTTATGTTCCAGAATGAAGATCCGCGTGCAAAAAGGATGCATCCGCCTAGGAATGTATGGAATTGACGCAGAATCATCGAATTTGGATGCAGAGACGCGTTACAATCGATTTCATGCAAGCAACGACGAATGTTCGTGTACAAGTTAATTTTTGTTCCAGAATGAAGATCCGCGTGCAAAAAGGATGCATCCGCCTAGGAATGTATGGAATTGACGCAGAAACATCGAATTCGCATGCAGGAACGCGTTACAATCCAGTTCACGCAATCGACGACTAATGTATGCGTACAAGTTATTGTCTATTCCACAATGTTCTTCAAGTGCAAAAACGATGCATCCGCATCGAAACGTATGGAATTGACGCAGAATCATCGAGTTTGCATGCAGGAACGCTTTACAACAATCGATTTCATGCAAGCGACTACGAATGTCCGTGTACAAGTTATTTTATGTTCCAGAATGAAGATCCGCGTGCAAAAAGGATGCATCCGCATCGAAATGTATGGAATTGACGCAGAATCATCGAATTTGCATGCAGGAACGCGTTACAATCGATTTCATGCAAGCGACTACGAATGATCGTGTGCAAGTTAATTTTTGTTCCAGAATGAAGATCCGCGTGCAAAAAGGATGCATCCGCATCGGAATGTATGGAATTGACGCAGAATCATCGAGTTTGCATGCAGAGACGCGTTACAATCGATTTAATGCAAACGACGACGAATGTCCGTGTACAAGTTATTTTATGTTCCAGAATGAAGATCCGCGTGCAAAAAGGATGCATCCGCATCGAAATGTACGGAATTGACGCAGAAACATCGAATTCGCATGTAGGAACGCGTTACAATCCAGTTCACGCAATCGACGACTAATGTATGCGTACAAGTTATTGTCTATTCCAAAATGTTCGTCAAGTGCAAAATCGCTGCATCTGAATCGAAACGTATGGAATTGCCGCAGAATCATCGAATTTGGATGCAGGAACGCGTTACAATCGATTTCATGCAAGCGACTACGAATGATCGTGTGCAAGTTAATTTTTGTTCCAGAATGAAGATCCGCGTGCAAAAAGGATGCATCCGCATCGGAATGTATGGAATTGACGCAGAATCATCGAGTTTGCATGCAGAGACGCGTTACAATCGATTTAATGCAAACGACGACGAATGTCCGTGTACAAGTTATTTTATGTTCCAGAATGAAGATCCGCGTGCAAAAAGGATGCATCCGCATCGAAATGTACGGAATTGACGCAGAAACATCGAATTCGCATGTAGGAACGCGTTACAATCCAGTTCACGCAATCGACGACTAATGTATGCGTACAAGTTATTGTCTATTCCAAAATGTTCGTCAAGTGCAAAATCGCTGCATCTGAATCGAAACGTATGGAATTGCCGCAGAATCATCGAATTTGGATGCAGGAACGCGTTACAATCGATTTCATGCAAGCGACGACGAATGATCGTGTGCAAGTTCTTTTCTGTTGCGGAATGAATATTCGCGTGCAAAAACGATGCATCCGAATCGAAACGTTCGGAATTGACACAGAAACATCGAGTTTGCATGCAGGAACGCGTTACAACCGATTTCATGCAAGCGACGACGAATGTACGTGTAGAAGTAATATTCTGTTCTTGAATGACCATTCGCAAGAAAACTCGCTGCATCCTCATCGAAACGTATGGAATTGACGCAAAAACATCGAATTCGCATGCAGGAACGGGTTACAATCGATTTCATGCAAGGGCCGACGAATGTTCGTGTACAAGTCCTTTTCTGTTCCAGAATGAAGATTCGCGTGCAAAAACGATACATCCGCATCGAAATGTATGGAATTGACGCAAAAACATCGAATTATCATGCAGGAACGCGTAACAATCACGTTCATGCAAGCGACGACGAATGTTCGTGTACAAGTTCTTTTCTGTTCGAGAATGATGATTCGCGTGCAAAAACGATGCATCTGCATCGAAACGTTCGGAATTGACACAGACACATCTAATTAGCATGCAGGAACGCGTTACAATCGATTTCACGCAAGCGACGACGACTGTTCGTGTACAAGTTATTTTATTTTCCGGAATGAAGATCTGCGTGCAAAAAGGATGCATCCGCGTGGAAATGTATGGAATTGACACAGAAACATCGAGTTTGCATGCAGGAACGCGTCACAATCGATTTCATGAGAGCGACGACTATTGTTCGTGTACAAGTTATTTTCTGTTACACAACGAAGATTCGAATGCGAAAACGAGGCATCTGCATCGAAACGTATAGAATTGACGTAGATACGCGTTACAATCGAGTTCATGCAAGCGTCGACGAATGTTCGTGTACAAGTTCTTTTCTCTTCCAGAATAAAGATTCGCGTGCAGAAACGATACATCCGCATCGAAATGTATGGAATTGACGCAAAAACATCGAATTCTCATGTAGGAACGCGTAACAATCGATTTCATGGAAGCGACGACGATTGTACGTGTACAAGTTACTTTCTGTTCCAGAACGAAGATTTGCGTGCAAAAAGGATGCATCCGCATCGAAATGTATGGAATTCACACAGAACCATCGAGTTTGCATGCAGGAACGCGTCACAATCGATTTCACGGAAGTGACGACGATTGTACGTGTACAAGTTACTTTATGTTCCAGAATGAAGATACGAATGCGAAAACGAGACATCTGCATCGAAACGTATGGAATTGACGCAGGAACGCGTTACAATCGAGTTCATGCAAGCGTCGACGAATGTTCGTGTACAAGTTCTTTTCTCTTCCAGAATGAAGATTCGCGTGCAGAAACGATACATCCGCATCGAAATGTATGGAATTGACGCAAAAACATCGAATTCTCATGCAGGAACGCGTAACAATCGATTTCATGGAAGCGACGACGATTGTACGTGTACAAGTTACTTTACGTTCCAGAATGAAGATCTGCGTGCAAAAAGGATGCATCCGCATCGAAATGTATGGAATTGACACAGAAACATCGAGTTTGCATGCAGGAACGCGTCACAATCGATTTCATGAGAGCGACGACTATTGTTCGTGTACAAGTTATTTTCTGTTACACAACGAAGATTCGAATGCGAAAACGAGGCATCTGCATCGAAACGTATGGAATTGACGTAGATACGCGTTACAATCGAGTTCATGCAAGCGTCGACGAATGTTCGTGTACAAGTTCTTTTCTCTTCCAGAATGAAGATTCGCGTGCAGAAACGATACATCCGCATCGAAATGTATGGAATTGACGCAAAAACATCGAATTCTCATGTAGGAACGCGTAACAATCGATTTCATGGAAGCGACGACGATTGTACGTGTACAAGTTACTTTCTGTTCCAGAATGAAGATTTGCGTGCAAAAAGGATGCATCCGCATCGAAATGTATGGAATTGACACAGAAACATCGAGTTTGCATGCAGGAACGCGTAACAATCGATTTCATGGAAGCGACGACGATTGTACGTGTACAAGTTACTTTATGTTCCAGAATGAAGATACGAATGCGAAAACGAGACATCTGCATCGAAACGTATGGAATTGACGCAGGAACGCGTTACAATCGAGTTCATGCAAGCGTCGACGAATGTTCGTGTACAAGTTATTTTATGTTCCAGAATGAAGAGCTGCGTGCAAAAAGGATGCATCCGCATCGAAATGTATGGAATTGACACAGAAACATCGAGTTTGCATGCAGGAACGCGTTACAATCGATTTCATGCAAGCGACGACGAATGTACGTGTAGAAGTAATTTTCTGTTCTGGAATGATCATTCGCAAGCAAAATCGTTGCATCCTCATCGAAACGTATGGAATTCACACAGAACCATCGAGTTTGCATGCAGGAACGCGTCACAATCGATTTCACGGAAGTGACGACGATTGTACGTGTACAAGTTACTTTATGTTCCAGAATGAAGATACGAATGCGAAAACGAGACATCTGCATCGAAACGTATGGAATTGACGCAGGAACGCGTTACAATCGAGTTCATGCAAGCGTCGACGAATGTTCGTGTACAAGTTACTTTCTGTTCCAGAATGAAGATTTGCGTGCAAAAAGGATGCATCCGCATCGAAATGTATGGAATTGACACAGAAACATCGAGTTTGCATGCAGGAACGCGTAACAATCGATTTCATGGAAGCGACGACGATTGTACGTGTACAAGTTACTTTATGTTCCAGAATGAAGATACGAATGCGAAAACGAGACATCTGCATCGAAACGTATGGAATTGACGCAGGAACGCGTCACAATCGAGTTCATGAGAGCGACGACTATTGTTCGTGTACAAGTTATTTTCTGTTACACAACGAAGATTCGAATGCGAAAACGAGGCATCTGCATCGAAACGTATGGAATTGACGTAGATACGCGTTACAATCGAGTTCATGCAAGCGTCGACGAATGTTCGTGTACAAGTTCTTTTCTCTTCCAGAATGAAGATTCGCGTGCAGAAACGATACATCCGCATCGAAATGTATGGAATTGACGCAAAAACATCGAATTCTCATGTAGGAACGCGTAACAATCGATTTCATGGAAGCGACGACGATTGTACGTGTACAAGTTACTTTCTGTTCCAGAATGAAGATTTGCGTGCAAAAAGGATGCATCCGCATCGAAATGTATGGAATTGACACAGAAACATCGAGTTTGCATGCAGGAACGCGTTACAATCGATTTCATGCAAGCGACGACGAATGTACGTGTAGAAGTAATTTTCTGTTCTGGAATGATCATTCGCAAGCAAAATCGTTGCATCCTCATCGAAACGTATGGAATTCACACAGAACCATCGAGTTTGCATGCAGGAACGCGTCACAATCGATTTCACGGAAGTGACGACGATTGTACGTGTACAAGTTACTTTATGTTCCAGAATGAAGATACGAATGCGAAAACGAGACATCTGCATCGAAACGTATGGAATTGACGCAGGAACGCGTTACAATCGAGTTCATGCAAGCGTCGACGAATGTTCGTGTACAAGTTACTTTCTGTTCCAGAATGAAGATTTGCGTGCAAAAAGGATGCATCCGCATCGAAATGTATGGAATTGACACAGAAACATCGAGTTTGCATGCAGGAACGCGTAACAATCGATTTCATGGAAGCGACGACGATTGTACGTGTACAAGTTACTTTATGTTCCAGAATGAAGATACGAATGCGAAAACGAGACATCTGCATCGAAACGTATGGAATTGACGCAGGAACGCGTCACAATCGAGTTCATGAGAGCGACGACTATTGTTCGTGTACAAGTTATTTTCTGTTACACAACGAAGATTCGAATGCGAAAACGAGGCATCTGCATCGAAACGTATGGAATTGACGTAGATACGCGTTACAATCGAGTTCATGCAAGCGTCGACGAATGTTCGTGTACAAGTTCTTTTCTCTTCCAGAATGAAGATTCGCGTGCAGAAACGATACATCCGCATCGAAATGTATGGAATTGACGCAAAAACATCGAATTCTCATGTAGGAACGCGTAACAATCGATTTCATGGAAGCGACGACGATTGTACGTGTACAAGTTACTTTCTGTTCCAGAATGAAGATTTGCGTGCAAAAAGGATGCATCCGCATCGAAATGTATGGAATTGACACAGAAACATCGAGTTTGCATGCAGGAACGCGTAACAATCGATTTCATGGAAGCGACGACGATTGTACGTGTACAAGTTACTTTATGTTCCAGAATGAAGATACGAATGCGAAAACGAGACATCTGCATCGAAACGTATGGAATTGACGCAGGAACGCGTTACAATCGAGTTCATGCAAGCGTCGACGAATGTTCGTGTACAAGTTATTTTATGTTCCAGAATGAAGATCTGCGTGCAAAAAGGATGCATCCGCATCGAAATGTATGGAATTGACACAGAAACATCGAGTTTGCATGCAGGAACGCGTTACAATCGATTTCATGCAAGCGACGACGAATGTACGTGTAGAAGTAATTTTCTGTTCTGGAATGACCATTCGCAAGCAAAATCGTTGCATCCTCATCGAAACGTATGGAATTCACACAGAACCATCGAGTTTGCATGCAGGAACGCGTCACAATCGATTTCACGGAAGTGACGACGATTGTACGTGTACAAGTTACTTTATGTTCCAGAATGAAGATACGAATGCGAAAACGAGACATCTGCATCGAAACGTATGGAATTGACGCAGGAACGAGTTACAATCGAGTTCATGCAAGCGTCGACGAATGTTCGTGTACAAGTTCTTTTCTCTTCCAGAATGAAGATTCGCGTGCAGAAACGATACATCCGCATCGAAATGTATGGAATTGACGCAAAAACATCGAATTCTCATGCAGGAACGCGTAACAATCGATTTCATGGAAGCGACGACGATTGTACGTGTACAAGTTACTTTATGTTCCAGAATGAAGATCTGCGTGCAAAAAGGATGCATCCGCATCGAAATGTATGGAATTGACACAGAAACATCGAGTTTGCATGCAGGAACGCGTCACAATCGATTTCATGAGAGCGACGACTATTGTTCGTGTACAAGTTATTTTCTGTTACACAATGAAGATTCGAATGCGAAACCGAGGCATCTGCGTCGAAACGTATGGAATTGACGTAGAAACGCGTTACAATCGAGTTCATGCAAGCGTCGACGAATGTTCGTGTACAAGTTCTTTTCTCTTCCAGAATGAAGATTCGCGTGCAGAAACGATACATCCGCATCGAAATGTATGGAATTGACGCAAAAACATCGAATTCTCATGCAGGAACGCGTAACAATCGATTTCATGGAAGCGACGACGATTGTACGTGTACAAGTTACTTTCTGTTCCAGAATGAAGATTTGCGTGCAAAAAGGATGCATCCGCATCGAAATGTATGGAATTGACACAGAAACATCGAGTTTGCATGCAGGAACGCGTCACAATCGATTTCATGGAAGCGACGACGATTGTACGTGTACAAGTTACTTTATGTTCCAGAATGAAGATACGAATGCGAAAACGAGACATCTGCATCGAAACGTATGGAATTGACGCAGGAACGCGTTACAATCGAGTTCATGCAAGCGTCGACGAATGTTCGTGTACAAGTTACTTTCTGTTCCAGAATGAAGATTTGCGTGCAAAAAGGATGCATCCGCATCGAAATGTATGGAATTGACACAGAAACATCGAGTTTGCATGCAGGAACGCGTAACAATCGATTTCATGGAAGCGACGACGATTGTACGTGTACAAGTTACTTTCTGTTCCAGAATGAAGATTTGCGTGCAAAAAGGATGCATCCGCATCGGAATGTATGGAATTGACACAGAAACATCGAGTTTGCATGCAGGAACGCGTCACAATCGATTTCATGGAAGCGACGACGATTGTACGTGTACAAGTTACTTTCTGTTCCAGAAGGAAGATTCGAATACGAAAACGAGGCATATGCATCGAAACGTATGGAATTGACGCAGGAACGCGTTACAATCGAGTTCATGCAAGCGTCGACGAATGTTCGTGTACAAGTTATTTTATGTTCCAGAATGAAGATCTGCGTGCAAAAAGGATGCATCCGCATCGAAATGTATGGAATTGACACAGAAACATCGAGTTTGCATGCAGGAACGCGTCACAATCGATTTCATGAGAGCGACGACTATTGTTCGTGTACAAGTTATTTTCTGTTACACAATGAAGATTCGAATGCGAAACCGAGGCATCTGCGTCGAAACGTATGGAATTGACGTAGAAACGCGTTACAATCGAGTTCATGCAAGCGTCGACGAATGTTCGTGTACAAGTTCTTTTCTCTTCCAGAATGAAGATTCGCGTGCAGAAACGATACATCCGCATCGAAATGTATGGAATTGACGCAAAAACATCGAATTCTCATGCAGGAACGCGTAACAATCGATTTCATGGAAGCGACGACGATTGTACGTGT
The DNA here is from genome assembly GCA_963971365.1 of Lasioglossum villosulum. Classification (NCBI taxonomy): domain Eukaryota; kingdom Metazoa; phylum Arthropoda; class Insecta; order Hymenoptera; family Halictidae; genus Lasioglossum; species Lasioglossum villosulum. The sequence goes on along the minus strand of OZ020502.1, from coordinate 13,551,512 downwards.
ACAAGTTACTTTCTGTTCCAGAATGAAGATTTGCGTGCAAAAAGGATGCATCCGCATCGAAATGTATGGAATTGACACAGAAACATCGAGTTTGCATGCAGGAACGCGTAACAATCGATTTCATGGAAGCGACGACGATTGTACGTGTACAAGTTACTTTATGTTCCAGAATGAAGATACGAATGCGAAAACGAGACATCTGCATCGAAACGTATGGAATTGACGCAGGAACGCGTTACAATCGAGTTCATGCATGCGTCGACGAATGTTCGTGTACAAGTTATTTTATGTTCCAGAATGAAGATCTGCGTGCAAAAAGGATGCATCCGCATCGAAATGTATGGATTTGACACAGAAACATCGAGTTTGCATGCGGGAACGCGTAACAATCGATTTCATGGAAGCGACGACGATTGTACGTGTACAAGTTACTTTATGTTCCAGAATGAAGATACGAATGCGAAAACGAGACATCTGCATCGAAACGTATGGAATTGACGCAGGAACGCGTTACAATCGAGTTCATGCATGCGTCGACGAATGTTCGTGTACAAGTTATTTTATGTTCCAGAATGAAGATTCGCGTGCAGAAACGATACATCCGCATCGAAATGTATGGAATTGACGCAAAAACATCGAATTCTCATGCAGGAACGCGTAACAATCGATTTCATGGAAGCGACGACGATTGTACGTGTACAAGTTACTTTCTGTTCCAGAATGAAGATTTGCGTGCAAAAAGGATGCATCCGCATCGAAATGTATGGAATTGACACAGAAACATCGAGTTTGCATGCAGGAACGCGTAACAATCGATTTCATGGAAGCGACGACGATTGTACGTGTACAAGTTACTTTATGTTCCAGAATGAAGATACGAATGCGAAAACGAGACATCTGCATCGAAACGTATGGAATTGACGCAGGAACGCGTTACAATCGAGTTCATGCATGCGTCGACGAATGTTCGTGTACAAGTTATTTTATGTTCCAGAATGAAGATCTGCGTGCAAAAAGGATGCATCCGCATCGAAATGTATGGAATTGACACAGAAACATCGAATTCTCATGTAGGAACGCGTAACAATCGATTTCATGGAAGCGACGACGATTGTACGTGTACAAGTTACTTTCTGTTCCAGAATGAAGATTTGCGTGCAAAAAGGATGCATCCGCATCGGAATGTATGGAATTGACACAGAAACATCGAGTTTGCATGCAGGAACGCGTCACAATCGATTTCATGGAAGCGACGACGATTGTACGTGTAGAAGTAATTTTCTGTTCTGGAATGATCATTCGCAAGCAAAATCGTTGCATCCTCATCGAAACGTATGGAATTCACACAGAACCATCGAGTTTGCATGCAGGAACGCGTCACAATCGATTTCACGGAAGTGACGACGATTGTACGTGTACAAGTTACTTTATGTTCCAGAATGAAGATACGAATGCGAAAACGAGACATCTGCATCGAAACGTATGGAATTGACGCAGGAACGCGTTACAATCGAGTTCATGCAAGCCTCGACGAATGTTCGTGTACAAGTTCTTTTCTCTTCCAGAATGAAGATTCGCGTGCAGAAACGATACATCCGCATCGAAATGTATGGAATTGACGCAAAAACATCGAATTCTCATGCAGGAACGCGTAACAATAGATTTCATGGAAGCGACGACGATTGTACGTGTACAAGTTACTTTATGTTCCAGAATGAAGATCTGCCTGCAAAAAGGATGCATCCGCTTCGAAATGTATGGAATTGACACAGAAACATCGAGTTTGCATGCAGGAACGCGTCACAATCGATTTCATGAGAGCGACGACTATTGCTCGTGTACAAGTTATTTTCTGTTACACAATGAAGATTCGAATGCGAAACCGAGGCATCTGCGTCGAAACGTATGGAATTGACGTAGAAACGCGTTACAATCGAGTTCATGCAAGCGTCGACGAATGTTCGTGTACAAGTTCTTTTCTCTTCCAGAATGAAGATTCGCGTGCAGAAACGATACATCCGCATCGAAATGTATGGAATTGACGCAAAAACATCGAATTCTCATGTAGGAACGCGTAACAATCGATTTCATGGAAGCGACGACGATTGTACGTGTACAAGTTACTTTCTGTTCCAGAATGAAGATTTGCGTGCAAAAAGGATGCATCCGCATCGAAATGTATGGAATTGACACAGAAACATCGAGTTTGCATGCAGGAACGCGTAACAATCGATTTCATGGAAGCGACGACGATTGTACGTGTACAAGTTACTTTATGTTCCAGAATGAAGATACGAATGCGAAAACGAGACATCTGCATCGAAACGTATGGAATTGACGCAGGAACGCGTTACAATCGAGTTCATGCAAGCGTCGACGAATGTTCGTGTACAAGTTATTTTATGTTCCAGAATGAAGATCTGCGTGCAAAAAGGATGCTTCCGCATCGAAATGTATGGAATTGACACAGAAACATCGAGTTTGCATGCAGGAACGCGTTACAATCGATTTCATGCAAGCGACGACGAATGTACGTGTAGAAGTAATTTTCTGTTCTGGAATGATCATTCGCAAGCAAAATCGTTGCATCCTCATCGGAACGTATGGAATACACACAGAACCATCGAGTTTGCATGCAGGAACGCGTCACAATCGATTTCACGGAAGTGACGACGATTGTACGTGTACAAGTTACTTTATGTTCCAGAATGAAGATACGAATGCGAAAACGAGACATCTGCATCGAAACGTATGGAATTGACGCAGGAACGCGTTACAATCGAGTTCATGCAAGCGTCGACGAATGTTCGTGTACAAGTTCTTTTCTCTTCCAGAATGAAGATTCGCGTGCAGAAACGATACATCCGCATCGAAATGTATGGAATTGACGCAAAAACATCGAATTCTCATGCAGGAACGCGTAACAATCGATTTCATGGAAGCGACGACGATTGTACGTGTACAAGTTACTTTATGTTCCAGAATGAAGATCTGCGTGCAAAAAGGATGCATCCGCATCGAAATGTATGGAATTGACACAGAAACATCGAGTTTGCATGCAGGAACGCGTCACAATCGATTTCATGAGAGCGACGACTATTGTTCGTGTACAAGTTATTTTCTGTTACACAACGAAGATTCGAATGCGAAAACGAGGCATCTGCATCGAAACGTATGGAATTGACGTAGATACGCGTTACAATCGAGTTCATGCAAGCGTCGACGAATGTTCGTGTACAAGTTCTTTTCTCTTCCAGAATGAAGATTCGCGTGCAGAAACGATACATCCGCATCGAAATGTATGGAATTGACGCAAAAACATCGAATTCTCATGTAGGAACGCGTAACAATCGATTTCATGGAAGCGACGACGATTGTACGTGTACAAGTTACTTTCTGTTCCAGAATGAAGATTTGCGTGCAAAAAGGATGCAGCCGCATCGAAATGTATGGAATTGACACAGAAACATCGAGTTTGCATGCAGGAACGCGTAACAATCGATTTCATGGAAGCGACGACGATTGTACGTGTACAAGTTATTTTATGTTCCAGAATGAAGATACGAATGCGAAAACGAGACATCTGCATCGAAACGTATGGAATTGACGCAGGAACGCGTTACAATCGAGTTCATGCAAGCGTCGACGAATGTTCGTGTACAAGTTATTTTATGTTCCAGAATGAAGATCTGCGTGCAAAAAGGATGCATCCGCATCGAAATGTATGGAATTGACACAGAAACATCGAGTTTGCATGCAGGAACGCGTTACAATCGATTTCATGCAAGCGACGACGAATGTACGTGTAGAAGTAATTTTCTGTTCTGGAATGATCATTCGCAAGCAAAATCGTTGCATCCTCATCGAAACGTATGGAATTCACACAGAACCATCGAGTTTGCATGCAGGAACGCGTCACAATCGATTTCACGGAAGTGACGACGATTGTACGTGTACAAGTTACTTTATGTTCCAGAATGAAGATACGAATGCGAAAACGAGACATCTGCATCGAAACGTATGGAATTGACGCAGGAACGCGTTACAATCGAGTTCATGCAAGCGTCGACGAATGTTCGTGTACAAGTTCTTTTCTCTTCCAGAATGAAGATTAGCGTGCAGAAACGATACATCCGCATCGAAATGTATGGAATTGACGCAAAAACATCGAATTCTCATGCAGGAACGCGTAACAATCGATTTCATGGAAGCGACGACGATTGTACGTGTACAAGTTACTTTATGTTCCAGAATGAAGATCTGCGTGCAAAAAGAATGCATCCGCATCGAAATGTATGGAATTGACACAGAAACATCGAGTTTGCATGCAGGAACGCGTCACAATCGATTTCATGAGAGCGACGACTATTGTTCGTGTACAAGTTATTTTCTGTTACACAATGAAGATTCGAATGCGAAACCGAGGCATCTGCGTCGAAACGTATGGAATTGACGTAGAAACGCGTTACAATCGAGTTCATGCAAGCGTCGACGAATGTTCGTGTACGAGTTCTTTTCTCTTCCAGAATGAAGATTCGCGTGCAGAAACGATACATCCGCATCGAAATGTATGGAATTGACGCAAAAACATCGAATTCTCATGCAGGAACGCGTAACAATCGATTTCATGGAAGCGACGACGATTGTACGTGTACAAGTTACTTTATGTTCCAGAATGAAGATTCGAATGCGAAAACGAGGCATCTGAATGGAAATGTATGGAATTGACGTAGATACGCGTTACAATCGAGTTCATGCAAGCGTCGACGAATGTTCGTGTACAAGTTCTTTACTCTTCCAGAATGAAGATTCGCGTGCAGAAACGATACATCCGCATCGAAATGTATGGAATTGACGCAAAAACATCGAATTCTCATGTAGGAACGCGTAACAATCGATTTCATGGAAGCGACGACGATTGTACGTGTACAAGTTACTTTCTGTTCCAGAATGAAGATTTGCGTGCAAAAAGGATGCATCCGCATCGAAATGTATGGAATTGACACAGAAACATCGAGTTTGCATGCAGGAACGCGTAACAATCGATTTCATGGAAGCGACGACGATTGTACGTGTACAAGTTACTTTCTGTTCCAGAATGAAGATTTGCGTGCAAAAAGGATGCATCCGCATCGAAATGTATGGAATTGACACAGAAACATCGAGTTTGCATGCAGGAACGCGTTACAATCGATTTCATGCAAGCGACGACGAATGTACGTGTAGAAGTAATTTTCTGTTCTGGAATGATCATTCGCAAGCAAAATCGTTGCATCCTCATCGAAACGTATGGAATTCACACAGAACCATCGAGTTTGCATGCAGGAACGCGTCACAATCGATTTCACGGAAGTGACGACGATTGTACGTGTACAAGTTACTTTATGTTCCAGAATGAAGATACGAATGCGAAAACGAGACATCTGCATCGAAACGTATGGAATTGACGCAGGAACGCGTTACAATCGAGTTCATGCAAGCGTCGACGAATGTTCGTGTACAAGTTCTTTTCTGTTCGAGAATGATGATTCGCGTGCAGAAACGATACATCCGCATCGAAATGTATGGAATTGACGCAAAAACATCGAATTCTCATGCAGGAACGCGTAACAATCGATTTCATGGAAGCGACGACGATTGTACGTGTACAAGTTACTTTATGTTCCAGAATGAAGATCTGCGTGCAAAAAGGATGCATCCGCATCGAAATGTATGGAATTGACACAGAAACATCGAGTTTGCATGCAGGAACGCGTCACAATCGATTTCATGAGAGCGACGACTATTGTTCGTGTACAAGTTATTTTCTGTTACACAATGAAGATTCGAATGCGAAACCGAGGCATCTGCGTCGAAACGTATAGAATTAACGTAGAAACGCGTTACAATCGAGTTCATGCAAGCGTCGACGAATGTTCGTGTACAAGTTCTTTTCTGTTCGAGAATGATGATTCGCGTGCAGAAACGATACATCCGCATCGAAATGTATGGAATTGACGCAAAAACATCGAATTCTCATGCAGGAACGCGTAACAATCGATTTCATGGAAGCGACGACGATTGTACGTGTACAAGTTACTTTATGTTCCAGAATGAAGATCTGCGTGCAAAAAGGATGCATCCGCATCGAAATGTATGGAATTGACACAGAAACATCGAGTTTGCATGCAGGAACGCGTCACAATCGATTTCATGAGAGCGACGACTATTGTTCGTGTACAAGTTATTTTCTGTTACACAATGAAGATTCGAATGCGAAACCGAGGCATCTGCGTCGAAACGTATGGAATTAACGTAGAAACGCGTTACAATCGAGTTCATGCAAGCGTCGACGAATGTTCGTGTACAAGTTCTTTTCTCTTCCAGAATGAAGATTCGCGTGCAGAAACGATACATCCGCATCGAAATGTATGGAATTGACGCAAAAACATCGAATTCTCATGCAGGAACGCGTAACAATCGATTTCATGGAAGCGACGACGATTGTACGTGTACAAGTTACTTTATGTTCCAGAATGAAGATTCGAATGCGATAACGAGGCATCTGCATGGAAATGTATGGAATTGACACAGAAACATCGAGTTTGCATGCAGGAACGCGTCACAATCGATTTCATGAGAGCGACGACTATTGTTCGTGTACAAGTTATTTTCTGTTACACAACGAAGATTCGAATGCGAAAACGAGGCATCTGCATCGAAACGTATGGAATTGACGTAGATACGCGTTACAATCGAGTTCATGCAAGCGTCGACGAATGTTCGTGTACAAGTTCTTTTCTCTTCCAGAATGAAGATTCGCGTGCAGAAACGATACATCCGCATCGAAATGTATGGAATTGACGCAAAAACATCGAATTCTCATGTAGGAACGCGTAACAATCGATTTCATGGAAGCGACGACGATTGTACGTGTACAAGTTACTTTCTGTTCCAGAATGAAGATTTGCGTGCAAAAAGGATGCATCCGTATCGGAATGTATGGAATTGACACAGAAACATCGAGTTTGCATGCAGGAACGCGTCACAATCGATTTCATGGAAGCGACGACGATTGTACGTGTACAAGTTACTTTCTGTTCCAGAATGAAGATTTGCGTGCAAAAAGGATGCATCCGCATCGAAATGTATGGAATTGACGCAGCAACATCGAGTTTGCATGCAGGAACGCGTCACAATCGATTTCATGGAAGCGACGACGATTGTACGTGTACAAGTTACTTTCTGTTCCGGAAGGAAGATTCGAATACGAAAACGAGGCATCTGCATCGAAACGTATGGAATTGACGTAGAAACGCGTTACAATCGAGTTCATGCAAGCGTCGACGAATGTTCGTGTACAAGTTATTTTATGTTCCAGAATGAAGATCTGCGTGCAAAAAGGATGCATCCGCATCGAAATGTATGGAATTGACACAGAAACATCGAGTTTGCATGCAGGAACGCGTTACAATCGATTTCATGCAAGCGACGACGAATGTACGTGTAGAAGTAATTTTCTGTTCTGGAATGATCATTCGCAAGCAAAATCGTTGCATCCTCATCGAAACGTGTGGAATTCACACAGAACCATCGAGTTTGCATGCAGGAACGCGTCACAATCGATTTCACGGAAGTGACGACGATTGTACGTCTACAAGTTACTTTATGTTCCAGAATGAAGATACGAATGCGAAAACGAGACATCTGCATCGAAACGTATGGAATTGACGCAGGAACGCGTTACAATCGAGTTCATGCAAGCGTCGACGAATGTTCGTGTACAAGTTCTTTTCTCTTCCAGAATGAAGATTCGCGTGCAGAAACGATACATCCGCATCGAAATGTATGGAATTGACGCAAAAACATCGAATTCTCATGTAGGAACGCGTAACAATCGATTTCATGGAAGCGACGACGATTGTACGTGTACAAGTTACTTTCTGTTCCAGAATGAAGATTTGCGTGCAAAAAGGATGCATCCGTATCGGAATGTATGGAATTGACACAGAAACATCGAGTTTGCATGCAGGAACGCGTCACAATCGATTTCATGGAAGCGACGACGATTGTACGTGTACAAGTTACTTTCTGTTCCAGAATGAAGATTTGCGTGCAAAAAGGATGCATCCGCATCGAAATGTATGGAATTGACACAGAAACATCGAGTTTGCATGCAGGAACGCGTCACAATCGATTTCATGGAAGCGACGACGATTGTACGTGTACAAGTTACTTTCTGTTCCAGAAGGAAGATTCGAATACGAAAACGAGGCATCTGCATCGAAATGTATGGAATTGACGCAAAAACATCGAATTCTCATGCAGGAACGCGTAACAATCGTGTTCATGCAAGCAACGACGAATGTTCGTGTACAAGTTCTTTTCTCTTCCAGAATGAAGATTCGCGTGCAGAAACGATACATCCGTATCGAAATGTATGGAATTGACGCAAAAACATCGAATTCTCATGCAGGAACGCGTAACAATCGATTTCATGGAAGCGACGACGATTGTACGTGTACAAGTTACTTTCTGTTCCAGAATGAAGATTCGCGTGCAGAAACGATACATCCGCATCGAAATGTATGGAATTGACGCAAAAACATCGAATTCTCATGCAGGAACGCGTAACAATCGATTTCATGGAAGCGACGACGATTGTACGTGTACAAGTTACTTTATGTTCCAGAATGAAGATACGAATGCGAAAACGAGACATCTGCATCGAAACGTATGGAATTGACGCAGGAACGCGTTACAATCGAGTTCATGCAAGCGACGACGAATGTTCGTGTACAAGTTCTTTTCTGTTCGAGAATGATGTATCGCGTGCAAAAACGACGCATCTCCATCGAACAGTACGGAATTGACACAGGAACATCTAATTAGCATGCAGGAACGCGTCACAATCGATTTCATGAGAGCGACGACTATTGTTCGTGTACAAGTTATTTTCTGTTACACAATGAAGATTCGGATGCGAAACCGAGGCATCTGCGTCGAAACGTATGGAATTGACGTAGAAACGCGTTACAATCTGGTTCATGCAAGCGTCGACGAATGTTCGTGTACAAGTTCTTTTCTGTTCGAGAATGATGATTCGCGTGCAAAAACGACGCATCTCCATCGAAAAGTACGGAATTGACACAGAAAAATCTAATTAGCATGCAGGAACGCGTTACAATCGATTTCACGCAAGCGACGACGACTGTTCGTGTACAAGTTATTTTATTTTCCAGAATGAAGATCTGCGTGCAAAAAGGATGCATCCGCATCGAAATGTATGGAATTGACACAGAAACATCGAGTTTGCATGCAGGAACGCGTCACAATCGATTTCATGGAAGCGACGACGATTGTACGTGTACAAGTTACTTTCTGTTCCAGAAGGAAGATTCGAATACGAAAACGAGGCATCTGCATCGAAACGTATGGAATTGACGTAGAAACGCGTTACAATCGAGTTCATGCAAGCGTCGACGAATGTTCGTGTACAAGTTATTTTATGTTCCAGAATGAAGATCTGCGTGCAAAAAGGATGCATCCGCATCGAAATGTATGGAATTGACACAGAAACATCGAGTTTGCATGCAGGAACGCGTTACAATCGATTTCATGCAAGCGACGACGAATGTACGTGTAGAAGTAATTTTCTGTTCTGGAATGATCAATCGCAAGCAAAATCGTTGCATCCTCATCGAAACGTATGGAATTCACACAGAACCATCGAGTTTGCATGCAGGAACGCGTCACAATCGATTTCACGGAAGTGACGACGATTGTACGTGTACAAGTTACTTTATGTTCCAGAATGAAGATACGAATGCGAAAACGAGACATCTGCATCGAAACGTATGGAATTGACGCAGGAACGCGTTACAATCGAGTTCATGCAAGCGTCGACGAATGTTCGTGTACAAGTTCTTTTCTCTTCCAGAATGAAGATTCGCGTGCAGAAACGATACATCCGCATCGAAATGTATGGAATTGACGCAAAAACATCGAATTCTCATGCAGGAACGCGTAACAATCGATTTCATGGAAGCGACGACGATTGTACGTGTACAAGTTACTTTATGTTCCAGAATGAAGATTTGCGTGCAAAAAGGATGCATCCGCATCGAAATGTATGGAATTGACACAGAAACATCGAGTTTGCATGCAGGAACGCGTAACAATCGATTTCATGGAAGCGACGACGATTGTACGTGTACAAGTTACTTTCTGTTCCAGAAGGAAGATTCGAATACGAAAACGAGGCATCTGCATCGAAACGTATGGAATTGACGTAGAAACGCGTTACAATCGAGTTCATGCAAGCGTCGACGAATGTTCGTGTACAAGTTATTTTATGTTCCAGAATGAAGATCTGCGTGCAAAAAGGATGCATCCGCATCGAAATGTATGGAATTGACACAGAAACATCGAGTTTGCATGCAGGAACGCGTTACAATCGATTTCATGCAAGCGACGACGAATGTACGTGTAGAAGTAATTTTCTGTTCTGGAATGATCATTCGCAAGCAAAATCGTTGCATCCTCATCGAAACGTATGGAATTCACACAGAACCATCGAGTTTGCATGCAGGAACGCGTCACAATCGATTTCACGGAAGTGACGACGATTGTACGTGTACAAGTTACTTTATGTTCCAGAATGAAGATACGAATGCGAAAACGAGACATCTGCATCGAAACGTATGGGATTGACGCAGGAACGCGTTACAATCGAGTTCATGCAAGCGTCGACGAATGTTCGTGTACAAGTTCTTTTCTCTTCCAGAATGAAGATTCGCGTGCAGAAACGATACATCCGCATCGAAATGTATGGAATTGACGCAAAAACATCGAATTCTCATGCAGGAACGCGTAACAATCGATTTCATGGAAGCGACGACGATTGTACGTGTACAAGTTACTTTATGTTCCAGAATGAAGATCTGCGTGCAAAAAGGATGCATCCGCATCGAAATGTATGGAATTGACACAGAAACATCGAGTTTGCATGCAGGAACGCGTCACAATCGATTTCATGAGAGCGACGACTATTGTTCGTGTACAAGTTATTTTCTGTTACACAACGAAGATTCGAATGCGAAAACGAGGCATCTGCATCGAAACGTATGGAATTGACGTAGATACGCGTTACAATCGAGTTCATGCAAGCGTCGACGAATGTTCGTGTACAAGTTCTTTTCTCTTCCAGAATGAAGATTCGCGTGCAGAAACGATACATCCGCATCGAAATGTATGGAATTGACGCAAAAACATCGAATTCTCATGTAGGAACGCGTCACAATCGATTTCATGGAAGCGACGACGATTGTACGTGTACAAGTTACTTTCTGTTCCAGAATGAAGATTCGCGTGCAGAAACGATACATCCGCATCGAAATGTATGGAATTGACGGAAAAACATCGAATTCTCATGTAGGAACGCGTTACAATCGAGTTCATGCAAGCGTCGACGAATGTTCGTGTACGAGTTATTTTATGTTCCAGAATGAAGATCTGCGTGCAAAATGGATGCATCCGCATCGAAATGTATGGAATTGACACAGAAACATCGAGTTTGCATGCAGAAACGCGTCACAATCGATTTCATGGAAGTGACAATGATTGTACGTGTACAAGTTACTTTGTGTTCCAGAATGAAGTTTCGAATACGAAAACGAGGCATCTGCATCGAAATGTATGGAATTGACGCAAAAACATCGAATTCTCATGCAGGAACGCGTAACAATCGAGTTCATGCAAGCGACGACGAATGTTCGTGTACAAGTTCTTTTCTGTTCGAGAATGATGATTCGCGTGCAAAAACGACGCATCTCCATCGAAACGTATGGAATTGACGTAGAAACGCGTTACAATCGAGTTCATGCAAGCGTCGACGAATGTTCGTGTACAAGTTATTTTATGTTCCAGAATGAAGATCTGCGTGCAAAAACGACGTATCTCCATCGAAAAGTACGGAATTGACACAGAAAAATCTAATTAGCATGCAGGAACGCGTTACAATCGATTTCACGCAAGCGACGACGAATGTTCGTGTACAAGTTCTTTTCTCTTCCAGAATGAAGATTCGCGTGCAGAAACGATACATCCGCATCGAAATGTATGGAATTGACGCAAAAACATCGAATTCTCATGCAGGAACGCGTAACAATCGATTTCATGGAAGCGACGACGATTGTACGTGTACAAGTTACTTTATGTTCCAGAATGAAGATACGAATGCGAAAACGAGACATCTGCATCGAAACGTATGGAATTGACGCAGGATCGCGTTACAATCGAGTTCATGCAAGCGTCGACGAATGTTCGTGTACAAGTTCTTTTCTCTTCCAGAATGAAGATTCGCGTGCAGAAACGATACATCCGCATCGAAATGTATGGAATTGACGCAAAAACATCGAATTCTCATGCAGGAACGCGTAACAATCGATTTCATGGAAGCGACGACGATTGTACGTGTACAAGTTACTTTATGTTCCAGAATGAAGATCTGCGTGCAAAAAGGATGCATCCGCATCGAAATGTATGGAATTGACACAGAAACATCGAGTTTGCATGCAGGAACGCGTCACAATCGATTTCATGAGTGCGACGACTATTGTTCGTGTACAAGTTATTTTCTGTTACACAATGAAGATTCGAATGCGAAACCGAGGCATCTGCGTCGAAACGTATGGAATTGACGTAGAAACGCGTTACAATCGAGTTCATGCAAGCGTCGACGAATGTTCGTGTACAAGTTATTTTATGTTCCAGAATGAAGATCTGCGTGCAAAAAGGATGCATCCGCATCGAAATGTATGGAATTGACACAGAAACATCGAGTTTGCATGCAGGAACGCGTTACAATCGATTTCATGCAAGCGACGACGAATGTACGTGTAGAAGTAATTTTCTGTTCTGGAATGATCATTCGCAAGCAAAATCGTTGCATCCTCATCGAAACGTATGGAATTCACACAGAACCATCGAGTTTGCATGCAGGAACGCGTCACAATCGATTTCACGGAAGTGACGACGATTGTACGTGTACAAGTTACTTTATGTTCCAGAATGAAGATACGAATGCGAAAACGAGACATCTGCATCGAAACGTATGGGATTGACGCAGGAACGCGTTACAATCGAGTTCATGCAAGCGTCGACGAATGTTCGTGTACAAGTTCTTTTCTCTTCCAGAATGAAGATTCGCGTGCAGAAACGATACATCCGCATCGAAATGTATGGAATTGACGCAAAAACATCGAATTCTCATGCAGGAACGCGTAACAATCGATTTCATGGAAGCGACGACGATTGTACGTGTACAAGTTACTTTATGTTCCAGAATGAAGATCTGCGTGCAAAAAGGATGCATCCGCATCGAAATGTATGGAATTGACACAGAAACATCGAGTTTGCATGCAGGAACGCGTCACAATCGATTTCATGAGAGCGACGACTATTGTTCGTGTACAAGTTATTTTCTGTTACACAACGAAGATTCGAATGCGAAAACGAGGCATCTGCATCGAAACGTATGGAATTGACGTAGATACGCGTTACAATCGAGTTCATGCAAGCGTCGACGAATGTTCGTGTACAAGTTCTTTTCTCTTCCAGAATGAAGATTCGCGTGCAGAAACGATACATCCGCATCGAAATGTATGGAATTGACGCAAAAACATCGAATTCTCATGTAGGAACGCGTCACAATCGATTTCATGGAAGCGACGACGATTGTACGTGTACAAGTTACTTTCTGTTCCAGAATGAAGATTCGCGTGCAGAAACGATACATCCGCATCGAAATGTATGGAATTGACGGAAAAACATCGAATTCTCATGTAGGAACGCGTTACAATCGAGTTCATGCAAGCGTCGACGAATGTTCGTGTACGAGTTATTTTATGTTCCAGAATGAAGATCTGCGTGCAAAATGGATGCATCCGCATCGAAATGTATGGAATTGACACAGAAACATCGAGTTTGCATGCAGAAACGCGTCACAATCGATTTCATGGAAGTGACAATGATTGTACGTGTACAAGTTACTTTGTGTTCCAGAATGAAGTTTCGAATACGAAAACGAGGCATCTGCATCGAAATGTATGGAATTGACGCAAAAACATCGAATTCTCATGCAGGAACGCGTAACAATCGAGTTCATGCAAGCGACGACGAATGTTCGTGTACAAGTTCTTTTCTGTTCGAGAATGATGATTCGCGTGCAAAAACGACGCATCTCCATCGAAACGTATGGAATTGACGTAGAAAAATCTAATTAGCATGCAGGAACGCGTTACAATCGATTTCACGCAAGCGACGACGAATGTTCGTGTACAAGTTCTTTTCTCTTCCAGAATGAAGATTCGCGTGCAGAAACGATACATCCGCATCGAAATGTATGGAATTGACGCAAAAACATCGAATTCTCATGCAGGAACGCGTAACAATCGATTTCATGGAAGCGACGACGATTGTACGTGTACAAGTTACTTTATGTTCCAGAATGAAGATACGAATGCGAAAACGAGACATCTGCATCGAAACGTATGGAATTGACGCAGGATCGCGTTACAATCGAGTTCATGCAAGCGTCGACGAATGTTCGTGTACAAGTTCTTTTCTCTTCCAGAATGAAGATTCGCGTGCAGAAACGATACATCCGCATCGAAATGTATGGAATTGACGCAAAAACATCGAATTCTCATGCAGGAACGCGTAACAATCGATTTCATGGAAGCGACGACGATTGTACGTGTACAAGTTACTTTATGTTCCAGAATGAAGATCTGCGTGCAAAAAGGATGCATCCGCATCGAAATGTATGGAATTGACACAGAAACATCGAGTTTGCATGCAGGAACGCGTCACAATCGATTTCATGAGTGCGACGACTATTGTTCGTGTACAAGTTATTTTCTGTTACACAATGAAGATTCGAATGCGAAACCGAGGCATCTGCGTCGAAACGTATGGAATTGACGTAGAAACGCGTTACAATCGAGTTCATGCAAGCGTCGACGAATGTTCGTGTACAAGTTCTTTTCTCTTCCAGAATGAAGATTCGCGTGCAGAAACGATACATCCGCATCGAAATGTATGGAATTGTCACAGAAACATCGAGTTTGCATGCAGGAACGCGTCACAATCGATTTCATGGAAGCGACGACGATTGTACGTGTACAAGTTACTTTCTGTTCCAGAAGGAAGATTCGAATACGAAAACGAGGCATCTGCATCGAAACGTATGGAATTGACGCAGAAACGCGTTACAATCGAGTTCATGCAAGCGTCGACGAATGTTCGTGTACAAGTTATTTTATGTTCCAGAATGAAGATCTGCGTGCAAAAAGGATGCATCCGCATCGAAATGTATGGAATTGACACAGAAACATCGAGTTTGCATGCAGGAACGCGTTACAATCGATTTCATGCAAGCGACGACGAATGTACGTGTTGAAGTAATTTTCTGTTCTGGAATGAAGATTTGCGTGCAAAAAGGATGCATCCGCATCGAAATGTATGGAATTGACACAGAAACATCGAGTTTGCATGCAGGAACGCGTCACAATCGATTTCATGGAAGTGACGACGATTGTACGTGTACAAGTTACTTTCTGTTCCAGAATGAAGATTCGAATACGAAAACGAGGCATCTGCATCGAAATGTATGGAATTGACGCAAAAACATCGAATTCTCATGCAGGAACGCGTAACAATCGTGTTCATGCAAGCAACGACGAATGTTCGTGTACAAGTTCTTTTCTGTTCGAGAATGAAGATCTGCGTGCAAAAAGGATGCATCCGCATGGAAATGTATGGAATTGACACAGAAACATCGAGTTTGCATGCAGGAACGCGTCACAATCGATTTCATGAGAGCGACGACTATTGTACGTGTACAAGTTACTTTATGTTCCAGAATGAAGATACGAATGCGAAAACGAGACATCTGCATCGAAACGTATGGAATTGACGCAGGAACGCGTTACAATCGAGTTCATGCAAGCGTCGACGAATGTTCGTGTACAAGTTCTTTTCTCTTCCAGAATGAAGATTCGCGTGCAGAAACGATACATCCGCATCGAAATGTATGGAATTGACACAGAAACATCGAGTTTGCATGCAGGAACGCGTCACAATCGATTTCATGGAAGCGACGACGATTGTACGTGTACAAGTTACTTTCTGTTCCAGAAGGAAGATTCGAATACGAAAACGAGGCATCTGCATCGAAACGTATGGAATTGACGCAGAAACGCGTTACAATCGAGTTCATGCAAGCGTCGACGAATGTTCGTGTACAAGTTATTTTATGTTCCAGAATGAAGATCTGCGTGCAAAAAGGATGCATCCGCATCGAAATGTATGGAATTGACACAGAAACATCGAGTTTGCATGCAGGAACGCGTTACAATCGATTTCATGCAAGCGACGACGAATGTACGTGTTGAAGTAATTTTCTGTTCTGGAATGAAGATTTGCGTGCAAAAAGGATGCATCCGCATCGAAATGTATGGAATTGACACAGAAACATCGAGTTTGCATGCAGGAACGCGTCACAATCGATTTCATGGAAGTGACGACGATTGTACGTGTACAAGTTACTTTCTGTTCCAGAATGAAGATTCGAATACGAAAACGAGGCATCTGCATCGAAATGTATGGAATTGACGCAAAAACATCGAATTCTCATGCAGGAACGCGTAACAATCGTGTTCATGCAAGCAACGACGAATGTTCGTGTACAAGTTCTTTTCTGTTCGAGAATGAAGATCTGCGTGCAAAAAGGATGCATCCGCATGGAAATGTATGGAATTGACACAGAAACATCGAGTTTGCATGCAGGAACGCGTCACAATCGATTTCATGAGAGCGACGACTATTGTACGTGTACAAGTTACTTTATGTTCCAGAATGAAGATACGAATGCGAAAACGAGACATCTGCATCGAAACGTATGGAATTGACGCAGGAACGCGTTACAATCGAGTTCATGCAAGCGTCGACGAATGTTCGTGTACAAGTTCTTTTCTCTTCCAGAATGAAGATTCGCGTGCAGAAACGATACATCCGTATCGAAATGTATGGAATTGACGCAAAAACATCGAATTCTCATGCAGGAACGCGTAACAATCGATTTCATGGAAGCGACGACGATTGTACGTGTACAAGTTACTTTCTGTTCCAGAATGAAGATTCGCGTGCAGAAACGATACATCCGCATCGAAATGTATGGAATTGACGCAAAAACATCGAATTCTCATGCAGGAACGCGTAACAATCGATTTCATGGAAGCGACGACGATTGTACGTGTACAAGTTACTTTATGTTCCAGAATGAAGATACGAATGCGAAAACGAGACATCTGCATCGAAACGTATGGAATTGACGCAGGAACGCGTTACAATCGAGTTCATGCAAGCGACGACGAATGTTCGTGTACAAGTTCTTTTCTGTTCGAGAATGATGATTCGCGTGCAAAAACGACGCATCTCCATCGAACAGTACGGAATTGACACAGGAACATCTAATTAGCATGCAGGAACGCGTTACAATCGATTTCACACAAGCGACGACGACTGTTCGTGTACAAGTTATTTTATTTTCCAGAATGAAGATCTGCGTGCAAAAAGGATGCATCCGCATCGAAATGTATGGAATTGACACAGAAACATCGAGTTTGCATGCAGGAACGCGTCACAATCGATTTCATGAGAGCGACGACTATTGTTCGTGTACAAGTTATTTTCTGTTACACAATGAAGATTCGGATGCGAAACCGAGGCATCTGCGTCGAAACGTATGGAATTGACGTAGAAACGCGTTACAATCGAGTTCATGCAAGCGTCGACGAATGTTCGTGTACAAGTTCTTTTCTCTTCCAGAATGAAGATTCGCGTGCAGAAACGATACATCCGCATCGAAATGTATGGAATTGACACAGAAAAATCTAATTAGCATGCAGGAACGCGTTACAATCGATTTCACGCAAGCGACGACGATTGTACGTGTACAAGTTATTTTATTTTCCAGAATGAAGATTCGCGTGCAAAAAGGATGCATCCGCATCGAAATGTATGGAATTGACACAGAAACATCGAGTTTGCATGCAGGAACGCGTCACAATCGATTTCATGAGAGCGACGACTATTGTTCGTGTACAAGTTATTTTCTGTTACACAATGAAGATTCGAATGCGAAACCGAGGCATCTGCGTCGAAACGTATGGAATTGACGTAGAAACGCGTTACAATCAAGGTCATGCAAGCGTCGACGAATGTTCGTGTACAAGTTATTTTATGTTCCAGAATGAAGATCTGCGTGCAAAAAGGATGCATCCGCATCGAAATGTATGGAATAGACACAGAAACATCGAGTTTGCATGCAGGAACGCGTTACAATCGATTTCATGCAAGCGACGACGAATGTACGTGTTGAAGTGAATTTTCTGTTCTGGAATGATCATTCGCAAGCAAAATCGTTGCATCCTCATCGAAACGTATGGAATTCACAGAGAACCATCGAGTTTGCATGCAGGAACGCGTCACAATCGATTTCATGGAAGTGACGACGATTGTACGTGTACAAGTTACTTTCTGTTCCAGAATGAAGATTCGAATACGAAAACGAGGCATCTGCATCGAAATGTATGGAATTGACGCAAAAACATCGAATTCTCATGCAGGAACGCGTAACAATCGAGTTCATGCAAGCGACGACGAATGTTCGTGTACAAGTTCTTTTCTGTTCGAGAATGATGATTCGCGTGCAAAAACGACGCATCTCCATCGAAAAGTAGGGAATTGACACAGAAAAATCTAATTAGCATGCAGGAACGCGTTACAATCGATTTCACGCAAGCGACGACGACTGTTCGTGTACAAGTTATTTTATTTTCCAGAATGAAGATCTGCGTGCAAAAAGGATGCATCCGCATCGAAATGTATGGAATTGACACAGAAACATCGAGTTTGCATGCAGGAACGCGTCACAATCGATTTCATGAGAGCGACGACTATTGTACGTGTACAAGTTACTTTCTGTTCCAGAAGGAAGATTCGAATACGAAAACGAGGCATCTGCATCGAAACGTATGGAATTGACGCAGAAACGCGTTACAATCGAGTTCATGCAAGCGTCGACGAATGTTCGTGTACAAGTTATTTTATGTTCCAGAATGAAGATCTGCGTGCAAAAAGGATGCATCCGCATCGAAATGTATGGAATTGACACAGAAACATCGAGTTTGCATGCAGGAACGCGTTACAATCGATTTCATGCAAGCGACGACGAATGTACGTGTACAAGTTACTTTCTGTTCCAGAAGGAAGATTCGAATACGAAAACGAGGCATCTGCATCGAAACGTATGGAATTGACGCAGAAACGCGTTACAATCGAGTTCATGCAAGCGTCGACGAATGTTCGTGTACAAGTTATTTTATGTTCCAGAATGAAGATCTGCGTGCAAAAAGGATGCATCCGCATCGAAATGTATGGAATTGACACAGAAACATCGAGTTTGCATGCAGGAACGCGTTACAATCGATTTCATGCAAGCGACGACGAATGTACGTGTTGAAGTAATTTTCTGTTCTGGAATGAAGATTTGCGTGCAAAAAGGATGCATCCGCATCGAAATGTATGGAATTGACACAGAAACATCGAGTTTGCATGCAGGAACGCGTCACAATCGATTTCATGGAAGTGACGACGATTGTACGTGTACAAGTTACTTTCTGTTCCAGAATGAAGATTCGAATACGAAAACGAGGCATCTGCATCGAAATGTATGGAATTGACGCAAAAACATCGAATTCTCATGCAGGAACGCGTAACAATCGTGTTCATGCAAGCAACGACGAATGTTCGTGTACAAGTTCTTTTCTGTTCGAGAATGAAGATCTGCGTGCAAAAAGGATGCATCCGCATCGAAATGTATGGAATTGACACAGAAACATCGAGTTTGCATGCAGGAACGCGTCACAATCGATTTCATGAGAGCGACGACTATTGTTCGTGTACAAGTTATTTTCTGTTACACAATGAAGATTCGAATGCGAAACCGAGGCATCTGTGTCGAAACGTATGGAATTGACGTAGAAACGCGTTACAATCGAGTTCATGCAAGCGTCGACGAATGTTCGTGTACAAGTTATTTTATGTTCCAGAATGAAGATCTGCGTGTAAAAAGGATGCATCCGCATCGAAATGTATGGAATTGACACAGAAACATCGAGTTTGCATGCAGGAACGCGTTACAATCGATTTCATGCAAGCGACGACGAATGTACGTGTTGAAGTAATTTTCTGTTCTGGAATGATCATTCGCAAGCAAAATCGTTGCATCCTCATCGAAACGTATGGAATTCACAGAGAACCATCGAGTTTGCATGCAGGAACGCGTCACAATCGATTTCATGGAAGTGACGACGATTGTACGTGTACAAGTTACTTTCTGTTCCAGAATGAAGATTCGAATACGAAAACGAGGCATCTGCATCGAAATGTATGGAGTTGACGCAAAAATATCGAATTCTCATGCAGGAACGCGTAACAATCGAGTTCATGCAAGCGACGACGAATGTTCGTGTACAAGTTCTTTTCTGTTCGAGAATGATGATTCGCGTGCAAAAACGACGCATCTCCATCGAAAAGTACGGAATTGACACAGAAAAATCTAATTAGCATGCAGGAACGCGTTACAATCGATTTCACGCAAGCGACGACGACTGTTCGTGTACAAGTTATTTTATTTTCCAGAATGAAGATTCGCGTGCAGAAACGATACATCCGCATCGAAATGTATGGAATTGACACAGAAACATCGAGTTTGCATGCAGGAACGCGTCACAATCGATTTCATGAGAGCGACGACTATTGTTCGTGTACAAGTTATTTTCTGTTACACAATGAAGATTCGAATGCGAAACCGAGGCATCTGCGTCGAAACGTAGGGAATTGACGTAGAAACGCGTTACAATCGAGTTCATGCAAGCGTCGACGAATGTTCGTGTACAAGTTCTTTTCTCTTCCAGAATGAAGATTCGCGTGCAGAAACGATACATCCGCATCGAAATGTATCGAATTGACGCAAAAACATCGAATTCTCATGCAGGAACGCGTAACAATCGATTTCATGGAAGCGACGACGATTGTACGTGTACAAGTTACTTTCTGTTCCAGAAGGAAGATTCGAATACGAAAACGAGGCATCTGCATCGAAACGTATGGAATTGACGCAGAAACGCGTTACAATCGAGTTCATGCAAGCGTCGACGAATGTTCGTGTACAAGTTATTTTATGTTCCAGAATGAAGATCTGCGTGCAAAAAGGATGCATCCGCATCGAAATGTATGGAATTGACACAGAAACATCGAGTTTGCATGCAGGAACGCGTTACAATCGATTTCATGCAAGCGACGACGAATGTACGTGTTGAAGTAATTTTCTGTTCTGGAATGATGATTTGCGTGCAAAAAGGATGCATCCGCATCGAAATGTATGGAATTGACACAGAAACATCGAGTTTGCATGCAGGAACGCGTCACAATCGATTTCATGGAAGTGACGACGATTGTACGTGTACAAGTTACTTTCTGTTCCAGAATGAAGATTCGAATACGAAAACGAGGCATCTGCATCGAAATGTATGGAATTGACGCAAAAACATCGAATTCTCATGCAGGAACGCGTAACAATCGTGTTCATGCAAGCAACGACGAATGTTCGTGTACAAGTTCTTTTCTGTTCGAGAATGAAGATCTGCGTGCAAAAAGGATGCATCCGCATCGAAATGTATGGAATTGACACAGAAACATCGAGTTTGCATGCAGGAACGCGTCACAATCGATTTCATGGAAGTGACGACGATTGTACGTGTACAAGTTACTTTCTGTTCCAGAATGAAGATTCGAATACGAAAACGAGGCATCTGCATCGAAATGTATGGAATTGACGCAAAAACATCGAATTCTCATGCAGGAACGCGTAACAATCGTGTTCATGCAAGCAACGACGAATGTTCGTGTACAAGTTCTTTTCTGTTCGAGAATGAAGATCTGCGTGCAAAAAGGATGCTTCCGCATCGAAATGTATGGAATTGACACAGAAACATCGAGTTTGCATGCAGGAACGCGTCACAATCGATTTCATGAGAGCGACGACTATTGTTCGTGTACAAGTTATTTTCTGTTACACAATGAAGATACGAATGCGAAAACGAGACATCTGCATCGAAACGTATGGAATTGACGCAGGAACGCGTTACAATCGAGTTCATGCAAGCGTCGACGAATGTGCGTGTACAAGTTCTTTTCTCTTCCAGAATGAAGATTCGCCTGCAGAAACGATACATCCGCATCGAAATGTATGGAATTGACGCAAAATCATCGAATTCTCATGCAGGAACGCGTAACAATCGATTTCATGGAAGCGACGACGATTGTACGTGTACAAGTTACTTTATGTTCCAGAATTGGGATTCGAATGCGAAAACGAGGCATCTGCATGGAAATGTATGGAATTGACACAGAAACATCGAGTTTGCATGCAGGAACGCGTCACAATCGATTTCATGAGAGCGACGACTATTGTTCGTGTACAAGTTATTTTCTGTTACACAATGAAGATTCGAATGCGAAACCGAGGCATCTGTGTCGAAACGTATGGAATTGACGTAGAAACGCGTTACAATCGAGTTCATGCAAGCGTCGACGAATGTTCGTGTACAAGTTATTTTATGTTCCAGAATGAAGATCTGCGTGCAAAAAGGATGCATCCGCATCGAAATGTATGGAATTGACACAGAAACATCGAGTTTGCATGCAGGAACGCGTTACAATCGATTTCATGCAAGCGACGACGAATGTACGTGTTGAAGTAATTTTCTGTTCTGGAATGATCATTCGCAAGCAAAATCGTTGCATCCTCATCGAAACGTATGGAATTCACAGAGAACCATCGAGTTTGCATGCAGGAACGCGTCACAATCGATTTCATGGAAGTGACGACGATTGTACGTGTACAAGTTACTTTCTGTTCCAGAATGAAGATTCGAATACGAAAACGAGGCATCTGCATCGAAATGTATGGAGTTGACGCAAAAACATCGAATTCTCATGCAGGAACGCGTAACAATCGAGTTCATGCAAGCGACGACGAATGTTCGTGTACAAGTTCTTTTCTGTTCGAGAATGATGATTCGCGTGCAAAAACGACGCATCTCCATCGAAAAGTACGGAATTGACACAGAAAAATCTAATTAGCATGCAGGAACGCGTTACAATCGATTTCACGCAAGCGACGACGACTGTTCGTGTACAAGTTATTTTATTTTCCAGAATGAAGATTCGCGTGCAGAAACGATACATCCGCATCGAAATGTATGGAATTGACACAGAAACATCGAGTTTGCATGCAGGAACGCGTCACAATCGATTTCATGAGAGCGACGACTATTGTTCGTGTACAAGTTATTTTCTGTTACACAATGAAGATTCGAATGCGAAACCGAGGCATCTGCGTCGAAACGTATGGAATTGACGTAGAAACGCGTTACAATCGAGTTCATGCAAGCGTCGACGAATGTTCGTGTACAAGTTCTTTTCTCTTCCAGAATGAAGATTCGCGTGCAGAAACGATACATCCGCATCGAAATGTATCGAATTGACGCAAAAACATCGAATTCTCATGCAGGAACGCGTAACAATCGATTTCATGGAAGCGACGACGATTGTACGTGTACAAGTTACTTTATGTTCCAGAATGAAGATCTGCGTGCAAAAAGGATGCATCCGCATCGAAATGTATGGAATTGACACAGAAACATCGAGTTTGCATGCAGGAACGCGTCACAATCGATTTCATGAGTGCGACGACTATTGTTCGTGTACAAGTTATTTTCTGTTACACAATGAAGATTCGAATGCGAAACCGAGGCATCTGCGTCGAAACGTATGGAATTGACGTAGAAACGCGTTACAATCGAGTTCATGCAAGCGTCGACGAATGTTCGTGTACAAGTTCTTGTCTCTTCCAGAATGAAGATTCGCGTGCAGAAACGATACATCCGCATCGAAATGTATGGAATTGACACAGAAACATCGAGTTTGCATGCAGGAACGCGTCACAATCGATTTCATGGAAGCGACGACGATTGTACGTGTACAAGTTACTTTCTGTTCCAGAAGGAAGATTCGAATACGAAAACGAGGCATCTGCATCGAAACGTATGGAATTGACGCAGAAACGCGTTACAATCGAGTTCATGCAAGCGTCGACGAATGTTCGTGTACAAGTTATTTTATGTTCCAGAATGAAGATCTGCGTGCAAAAAGGATGCATCCGCATCGAAATGTATGGAATTGACACAGAAACATCGAGTTTGCATGCAGGAACGCGTTACAATCGATTTCATGCAAGCGACGACGAATGTACGTGTTGAAGTAATTTTCTGTTCTGGAATGAAGATTTGCGTGCAAAAAGGATGCATCCGCATCGAAATGTATGGAATTGACACAGAAACATCGAGTTTGCATGCAGGAACGCGTCACAATCGATTTCATGGAAGTGACGACGATTGTACGTGTACAAGTTACTTTCTGTTCCAGAATGAAGATTCGAATACGAAAACGAGGCATCTGCATCGAAATGTATGGAATTGACGCAAAAACATCGAATTCTCATGCAGGAACGCGTAACAATCGTGTTCATGCAAGCAACGACGAATGTTCGTGTACAAGTTCTTTTCTGTTCGAGAATGAAGATCTGCGTGCAAAAAGGATGCATCCGCATCGAAATGTATGGAATTGACACAGAAACATCGAGTTTGCATGCAGGAACGCGTCACAATCGATTTCATGAGAGCGACGACTATTGTTCGTGTACAAGTTATTTTCTGTTACACAATGAAGATACGAATGCGAAAACGAGACATCTGCATCGAAACGTATGGAATTGACGCAGGAACGCGTTACAATCGAGTTCATGCAAGCGTCGACGAATGTGCGTGTACAAGTTCTTTTCTCTTCCAGAATGAAGATTCGCCTGCAGAAACGATACATCCGCATCGAAATGTATGGAATTGACGCAAAAACATCGAATTCTCATGCAGGAACGCGTAACAATCGATTTCATGGAAGCGACGACGATTGTACGTGTACAAGTTACTTTGTGTTCCCGAATTGGGATTCGAATGCGAAAACGAGGCATCTGCATGGAAATGTATGGAATTGACACAGAAACATCGAGTTTGCATGCAGGAACGCGTCACAATCGATTTCATGAGAGCGACGACTATTGTTCGTGTACAAGTTATTTTCTGTTACACAATGAAGATTCGAATGCGAAACCGAGGCATCTGTGTCGAAACGTATGGAATTGACGTAGAAACGCGTTACAATCGAGTTCATGCAAGCGTCGACGAATGTTCGTGTACAAGTTATTTTATGTTCCAGAATGAAGATCTGCGTGCAAAAAGGATGCATCCGCATCGAAATGTATGGAATTGACACAGAAACATCGAGTTTGCATGCAGGAACGCGTTACAATCGATTTCATGCAAGCGACGACGAATGTACGTGTTGAAGTAATTTTCTGTTCTGGAATGATCATTCGCAAGCAAAATCGTTGCATCCTCATCGAAACGTATGGAATTCACAGAGAACCATCGAGTTTGCATGCAGGAACGCGTCACAATCGATTTCATGGAAGTGACGACGATTGTACGTGTACAAGTTACTTTCTGTTCCAGAATGAAGATTCGAATACGAAAACGAGGCATCTGCATCGAAATGTATGGAATTGACGCAAAAACATCGAATTCTCATGCAGGAACGCGTAACAATCGAGTTCATGCAAGCGACGACGAATGTTCGTGTACAAGTTCTTTTCTGTTCGAGGATGATGATTCGCGTGCAAAAACGACGCATCTCCATCGAAAAGTACGGAATTGACACAGAAAAATCTAATTAGCATGCAGGAACGCGTTACAATCGATTTCACGCAAGCGACGACGATTGTACGTGTACAAGTTATTTTATTTTCCAGAATGAAGATTCGCGTGCAAAAAGGATGCATCCGCATCGAAATGTATGGAATTGACACAGAAACATCGAGTTTGCATGCAGGAACGCGTCACAATCGATTTCATGAGAGCGACGACTATTGTTCGTGTACAAGTTATTTTCTGTTACACAATGAAGATTCGAATGCGAAACCGAGGCATCTGCGTCGAAACGTATGGAATTGACGTAGAAACGCGTTACAATCAAGGTCATGCAAGCGTCGACGAATGTTCGTGTACAAGTTATTTTATGTTCCAGAATGAAGATACTCGTGCAAAAAGGATGCATCCGCATCGAAATGTATGGAGTTGACACAGAAACAACGAGTTTGCAGGTAGGACCGTGTTTCAATCGATTTCATGCAAGCGACGACGAATGTTCGTGTACAAGTTATTTTCTGTTCGAGATTGTGCTTTCACGTGCAAAATCGCTGCATCCGCATCGAAACGTATGGAATTGACGCAGAATCATCGAATTTGCATGCAGGAACGCCTTACAATCGATTTCACGCAAGCGAAGACGAATGTTCGTGTACAAGTTATTTTATGTTCCAGAATGAAGATCCGCGTGCAAAAAGGATGCGTCCGCATCGAAATGTATGGAATTGACACAGAAACAACGAGTTTACAGGTAGGACCGCGTTACAATAGATTTCATGCAAGTGACGACGAATGTTCGTGTACAAGTTATTTTCTGTTCGAGATTGTGCTTTCACGTGCAAAATTGCTGCATCCGCTTCGAAACGTATGAAATTGACACAGAATCATCGGGTTTGCAGGTAGGACCGCGTTACAATCGATTTCATGCAAGCGACGACGAATGTTCGTGTACAAGTTATTTTCTGTTCCAGAATGAAGATCCGCGTGCAAAAAGGATGCATTCGCATCGAAATGTATGGAGTTGACACAGAAACAACGAGTTTGCAGGTAGGACCGTGTTTCAATCGATTTCATGCAAGCGACGACGAATGTTCGTGTACAAGTTATTTTCTGTTCGAGATTGTGCTTTCACGTGCAAAATCGCTGCATCCGCATCGAAACGTATGGAATTGACGCAGAATCATCGAATTTGCATGCAGGAACGCGTTACAATCGATTTCACGCAAGCGACGACGAATGTTCGCGTACAAGTTATTTTATGTTCCAGAATGAAGATCCGCGTGCAAAAAGGATGCATCCGCATCGAAACGTATGGAATTGACGCAGAAACGCGTTACAATCGAATTCATGCAAGCGACGACGAATGTACGTGGACAATTTATTTTCTGTTCCAGAATGATGATTCGAATGCGAAAACGAGGCATCTGCATCGAAACGTATGGAATTGACGCAGAAACGCGTTACAATGGAGTTCATGCAAGCGTCGACGAATGTTCGTGTACAAGTTATTTTCTGTTCGAGATTGTGCTTTCACGTGCAAAATCGCTGCATCCGCTTCGAAACGATGGAATTGACACAGAAACATCGGGTTTGCAGGTATTACCGCGTGACAATCGATTTCATGCAAACAACGACGAATGTTCGTGTACATGTTCTTTTCTGTGTCAGAATGAATATTCGCTTGCATAAACGATGCATCTGCATCGAAACGTATGGAATTGACACAGAAACAACGAGTTTGCAGGTAGGACCGCGTTACAATCGATTTCATGCAAGCGACGACGAATGTTCGTGTACAAGTTATTTTCTGTTCGAGATTGTGCTTTCACGTGCAAAATCGCTGCATCCGCATCGAAACGTATGGAATTGTCGCAGAATCATCGATTTTGCATGCAGGAACGCCTTACAATCGATTTCACGCAAGCGAAGACGAATGTTCGTGTACAAGTTATTTTATGTTCCAGAATGAAGATCCGCGTGCAAAAAGGATGCATCCGCATCGACATGTATGGAATTGACACAGAAACAACGAGTTTACAGGTAGGACCGCGTTACAATCGATTTCATGCAAGTGACGACGAATGTTCGTGTACAAGTTATTTTCTGTTCGAGATTGTGCTTTCACGTGCAAAATCGCTGCATCCGCTTCGAAACGATGGAATTGACACAAAAACATCGGGTTTGCAGGTATTACCGCGTGACAATCGATTTCATGCAAACGACGACGAATGTTCGTGTACAAGTTATTTTATGTTCCAGAATGAAGATCCGCGTGCAAAAAGGATGCATCCGCATCGACATGTATGGAATTGACACAGAAACAACGAGTTTACAGGTAGGACCGCGTTACAATCGATTTCATGCAAGTGACGACGAATGTTCGTGTACAAGTTATTTTATGTTCCAGAATGAAGATCCGCGTGCAAAAAGGATGCATCCGCATCGAAATGTATGGAGTTGACACAGAAACAACGAGTTTGCAGGTAGGACCGTGTTTCAATCGATTTCATGCAAGCGACGACGAATGTTCGTGTACAAGTTATTTTCTGTTCGAGATTGTGCTTTCACGTGCAAAATCGCTGCATCCGCATCGAAACGTATGGAATTGACGCAGAATCATCGAATTTGCATGCAGGAACGCCTTACAATCGATTTCACGCAAGCGAAGACGAATGTTCGTGTACAAGTTATTTTATGTTCCAGAATGAAGATCCGCGTGCAAAAAGGATGCGTCCGCATCGAAATGTATGTAATTGACACAGAAACAACGAGTTTACAGGTAGGACCGCGTTACAATAGATTTCATGCAAGTGACGACGAATGTTCGTGTACAAGTTATTTTCTGTTCGAGATTGTGCTTTCACGTGCAAAATTGCTGCATCCGCTTCGAAACGTATGGAATTGACACAGAATCATCGGGTTTGCAGGTAGGACCGCGTTACAATCGATTTCATGCAAGCGACGACGAATGTTCGTGTACAAGTTATTTTCTGTTCCAGAATGAAGATCCGCGTGCAAAAAGGATGCATCCGCATCGAAATGTATGGAGTTGACACAGAAACAACGAGTTTGCAGGTAGGACCGTGTTTCAATCGATTTCATGCAAGCGACGACGAATGTTCGTGTACAAGTTATTTTCTGTTCGAGATTGTGCTTTCACTTGCAAAATCGCTGCATCCGCATCGAAACGTATGGAATTGACGCAGAATCATCGAATTTGCATGCAGGAACGCCTTACAATCGATTTCACGCAAGCGAAGACGAATGTTCGTGTACAAGTTATTTTATGTTCCAGAATGAAGATCCGCGTGCAAAAAGGATGCGTCCGCATCGAAATGTATGGAATTGACACAGAAACAACGAGTTTACAGGTAGGACCGCGTTACAATCGATTTCATGCAAGTGACGACGAATGTTCGTGTACAAGTTATTTTCTGTTCGAGATTGTGCTTTCACGTGCAAAATCGCTGCATCCGCTTCGAAACGTATGGAATTGACACAGAAACATCGGGTTTGCAGGTATTACCGCGTTACTATCGATTTCATGCAAGCGACGACGAATGTTCGTGTACAAGTTATTTTCTGTTCGAGATTGTGCTTTCACGTGCAAAATCGCTGCATCCGCATCGAAACGTATGGAATTGACGCAGTATCATCGAATTTGCATGCAGGAACGCCTTACAATCGATTTCACGCAAGCGAAGACGAATGTTCGTGTACAAGTTATTTTCTGTGTCAGAATGAATATTCGCTTGCATAAACGATGCATCTGCATCGAAACGTATGGAATTGACACAGAAAAATCGGGTTTGCAGGTAGGACCGCGTTACAATCGATTTCATGCAAGCGACGACGATTGTACGTGTACAAGTTATTTTCTGTTCCAGAATGATGATTCGAATGCGAAAACGAGGCATCTGCATCGAAACGTATGGAATTGACGCAGAAACGCGTTACAATGGAGTTCATGCAAGCGTCGACGAATGTTCGTGTACAAGTTATTTTATGTTCCAGAATGAAGATCCGCGTGCAAAAAGGATGCGTCCGCATCTCAATGTATGGAGTTGACACAGAAACATCGGGTTTGCAGGTATTACCGCGTTACTATCGATTTCATGCAAGCGACGACGAATGTTCGTGTACAAGTTATTTTCTGTTCGAGATTGTGCTTTCACGTGCAAAATCGCTGCATCCGCATCGAAACGTATGGAATTGACGCAGTATCATCGAATTTGCATGCAGGAACGCCTTACAATCGATTTCACGCAAGCGAAGACGAATGTTCGTGTACAAGTTGTTTTCTGTGTCAGAATGAATATTCGCTTGCATAAACGATGCATCTGCATCGAAACGTATGGAATTGACACAGAAACATCGGGTTTGCAGGTATTACCGCGTTACAATCGATTTCACGCAAGCGTCGACGAATGTTCGTGTACAAGTTATTTTCTGTTCCAGAATGAAGATCCGCGTGCAAAAAGGATGCATCCGCATCGAAATGTATGGAGTTGACACAGAAACAACGAGTTTGCAGGTAGGACCGTGTTTCAATCGATTTCATGCAAGCGACGACGAATGTTCGTGTACAAGTTATTTTCTGTTCGAGATTGTGCTTTCACGTACAAAATCGCTGCATCCGCATCGAAACGTATGGAATTGACGCAGAATCATCGAATTTGCATGCAGGAACGCCTTACAATCGATTTCACGCAAGCGAAGACGAATGTTCGTGTACAAGTTATTTTATGTTCCAGAATGAAGATCCGCGTGCAAAAAGGATGCGTCCGCATCGAAATGTATGTAATTGACACAGAAACAACGAGTTTACAGGTAGGACCGCGTTACAATAGAGTTCATGCAAGTGACGACGAATGTTCGTGTACAAGTTATTTTCTGTTCGAGATTGTGCTTTCACGTGCAAAATTGCTGCATCCGCTTCGAAACGTATGGAATTGACACAGAATCATCGGGTTTGCAGGTAGGACCGCGTTACAATCGATTTCATGCAAGCGACAACGAATGTTCGTGTACAAGTTATTTTATGTTCCAGAATGAAGATCCGCGTGCAAAAAGGATGCATCCGCATCGAAATGTATGGAGTTGACACAGAAACATCGGGTTTGCAGGTATTACCGCGTTACTATCGATTTCATGCAAGCGACGACGAATGTTCGTGTACAAGTTATTTTCTGTTCGAGATTGTGCTTTCACGTGCAAAATCGCTGCATCCGCATCGAAACGTATGGAATTGACGCAGTATCATCGAATTTGCATGCAGGAACGCCTTACAATCGATTTCACGCAAGCGAAGACGAATGTTCGTGTACAAGTTGTTTTCTGTGTCAGAATGAATATTCGCTTGCATAAACGATGCATCTGCATCGAAACGTATGGAATTGACACAGAAACATCGGGTTTGCAGGTATTACCGCGTTACAATCGATTTCACGCAAGCGTCGACGAATGTTCGTGTACAAGTTATTTTCTGTTCCAGAATGAAGATCCGCGTGCAAAAAGGATGCATCCGCATCGAAATGTATGGAGTTGACACAGAAACAACGAGTTTGCAGGTAGGACCGTGTTTCAATCGATTTCATGCAAGCGACGACGAATGTTCGTGTACAAGTTATTTTCTGTTCGAGATTGTGCTTTCACGTACAAAATCGCTGCATCCGCATCGAAACGTATGGAATTGACGCAGAATCATCGAATTTGCATGCAGGAACGCCTTACAATCGATTTCACGCAAGCGAAGACGAATGTTCGTGTACAAGTTATTTTATGTTCCAGAATGAAGATCCGCGTGCAAAAAGGATGCGTCCGCATCGAAATGTATGTAATTGACACAGAAACAACGAGTTTACAGGTAGGACCGCGTTACAATAGAGTTCATGCAAGTGACGACGAATGTTCGTGTACAAGTTATTTTCTGTTCGAGATTGTGCTTTCACGTGCAAAATTGCTGCATCCGCTTCGAAACGTATGGAATTGACACAGAATCATCGGGTTTGCAGGTAGGACCGCGTTACAATCGATTTCATGCAAGCGACAACGAATGTTCGTGTACAAGTTATTTTCTGTTCCAGAATGAAGATCCGCGTGCAAAAAGGATGCATCCGCATCGAAATGTATGGAGTTGACACAGAAACAACGAGTTTGCAGGTAGGACCGTGTTTCAATCGATTTCATGCAAGCGACGACGAATGTTCGTGTACAAGTTATTTTCTGTTCGAGATTGTGCTTTCACGTGCAAAATCGCTGCATCCGCATCGAAACGTATGGAATTGACGCAGAATCATCGAATTTGCATGCAGGAACGCCTTACAATCGATTTCACGCAAGCGAAGACGAATGTTCGTGTACAAGTTATTTTATGTTCCAGAATGAAGATCCGCGTGCAAAAAGGATGCGTCCGCATCGAAATGTATGGAATTGACACAGAAACAACGAGTTTACAGGTAGGACCGCGTTACAATCGATTTCATGCAAGTGACGACGAATGTTCGTGTACAAGTTATTTTCTGTTCGAGATTGTGCTTTCACGTGCAAAATCGCTGCATCCGCTTCGAAACGTATGGAATTGACACAGAAACATCGGGTTTGCAGGTATTACCGCGTTACTATCGATTTCATGCAAGCGACGACGAATGTTCGTGTACAAGTTATTTTCTGTTCGAGATTGTGCTTTCACGTGCAAAATCGCTGCATCCGCATCGAAACGTATGGAATTGACGCAGTATCATCGAATTTGCATGCAGGAACGCCTTACAATCGATTTCACGCAAGCGAAGACGAATGTTCGTGTACAAGTTATTTTCTGTGTCAGAATGAATATTCGCTTGCATAAACGATGCATCTGCATCGAAACGTATGGAATTGACACAGAAAAATCGGGTTTGCAGGTAGGACCGCGTTACAATCGATTTCATGCAAGCGACGACGATTGTACGTGTACAAGTTATTTTCTGTTCCAGAATGATGATTCGAATGCGAAAACGAGGCATCTGCATCGAAACGTATGGAATTGACGCAGAAACGCGTTACAATCGAGTTCATGCAAGCGTCGACGAATGTTCGTGTACAAGTTATTTTATGTTCCAGAATGAAGATCCGCGTGCAAAAAGGATGCGTCCGCATCTCAATGTATGGAGTTGACACAGAAACATCGGGTTTGCAGGTATTACCGCGTTACTATCGATTTCATGCAAGCGACGACGAATGTTCGTGTACAAGTTATTTTCTGTTCGAGATTGTGCTTTCACGTGCAAAATCGCTGCATCCGCATCGAAACGTATGGAATTGACGCAGTATCATCGAATTTGCATGCAGGAACGCCTTACAATCGATTTCACGCAAGCGAAGACGAATGTTCGTGTACAAGTTGTTTTCTGTGTCAGAATGAATATTCGCTTGCATAAACGATGCATCTGCATCGAAACGTATGGAATTGACACAGAAACATCGGGTTTGCAGGTATTACCGCGTTACAATCGATTTCACGCAAGCGTCGACGAATGTTCGTGTACAAGTTATTTTCTGTTCCAGAATGAAGATCCGCGTGCAAAAAGGATGCATCCGCATCGAAATGTATGGAGTTGACACAGAAACAACGAGTTTGCAGGTAGGACCGTGTTTCAATCGATTTCATGCAAGCGACGACGAATGTTCGTGTACAAGTTATTTTCTGTTCGAGATTGTGCTTTCACGTGCAAAATCGCTGCATCCGCATCGAAACGTATGGAATTGACGCAGAATCATCGAATTTGCATGCAGGAACGCCTTACAATCGATTTCACGCAAGCGAAGACGAATGTTCGTGTACAAGTTATTTTATGTTCCAGAATGAAGATCCGCGTGCAAAAAGGATGCGTCCGCATCGAAATGTATGGAATTGACACAGAAACAACGAGTTTACAGGTAGGACCGCGTTACAATCGATTTCATGCAAGTGACGACGAATGTTCGTGTACAAGTTATTTTCTGTTCGAGATTGTGCTTTCACGTGCAAAATCGCTGCATCCGCTTCGAAACGTATGGAATTGACACAGAAACATCGGGTTTGCAGGTATTACCGCGTTACTATCGATTTCATGCAAGCGACGACGAATGTTCGTGTACAAGTTATTTTCTGTTCGAGATTGTGCTTTCACGTGCAAAATCGCTGCATCCGCTTCGAAACGATGGAATTGACACAGAAACATCGGGTTTGCAGGTATTACCGCGTGACAATCGATTTCATGCAAACGACGACGAATGTTCGTGTACATGTTCTTTTCTGTGTCAGAATGAATATTCGCTTGCATAAACGATGCATCTGCATCGAAACGTATGGAATTGACACAGAAACAACGAGTTTGCAGGTAGGACCGCGTTACAATCGATTTCATGCAAGCGACGACGAATGTTCGTGTACAAGTTATTTTCTGTTCGAGATTGTGCTTTCACGTGCAAAATCGCTGCATCCGCATCGAAACGTATGGAATTGACGCAGAATCATCGATTTTGCATGCAGGAACGCGTTACAATCGATTTCACGCAAGCGAAGACGAATGTTCGTGTACAAGTTATTTTATGTTCCAGAATGAAGATCCGCGTGCAAAAAGGATGCATCCGCATCGAAATGTATGGAGTTGACACAGAAACAACGAGTTTGCAGGTAGGACCGCGTTACAATCGATTTCATGCAAGCGACGACGAATGTTCGTGTACAAGTTATTTTCTGTTCGAGATTGTGCTTTCACGTGCAAAATCGCTGCATCCGCATCGAAACGTATGGAATTGACGCAGAATCATCGATTTTGCATGCAGGAACGCGTTACAATCGATTTCACGCAAGCGAAGACGAATGTTCGTGTACAAGTTATTTTATGTTCCAGAATGAAGATCCGCGTGCAAAAAGGATGCATCCGCATCGAAATGTATGGAGTTGACACAGAAACAACGAGTTTGCAGGTAGGACCGTGTTTCAATCGATTTCATGCAAGCGACGACGAATGTTCGTGTACAAGTTATTTTCTGTTCGAGATTGTGCTTTCACGTGCAAAATCGCTGCATCCGCATCGAAACGTATGGAATTGACGCAGAATCATCGAATTTGCATGCAGGAACGCCTTACAATCGATTTCACGCAAGCGAAGACGAATGTTCGTGTACAAGTTATTTTCTGTTCGAGATTGTGCTTTCACGTGCAAAATCGCTGCATCTGCATCGATACGTATGGAATAGACGCAGAATCATCGAATTTGCATGCAGGAACGCGTTACAATCGATTTCACGCAAGCGAAGACGAATGTTCGTGTACAAGTTATTTTATGTTCCAGAATGAAGATCCGCGTGCAAAAAGGATGCATCCGCATCGAAATGTATGGAGTTGACACAGAAACAACGAGTTTGCAGGTAGGACCGTGTTTCAATCGATTTCATGCAAGCGACGACGAATGTTCGTGTACAAGTTATTTTATGTTCCAGAATGAAGATCCGCGTGCAAAAAGGATGCGTCCGCATCGAAATGTATGTAATTGACACAGAAACAACGAGTTTACAGGTAGGACCGCGTTACAATAGATTTCAAGCAAGTGACGACGAATGTTCGTGTACAAGTTATTTTCTGTTCGAGATTGTGCTTTCACGTGCAAAATTGCTGCATCCGCTTCGAAACGTATGGAATTGACACAGAATCATCGGGTTTGCAGGTAGGACCGCGTTACAATCGATTTCATGCAAGCGACGACGAATGTTCGTGTACAAGTTATTTTCTGTTCCAGAATGAAGATCCGCGTGCAAAAAGGATGCGTCCGCATCGAAATGTATGGAGTTGACACAGAAACAACGAGTTTGCAGGTAGGACCGTGTTTCAATCGATTTCATGCAAGCGACGACGAATGTTCGTGTACAAGTTATTTTCTGTTCGAGATTGTGCTTTCACGTGCAAAATCGCTGCATCCGCATCGAAACGTATGGAATTGACGCAGAATCATCGAATTTGCATGCAGGAACGCCTTACAATCGATTTCACGCAAGCGAAGACGAATGTTCGTGTACAAGTTATTTTATGTTCCAGAATGAAGATCCGCGTGCAAAAAGGATGCGTCCGCATCGAAATGTATGTAATTGACACAGAAACAACGAGTTTACAGGTAGGACCGCGTTACAATCGATTTCATGCAAGTGACGACGAATGTTCGTGTACAAGTTATTTTCTGTTCGAGATTGTGCTTTCACGTGCAAAATCGCTGCATCCGCTTCGAAACGTATGGAATTGACACAGAAACATCGGGTTTGCAGGTATTACCGCGTTACTATCGATTTCATGCAAGCGACGACGAATGTTCGTGTACAAGTTATTTTTTGTTCGAGATTGTGCTTTCACGTGCAAAATCGCTGCATCCGCATCGAAACGTATGGAATTGACGCAGTATCATCGAATTTGCATGCAGGAACGCCTTACAATCGATTTCACGCAAGCGAAGACGAATGTTCGTGTACAAGTTATTTTCTGTGTCAGAATGAATATTCGCTTGCATAAACGATGCATCTGCATCGAAACGTATGGAATTGACACAGAAAAATCGGGTTTGCAGGTAGGACCGCGTTACAATCGATTTCATGCAAGCGACGACGATTGTACGTGTACAAGTTATTTTCTGTTCCAGAATGATGATTCGAATGCGAAAACGAGGCATCTGCATCGAAACGTATGGAATTGACGCAGAAACGCGTTACAATCGAGTTCATGCAAGCGTCGACGAATGTTCGTGTACAAGTTTTTTTATGTTCCAGAATGAAGATCCGCGTGCAAAAAGGATGCGTCCGCATCTCAATGTATGGAGTTGACACAGAAACATCGGGTTTGCAGGTATTACCGCGTTACTATCGATTTCATGCAAGCGACGACGAATGTTCGTGTACAAGTTATTTTCTGTTCGAGATTGTGCTTTCACGTGCAAAATCGCTGCATCCGCATCGAAACGTATGGAATTGACGCAGTATCATCGAATTTGCATGCAGGAACGCCTTACAATCGATTTCACGCAAGCGAAGACGAATGTTCGTGTACAAGTTGTTTTCTGTGTCAGAATGAATATTCGCTTGCATAAACGATGCATCTGCATCGAAACGTATGGAATTGACACAGAATCATCGAATTTGCATGCAGGAACGCCTTACAATCGATTTCACGCAAGCGAAGACGAATGTTCGTGTACAAGTTATTTTATGTTCCAGAATGAAGATCCGCGTGCAAAAAGGATGCGTCCGCATCGAAATGTATGGAATTGACACAGAAACAACGAGTTTACAGGTAGGACCGCGTTACAATAGATTTCATGCAAGTGACGACGAATGTGCGTGTACAAGTTATTTTCTGTTCGAGATTGTGCTTTCACGTGCAAAATTGCTGCATCCGCTTCGAAACGTATGGAATTGACACAGAATCATCGGGTTTGCAGGTAGGACCGCGTTACAATCGATTTCATGCAAGCGACGACGAATGTTCGTGTACAAGTTATTTTCTGTTCGAGATTGTGCTTTCACGTGCGAAATCGCTGCATCTGCATCGAAACGTATGGAATTGACGCAGAATCATCGATTTTGCATGCAGGAACGCCTTACAATCGATTTCACGCAAGCGTCGACGAATGTTCGTGTACAAGTTATTTTATGTTTCAGAATGAAGATCCGCGTGCAAAAAGGATGCGTCCGCATCGAAATGTATGGAATTGACACAGAAACAACGAGTTTGCAGGTAGGACCGTGTTTCAATCGATTTCATGCAAGCGACGACGAATGTTCGTGTACAAGTTATTTTCTGTTCGAGATTGTGCTTTCACGTGCAAAATCGCTGCATCCGCTTCGAAACGTATGGAATTGACACAGAAACATCGGGTTTGCAGGTATTACCGCGTTACTATCGATTTCATGCAAGCGACGACGAATGTTCGTGTACAAGTTATTTTCTGTTCGAGATTGTGCTTTCACGTGCAAAATCGCTGCATCCGCATCGAAACGAATGGAATTGACGCAGTATCATCGAATTTGCATGCAGGAACGCCTTACAATCGATTTCACGCAAGCGAAGACGAATGTTCGTGTACAAGTTATTTTCTGTGTCAGAATGAATATTCGCTTGCATAAACGATGCATCTGCATCGAAACGTATGGAATTGACACAGAAAAATCGGGTTTGCAGGTAGGACCGCGTTACAATCGATTTCATGCAAGCGACGACGATTGTACGTGTACAAGTTATTTTCTGTTCCAGAATGATGATTCGAATGCGAAAACGAGGCATCTGCATCGAAACGTATGGAATTGACGCAGAAACGCGTTACAATCGAGTTCATGCAAACGTCGACGAATGATCGTGTACAAGTTATTTTATGTTCCAGAATGAAGATCCGCGTGCAAAAAGGATGCATCCGCATCTCAATGTATGGAATTGACACAGACACAACGAGTTTGCATGTAGGACCGCGTTACAATCGATTTCATGCAAGCGACGACGAATGTTCGTGTACAAGTTATTTTCTGTTCGAGATTGTGCTTTCACGTGCAAAATAGCTGCATCCGCATCGAAACGTATGGAATTGACGCAGAATCATCGAATTTGCATGCAGGAACGCCTTACAATCGATTTCACGCAAGCGAAGACGAATGTTCGTGAACAAGTTATTTTCTGTGTCAGAATGAATATTCGCTTGCATAAACGATGCATCTGCATCGAAACGTATGGAATTGACACAGAAACATCGGGTTTGCAGGTAGGACCGCGTTACAATCGATTTCATGCAAGCGACGACGATTGTACGTGTACAAGTTATTTTCTGTTCCACAATGAAGATTCGAATGCGAAAACGAGGCATCTGCATCGAAACGTATGGAATTGACGCAGAATCATCGAATTTGCATGCAGGAACGCGTTACAATCGATTTCACGCAAGCGACGACGAATGTTCGCGTACAAGTTATTTTATGTTCCAGAATGAAGATCCGCGTGCAAAAAGGATGCATCCGCATCGAAATGTATGGAATTGACACAGAAACAACGAGTTTACAGGTAGGACCGCGTTACAATCGATTTCATGCAAGTGACGACGAATGTTCGTGTACAAGTTATTTTCTGTTCGAGATTGTGCTTTCACGTGCAAAATCGCTGCATCCGCTTCGAAACGATGGAATTGACACAGAAACATCGGGTTTGCAGGTATTACCGCGTGACAATCGATTTCATGCAAACGACGACGAATGTTCGTGTACATGTTCTTTTCTGTGTCAGAATGAATATTCGCTTGCATAAACGATGCATCTGCATCGAAACGTATGGAATTGACACAGAAACAACGAGTTTGCAGGTAGGACCGCGTTACAATCGATTTCATGCAAGCGACGACGAATGTTCGTGTACAAGTTATTTTCTGTTCGAGATTGTGCTTTCACGTGCAAAATCGCTGCATCCTCATCGAAACGTATGGAATTGACACAGAATCATCGAAATGGCATGCACGAACGCGTTACAATCGATTTCACGCAAGCGTCGACGAATGTTCGTGTACAAGTCATTTTATGTTCCAGAATGAAGATCCGCGTGCAAAAAGGATGCATCCGCATCTCAATGTATGGAATTGACACAGACACAACGAGTTTGCAGGTAGGACCGCTTTACAATCGATTTCATGCAAGCGACGACGAATGTTCGTGTACAAGTTATTTTCTGTTCGAGATTGTGCTTTCACGTGCAAAATCGCTGCATCCGCATCGAAACGTATGGAATTGACGCAGAATCATCGAATTTGCATGCAGGAACGCCTTACAATCGATATCACGCAAGCGAAGACGAATGTTCGTGTACAAGTTATTTTCTGTGTCAGAATGAATATTCGCTTGCATAAACGATGCATCTGCATCGAAACGTATGGAATTGACACAGAAAAATCGGGTTTGCAGGTAGGACCGCGTTACAATCGATTTCATGCAAGCGACGACGATTGTACGTGTACAAGTTATTTTCTGTTCCAGAATGATGATTCGAATGCGAAAACGAGGCATCTGCATCGAAACGTATGGAATTGACGC
Organism: Lasioglossum villosulum; assembly: GCA_963971365.1. Classification (NCBI taxonomy): domain Eukaryota; kingdom Metazoa; phylum Arthropoda; class Insecta; order Hymenoptera; family Halictidae; genus Lasioglossum; species Lasioglossum villosulum. The sequence goes on along the minus strand of OZ020502.1, from coordinate 13,511,511 downwards.
AGAAACGCGTTACAATGGAGTTCATGCAAGCGTCGACGAATGTTCGTGTACAAGTTATTTTATGTTCCACAATGAAGATCCGCGTGCAAGTAGGATGCATCCGCATCTCAATGTATGGAATTGACACAGACACAACGAGTTTGCATGTAGGACCGCGTTACAATCGATTTCATGCAAGCGACGACGAATGTTCGTGTACAAGTTATTTTCTGTTCGAGATTGTGCTTTCACGTGCAAAATAGCTGCATCCGCATCGAAACGTATGGAATTGACGCAGAATCATCGAATTTGCATGCAGGAACGCCTTACAATCGATTTCACGCAAGCGAAGACGAATGTTCGTGAACAAGTTATTTTCTGTGTCAGAATGAATATTCGCTTGCATAAACGATGCATCTGCATCGAAACGTATGGAATTGACACAGAAACATCGGGTTTGCAGGTAGGACCGCGTTACAATCGATTTCATGCAAGCGACGACGATTGTACGTGTACAAGTTATTTTCTGTTCCAGAATGATGATTCGAATGCGAAAACGAGGCATCTGCATCGAAACGTATGGAATTGACGCAGAAACGCGTTACAATCGAGTTCATGCAAGCGTCGACGAATGTTCGTGTACAAGTTATTTTATGTTCCACAATGAAGATCCGCGTGCAAGAAGGATGCATCCGCATCTCAATGTATGGAATTGACACAGACACAACGAGTTTGCATGTAGGACCGCGTTACAATCGATTTCATGCAAGCGACGACGAATGTTCGTGTACAAGTTATTTTCTGTTCGAGATTGTGCTTTCACGTGCAAAATAGCTGCATCCGCATCGAAACGTATGGAATTGACGCAGAATCATCGAATTTGCATGCAGGAACGCCTTACAATCGATTTCACGCAAGCGAAGACGAATGTTCGTGAACAAGTTATTTTCTGTGTCAGAATGAATATTCGCTTGCATAAACGATGCATCTGCATCGAAACGTATGGAATTGACACAGAAACATCGGGTTTGCAGGTAGGACCGCGTTACAATCGATTTCATGCAAGCGACGACGATTGTACGTGTACAAGTTATTTTCTGTTCCACAATGAAGATTCGAATGCGAAAACGAGGCATCTGCACCGAAACGTATGGAATTGACGCAGAATCATCGAATTTGCATGCAGGAACGCGTTACAATCGATTTCACGCAAGCGACGACGAATGTTCGCGTTCAAGTTATTTTATGTTCCAGAATGAAGATGCGCGTGCAAAAAGGATGCATCCGCATCGAAATGTATGGAATTGACACAGAAACAACGAGTTTACAGGTAGGACCGCGTTACAATCGATTTCATGCAAGTGACGACGAATGTTCGTGTACAAGTTATTTTCTGTTCGAGATTGTGCTTTCACGTGCAAAATCGCTGCATCCGCTTCGAAACGATGGAATTGACACAGAAACATCGGGTTTGCAGGTATTACCGCGTGACAATCGATTTCATGCAAACGACGACGAATGTTCGTGTACATGTTCTTTTCTGTGTCAGAATGAATATTCGCTTGCATAAACGATGCATCTGCATCGAAACGTAAGGAATTGACACAGAAACAACGAGTTTGCAGGTAGGACCGCGTTACAATCGATTTCATGCAAGCGACGACGAATGTTCGTGTACAAGTTATTTTCTGTTCGAGATTGTGCTTTCACGTGCAAAATCGCTGCATCCGCATCGAAACGTATGGAATTGACGCAGAATCATCGAATTTGCATGCAGGAACGCGTTACAATCGATTTCACGCAAGCGACGACGAATGTTCGCGTACAAGTTATTTTATGTTCCAGAATGAAGATCCGCGTGCAAAAAGGATGCACCCGCATCGAAATGTATGGAATTGACGCAGAAACGCGTTACAATCGATTTCATGCAAGCGACGACGAATGTACGTGGACAATTTATTTTCTGTTCCAGAATGATGATTCGAATGCGAAAACGAGGCATCTGCATCGAAACGTATGGAATTGACGCAGAAACGCGTTACAATGGAGTTCATGCAAGCGTCGACGAATGTTCGTGTACAAGTTATTTTATGTTTCAGAATGAAAATCCGCGTGCAAAAAGGATGCGTCCGCATCGAAATGTATGGAATTGACACAGAAACAACGAGTTTACAGGTAGGACCGCGTTACAATCGATTTCATGCAAGGGACGACGAATGTTCGTGTACAAGTTATTTTCTGTTCGAGATTGTGCTTTCACGTGCAAAATCGCTGCATCCGCTGCGAAACGATGGAATTGACACAGAAACATCGGGTTTGCAGGTATTACCGCGTGACAATCGATTTCATGCAAGCGACGACGAATGTTCGTGTACAAGTTATTTTCTGTTCGAGATTGTGCTTTCTCGTGCAAAATCGCTGCATCCCCATCGAAACGTATGGAATTGACACAGAATCATCGAAATGGCATGCAAGAACGCGTTACAATCGATTTCACGCAAGCGTCGACGAATGTTCGTGTACAAGTCATTTTATGTTCCAGAATGAAGATCCGCGTGCAAAAAGGATGCATCCGCATCTCAATGTATGGAATTGACACAGACACAACGAGTTTGCAGGTAGGACCGCTTTACAATCGATTTCATGCAAGCGACGACGAATGTTCGTGTACAAGTTATTTTCTGTTCGAGATTGTGCTTTCACTTGCAAAATCGCTGCATCCGCATCGAAACGTATGGAATTGACGCAGAATTATCGAATTTGCATGCAGGAACGCCTTACAATCGATTTCACGCAAGCGAAGACGAATGTTCGTGAACAAGTTATTGTCTGTGTCAGAATGAATATTCGCTTGCATAAACGATGCATCTGCATCGAAACGTATGGAATTGACACAGAAACATCGGGTTTGCAGGTAGGACCGCGTTACAATCGATTTCATGCAAGCGACGACGATTGTACGTGTACAAGTTATTTTCTGTTCCACAATGAAGATTCGAATGCGAAAACGAGGCATCTGCATCGAAACGTATGGAATTGACACAGACACAACGAGTTTGCATGTAGGACCGCGTTACAATCGATTTCATGCAAGCGACGACGAATGTTCGTGTACAAGTTATTTTCTGTTCGAGATTGTGCTTTCACGTGCAAAATCGCTGCATCCGCATCGAAACGATGGAATTGACACAGAAACATCGGGTTTGCAGGTATTACCGCGTGACAATCGATTTCATGCAAGCGACGACGAATGTTCGTGTACAAGTTATTTTCTGTTCGAGATTGTGCTTTCACGTGCAAAATCGCTGCATCCCCATCGAAACGTATGGAATTGACACAGAATCATCGAAATGGCATGCACGAACGCGTTACAATCGATTTCATGCAAGCGTCGACGAATGTTCGTGTACAAGTCATTTTATGTTCCAGAATGAAGATCCGCGTGCAAAAAGGATGCATCCGCATCTCAATGTATGGAATTGACACAGACACAACGAGTTTGCAGGTAGGACCGCTTTACAATCGATTTCATGCAAGCGACGACGAATGTTCGTGTACAAGTTATTTTCTGTTCGAGATTGTGCTTTCACGTGCAAAATCGCTGCATCCGCATCGAAACGTATGGAATTGACGCAGAATCATCGAATTTGCATGCAGGAACGCCTTACAATCGATATCTCGCAAGCGAAGACGAATGTTCGTGTACAAGTTATTTTCTGTGTCAGAATGAATATTCGCTTGCATAAACGATGCATCTGCATCGAAACGTATGGAATTGACACAGAAAAATCGGGTTTGCAGGTAGGACCGCGTTACAATCGATTTCATGCAAGCGACGACGATTGTACGTGTACAAGTTATTTTCTGTTCCAGAATGATGATTCGAATGCGAAAACGAGGCATCTGCATCGAAACGTATGGAATTGACGCAAAAACGCGTTACAATCGAGTTCATGCAAGCGTCGACGAATGTTCGTGTACAAGTTATTTTATGTTCCAGAATGAAGATCCGCGTGCAAAAAGGATGCATCCGCATCTCAATGTATGGAATTGACACAGACACTACGAGTTTGCATGTAGGACCGCGTTACAATCGATTTCATGCAAGCGACGACGAATGTTCGTGTACAAGTTATTTTCTGTTCGAGATTGTGCTTTCACGTGCAAAATCGCTGCATCCGCATCGAAACGTATGGAATTGACGCAGAATCATCAAATTTGCATGCAGGAACGCCTTACAATCGATTTCACGCAAGCGAAGACGAATGTTCGTGAACAAGTTATTTTCTGTGTCAGAATGAATATTCGCTTGCATAAACGATGCATCTGCATCGAAACGTATGGAATTGACACAGAAACATCGGGTTTGCAGGTAGGACCGCGTTACAATCGATTTCATGCAAGCGACGACGATTGTACGTGTACAAGTTATTTTCTGTTCCAGAATGAAGATTCGAATGCGAAAACGAGGCATCTGCATCGAAACGTATGGAATTGACACAGACACAACGAGTTTGCATGTAGGACCGCGTTACAATCGATTTCATGCAAGCGACGACGAATGTTCGTGTACAAGTTATTTTCTGTTCGAGATTGTGCTTTCACGTGCAAAATCGCTGCATCCGCATCGAAATGTATGGAGTTGACACAGAAACAACGAGTTTGCAGGTAGGACCGTGTTTCAATCGATTTCATGCAAGCGACGACGAATGTTCGTGTACAAGTTATTTTCTGTTCAAGATTGTGCTTTCACGTGCAAAATCGCTGCATCCGCATCGAAACGTATGGAATTGACGCAGAATCATCGAATTTGCATGCAGGAACGCCTTACAATCGATTTCACGCAAGCGAAGACGAATGTTCGTGTACAAGTTATTTTATGTTCCAGAATGAAGATCCGCGTGCAAAAAGGATGCGTCCTCATCGAAATGTATGGAATTGACACAGACACAACGAGTTTGCATGTAGGACCGCGTTACAATCGATTTCATGCAAGCGACGACGAATGTTCGTGTACAAGTTATTTTCTGTTCGAGATTGTGCTTTCACGTGCAAAATCGCTGCATCCGCATCGAAACGTATGGAATTGACGCAGAATCATCGAATTTGCATGCAGGAACGCCTTACAATCGATTTCACGCAAGCGAAGACGAATGTTCGTGAACAAGTTATTTTCTGTGTCAGAATGAATATTCGCTTGCATAAACGATGCATCTGCATCGAAACGTATGGAATTGACACAGAAACATCGGGTTTGCAGGTAGGACCGCGTTACAATCGATTTCATGCAAGCGACGACGATTGTACGTGTACAAGTTATTTTCTGTTCCACAATGAAGATTCGAATGCGAAAACGAGGCATCTGCATCGAAACGTATGGAATTGACACAGACACAACGAGTTTGCATGTAGGACCGCGTTACAATCGATTTCATGCAAGCGACGACGAATGTTCGTGTACAAGTTATTTTCTGTTCGAGATTGTGCTTTCACGTGCAAAATCGCTGCATCCGCATCGAAATGTATGGAGTTGACACAGAAACAACGAGTTTGCAGGTAGGACCGTGTTTCAATCGATTTCATGCAAGCGACGACGAATGTTCGTGTACAAGTTATTTTCTGTTCGAGATTGTGCTTTCACGTGCAAAATCGCTGCATCCGCATCGAAACGTATGGAATTGACGCAGAATCATCGAATTTGCATGCAGGAACGCCTTACAATCGATATCACGCAAGCGAAGACGAATGTTCGTGTACAAGTTATTTTCTGTGTCAGAATGAATATTCGCTTGCATAAACGATGCATCTGCATCGAAACGTATGGAATTGACACAGAAAAATCGGGTTTGCAGGTAGGACCGCGTTACAATCGATTTCATGCAAGCGACGACGAATGTTCGTGTACAAGTTATTTTCTGTTCCAGAATGATGATTCGAATGCGAAAACGAGGCATCTGCATCGAAACGTATGGAATTGACGCAGAATCATCGAATTTGCATGCAGGAACGCCTTACAATCGATATCACGCAAGCGAAGACGAATGTTCGTGTACAAGTTATTTGCTGTGTCAGAATGAATATTCGCTTGCATAAACGATGCATCTGCATCGAAACGTATGGAATTGACACAGAAAAATCGGGTTTGCAGGTAGGACCGCGTTACAATCGATTTCATGCAAGCGACGACGATTGTACGTGTACAAGTTATTTTCTGTTCCAGAATGATGATTCGAATGCGAAAACGAGGCATCTGCATCGAAACGTATGGAATTGACGCAGAAACGCGTTACAATCGAGTTCATGCAAGCGTCGACGAATGTTCGTGTACAAGTTATTTTATGTTCCAGAATGAAGATCCGCGTGCAAAAAGGATGCATCCGCATCTCAATGTATGGAATTGACACAGACACAACGAGTTTGCATGTAGGACCGCGTTACAATCGATTTCATGCAAGCGACGACGAATGTTCGTGTACAAGTTATTTTCTGTTCGAGATTGTGCTTTCACGTGCAAAATCGCTGCATCCGCATCGAAACGTATGGAATTGACGCAGAATCATCGAATTTGCATGCAGGAACGCCTTACAATCGATTTCACGCAAGCGAAGACGAATGTTCGTGAACAAGTTATTTTCTGTGTCAATGAATATTCGCTTGCATAAACGATGCATCTGCATCGAAACGTATGGAATTGACACAGAAACATCGGGTTTGCAGGTAGGGCCGCGTTACAATCGATTTCATGCAAGCGACGACGATTGTACGTGTACAAGTTATTTTCTGTTCCACAATGAAGATTCGAATGCGAAAACGAGGCATCTGCATCGAAACGTATGGAATTGACACAGACACAACGAGTTTGCATGTAGGACCGCGTTACAATCGATTTCATGCAAGCGACGACGAATGTTCGTGTACAAGTTATTTTCTGTTCGAGATTGTGCTTTCACGTGCAAAATCGCTGCATCCGCATCGAAATGTATGGAGTTGACACAGAAACAACGAGTTTGCAGGTAGGACCGTGTTTCAATCGATTTCATGCAAGCGACGACGAATGTTCGTGTACAAGTTATTTTCTGTTCAAGATTGTGCTTTCACGTGCAAAATCGCTGCATCCGCATCGAAAGGTATGGAATTGACGCAGAATCATCGAATTTGCATGCAGGAACGCCTTACAATCGATTTCACGCAAGCGAAGACGAATGTTCGTGTACAAGTTATTTTATGTTCCAGAATGAAGATCCGCGTGCAAAAAGGATGCGTCCTCATCGAAATGTATGGAATTGACACAGACACAACGAGTTTGCATGTAGGACCGCGTTACAATCGATTTCATGCAAGCGACGACAAATGTTCGTGTACAAGTTATTTTCTGTTCGAGATTGTGCTTTCACGTGCAAAATCGCTGCATCCGCATCGAAACGTATGGAATTGACGCAGAATCATCGAATTTGCATGCAGGAACGCCTTACAATCGATTTCACGCAAGCGAAGACGAATGTTCGTGAACAAGTTATTTTCTGTGTCAGAATGAATATTCGCTTGCATAAACGATGCATCTGCATCGAAACGTATGGAATTGACACAGAAACATCGGGTTTGCAGGTAGGACCGCGTTACAATCGATTTCATGCAAGCGACGACGATTGTACGTGTACAAGTTATTTTCTGTTCCACAATGAAGATTCGAATGCGAAAACGAGGCATCTGCATCGAAACGTATGGAATTGACACAGACACAACGAGTTTGCATGTAGGACCGCGTTACAATCGATTTCATGCAAGCGACGACGAATGTTCGTGTACAAGTTATTTTCTGTTCGAGATTGTGCTTTCACGTGCAAAATCGCTGCATCCGCATCGAAATGTATGGAGTTGACACAGAAACAACGAGTTTGCAGGTAGGACCGTGTTTCAATCGATTTCATGCAAGCGACGACGAATGTTCGTGTACAAGTTATTTTCTGTTCGAGATTGTGCTTTCACGTGCAAAATCGCTGCATCCGCATCGAAACGTATGGAATTGACGCAGAATCATCGAATTTGCATGCAGGAACGCCTTACAATCGATATCACGCAAGCGAAGACGAATGTTCGTGTACAAGTTATTTTCTGTGTCAGAATGAATATTCGCTTGCATAAACGATGCATCTGCATCGAAACGTATGGAATTGACACAGAAAAATCGGGTTTGCAGGTAGGACCGCGTTACAATCGATTTCATGCAAGCGACGACGAATGTTCGTGTACAAGTTATTTTCTGTTCGAGATTGTGCTTTCACGTGCAAAATCGCTGCATCCGCATCGAAACGTATGGAATTGACGCAGAATCATCGAATTTGCATGCAGGAACGCCTTACAATCGATATCACGCAAGCGAAGACGAATGTTCGTGTACAAGTTATTTTCTGTGTCAGAATGAATATTCGCTTGCATAAACGATGCATCTGCATCTCAATGTATGGAGTTGACACCGAAACAACGAGTGTGCAGGTAGGACCGCGTTACAATCGATTTCATGCAAGCGACGACGAATGTTCGTGTACAAGTTATTTTCTGTTCGAGATTGTGCTTTCACGTGCAAAATCGCTGCATCCGCTTCGAAATGTATGGAATTGACACAGAAACAACGAGTTTACAGGTAGGACCGCGTTACAATCGATTTCATGCAAGTGACGACGAATGTTCGTGTACAAGTTATTTTCTGTTCGAGATTGTGCTTTCACGTGCAAAATCGCTGCATCCGCTTCGAAACGATGGAATTGACACAGAAACATCGGGTTTGCAGGTATTACCGCGTGACAATCGATTTCATGCAAACGACGACGAATGTTCGTGTACATGTTCTTTTCTGTGTCAGAATGAATATTCGCTTGCATAAACGATGCATCTGCATCGAAACGTATGGAATTGACACAGAAAAATCGGGTTTGCAGGTAGGACCGCGTTACAATCGATTTCATGCAAGCGACGACGATTGTACGTGTACAAGTTATTTTCTGTTCCAGAATGATGATTCGAATGCGAAAACGAGGCATCTGCATCGAAACGTATGGAATTGACGCAGAAACGCGTTACAATCGAGTTCATGCAAGCGTCGACGAATGTCCGTGTACAAGTTATTTTATGTTCCAGAATGAAGATCCGCGTGCAAAAAGGATGCATCCGCATCGAAACGTATGGAATTGACGCAGAATCATCGAATTTGCATGCAGGAACGCCTTACAATCGATTTCACGCAAGCGAAGACGAATGTTCGTGTACAAGTTATTTTATGTTCCAGAATGAAGATCCGCGTGCAAAAAGGATGCATCCGCATCGAAATGTATGGAGTTGACACAGAAACAACGAGTTTGCAGGTAGCACCGCGTTACAATCGATTTCATGCAAGCGACGACGAATGTTCGTGTACAAGTTATTTTCTGTTCGAGATTGTGCTTTCACGTGCAAAATCGCTGCATCCGCATCGAAACGTATGGAATTGACGCAGAATCATCGAATTTGCATGCAGGAACGCCTTACAATCGATATCACGCAAGCGAAGACGAATGTTCGTGTACAAGTTATTTTCTGTGTCAGAATGAATATTCGCTTGCATAAACGATGCATCTGCATCTCAATGTATGGAGTTGACACCGAAACAACGAGTGTGCATGTAGGACCGCGTTACAATCGATTTCATGCAAGCGACGACGAATGTTCGTGTACAAGTTATTTTCTGTTCGAGATTGTGCTTTCACGTGCAAAATCGCTGCATCCGCTTCGAAATGTATGGAATTGACACAGAAACAACGAGTTTACAGGTAGGACCGCGTTACAATCGATTTCATGCAAGTGACGACGAATGTTCGTGTACAAGTTATTTTCTGTTCGAGATTGTGCTTTCACGTGCAAAATCGCTGCATCCGCTTCGAAACGATGGAATTGACACAGAAACATCGGGTTTGCAGGTATTACCGCGTGACAATCGATTTCATGCAAACGACGACGAATGTTCGTGTACATGTTCTTTTCTGTGTCAGAATGAATATTCGCTTGCATAAACGATGCATCTGCATCGAAACGTATGGAATTGACACAGAAAAATCGGGTTTGCAGGTAGGACCGCGTTACAATCGATTTCATGCAAGCGACGACGATTGTACGTGTACAAGTTATTTTCTGTTCCAGAATGATGATTCGAATGCGAAAACGAGGCATCTGCATCGAAACGTATGGAATTGACGCAGAAACGCGTTACAATCGAGTTCATGCAAGCGTCGACGAATGTCCGTGTACAAGTTATTTTATGTTCCAGAATGAAGATCCGCGTGCAAAAAGGATGCATCCGCATCGAAACGTATGGAATTGACGCAGAATCATCGAATTTGCATGCAGGAACGCCTTACAATCGATTTCACGCAAGCGAAGACGAATGTTCGTGTACAAGTTATTTTATGTTCCAGAATGAAGATCCGCGTGCAAAAAGGATGCATCCGCATCGAAATGTATGGAGTTGACACAGAAACAACGAGTTTGCAGGTAGCACCGCGTTACAATCGATTTCATGCAAGCGACGACGAATGTTCGTGTACAAGTTATTTTCTGTTCGAGATTGTGCTTTCACGTGCAAAATCGCTGCATCCGCTTCGAAATGTATGGAATTGACACAGAAACAACGAGTTTACAGGTAGGACCGCGTTACAATCGATTTCATGCAAGTGACGACGAATGTTCGTGTACAAGTTATTTTCTGTTCGAGATTGTGCTTTCACGTGCAAAATCGCTGCATCCGCTTCGAAACGATGGAATTGACACAGAAACATCGGGTTTGCAGGTATTACCGCGTGACAATCGATTTCATGCAAACGACGACGAATGTTCGTGTACATGTTCTTTTCTGTGTCAGAATGAATATTCGCTTGCATAAACGATGCATCTGCATCGAAACGTATGGAATTGACACAGAAACAACGAGTTTACAGGTAGGACCGCATTACAATAGATTTCATGCAAGTGACGACGAATGTTCGTGTACAAGTTATTTTCTGTTCGAGATTGTGCTTTCACGTGCATAATCGCTGCATCCGCTTCGAAACGTATGGAATTGACACAGAAACATCGGGTTTGCAGGTATTACCGCGTTACAATCGATTTCATGCAAGCGACGACGAATGTTCGTGTACAAGTTATTTTCTGTTCGAGATTGTGCTTTCACGTGCAAAATCGCTGCATCCGCATCGAAACGTATGGAATTGACGCAGTATCATCGAATTTGCATGCAGGAACGCCTTACAATCGATTTCACGCAAGCGAAGACGAATGTTCGTGTACAAGTTATTTTCTGTGTCAGAATGAATATTCGCTTGCATAAACGATGCATCTGCATCGAAACGTATGGAATTGACACAGAAACATCGGGTTTGCAGGTAGGACCGCGTTACAATCGATTTCATGCAAGCGACGACGATTGTACGTGTACAAGTTATTTTCTGTTCCAGAATGATGATTCGAATGCGAAAACGAGGCATCTGCATCGAAACGTATGGAATTGACGCAGAAACGCGTTACAATCGAGTTCATGCAAGCGTCGACGAATGTTCGTGTACAAGTTATTTTATGTTCCAGAATGAAGATCCGCGTGCAAAAAGGATGCATCCGCATCTCAATGTATGGAATTGGCACAGACACAACGAATTTGCATGCAGGAACGCCTTACAATCGATTTCACGCAAGCGAAGACGAATGTTCGTGAACAAGTTATTTTCTGTGTCAGAATGAATATTCGCTTGCATAAACGATGCATCTGCATCGAAACGTATGGAATTGACACAGAAACATCGGGTTTGCAGGTAGGACCGCGTTACAATCGATTTCATGCAAGCGACGACGATTGTACGTGTACAAGTTATTTTCTGTTCCACAATGAAGATTCGAATGCGAAAACGAGGCATCTGCATCGAAACGTATGGAATTGACGCAGAATCATCGAATTTGCATGCAGGAACGCGTTACAATCGATTTCACGCAAGCGAAGACGAATGTTCGTGTACAAGTTATTTTCTCTTCGAGATTGTGCTTTCACGTGCAAAATCGCTGCATCCGCTTCGAAACGTATGGAATTGACACACAAACATCGGGTTTGCAGGTATTACCGCGTTACAATCGATTTCATGCAAGCGACGACGAATGTTCGTGTACAAGTTATTTTCTGTTCGAGATTGTCCTTTCACGTGCAAAATCGCTGCATCCGCATCGAAACGTATGGAATTGACGCAGAATCATCGAATTTGCATGCAGGAACGCCTTACAATCGATTTCACGCAAGCGAAGACGAATGTTCGTGTACAAGTTATTTTCTGTGTCAGAATGAATATTCGCTTGCATAAACGATGCATCTGCATCGAAACGTATGGAATTGACACAGAAAAATCGGGTTTGCAGGTAGGACCGCGTTACAATCGACTTCATGCAAGCGACGACGATTGTACGTGTACAAGTTATTTTCTGTTCCAGAATGATGATTCGAATGCGAAAACGAGGCATCTGCATCGAAACGTATGCAATTGACGCAGAAACGCGTTACAATCGAGTTCATGCAAGCGTCGACGAATGTTCGTGTACAAGTTATTTTATGTTCCAGAATGAAGATCCGCGTGCAAAAAGGATGCATCCGCATCGAAACGTATGGAATTGACGCAGAATCATCGAATTTGCATGCAGGAACGCCTTACAATCGATTTCACGCAAGCGAAGACGAATGTTCGTGAACAAGTTATTTTCTGTTCGAGATTGTGCTTTCATGTGCAAAATCGCTGCATCCGCATCGAAACGTATGGAATTGACGCAGAATCATCGAATTTGCATGCAGGAACGCCTTACAATCGATTTCACGCAAGCGAAGACGAATGTTCGTGTACAAGTTATTTTATGTTCCAGAATGAAGATCCGCGTGCAAAAAGGATGCATCCGCATCGCAATGTATGGAGTTGACACAGAAACAACGAGTTTGCAGGTAGGACCGTGTTTCAATCGATTTCATGCAAGCGACGACGAATGTTCGTGTACAAGTTATTTTCTGTTCGAGATTGTGCTTTCACGTGCAAAATCGCTGCATCCGCTTCGAAACGTATGGAATTGACACAGAAACATCGAGTTTGCAGGTATTACCGCGTTACAATCGATTTCACGCAAGCGAAGACGAATGTTCGTGTACAAGTTATTTTATGTTCCAGAATGAAGATCCGCGTGCAAAAAGGATGCATCCGCATCGCAATGTATGGAGTTGACACAGAAACAACGAGTTTGCAGGTAGGACCGTGTTTCAATCGATTTCATGCAAGCGACGACGAATGTTCGTGTACAAGTTATTTTCTGTTCGAGATTGTGCTTTCACGTGCAAAATCGCTGCATCCGCTTCGAAACGATGGAATTGACACAGAAACATCGGGTTTGCAGGTATTACCGCGTGACAATCGATTTCATGCAAACGACGACGAATGTTCGTGTACATGTTCTTTTCTGTGTCAGAATGAATATTCGCTTGCATAAACGATGCATCTGCATCGAAACGTATGGAATTGACACAGAAACAACGAGTTTACAGGTAGGACCGCATTACAATAGATTTCATGCAAGTGACGACGAATGTTCGTGTACAAGTTATTTTCTGTTCGAGATTGTGCTTTCACGTGCATAATCGCTGCATCCGCTTCGAAACGTATGGAATTGACACAGAAACATCGGGTTTGCAGGTATTACCGCGTTACAATCGATTTCATGCAAGCGACGACGAATGTTCGTGTACAAGTTATTTTCTGTTCGAGATTGTGCTTTCACGTGCAAAATCGCTGCATCCGCATCGAAACGTATGGAATTGACGCAGTATCATCGAATTTGCATGCAGGAACGCCTTACAATCGATTTCACGCAAGCGAAGACGAATGTTCGTGTACAAGTTATTTTCTGTGTCAGAATGAATATTCGCTTGCATAAACGATGCATCTGCATCGAAACGTATGGAATTGACACAGAAACATCGGGTTTGCAGGTAGGACCGCGTTACAATCGATTTCATGCAAGCGACGACGATTGTACGTGTACAAGTTATTTTCTGTTCCACAATGAAGATTCGAATGCGAAAACGAGGCATCTGCATCGAAACGTATGGAATTGACGCAGAATCATCGAATTTGCATGCAGGAACGCGTTACAATCGATTTCACGCAAGCGAAGACGAATGTTCGTGTACAAGTTATTTTCTCTTCGAGATTGTGCTTTCACGTGCAAAATCGCTGCATCCGCTTCGAAACGTATGGAATTGACACACAAACATCGGGTTTGCAGGTATTACCGCGTTACAATCGATTTCATGCAAGCGACGACGAATGTTCGTGTACAAGTTATTTTCTGTTCGAGATTGTCCTTTCACGTGCAAAATCGCTGCATCCGCATCGAAACGTATGGAATTGACGCAGAATCATCGAATTTGCATGCAGGAACGCCTTACAATCGATTTCACGCAAGCGAAGACGAATGTTCGTGTACAAGTTATTTTCTGTGTCAGAATGAATATTCGCTTGCATAAACGATGCATCTGCATCGAAACGTATGGAATTGACACAGAAAAATCGGGTTTGCAGGTAGGACCGCGTTACAATCGACTTCATGCAAGCGACGACGATTGTACGTGTACAAGTTATTTTCTGTTCCAGAATGATGATTCGAATGCGAAAACGAGGCATCTGCATCGAAACGTATGCAATTGACGCAGAAACGCGTTACAATCGAGTTCATGCAAGCGTCGACGAATGTTCGTGTACAAGTTATTTTATGTTCCAGAATGAAGATCCGCGTGCAAAAAGGATGCATCCGCATCGAAACGTATGGAATTGACGCAGAATCATCGAATTTGCATGCAGGAACGCCTTACAATCGATTTCACGCAAGCGAAGACGAATGTTCGTGAACAAGTTATTTTCTGTTCGAGATTGTGCTTTCATGTGCAAAATCGCTGCATCCGCATCGAAACGTATGGAATTGACGCAGAATCATCGAATTTGCATGCAGGAACGCCTTACAATCGATTTCACGCAAGCGAAGACGAATGTTCGTGTACAAGTTATTTTATGTTCCAGAATGAAGATCCGCGTGCAAAAAGGATGCATCCGCATCGCAATGTATGGAGTTGACACAGAAACAACGAGTTTGCAGGTAGGACCGTGTTTCAATCGATTTCATGCAAGCGACGACGAATGTTCGTGTACAAGTTATTTTCTGTTCGAGATTGTGCTTTCACGTGCAAAATCGCTGCATCCGCTTCGAAACGTATGGAATTGACACAGAAACATCGAGTTTGCAGGTATTACCGCGTTACAATCGATTTCACGCAAGCGAAGACGAATGTTCGTGTACAAGTTATTTTCTGTGTCATAATGAATATTCGCTTGCATAAACGATGCATCTGCATCGAAACGTATGGAATTGACACAGAAAAATCGGGTTTGCAGGTAGGACCGCGTTACAATCGATTTCATGCAAGCGACGACGATTGTACGTGTACAAGTTATTTTCTGTTCCACAATGAAGATTCGAATGCGAAAACGAGGCATCTGCATCGAAACGTATGGAATTGACGCAGAATCATCGAATTTGCATGCAGGAACGCGTTACAATCGATTTCATGCAAGCGTCGACGAATGTTCGTGTACAAGTTATTTTATGTTCCAGAATGAAGATCCGCGTGCAAAAAGGATGCATCCGCATCTCAATGTATGAAATTGACACAGACACAACGAATTTGCATGCAGGAACGCCTTACAATCGATTTCATGCAAGCGAAGACGAATGTTCGTGAACAAGGTATTTTCTGTGTCAGAATGAATATTCGCTTGCATAAACGATGCATGTGCATCGAAACGTATGGAATTGACACAGAAACATCGGGTTTGCAGGTAGGACCGCGTTACAATCGATTTCATGCAAGCGACGACGATTGTACGTGTACAAGTTATTTTCTGTTCCACAATGAAGATTCGAATGCGAAAACGAGGCATCTGCATCGAAACGTATGGAATTGACGCAGAATCATCGAATTTGCATGCAGGAACGCGTTACAATCGATTTCACGCAAGCGAAGACGAATGTTCGTGTACAAGTTATTTTCTGTTCGAGATTGTCCTTTCACGTGCAAAATCGCTGCATCCGCTTCGAAACGTATGGAATTGACACACAAACATCGGGTTTGCAGGTATTAGCGCGTTCAATCGATTTCATGCAAGCGATGACGAATGTTCGTGTACAAGTTATTTTCTGTTCGAGATTGTCCTTTCACGTGCAAAATCGCTGCATCCGCATCGAAACGTATGGAATGGACGCAGAATCATCGAATTTGCATGCAGGAACGCCTTACAATCGATTTCACGCAAGCGAAGACGAATGTTCGTGTACAAGTTATTTTCTGTGTCAGAATGAATATTCGCTTGCATAAACGATGCATCTGCATCGAAACGTATGGAATTGACACAGAAAAATCGGGTTTGCAGGTAGGACCGCGTTACAATCGATTTCATGCAAGCGACGACGAATGTACGTGTACAAGTTATTTTCTGTTCCAGAATGATGATTCGAATGCGAAAACGAGGCATCTGCATCGAAACGTATGGAATTGACGCAGAAACGCGTTACAATCGAGTTCATGCAAGCGTCGACGAATGTTCGTGTACAAGTTATTTTATGTTCCAGAATGAAGATCCGCGTGCAAAAAGGATGCGTCCGCATCGAAATGTATGGAATTGACACAGAAACAACGAGTTTACAGGTAGGACCGCGTTACAATAGATTTCATGCAAGTGACGACGAATGTTCGTGTACAAGTTATTTTATGTTCGAGATTGTGCTTTCACGTGCAAAATCGCTGCATCCGCATCGAAACGTATGGAATTGACGCAGAATCATCGAATTTGCATGCAGGAACGCCTTACAATCGATTTCACGCAAGCGAAGACGAATGTTCGTGTACAAGTTATTTTATGTTCCAGAATGAAGATCCGCGTGCAAAAAGGATGCATCCGCATCGAAATGTATGGAGTTGTCACAGAAACAACGAGTTTGCAGGTAGGACCGCGTTACAATCGATTTCATGCAAGCGACGACGAATGTTCGTGTACAAGTTATTTTCTGTTTCAGAATGATGATTCGAATGCGAAATCGAGGCATCTGCATCGAAACGTATTTAATGGACGCAGAAACGCGTTACAATCGAGTTCATGCAAGCGTCGACGAATGTTGGTGTACAAGTTCTTTTCTGTGTCAGAATGAAGATTCGCTTGCAAAAACGATGCATCTGCATCGAAACGTATGGAATTGACACATAAACATCGGGTTTGCAGGTAGGACCGCGTTACAATCGATTTCATGCAAGCGACGACGAATGTACGTGTACAAGTTATTTTCTGTTCCAGAATGATGATTCGAATGCGAAAACGAGTCATCTGCATCGAAACGTATGGAATTGACGCAGAAACGCGTTACAATCGAGTTCATGCAAGCGTCGACGAATGTTCGTGTACAAGTTATTTTATGTTCCAGAATGAAGATCCGCGTGCAAAAAGGATGCGTCCGCATCGAAATGTATGGAATTGACACAGAAACAACGAGTTTACAGGTAGGACCGCGTTACAATCGATTTCATGCAAGTGACGACGAATGTTCGTGTACAAGTTATTTTATGTTCGAGATTGTGCTTTCACGTGCAAAATCGCTGCATCCGCATCGAAACGTATGGAATTGACGCAGAATCATCGAATTTGCATGCAGGAACGCCTTACAATCGATTTCACGCAAGCGAAGACGAATGTTCGTGTACAAGTTATTTTATGTTCCAGAATGAAGATCCGCGTGCAAAAAGGATGCATCCGCATCGAAATGTATGGAGTTGTCACAGAAACAACGAGTTTGCAGGTAGGACCGCGTTACAATCGATTTCATGCAAGCGACGACGAATGTTCGTGTACAAGTTATTTTCTGTTTCAGAATGATGATTCGAATGCGAAATCGAGGCATCTGCATCGAAACGTATTTAATGGACGCAGAAACGCGTTACAATCGAGTTCATGCAAGCGTCGACGAATGTTGGTGTACAAGTTCTTTTCTGTGTCAGAATGAAGATTCGCTTGCAAAAACGATGCATCTGCATCGAAACGTATGGAATTGACACATAAACATCGGGTTTGCAGGTAGGACCGCGTTACAATCGATTTCATGCAAGCGACGACGAATGTACGTGTACAAGTTATTTTCTGTTCCAGAATGATGATTCGAATGCGAAAACGAGTCATCTGCATCGAAACGTATGGAATTGACGCAGAAACGCGTTACAATCGAGTTCATGCAAGCGTCGACGAATGTTCGTGTACAAGTTATTTTATGTTCCAGAATGAAGATCCGCGTGCAAAAAGGATGCGTCCGCATCGAAATGTATGGAATTGACACAGAAACAACGAGTTTACAGGTAGGACCGCGTTACAATAGATTTCATGCAAGTGACGACGAATGTTCGTGTACAAGTTATTTTCTGTTCGAGATTGTGCTTTCACGTGCATAATCGCTGCATCCTCATCGAAACGTATGGAATTGACGCAGAATCATCGAATTTGCATGCAGGAACGCCTTACAATCGATTTCACGCAAGCGAAGACGAATGTTCGTGTTCAAGTTATTTTCTGTGTCAAAATGAATATTCGCTTGCATAAACGATGCATCTGCATCGAAACGTATGGAATTGACACAGAAACATCGGGTTTGCAGGTAGGACCGCGTTACAATCGATTTCATGCAAGCGACGACGAATGTACGTGTACAAGTTATTTTCTGTTCCAGAATGATGATTCGAATGCGAAAACGAGGCATCTGCATCGAAACGTATGGAATTGACGCAGAAAGGCGTTACAATCGAGTTCATGCAAGCGTCGACGAATGTTCGTGTACAAGTTATTTTATGTTCCAGAATGAAGATCCGCGTGCAAAAAGGATGCGTCCGCATCGAAATGTATGGAATTGACACAGAAACAACGAGTTTACAGGTAGGACCGCGTTACAATAGATTTCATGCAAGTGACGACGAATGTTCGTGTACAAGTTATTTTCTGTTCGAGATTGTGCTTTCACGTGCATAATCGCTGCATCCTCATCGAAACGTATGGAATTGACGCAGAATCATCGAATTTGCATGCAGGAACGCCTTACAATCGATTTCACGCAAGCGAAGACGAATGTTCGTGTTCAAGTTATTTTCTGTGTCAAAATGAATATTCGCTTGCATAAACGATGCATCTGCATCGAAACGTATGGAATTGACACAGAAACATCGGGTTTGCAGGTAGGACCGCGTTACAATCGATTTCATGCAAGCGACGACGATTGTACGTGTACAAGTTATTTTCTGTTCCAGAATGATGATTCGAATGCGAAAACGAGGCATGTGCATCGAAACGTATGGATTGACGCAGAAACGCGTTACAATCGAGTTCATGCAAGCGTCGACAAATGTTCGTGTACAAGTTATTTTATGTTCCAGAATGAAGACCCGCGTGCAAAAAGGATGCGTCCGCATCGAAATGTATGGAATTGACACAGGAACAACGAGTTTACAGGTAGGACCGCGTTACAATCGATTTCATGCAAGTGACGACGAATGTTCGTGTACAAGTTATTTTCTGTTCGAGATTGTGCTTTCACGTGCAAAATCGCTACATCCTCATCGAAACGTATGGAATTCACACAGAAACATCGAGTTTGCATGCAGGATCGCGTTACAATCGATTTCATGCAAGCGACGACGAATGTTCGTGTACAAGTTATTTTCTGTTCGAGATTGTGCTTTCACGTGCAAAATCGCTGCATCCGCATCGAAACGTATGGAATTGACGCAGAATCATCGAATTTGCATGCAGGAACGCCTTACAACCGATTTCACGCAAGCGAAGACGAATGTTCGTGTACAAGTTATTTTATGTTCCAGAATGAAGATCCGCGTGCAAAAAGGATGCATCCGCATCGAAATGTATGGAATTGACACAGAAACAACGAGATTACAGGTAGGACCGCGTTACAATAGATTTCATGCAAGTGACGACGAATGTTCGTGTACAAGTTATTTTCTGTGTCAGAATGAAGATTCGCTTGTAAAAACGATGCATCTGCATCGAAACGTATGGAATTGACACAGAAACATCGGGTTTGCAGGTAGGACCGCGTTACAATAGATTTCATGCAAGCGACGACGAATGTTCGTGTACAAGTTATTTTATGTTCCAGAATGAAGATCCGCGTGCAAAAAGGATGCATCCGCATCGAAATGTATGGAATTGACACAGAAACAACGAGATTACAGGTAGGACCGCGTTACAATAGATTTCATGCAAGTGACGACGAATGTTCGTGTACAAGTTATTTTCTGTGTCAGAATGAATATTCGCTTGCATAAACGATGCATCTGCATCGAAACGTATGGAATTGACACAGAAAAATCGGGTTTGCAGGTAGGACCGCGTTACAATCGATTTCATGCAAGCGACGACGAATGTACGTGTACAAGTTATTTTCTGTTCCAGAATGATGATTCGAATGCGAAAACGAGGCATCTGCATCGAAACGTATGGAATTGACGCAGAAACGCGTTACAATCGAGTTCATGCAAGCGTCGACGAATGTTCGTGTACAAGTTATTTTATGTTCCAGAATGAAGATCCGCGTGCAAAAAGGATGCGTCCGCATCGAAATGTATGGAATTGACACAGAAACAACGAGTTTACAGGTAGGACCGCGTTACAATAGATTTCATGCAAGTGACGACGAATGTTCGTGTACAAGTTATTTTATGTTCGAGATTGTGCTTTCACGTGCAAAATCGCTGCATCCGCATCGAAACGTATGGAATTGACGCAGAATCATCGAATTTGCATGCAGGAACGCCTTACAATCGATTTCACGCAAGCGAAGACGAATGTTCGTGTACAAGTTATTTTATGTTCCAGAATGAAGATCCGCGTGCAAAAAGGATGCATCCGCATCGAAATGTATGGAGTTGTCACAGAAACAACGAGTTTGCAGGTAGGACCGCGTTACAATCGATTTCATGCAAGCGACGACGAATGTTCGTGTACAAGTTATTTTCTGTTTCAGAATGATGATTCGAATGCGAAATCGAGGCATCTGCATCGAAACGTATTTAATGGACGCAGAAACGCGTTACAATCGAGTTCATGCAAGCGTCGACGAATGTTGGTGTACAAGTTCTTTTCTGTGTCAGAATGAAGATTCGCTTGCAAAAACGATGCATCTGCATCGAAACGTATGGAATTGACACATAAACATCGGGTTTGCAGGTAGGACCGCGTTACAATCGATTTCATGCAAGCGACGACGAATGTACGTGTACAAGTTATTTTCTGTTCCAGAATGATGATTCGAATGCGAAAACGAGTCATCTGCATCGAAACGTATGGAATTGACGCAGAAACGCGTTACAATCGAGTTCATGCAAGCGTCGACGAATGTTCGTGTACAAGTTATTTTATGTTCCAGAATGAAGATCCGCGTGCAAAAAGGATGCGTCCGCATCGAAATGTATGGAATTGACACAGAAACAACGAGTTTACAGGTAGGACCGCGTTACAATCGATTTCATGCAAGTGACGACGAATGTTCGTGTACAAGTTATTTTATGTTCGAGATTGTGCTTTCACGTGCAAAATCGCTGCATCCGCATCGAAACGTATGGAATTGACGCAGAATCATCGAATTTGCATGCAGGAACGCCTTACAATCGATTTCACGCAAGCGAAGACGAATGTTCGTGTACAAGTTATTTTATGTTCCAGAATGAAGATCCGCGTGCAAAAAGGATGCATCCGCATCGAAATGTATGGAGTTGTCACAGAAACAACGAGTTTGCAGGTAGGACCGCGTTACAATCGATTTCATGCAAGCGACGACGAATGTTCGTGTACAAGTTATTTTCTGTTTCAGAATGATGATTCGAATGCGAAATCGAGGCATCTGCATCGAAACGTATTTAATGGACGCAGAAACGCGTTACAATCGAGTTCATGCAAGCGTCGACGAATGTTGGTGTACAAGTTCTTTTCTGTGTCAGAATGAAGATTCGCTTGCAAAAACGATGCATCTGCATCGAAACGTATGGAATTGACACATAAACATCGGGTTTGCAGGTAGGACCGCGTTACAATCGATTTCATGCAAGCGACGACGAATGTACGTGTACAAGTTATTTTCTGTTCCAGAATGATGATTCGAATGCGAAAACGAGTCATCTGCATCGAAACGTATGGAATTGACGCAGAAACGCGTTACAATCGAGTTCATGCAAGCGTCGACGAATGTTCGTGTACAAGTTATTTTATGTTCCAGAATGAAGATCCGCGTGCAAAAAGGATGCGTCCGCATCGAAATGTATGGAATTGACACAGAAACAACGAGTTTACAGGTAGGACCGCGTTACAATAGATTTCATGCAAGTGACGACGAATGTTCGTGTACAAGTTATTTTCTGTTCGAGATTGTGCTTTCACGTGCATAATCGCTGCATCCTCATCGAAACGTATGGAATTGACGCAGAATCATCGAATTTGCATGCAGGAACGCCTTACAATCGATTTCACGCAAGCGAAGACGAATGTTCGTGTTCAAGTTATTTTCTGTGTCAAAATGAATATTCGCTTGCATAAACGATGCATCTGCATCGAAACGTATGGAATTGACACAGAAACATCGGGTTTGCAGGTAGGACCGCGTTACAATCGATTTCATGCAAGCGACGACGAATGTACGTGTACAAGTTATTTTCTGTTCCAGAATGATGATTCGAATGCGAAAACGAGGCATCTGCATCGAAACGTATGGAATTGACGCAGAAAGGCGTTACAATCGAGTTCATGCAAGCGTCGACGAATGTTCGTGTACAAGTTATTTTATGTTCCAGAATGAAGATCCGCGTGCAAAAAGGATGCGTCCGCATCGAAATGTATGGAATTGACACAGAAACAACGAGTTTACAGGTAGGACCGCGTTACAATAGATTTCATGCAAGTGACGACGAATGTTCGTGTACAAGTTATTTTCTGTTCGAGATTGTGCTTTCACGTGCATAATCGCTGCATCCTCATCGAAACGTATGGAATTGACGCAGAATCATCGAATTTGCATGCAGGAACGCCTTACAATCGATTTCACGCAAGCGAAGACGAATGTTCGTGTTCAAGTTATTTTCTGTGTCAAAATGAATATTCGCTTGCATAAACGATGCATCTGCATCGAAACGTATGGAATTGACACAGAAACATCGGGTTTGCAGGTAGGACCGCGTTACAATCGATTTCATGCAAGCGACGACGATTGTACGTGTACAAGTTATTTTCTGTTCCAGAATGATGATTCGAATGCGAAAACGAGGCATGTGCATCGAAACGTATGGATTGACGCAGAAACGCGTTACAATCGAGTTCATGCAAGCGTCGACAAATGTTCGTGTACAAGTTATTTTATGTTCCAGAATGAAGACCCGCGTGCAAAAAGGATGCGTCCGCATCGAAATGTATGGAATTGACACAGGAACAACGAGTTTACAGGTAGGACCGCGTTACAATCGATTTCATGCAAGTGACGACGAATGTTCGTGTACAAGTTATTTTCTGTTCGAGATTGTGCTTTCACGTGCAAAATCGCTACATCCTCATCGAAACGTATGGAATTGACGCAGAATCATCGAATTTGCATGCAGGAACGCCTTACAATCGATTTCACGCAAGCGAAGACGAATGTTCGTGAACAAGTTATTTTCTGTGTCAGAATGAATATTCGCTTGCATAAACGATGCATCTGCATCGAAACGTATGGAATTGACACAGAAACATCGGGTTTGCAGGTAGGACCGCGTTACAATCGATTTCATGCAAGCGACGACGATTGTACGTGTACAAGTTATTTTCTGTTCCACAATGAAGATTCGAATGCGAAAACGAGGCATCTGCATCGAAACGTATGGAATTGACACAGACACAACGAGTTTGCATGTAGGACCGCGTTACAATCGATTTCATGCAAGCGACGACGAATGTTCGTGTACAAGTTATTTTCTGTTCGAGATTGTGCTTTCACGTGCAAAATCGCTGCATCCGCATCGAAATGTATGGAGTTGACACAGAAACAACGAGTTTGCAGGTAGGACCGTGTTTCAATCGATTTCATGCAAGCGACGACGAATGTTCGTGTACAAGTTATTTTCTGTTCGAGATTGTGCTTTCACGTGCAAAATCGCTGCATCCGCATCGAAACGTATGGAATTGACGCAGAATCATCGAATTTGCATGCAGGAACGCCTTACAATCGATATCACGCAAGCGAAGACGAATGTTCGTGTACAAGTTATTTTCTGTGTCAGAATGAATATTCGCTTGCATAAACGATGCATCTGCATCGAAACGTATGGAATTGACACAGAAAAATCGGGTTTGCAGGTAGGACCGCGTTACAATCGATTTCATGCAAGCGACGACGAATGTTCGTGTACAAGTTATTTTCTGTTCGAGATTGTGCTTTCACGTGCAAAATCGCTGCATCCGCATCGAAACGTATGGAATTGACGCAGAATCATCGAATTTGCATGCAGGAACGCCTTACAATCGATATCACGCAAGCGAAGACGAATGTTCGTGTACAAGTTATTTTCTGTGTCAGAATGAATATTCGCTTGCATAAACGATGCATCTGCATCTCAATGTATGGAGTTGACACCGAAACAACGAGTGTGCAGGTAGGACCGCGTTACAATCGATTTCATGCAAGCGACGACGAATGTTCGTGTACAAGTTATTTTCTGTTCGAGATTGTGCTTTCACGTGCAAAATCGCTGCATCCGCTTCGAAATGTATGGAATTGACACAGAAACAACGAGTTTACAGGTAGGACCGCGTTACAATCGATTTCATGCAAGTGACGACGAATGTTCGTGTACAAGTTATTTTCTGTTCGAGATTGTGCTTTCACGTGCAAAATCGCTGCATCCGCTTCGAAACGATGGAATTGACACAGAAACATCGGGTTTGCAGGTATTACCGCGTGACAATCGATTTCATGCAAACGACGACGAATGTTCGTGTACATGTTCTTTTCTGTGTCAGAATGAATATTCGCTTGCATAAACGATGCATCTGCATCGAAACGTATGGAATTGACACAGAAAAATCGGGTTTGCAGGTAGGACCGCGTTACAATCGATTTCATGCAAGCGACGACGATTGTACGTGTACAAGTTATTTTCTGTTCCAGAATGATGATTCGAATGCGAAAACGAGGCATCTGCATCGAAACGTATGGAATTGACGCAGAATCATCGAATTTGCATGCAGGAACGCCTTACAATCGATTTCACGCAAGCGAAGACGAATGTTCGTGTACAAGTTATTTTATGTTCCAGAATGAAGATACGCGTGCAAAAAGGATGCATCCGCATCGAAATGTATGGAGTTGACACAGAAACAACGAGTTTGCAGGTAGCACCGCGTTACAATCGATTTCATGCAAGCGACGACGAATGTTCGTGTACAAGTTATTTTCTGTTCGAGATTGTGCTTTCACGTGCAAAATCGCTGCATCCGCTTCGAAATGTATGGAATTGACACAGAAACAACGAGTTTACAGGTAGGACCGCGTTACAATCGATTTCATGCAAGTGACGACGAATGTTCGTGTACAAGTTATTTTCTGTTCGAGATTGTGCTTTCACGTGCAAAATCGCTGCATCCGCTTCGAAACGATGGAATTGACACAGAAACATCGGGTTTGCAGGTATTACCGCGTGACAATCGATTTCATGCAAACGACGACGAATGTTCGTGTACATGTTCTTTTCTGTGTCAGAATGAATATTCGCTTGCATAAACGATGCATCTGCATCGAAACGTATGGAATTGACACAGAAACAACGAGTTTACAGGTAGGACCGCATTACAATAGATTTCATGCAAGTGACGACGAATGTTCGTGTACAAGTTATTTTCTGTTCGAGATTGTGCTTTCACGTGCATAATCGCTGCATCCGCTTCGAAACGTATGGAATTGACACAGAAACATCGGGTTTGCAGGTATTACCGCGTTACAATCGATTTCATGCAAGCGACGACGAATGTTCGTGTACAAGTTATTTTCTGTTCGAGATTGTGCTTTCACGTGCAAAATCGCTGCATCCGCATCGAAACGTATGGAATTGACGCAGTATCATCGAATTTGCATGCAGGAACGCCTTACAATCGATTTCACGCAAGCGAAGACGAATGTTCGTGTACAAGTTATTTTCTGTGTCAGAATGAATATTCGCTTGCATAAACGATGCATCTGCATCGAAACGTATGGAATTGACACAGAAACATCGGGTTTGCAGGTAGGACCGCGTTACAATCGATTTCATGCAAGCGACGACGATTGTACGTGTACAAGTTATTTTCTGTTCCAGAATGATGATTCGAATGCGAAAACGAGGCATCTGCATCGAAACGTATGGAATTGACGCAGAAACGCGTTACAATCGAGTTCATGCAAGCGTCGACGAATGTTCGTGTACAAGTTATTTTATGTTCCAGAATGAAGATCCGCGTGCAAAAAGGATGCATCCGCATCTCAATGTATGGAATTGGCACAGACACAACGAATTTGCATGCAGGAACGCCTTACAATCGATTTCACGCAAGCGAAGACGAATGTTCGTGAACAAGTTATTTTCTGTGTCAGAATGAATATTCGCTTGCATAAACGATGCATCTGCATCGAAACGTATGGAATTGACACAGAAACATCGGGTTTGCAGGTAGGACCGCGTTACAATCGATTTCATGCAAGCGACGACGATTGTACGTGTACAAGTTATTTTCTGTTCCACAATGAAGATTCGAATGCGAAAACGAGGCATCTGCATCGAAACGTATGGAATTGACGCAGAATCATCGAATTTGCATGCAGGAACGCGTTACAATCGATTTCACGCAAGCGAAGACGAATGTTCGTGTACAAGTTATTTTCTCTTCGAGATTGTGCTTTCACGTGCAAAATCGCTGCATCCGCTTCGAAACGTATGGAATTGACACACAAACATCGGGTTTGCAGGTATTACCGCGTTACAATCGATTTCATGCAAGCGACGACGAATGTTCGTGTACAAGTTATTTTCTGTTCGAGATTGTCCTTTCACGTGCAAAATCGCTGCATCCGCATCGAAACGTATGGAATTGACGCAGAATCATCGAATTTGCATGCAGGAACGCCTTACAATCGATTTCACGCAAGCGAAGACGAATGTTCGTGTACAAGTTATTTTCTGTGTCAGAATGAATATTCGCTTGCATAAACGATGCATCTGCATCGAAACGTATGGAATTGACACAGAAAAATCGGGTTTGCAGGTAGGACCGCGTTACAATCGACTTCATGCAAGCGACGACGATTGTACGTGTACAAGTTATTTTCTGTTCCAGAATGATGATTCGAATGCGAAAACGAGGCATCTGCATCGAAACGTATGCAATTGACGCAGAAACGCGTTACAATCGAGTTCATGCAAGCGTCGACGAATGTTCGTGTACAAGTTATTTTATGTTCCAGAATGAAGATCCGCGTGCAAAAAGGATGCATCCGCATCGAAACGTATGGAATTGACGCAGAATCATCGAATTTGCATGCAGGAACGCCTTACAATCGATTTCACGCAAGCGAAGACGAATGTTCGTGAACAAGTTATTTTCTGTTCGAGATTGTGCTTTCATGTGCAAAATCGCTGCATCCGCATCGAAACGTATGGAATTGACGCAGAATCATCGAATTTGCATGCAGGAACGCCTTACAATCGATTTCACGCAAGCGAAGACGAATGTTCGTGTACAAGTTATTTTATGTTCCAGAATGAAGATCCGCGTGCAAAAAGGATGCATCCGCATCGCAATGTATGGAGTTGACACAGAAACAACGAGTTTGCAGGTAGGACCGTGTTTCAATCGATTTCATGCAAGCGACGACGAATGTTCGTGTACAAGTTATTTTCTGTTCGAGATTGTGCTTTCACGTGCAAAATCGCTGCATCCGCTTCGAAACGTATGGAATTGACACAGAAACATCGAGTTTGCAGGTATTACCGCGTTACAATCGATTTCACGCAAGCGAAGACGAATGTTCGTGTACAAGTTATTTTATGTTCCAGAATGAAGATCCGCGTGCAAAAAGGATGCATCCGCATCGCAATGTATGGAGTTGACACAGAAACAACGAGTTTGCAGGTAGGACCGTGTTTCAATCGATTTCATGCAAGCGACGACGAATGTTCGTGTACAAGTTATTTTCTGTTCGAGATTGTGCTTTCACGTGCAAAATCGCTGCATCCGCTTCGAAACGATGGAATTGACACAGAAACATCGGGTTTGCAGGTATTACCGCGTGACAATCGATTTCATGCAAACGACGACGAATGTTCGTGTACATGTTCTTTTCTGTGTCAGAATGAATATTCGCTTGCATAAACGATGCATCTGCATCGAAACGTATGGAATTGACACAGAAACAACGAGTTTACAGGTAGGACCGCATTACAATAGATTTCATGCAAGTGACGACGAATGTTCGTGTACAAGTTATTTTCTGTTCGAGATTGTGCTTTCACGTGCATAATCGCTGCATCCGCTTCGAAACGTATGGAATTGACACAGAAACATCGGGTTTGCAGGTATTACCGCGTTACAATCGATTTCATGCAAGCGACGACGAATGTTCGTGTACAAGTTATTTTCTGTTCGAGATTGTGCTTTCACGTGCAAAATCGCTGCATCCGCATCGAAACGTATGGAATTGACGCAGTATCATCGAATTTGCATGCAGGAACGCCTTACAATCGATTTCACGCAAGCGAAGACGAATGTTCGTGTACAAGTTATTTTCTGTGTCAGAATGAATATTCGCTTGCATAAACGATGCATCTGCATCGAAACGTATGGAATTGACACAGAAACATCGGGTTTGCAGGTAGGACCGCGTTACAATCGATTTCATGCAAGCGACGACGATTGTACGTGTACAAGTTATTTTCTGTTCCAGAATGATGATTCGAATGCGAAAACGAGGCATCTGCATCGAAACGTATGGAATTGACGCAGAAACGCGTTACAATCGAGTTCATGCAAGCGTCGACGAATGTTCGTGTACAAGTTATTTTATGTTCCAGAATGAAGATCCGCGTGCAAAAAGGATGCATCCGCATCTCAATGTATGGAATTGGCACAGACACAACGAATTTGCATGCAGGAACGCCTTACAATCGATTTCACGCAAGCGAAGACGAATGTTCGTGAACAAGTTATTTTCTGTGTCAGAATGAATATTCGCTTGCATAAACGATGCATCTGCATCGAAACGTATGGAATTGACACAGAAACATCGGGTTTGCAGGTAGGACCGCGTTACAATCGATTTCATGCAAGCGACGACGATTGTACGTGTACAAGTTATTTTCTGTTCCACAATGAAGATTCGAATGCGAAAACGAGGCATCTGCATCGAAACGTATGGAATTGACGCAGAATCATCGAATTTGCATGCAGGAACGCGTTACAATCGATTTCACGCAAGCGAAGACGAATGTTCGTGTACAAGTTATTTTCTCTTCGAGATTGTGCTTTCACGTGCAAAATCGCTGCATCCGCTTCGAAACGTATGGAATTGACACACAAACATCGGGTTTGCAGGTATTACCGCGTTACAATCGATTTCATGCAAGCGACGACGAATGTTCGTGTACAAGTTATTTTCTGTTCGAGATTGTCCTTTCACGTGCAAAATCGCTGCATCCGCATCGAAACGTATGGAATTGACGCAGAATCATCGAATTTGCATGCAGGAACGCCTTACAATCGATTTCACGCAAGCGAAGACGAATGTTCGTGTACAAGTTATTTTCTGTGTCAGAATGAATATTCGCTTGCATAAACGATGCATCTGCATCGAAACGTATGGAATTGACACAGAAACAACGAGTTTGCAGGTAGGACCGTGTTTCAATCGATTTCATGCAAGCGACGACGAATGTTCGTGTACAAGTTATTTTCTGTTCGAGATTGTGCTTTCACGTGCAAAATCGCTGCATCCGCTTCGAAACGTATGGAATTGACACAGAAACATCGAGTTTGCAGGTATTACCGCGTTACAATCGATTTCACGCAAGCGAAGACGAATGTTCGTGTACAAGTTATTTTCTGTGTCATAATGAATATTCGCTTGCATAAACGATGCATCTGCATCGAAACGTATGGAATTGACACAGAAAAATCGGGTTTGCAGGTAGGACCGCGTTACAATCGATTTCATGCAAGCGACGACGATTGTACGTGTACAAGTTATTTTCTGTTCCACAATGAAGATTCGAATGCGAAAACGAGGCATCTGCATCGAAACGTATGGAATTGACGCAGAATCATCGAATTTGCATGCAGGAACGCGTTACAATCGATTTCATGCAAGCGTCGACGAATGTTCGTGTACAAGTTATTTTATGTTCCAGAATGAAGATCCGCGTGCAAAAAGGATGCATCCGCATCTCAATGTATGAAATTGACACAGACACAACGAATTTGCATGCAGGAACGCCTTACAATCGATTTCATGCAAGCGAAGACGAATGTTCGTGAACAAGGTATTTTCTGTGTCAGAATGAATATTCGCTTGCATAAACGATGCATGTGCATCGAAACGTATGGAATTGACACAGAAACATCGGGTTTGCAGGTAGGACCGCGTTACAATCGATTTCATGCAAGCGACGACGATTGTACGTGTACAAGTTATTTTCTGTTCCACAATGAAGATTCGAATGCGAAAACGAGGCATCTGCATCGAAACGTATGGAATTGACGCAGAATCATCGAATTTGCATGCAGGAACGCGTTACAATCGATTTCACGCAAGCGAAGACGAATGTTCGTGTACAAGTTATTTTCTGTTCGAGATTGTCCTTTCACGTGCAAAATCGCTGCATCCGCTTCGAAACGTATGGAATTGACACACAAACATCGGGTTTGCAGGTATTACCGCGTTCAATCGATTTCATGCAAGCGATGACGAATGTTCGTGTACAAGTTATTTTCTGTTCGAGATTGTCCTTTCACGTGCAAAATCGCTGCATCCGCATCGAAACGTATGGAATGGACGCAGAATCATCGAATTTGCATGCAGGAACGCCTTACAATCGATTTCACGCAAGCGAAGACGAATGTTCGTGTACAAGTTATTTTCTGTGTCAGAATGAATATTCGCTTGCATAAACGATGCATCTGCATCGAAACGTATGGAATTGACACAGAAAAATCGGGTTTGCAGGTAGGACCGCGTTACAATCGATTTCATGCAAGCGACGACGAATGTACGTGTACAAGTTATTTTCTGTTCCAGAATGATGATTCGAATGCGAAAACGAGGCATCTGCATCGAAACGTATGGAATTGACGCAGAAACGCGTTACAATCGAGTTCATGCAAGCGTCGACGAATGTTCGTGTACAAGTTATTTTATGTTCCAGAATGAAGATCCGCGTGCAAAAAGGATGCGTCCGCATCGAAATGTATGGAATTGACACAGAAACAACGAGTTTACAGGTAGGACCGCGTTACAATAGATTTCATGCAAGTGACGACGAATGTTCGTGTACAAGTTATTTTATGTTCGAGATTGTGCTTTCACGTGCAAAATCGCTGCATCCGCATCGAAACGTATGGAATTGACGCAGAATCATCGAATTTGCATGCAGGAACGCCTTACAATCGATTTCACGCAAGCGAAGACGAATGTTCGTGTACAAGTTATTTTATGTTCCAGAATGAAGATCCGCGTGCAAAAAGGATGCATCCGCATCGAAATGTATGGAGTTGTCACAGAAACAACGAGTTTGCAGGTAGGACCGCGTTACAATCGATTTCATGCAAGCGACGACGAATGTTCGTGTACAAGTTATTTTCTGTTTCAGAATGATGATTCGAATGCGAAATCGAGGCATCTGCATCGAAACGTATTTAATGGACGCAGAAACGCGTTACAATCGAGTTCATGCAAGCGTCGACGAATGTTGGTGTACAAGTTCTTTTCTGTGTCAGAATGAAGATTCGCTTGCAAAAACGATGCATCTGCATCGAAACGTATGGAATTGACACATAAACATCGGGTTTGCAGGTAGGACCGCGTTACAATCGATTTCATGCAAGCGACGACGAATGTACGTGTACAAGTTATTTTCTGTTCCAGAATGATGATTCGAATGCGAAAACGAGTCATCTGCATCGAAACGTATGGAATTGACGCAGAAACGCGTTACAATCGAGTTCATGCAAGCGTCGACGAATGTTCGTGTACAAGTTATTTTATGTTCCAGAATGAAGATCCGCGTGCAAAAAGGATGCGTCCGCATCGAAATGTATGGAATTGACACAGAAACAACGAGTTTACAGGTAGGACCGCGTTACAATCGATTTCATGCAAGTGACGACGAATGTTCGTGTACAAGTTATTTTATGTTCGAGATTGTGCTTTCACGTGCAAAATCGCTGCATCCGCATCGAAACGTATGGAATTGACGCAGAATCATCGAATTTGCATGCAGGAACGCCTTACAATCGATTTCACGCAAGCGAAGACGAATGTTCGTGTACAAGTTATTTTATGTTCCAGAATGAAGATCCGCGTGCAAAAAGGATGCATCCGCATCGAAATGTATGGAGTTGTCACAGAAACAACGAGTTTGCAGGTAGGACCGCGTTACAATCGATTTCATGCAAGCGACGACGAATGTTCGTGTACAAGTTATTTTCTGTTTCAGAATGATGATTCGAATGCGAAATCGAGGCATCTGCATCGAAACGTATTTAATGGACGCAGAAACGCGTTACAATCGAGTTCATGCAAGCGTCGACGAATGTTGGTGTACAAGTTCTTTTCTGTGTCAGAATGAAGATTCGCTTGCAAAAACGATGCATCTGCATCGAAACGTATGGAATTGACACATAAACATCGGGTTTGCAGGTAGGACCGCGTTACAATCGATTTCATGCAAGCGACGACGAATGTACGTGTACAAGTTATTTTCTGTTCCAGAATGATGATTCGAATGCGAAAACGAGTCATCTGCATCGAAACGTATGGAATTGACGCAGAAACGCGTTACAATCGAGTTCATGCAAGCGTCGACGAATGTTCGTGTACAAGTTATTTTATGTTCCAGAATGAAGATCCGCGTGCAAAAAGGATGCGTCCGCATCGAAACGTATGGAATTGACGCAGAATCATCGAATTTGCATGCAGGAACGCCTTACAATCGATTTCACGCAAGCGAAGACGAATGTTCGTGTTCAAGTTATTTTCTGTGTCAAAATGAATATTCGCTTGCATAAACGATGCATCTGCATCGAAACGTATGGAATTGACACAGAAACATCGGGTTTGCAGGTAGGACCGCGTTACAATCGATTTCATGCAAGCGACGACGAATGTACGTGTACAAGTTATTTTCTGTTCCAGAATGATGATTCGAATGCGAAAACGAGGCATCTGCATCGAAATGTATGGAATTGACGCAGAAAGGCGTTACAATCGAGTTCATGCAAGCGTCGACGAATGTTCGTGTACAAGTTATTTTATGTTCCAGAATGAAGATCCGCGTGCAAAAAGGATGCGTCCGCATCGAAATGTATGGAATTGACACAGAAACAACGAGTTTACAGGTAGGACCGCGTTACAATAGATTTCATGCAAGTGACGACGAATGTTCGTGTACAAGTTATTTTCTGTTCGAGATTGTGCTTTCACGTGCATAATCGCTGCATCCTCATCGAAACGTATGGAATTGACGCAGAATCATCGAATTTGCATGCAGGAACGCCTTACAATCGATTTCACGCAAGCGAAGACGAATGTTCGTGTTCAAGTTATTTTCTGTGTCAAAATGAATATTCGCTTGCATAAACGATGCATCTGCATCGAAACGTATGGAATTGACACAGAAACATCGGGTTTGCAGGTAGGACCGCGTTACAATCGATTTCATGCAAGCGACGACGATTGTACGTGTACAAGTTATTTTCTGTTCCAGAATGATGATTCGAATGCGAAAACGAGGCATGTGCATCGAAACGTATGGATTGACGCAGAAACGCGTTACAATCGAGTTCATGCAAGCGTCGACAAATGTTCGTGTACAAGTTATTTTATGTTCCAGAATGAAGACCCGCGTGCAAAAAGGATGCGTCCGCATCGAAATGTATGGAATTGACACAGGAACAACGAGTTTACAGGTAGGACCGCGTTACAATCGATTTCATGCAAGTGACGACGAATGTTCGTGTACAAGTTATTTTCTGTTCGAGATTGTGCTTTCACGTGCAAAATCGCTACATCCTCATCGAAACGTATGGAATTCACACAGAAACATCGAGTTTGCATGCAGGATCGCGTTACAATCGATTTCATGGAAGCGACGACGAATGTTCGTGTACAAGTTATTTTCTGTTCGAGATTGTGCTTTCACGTGCAAAATCGCTGCATCCGCATCGAAACGTATGGAATTGACGCAGAATCATCGAATTTGCATGCAGGAACGCCTTACAACCGATTTCACGCAAGCGAAGACGAATGTTCGTGTACAAGTTATTTTATGTTCCAGAATGAAGATCCGCGTGCAAAAAGGATGCATCCGCATCGAAATGTATGGAATTGACACAGAAACAACGAGATTACAGGTAGGACCGCGTTACAATAGATTTCATGCAAGTGACGACGAATGTTCGTGTACAAGTTATTTTCTGTGTCAGAATGAAGATTCGCTTGTAAAAACGATGCATCTGCATCGAAACGTATGGATTGACGCAGAAACGCGTTACAATCGAGTTCATGCAAGCGTCGACAAATGTTCGTGTACAAGTTATTTTATGTTCCAGAATGAAGACCCGCGTGCAAAAAGGATGCGTCCGCATCGAAATGTATGGATTTGACACAGAAACAACGAGTTTACAGGTAGGACCGCGTTACAATCGATTTCATGCAAGTGACGACGAATGTTCGTGTACAAGTTATTTTCTGTTCGAGATTGTGCTTTCACGTGCAAAATCGCTACATCCTCATCGAAACGTATGGAATTCACACAGAAACATCGAGTTTGCATGCAGGATCGCGTTACAATCGATTTCATGCAAGCGACGACGAATGTTCGTGTACAAGTTATTTTCTGTTCGAGATTGTGCTTTCACGTGCAAAATCGCTGCATCCGCATCGAAACGTATGGAATTGACGCAGAATCATCGAATTTGCATGCAGGAACGCCTTACAACCGATTTCACGCAAGCGAAGACGAATGTTCGTGTACAAGTTATTTTATGTTCCAGAATGAAGATCCGCGTGCAAAAAGGATGCATCCGCATCGAAATGTATGGAATTGACACAGAAACAACGAGATTACAGGTAGGACCGCGTTACAATAGATTTCATGCAAGTGACGACGAATGTTCGTGTACAAGTTATTTTCTGTGTCAGAATGAAGATTCGCTTGTAAAAACGATGCATCTGCATCGAAACGTATGGAATTGACACAGAAACATCGGGTTTGCAGGTAGGACCGCGTTACAATAGATTTCATGCAAGCGACGACGAATGTTCGTGTACAAGTTATTTTCTGTTCCAGAATGATGATTCGAATGCGAAAACGAGGCATCTGCATCGAAACGTATGGAATTGACGCAGAAACGCGTTACAATCGAGTTCATGCAAGCGTCGACGAATGTTCGTGTACAAGTTATTTTATGTTCCAGAATGAAGATCCGCGTGCAAAAAGGATGCGTCCGCATCGAAATGTATGGAATTGACACAGAAACAACGAGTTTACAGGTAGGACCGCGTTACAATAGATTTCATGCAAGTGACGACGAATGTTCGTGTACAAGTTATTTTCTGTTCGAGATTGTGCTTTCACGTGCAAAATCGCTGCATCCGCATCGAAACGTATGGAATTGACGCAGAATCATCGAATTTGCATGCAGGAACGCCTTACAACCGATTTCACGCAAGCGAAGACGAATGTTCGTGTACAAGTTATTTTATGTTCCAGAATGAAGACCCGCGTGCAAAAAGGATGCGTCCGCATCGAAATGTATGGAATTGACACAGAAACAACGAGTTTACAGGTAGGACCGCGTTACAATCGATTTCATGCAAGTGACGACGAATGTTCGTGTACAAGTTATTTTCTGTTCGAGATTGTGCTTTCACGTGCAAAAAGGATGCGTCCGCATCGAAATGTATGGAATTGACACAGAAACATCGGGATTGCAGGTATTACCGCGTGACAATCGATTTCATGCAAGCGACGACGAATGTACGTGTAGAAGTGATTTTCTGTTCTGGAATGATCATTCGCAAACAAAATCGCTACATCCTCATCGAAACGTATGGAATTCACACAGAAACATCGAGTTTGTATGCAGGATCGCGTCACAATCGATTTCATGGAAGCGACGACGATTGTACGTGTACAAGTTATTTTCTGTTCCACAATTAAAATTCGAATGCGAAAACGAGGCATCTGCATCAAATTGTACGGAATTGACGCAAAAACATCGAATTCGCATGCAAGAACGCGTTAAAACCGATTTCATGCAAGCGACGACGAATGTTCGTGTACAAGTTCTTTTCTGTGTCAGAATGAATATTCGCTTGCATAAACGATGCATCTGCATCGAAACGTATGGAATTGACACAGTAACAACGAGTTTGCAGGCAGGACCAGGATACAATCGATTTCATGCAAGCGACGACGAATGTTCGTGTACAAGTTATTTTCTGTTCGAGATTGTGCTTTCACGTGCAAAATCGCTGCATCCCCATCGAAACGTATGGAATTGACGCAGAATCATCGAATTTGCATGCAGGAACGCCTTACAATCGATTTCACGCAAGCGAAGACGAATGTTCGTGTACAAGTTATTTTATGTTCCAGAATGAAGATCCGCGTGCAAAAAGGATGCATCCGCATCGAAATGTATGGAGTTGTCACAGAAACAACGAGTTTGCAGGTAGGACCGCGTTACAATCGATTTCATGCAAGCGACGACGATTGTACGTGTACAAGTTATTTTCTGTTCCAGAATGATGATTCGAATGCGAAAACGAGGCATGTGCTGTCACGTCGCTCGGCAATCGGGAGACGCCAGAAGGGCGAAACCCTTTGCGACACCGGGTATTTACAAGCGGAACGCTGGGCCACGATCGGCCGCACGACACGTGGTCCACCCGGGACAAAAAGGTTATCGCGGGCTCGCGGTTTTCTACAACAAGCGCGAATTTTCGGGCGCCAGACACGGCTACGTGTCGTATGAAATTCTGAATCTCCCGAACTAAATTCAATGGAGGAAAACCCCGAGCCTACGACGACCGCGTTGAACTGAGATAGCTCATCTAAGGGACCAGGAGAGACACGTGGAGAACAGGAGACGTTCCTCGCGGCAGGAAGGTTTCACGCAAGAATTGAACACGTTAATTTCGGCAACCACAATCGTTTATTAAACGAGATGGAATTTTACATAGCTGTCGACACGAGTCGGCAGCCGTTAAAGGTGATCGCTAGCGCGGTTTAAGAAATATCGCGACGGATGGTAATCGCACGCGCTTTATTTCGTCGCGTCGAATTCGGCAGCACTGGATTTTACGCGCGCCTGTCTCCTACTCGAGGAATTTACAGTCGAATTCCGGTGTTACACGCGGTCCTATCTGAGCTTCGATCATACGCGAAATTCGCGGAACACGAATCGTGCACGACGCGGCGTCCCACCGTGGAACGAGACGAGGTTGGCCAAGGCTGACGACGACACCCGGTATATTACTCGACTCCCACGTGTGAGGCGAGTTCGCTAAAGAATTGGATCCCGTTGCCCAGAGGATTCGGGCCCCTCACGATTCTAGATTTCGCGATTCTCGGCAGCCCCGAACCCAAGTCGTCAGCCCTCGCGACGCGAACACGGACCCGCCAAAACGCTACACGAGCCACACGCGCAAAAAGAATTACAATCGATAATTGAAGCCTGATCGGCGCTTACCAAAGGCACGGCAGCAGGCGGCAGCTGTACGGCAGCTCTGTCTTAACGTCCTTCTTTTTGTTTAATCGGCAGCGGTCGCAAAAGAACTTTGTTGAACTCGCGTTTTAAAGTACGTGCCAACTACTTGCGCGATATCGAAGCAATGGCTTCCCATGCGGTGGCTCGGTGGCGCGGAAGCGAGGCGTCCCCCACTTTCCTAATTCGTTTCCCCGCGCGACATTTCGGCCTATCGCTAGGCGAGTTTCGGACGCTACGCGATGGCCCCTGGCCTCCGGCGATTCGCGGATTCAGTTTCGGCGGCACTCGGTGATTGGCCGCTTCCCGCGACGACGATCGGCGTCGGCCTATCCGGCAGCTGGCCAGGCTTCTTCCCGGACGAGGCGACGACTGGATGAAGTCGATTTCTTTGAGATCGTCCTCATCTCACGTCGGCGCCTCCAGGTTGGTCTTCCTGGGCCGCGTTGATCCTCCGATGTTGTCTTCCTGTTTATTTGCCGGAGCCAGTCCTTATAGGATGCGTTGTTGAGGCATCCTCGCCAATTTCGTGGGGAAAAGAGTTTCGAGTCCCCCTGGGACCCGATTACGGTCCTGAAAGATCGCGTCGCGCAAATTGGCGCGACGCTCAAAAATGTGAGTAGCGCTCTCTGGGTCTCGCTCGTGCCCAGGGAGAGCGCTCGCACCGATCGTCAACGTGTCTCGCTGCCAAAAGGTGATCCGGTCTTTCGTCTTACCGATCTGGGGAGACGTTGGCAAAAATGCCACGTCACAACTCCCCCCCCTTAGGGAAGACCGGATCATACCAATGGCAGCCACCAATCAGGCTTCTCGTGGGCTCGGTAGCGAACGCTCAACCTCGGTCGTTCCTTAACATAATTGTAGAACACGGCAGCTTTTATCCCAACATTTAACCCTTCACCACGCTAACATGAAACACATACTTACTATAATCTACATCTTTGTTCGGGTGAGTTGTCTTCCTCGACCGGTTTTTCCTGAAACGCTCGCGAATGACGGTTGTATACCGTGACGGATTACGCTATAGGAAGGGTCCTATTATCTACAATCAATTCTTTCCTTTTGGCAGCAAACTATTTTAATCTATTACTCCTTCTTAATATTACATAACTAAAACAAACTATTTTTGAGGAGCGAAATAGAGAAGCGAAAGAAAATTAATAATAATAATAATAATAATAATACTGAGTGGCGGCAGCGGAAAAAAAAACAATGGCGAAGTAGTGCGCCTGGCTATTCGCAGGCTAATAGTAAGCAAACGAAGCTAGCCCCGTTTTCTGTGTTCGGCAGCTCACTTTTTGATTCACCCCCATTCAGTTTTCCCCCTTGGGGTGTGGGTGTCGGCAGCTAATTATTTTAATAATACAAGTCCCACGGGTTGTGTGGGCCTCCCGCTTTCCACGTCGGACCGCATTTCGGGCACGTTTTTACGGTGACGTCCAGTCGCCCGCATCTTTTACAAAAGTCCGCTCTCGGCGTGGGGCAAAATCTGTATGGGTGGTCGTCCTGTCCGCAACTCCAACAACCGTTTTGCCGATCTGGTTTCTTCGGCTTCCTTTCCGGCACGGGCTTCCCGTCCGATGGCGGTGCTTGTTTCGGCAGCTCTTGCGGTTTCCCATGTCCTTTCCAACTCGGGGTTGTGTAGGTTACCTTTTCAGGGAGCCATTCCAGCACTGGCTCTTTTTGTCCCGCCTTGTATAACCATGATGGGGTTCCTCGTTTCCCTTCGGCAGCCATTTTTTCTTTTAATTCCTCCATCTGTCTTCTGGCCTTGTTTGCGGCAGCTATTTTTTTTTCTTGTTCTTCCGCTTCCTTGGCGACTTTTGCTGCGGCAGCCTCCTCCCGTTCTACTCTTGCTGCCTCTAATTGTTGTTCCTCCCGCTCTTTCTCTAGGCGGAATTTTAAGAGGTCTCGCCTATGAACCCATTCAAACTCTTCCTGTTTATTTCTAAATTCCTGGGCAGTTGATGTTCCGGCTTGCGGGCTCGACTGGGGTGTTATTTCTTCGGCAGCGATTGTTTTATGTTCCCCTTCTTCGGGGGGGTTTGATGAGGTTTGAACCTCGTCGGCAGCAGTTGTTTTATCTTCCTCTTCTTCGTGGGGGTTTGATGAGGTTTGAACCTCGTCGGCAGCAGTTGTTTTATCTTCCCCTTCTTCCAACTCACTCGCGGGGAATGGCGGCAGCGGTTCTTCACTTTGGTTCCCCTGGGTCTCGGCGACTTCCTCCGTGTTTTCCTGTGGGATGTCCTCTATATCCTCCAGTGTATTCTCCAACCCGATCGTTGGTCTCCCTGCGCTTCTTTCAGCCTCCGGCTTATCGTCGGCTGACATGAAGGGGAGCTCCTCGCTCCCCGTTTCCTCCCCGTTCGGCAGCATCGTTTGGGTGGTTTTGTCCTTGTAGTGCTTCTTGCACTTTGTAGCGAGGTACTCCCGTATAATGTCTCTTGTCTCCATCCTATAGATGGAGTCATGTAACTTATACAGGACCTCTTTGAAGTCCTTTGCTGGATCCATCCTTTTTCCTCGTTGACCTTGTAATTCTCCGGTTTTCGGCAGCTGGTGTCTTTAATTCTGAAATGGGAACCTCATTGTTTACTACACTGTTCTCTTGTGCGTGTGATGGAAGATACGCTTTTAAATCGCTGATGTGCACTTTGCCTAGATCGACCCCGTCTTCTGTGGCTAGGCGATAAACTCCTGCCGATAGTTTCTTTGATATTACTACTGGGCCATCAAATTTTGGCACCAGTTTTGCCGCGAAGTGCTTTGCCGCTGACGAGAGAGCTCTCTGCCGTCTCACCACCCTATCTCCTACCTCGAATTCTCTATCGCTATGTCGCGTATTATAGTATCGCGCTTGCCGATTGTACGCTTCCTCTAAATTCTCTACCACCCAACTTCGCAGGGTTTGTAATTGCGCTACTCGACCCTTCCATTTTTCGGTTGATTCTACTTCTAATTCTAACGGCGGTTCGGTTTCCGCCCGCACGCATTTTACCGGTCGAGGTTCTCGCCCGAAATTTAGAAATGCTGGAGACGCTTGGAGGACGGAGTGGTACGCGGTGTTATATGCGAATCTGAATTTCGTAATATTTATGTCCCATTCTCTATGATCTCTTCCTATAAACGCGACTATCATAGTTTTTAAGATTCGATTGACTCTCTCTACTGGGTTCGCCTGTGGGTGGTACGGAGGAGTCGTTGTTATTCTAATTCCGTATTCGTCGGCAAGTTCGTGTATGCTCTTGTTCACGAATTCTGTACCGTTATCCGTTAGGAGAACATCCGGCGTTCCCCATCGCGAGAAAATCATATTTTCAAGGGACTCGGCAATTTTCGGACCTGTCGCTTTTCGGAGTGGGGCGCACTCGATCCATTTGGTGAAGAGGTCTTGCATCACTAAGAGGTACGCATGACCGGACTTGCTAGTCGGCAGCGGACCCATAATGTCGGCGGCTACCACTGACCACGGTGTGTTAATACGGCGCCGACCCATCAGCCCCGAAGGGAGTGTCTGTTCCACTTTGGTTAGCTGACAGGTTGTACAGCGTCTCACGTATTCCACGATAGTTCTGTACATGCCGGGCCAGTAGTACCTTGTCGCGACCCGGTGATAAGTTTTCTCGATCCCCAAATGTCCGGCCTGCGGACCATCATGCGCCTCCTGCAAGATCTCGGTCCTGCGTTCCTCGGGGACGACCCACTTCCATTCGTCCCCATCTCCACCCAATGTTTCCGCGATGAGTGGATCGGTTCTTCGACAAAAAAGTTCCCCATTTCGAATGCTCCAGTCCTTAAATTTTTCCGGGCTTTTCTCAATTTCCGCAAATTTCCTTTCGTACCACCGCGGACGTATTACGGCAGCTATTTCAATTTCCCCTTCGATGATCTCCTCGTCCTCGAATGCGCGTGATAGCGCATCCGGGACTTTATTTAAGGTACCTTGCCGGTATATGACTTGAAAGTCATATTCTAAGAGCTGCAAGGCCCATCTCGCTAATCGTCCCGAAGGATTGCGTAATTTCCTCAACCACCGCAGGCTATTGTGATCCGTTATTACTTTAAATTTGTATCCTTCCAGATACGCTCTAAATTTTTCTACCGCCCAGACGATTGCGAGGCATTCTAACTCTGTTGCAGAGTATTTTCTCTCCGGCATCGTAAGGGATCGGCTCGCGAATGCTATAACTTTCTCTACCCCCTCGATCTCTTGTGTCAGGACGGCACCTAATCCAACCGTACTTGCATCCGTTTGCAAGGTGAACGGGATCTCGAAATTGGGGCAGGAGAGGGTTGGTGCAGTGGAAATCATCTCGCGAAGGGTCTCGAAGGCGGATTGTTGTCCGTCCTTCCATTCCCATTCTTTATCCTTTTTGAGCAATTTGTTTAATGGCTCTGCAAGTGTTGAGAATCCTGGAATGAACCTC
This sequence comes from Lasioglossum villosulum, assembly GCA_963971365.1. Taxonomy (NCBI): domain Eukaryota; kingdom Metazoa; phylum Arthropoda; class Insecta; order Hymenoptera; family Halictidae; genus Lasioglossum; species Lasioglossum villosulum. The sequence goes on along the minus strand of OZ020502.1, from coordinate 13,468,937 downwards.
CTGTACCAGGACGCCATTCCCAAGAATCTCCGCAGTTGCTTTACGTTCTTAGGAGTAGGGAACGTTAGGATTGGTTGTATCTTTTCCGCGTCCACTTTCAACCCTTCTCTGCTCACAATGAATCCTAAATACCGGACTTCCGTGCAACAAAATTCGCATTTATCGGGGTTTATTATTAATCCGGCAGCTTTAATTTTATCTAGCACGCGCTTTAACCAGTCGAGGTGTTCGTCGAAAGTTTTTGTCACGATTATAATATCGTCTAAGTACGCGAACGCGTGCGGTTCCATTTCAGGCCCGATTAGCCGATCTAATAACCTTTGGAAGGTAGCCGGTGCTCCCGTGAGTCCGTACGGCATGCGTCGAAAATGGAATAAACCCTTTCCCGGTACCGTGAATGCCGTAATTTCGCGACTATTCGGATCTAATGGAATTTGAAAATATGCCTGACTGAGGTCGATTGTCGAGATATATTTTGCCGATCGCAATTTATCCAATATCTGGGTCATAAGCGGCAGCGGATACGCATCCTTCCTTGAGACCTCGTTTACCTTTCGAAAATCTAAACAGAATCGGTATTTGCCATTCGCTTTCTTTACCATAACGATTGGACTTGACCAGCCACTTTGTGACGCTTCAATTATGCCGTCGGCCAATAAGGTATCCACTTCCTTATAAATGGCCTCTTGAACTTTAGGGGAGACGGCATAATATCTTTGCTTTATGGGTGGGTGGTCTCCCACGTCTATCCGGTGGCTAATCAAGTCTGTTAATCCTGACGTTTTCTCAAATTCCGGCAGCGCGGTCTCAAGGAATTTCTCTAAGCGCTGTTTTTCGGCAGCATCTAATATTTGAAGCCCGCAACAAACAGTGGTTGAGTTCGAGTCGTCGAAGGAGAATTTTTCGTCTGGATTAGACGCGAAGTACCACACGGAATTATGATATTCCGCTATTATCCCAAAGAGCGCAATCGAATCTGTCCCTAACAACAAGGGTGTTACCAAATTATCCAATACGCGAGCCGAGATCGCGTGTTCCCTTTTCCCTATTCGTACTTTGAATTTGGCTCTTTCTACTGCTCGATTGACTGTCCCCGTGGCAAGGAGGAAATAACACGGTCTCTCCGTGTGTTCTATTTTCACGGCGGCCTTATTTATGCGATTTATTACTTCGCGACTCACGAATGTAATAGACGAACCTGAGTCTACTAGGGCGCGCACCGGCAGCGAATCTATGAATACTTTGATTGTTAATAGAGGCGGTCTTTTCGTGCTTTCGTTTATTAAGACGCGAGCCGATATTATTTCGGGTGGGGTCTCTCCGGCCCGACTGAGCGACTCCTCCCCCCGTTTCCCGGTGTTCGGTTGCATTTACGGCAGTTATTCAATGTTATTCCCGGGGCTCCGCATCCGTAACAGTGGACTTTCGGTTCTTCCCGGCAATCTCGCGACATATGTCCGATTTTCCGACAGTTCCAGCATTCGAATTGCTTTCCCCCCGTGCGTTGTCTATCGCGCGACGGAGCCCTTCGAACCTCTTCTCTTTCGGCAAGTTCCGGTCGGCGCGGTGGTAACTGTTTTGGCCATTGATCTTTCGTTTCGTTTCGGTAGAATGCATTTTCTCTTCGCCCGGCAGCAGAAAAATTTTTCGCGCGCGGCGCTGAAGAGTCGTGCTTCACCGGCTCGTAACGAAGTTTCTCCTGCTCGGATTTGGGATTTTCCCATCGCGGTTTCTCCCTCTCCCCGCTATCTACGGCAGCTATCGCATTTACAAATTCTACGTGCCCCGTTTTTCCCTTATTTAGATGTTTGTTTGAGGCGTAGCGGTTGGGATCGTATGCGAAACTGGGGTGGGCCATTTCCGCGGGTTTCGGATTTCGCTTTAATTTTGCTACGTCCGATTCCCGTTCCGTCTCTATTAGTGCCTCTTCTAATTGCTCAAGCGTTGTCACCGTGGACAGCGCAATTGCGTGTCGTAATAATGGTTTCGCGCCCCAGTATGTTCTACGGATTTTCTTTTCCTCCGGCCACGGTGGATCTAGTCTCTCGAACATAGCCCTCATGCTTACGATGTAATCGCGTAACGGTTCGTTTTCCCCCTGCGATCTATCCTTTATGTTCTGTACTAACGTGTCGCGATATTCTGGGTCTCCGAAAAATTTCCGAAAAGCGGCTACGAATTGCTCCCAGGTTCTCAATTTGGGCTCCCTTGCCTTGTACCAGTGTGTCGCGATACCGTCGAAGCACACTGTCAGGCAGCGCAGCAGGTGTTCGTCCGCGATATTCCCGTATTTCCGATGTTCTATCAAACGCTCTAGGAAAGCTTCCGAGTCCTCCCCGGGCGCTCCGGAAAATTTAATCCGCCATCGACGCATTACTTCCGAAATCGGGGTCCCTCGGCAGTACATTTCGCGGCGAGTGGTTTGGGGGGGTTGATCTTGAGAACCTGACGGCAGATTCGGCAGCTCATTTTTAATTTCGCGATCGCGGCGATTTTGAGTGGACCGTTGTTTGTTCCACTTCGGCACCGTTAATCGTATATTTCGCGGCGGTGATCGACCAACCTCGGCGTGGTCTTCGTCCGAGGTCGCGTCGTCCGCTGGGGGGTTTCCGTCCGACGCGTCATCGTAAGCCGAATAATATTCCCTTTCATATTGTTCTTCGCGATCTTTATGCCACATCTTATCTGAGTGGTTCGGAAACGTCAACAATCGATGAATGGAATATCCCGCGGCAGCAATAAACACTCAAAGACCGAAGGTCTACTTTATTGCCCGGGCGAAGTAACCCGAGTCGAAGGTCTCGCTAAGCCGCGTATCTAAACAAAAGGGAACCGCGTCTCGAATTCTGTACGCCAAGAGAGAGTCAACTCTGAGACTCTTCTTACACCGCAATACCTGGTATCTCCCCTAAACGCGACTTTATCGGCAGCGCAAATTTTAATAATTCCTATTTTCCGTCTCCAGCAATTTTACAAAATCCTAACAAATCTTTTCGCAAATTTAACAGTTTCTCGCCTTTCCGGGTTATTCTCGCGTTTGATCTCGCGAGCGCAAAATTCTAACGTTCACAAAGACGTTACGATCTACAACGGCACATACTGCGACAACAAAACGAATCTTCCATCACCAAAAAACAAATTTTTGTGAACCGTCTGTCTCGCTTCAATAGACCACCTAGATCCGTCGTCGCAATGCAACAATAGACCCTGGCGGTTAATCGTCACTTGACCCCGGTTCACACACAAAAATGCACAATAAAATATTAACAATATTGCAATAAATATGGCACAGAAATTCAATAAATATCGCATAAATTATCAATGGCAATTATTAAATTCAATCAGCAGTAAGTATTTCTTAATTACTTTCGATATTGTTATGAATCATCAATATTCACGAATTGTTTCTAAAAGAAAAGATTTTGAAGATCGGTCTGTTTGAAAAAGAAAAATCCTCAACAAAATAAATGATTATGAAATGTTGAATCTTCGCCGTTGAAGACGGCAATCGGCAGCAAAGACAAAGAAAAAAAATAATAAACTATTCAAAACAACAATAATAATAAATAATTAACAATAACACGAAATATTAAAATGTAGAATTTAATTAGGGTGACCGTACAGATGGTGCGGTCCAAAAATTTAATAAATTAATGAAATTCGTTAAAATAAGGGGAGAATATGTACAATTTAATCCAACAAATGGAGATAAATAAAATAAACGAGACTAATAAATAATCAAATAAATAATGAAATAAATAACAATTAGAAATAAATTAACACAAAATAAATATCGAAAATAAATAAGAGATTACAACAACAACAAAAAAAAACATACAGAAAATTCATAAATATCACAGCATAATATCAGTAAAACATCATAAAATGAAACAATTCAGTAAATATCATAAATTTTCCTTGAGACCAGTATTATTGAATAATTATTTATTTAATAGGTGTTCATTGAAATAATCACTCTTCTTTAATTTAATATCTCTTCTCTATTATTTAATATTTTGCTTTTACTTTTCTGCTTGTGAACTTGATGTTAATTAATTGAAATCTAATAATTCATAATTTGTGAATAGTAATTCAGCAAGAAAAATCTTAATAGATCAATTATAAATTTGAATTAAATTCCAGTTCCTAATATCCTTCAGTAATACTGCTCGTCAACACATTTCTTCAATATGATCCATTGATACCATTCAGAAATACCGTTTAGAAATACAATTCATAAACACAATTCATAAATACAATTCATCAATGGCATGAAATTTCAATACAATTCGTATGCTTCGTTGGCTCGTTGTAGGTCGCGTAGAACGATAATTGTTCGTCGGTGGGTTTTTCGATGTTTACGCCGCGACGGCAACGATCGTTTCTCGGAATCCGCACGATCGAAGCTGTTTGAAAGGAATTTACTTGCGCGAGTCTCGTGTCTACCTCGTGTCTCCGATATACGAAATTTTCAACAATCGAAAATGTTATTTCAACGATTCGGCAGCCAAAATTTGTCATAAATTTGCGAACAAAAATTCAAACTTTTCACGATCTTGCGATTAGAAAACTGTTCGGGCACCAAACTTGTCACGATCTTACGATCAGCAACCTGTTCGGGCGCCAATTTTGTCACGTCGCTCGGCAATCGGGAGACGCCAGAAGGGCGAAACCCTTTGCGACACCGGGTATTTACAAGCGGAACGCTGGGCCACGATCGGCCGCACGACACGTGGTCCACCCGGGACAAAAAGGTTATCGCGGGCTCGCGGTTTTCTACAACAAGCGCGAATTTTCGGGCGCCAGACACGGCTACGTGTCGTATGAAATTCTGAATCTCCCGAACTAAATTCAATGGAGGAAAACCCCGAGCCTACGACGACCGCGTTGAACTGAGATAGCTCATCTAAGGGACCAGGAGAGACACGTGGAGAACAGGAGACGTTCCTCGCGGCAGGAAGGTTTCACGCAAGAATTGAACACGTTAATTTCGGCAACCACAATCGTTTATTAAACGAGATGGAATTTTACATAGCTGTCGACACGAGTCGGCAGCCGTTAAAGGTGATCGCTAGCGCGGTTTAAGAAATATCGCGACGGATGGTAATCGCACGCGCTTTATTTCGTCGCGTCGAATTCGGCAGCACTGGATTTTACGCGCGCCTGTCTCCTACTCGAGGAATTTACAGTCGAATTCCGGTGTTACACGCGGTCCTATCTGAGCTTCGATCATACGCGAAATTCGCGGAACACGAATCGTGCACGACGCGGCGTCCCACCGTGGAACGAGACGAGGTTGGCCAAGGCTGACGACGACACCCGGTATATTACTCGACTCCCACGTGTGAGGCGAGTTCGCTAAAGAATTGGATCCCGTTGCCCAGAGGATTCGGGCCCCTCACGATTCTAGATTTCGCGATTCTCGGCAGCCCCGAACCCAAGTCGTCAGCCCTCGCGACGCGAACACGGACCCGCCAAAACGCTACACGAGCCACACGCGCAAAAAGAATTACAATCGATAATTGAAGCCTGATCGGCGCTTACCAAAGGCACGGCAGCAGGCGGCAGCTGTACGGCAGCTCTGTCTTAACGTCCTTCTTTTTGTTTAATCGGCAGCGGTCGCAAAAGAACTTTGTTGAACTCGCGTTTTAAAGTACGTGCCAACTACTTGCGCGATATCGAAGCAATGGCTTCCCATGCGGTGGCTCGGTGGCGCGGAAGCGAGGCGTCCCCCACTTTCCTAATTCGTTTCCCCGCGCGACATTTCGGCCTATCGCTAGGCGAGTTTCGGACGCTACGCGATGGCCCCTGGCCTCCGGCGATTCGCGGATTCAGTTTCGGCGGCACTCGGTGATTGGCCGCTTCCCGCGACGACGATCGGCGTCGGCCTATCCGGCAGCTGGCCAGGCTTCTTCCCGGACGAGGCGACGACTGGATGAAGTCGATTTCTTTGAGATCGTCCTCATCTCACGTCGGCGCCTCCAGGTTGGTCTTCCTGGGCCGCGTTGATCCTCCGATGTTGTCTTCCTGTTTATTTGCCGGAGCCAGTCCTTATAGGATGCGTTGTTGAGGCATCCTCGCCAATTTCGTGGGGAAAAGAGTTTCGGGTCCCCCTGGGACCCGATTACGGTCCTGAAAGATCGCGTCGCGCAAATTGGCGCGACGCTCAAAAATGTGAGTAGCGCTCTCTGGGTCTCGCTCGTGCCCAGGGAGAGCGCTCGCACCGATCGTCAACGTGTCTCGCTGCCAAAAGGTGATCCGGTCTTTCGTCTTACCGATCTGGGGAGACGTTGGCAAAAATGCCACGTCACAGTGCATCGAAACGTATGGATTGACGCAGAAACGCGTTACAATCGAGTTCATGCAAGCGTCGACAAATGTTCGTGTACAAGTTATTTTATGTTCCAGAATGAAGACCCGCGTGCAAAAAGGATGCGTCCGCATCGAAATGTATGGAATTGACACAGAAACAACGAGTTTACAGGTAGGACCGCGTTACAATCGATTTCATGCAAGTGACGACGAATGTTCGTGTACAAGTTATTTTCTGTTCGAGATTGTGCTTTCACGTGCAAAATCGCTACATCCTCATCGAAACGTATGGAATTCACACAGAAACATCGAGTTTGCATGCAGGATCGCGTTACAATCGATTTCATGCAAGCGACGACGAATGTTCGTGTACAAGTTATTTTCTGTTCGAGATTGTGCTTTCACGTGCAAAATCGCTGCATCCGCATCGAAACGTATGGAATTGACGCAGAAACATCGAATTTGCATGCAGGAACGCCTTACAACCGATTTCACGCAAGCGAAGACGAATGTTCGTGTACAAGTTATTTTATGTTCCAGAATGAAGACCCGCGTGCAAAAAGGATGCGTCCGCATCGAAATGTATGGAATTGACACAGAAACAACGAGTTTACAGGTAGGACCGCGTTACAATCGATTTCATGCAAGTGACGACGAATGTTCGTGTACAAGTTATTTTCTGTTCGAGATTGTGCTTTCACGTGCAAAAAGGATGCGTCCGCATCGAAATGTATGGAATTGACACAGAAACATCAGGATTGCAGGTATTACCGCGTGACAATCGATTTCATGCAAGCGACGACGAATGTACGTGTAGAAGTGATTTTCTGTTCTGGAATGATCATTCGCAAACAAAATCGCTACATCCTCATCGAAACGTATGGAATTCACACAGAAACATCGAGTTTGTATGCAGGATCGCGTCACAATCGATTTCATGGAAGCGACGACGATTGTACGTGTACAAGTTATTTTATGTTCCAGAATGAAGACCCGCGTGCAAAAAGGATGCGTCCGCATCGAAATGTATGGAATTGACACAGAAACAACGAGTTTACAGGTAGGACCGCGTTACAATCGATTACATGCAAGTGACGACGAATGTTCGTGTACAAGTTATTTTCTGTTCGAGATTGTGCTTTCACGTGCAAAATCGCTACATCCTCATCGAAACGTATGGAATTCACACAGAAACATCGAGTTTGCATGCAGGATCGCGTCACAATCGATTTCATGGAAGCGACGACGATTGTACGTGTACAAGTTATTTTCTGTTCCACAATGAAGATTCGAATGCGAAAACGAGGCATCTGCATCAAATTGTACGGAATTGACGCAAAAACATCGAATTCGCATGCAAGAACGCGTTAAAACCGATTTCATGCAAGCGACGACGAATGTTCGTGTACAAGTTCTTTTCTGTGTCAGAATGAATATTCGCTTGCATAAACGATGCATCTGCATCGAAACGTATGGAATTGACACAGTAACAACGAGTTTGCAGGCAGGACCAGGATACAATCGATTTCATGCAAGCGACGACGAATGTTCGTGTACAAGTTATTTTCTGTTCGAGATTGTGCTTTCACGTGCAAAATCGCTGCATCCCCATCGAAACGTATGGAATTGACGCAGAATCATCGAATTTGCATGCAGGAACGCCTTACAATCGATTTCACGCAAGCGAAGACGAATGTTCGTGTACAAGTTATTTTATGTTCCAGAATGAAGATCCGCGTGCAAAAAGGATGCATCCGCATCGAAATGTATGGAGTTGTCACAGAAACAACGAGTTTGCAGGTAGGACCGCGTTACAATCGATTTCATGCAAGCGACGACGAATGTTCGTGTACAAGTTATTTTCTGTTCCAGAATGATGATTCGAATGCGAAATCGGGGCATCTGCATCGAAACGTATTTAATTGACGCAGAAACGCGTTACAATCGAGTTCATGCAAGCGTCGACGAATGTTCGTGTACAAGTTCTTTTCTGTGTCAGAATGAAGATTCGCTTGCAAAAACGATGCATCTGCATCGAAACGTATGGAATTGACACAGAAACATCGGGTTTGCAGGTAGGACCGCGTTACAATCGATTTCATGCAAGCGACGACGAATGTACGTGTACAAGTTATTTTCTGTTCCAGAATGATGATTCGAATGCGAAAACGAGGCATCTGCATCGAAACGTATGGAATTGACGCAGAAACGCATTACAATCGAGTTCATGCAAGCGTCGACGAATGTTCGTGTACAAGTTATTTTATGTTCCAGAATGAAGATCCGCGTGCAAAAACGATGCATCTGCATCGAAACGTATGGAATTGACACAGAAACATCGGGTTTGCAGGTAGGACCGCGTTACAATAGATTTCATGCAAGCGACGACGAATGTTCGTGTACAAGTTATTTTCTGTTCCAGAATGATGATTCGAATGCGAAAACGAGGCATCTGCATCGAAACGTATGGAATTGACGCAGAAACGCATTACAATCGAGTTCATGCAAGCGTCGACGAATGTCCGTGTACAAGTTATTTTATGTTCCAGAATGAAGATCCGCGTGCAAAAACGATGCATCTGCATCGAAACGTACAGAATTGACACAGATACATCTAATTAGCATGCAGGAACGCGTTATAATCGATTTCACGCAAGCGACGACGAATGTTCGTGTACAAGTTATTTTACGTTCCAGAATGAAGATCCGCGTGCAAACAGGATGCATCCGCATCTAAATGTATGGAATTGACGGAAAAACATCGAATTCTCATGCAGGAACGCGTAACAATCGAGTTCATGCAAGCGACGACGAATGTTCGTGTACAAGTTCTTTTCTGTTCGAGAATGATGACTCGCGTGCAAAAACGATGCATCTGCATCGAAACGTACAGAATTGACACAGAAACATCTAATTAGCATGCAGGAACGCGTTACAATCGATATCACGCAAGCGACGACAAATGTTCGTGTACAAGTTTTTTTCTGTTCGAGAATGATGATTCGCGTGACAAAACGATGCATCCGCATCGAAATGTATGGAATTGACACAGAAACATTGAGTTTGCAGTCAGGACCACGTTACAATCGATTTCATGTAAGCGACGACGAATGTACGTGGAGAAGTTACTTTCTGTTCCAGAATGAAGATTCGAATGCGAAAACGAGGCATCTGCATCGAAATGTATGGAATTGACGTAAAAACATCGAATTCTCATGCAGGAACGCGTAACAATCGAGTTCATGCAAGCGACGACGAATGTTCGTGTACAAGTTCTTTTCTGTTCGAGAATGATGATTCGCGTGCAAAAACGATGCATCCGTATCGAAATGTATGGTAATTGACACAGAAACATCGAGGTTGCAGGTAGGACCGCGTTACAATCGATTTCATGCAAGCGACGACGAATGTACGCGTAGAAGTAATTTTCATTTCTGGAATGATCATTCGCAAGCAAAATCGCTGCATCCTCATCGAAACGTATGGAATTCACACAGAAACATCGAGTTTGCATGCAGGAAAGCGTCACAATCGATTTCATGGAAGCGACGACGAATGTTCGTGTACAAGTTATTTTACGTTCCAGAATGAAGATCCGGGTGCAAAAAGGATGCATCCGCATCTAAATGTATGGAATTGACGCAAAAACATCGAATTCTCATGCAGGAACGCCTAACAATCGAGTTCATGCAAGCGACGACGAATGTTCGTGTACAAGTTACTTTCTGTTCCCGAATGAAGATTCGAATGCGAAAACGAGGCATCTGCATCGAAATGTATGGAATTGACGCAAAAACATGGAATTCTCATGCAGGAACGCGTAACAATCGAGTTCATGCAAGCGACGACGAATGTTCGTGTACAAGTTCTTTTCTGTTCGAGAATGATGATTCGCGTGACAAAACGATGCATCCGCATCGAAATGTATGGAATTAACACAGAAACATCGAGTTTGCAGGTAGGACCGCGTTACAATCGATTTCATGTAAGCGACGACGAATGTACGAGTAGAAGTAATTTTCTGTTCTGGAATGATCATTCGCAAGTAAAATCGCTGCATCCTCATCGAAACGTATGGAATTCACACAGAAACATCGAGTTTGCATGCAGGAAAGCGTCCCAAACGATTTCATGGAAGCGACGACGATTGTACGTGTACAAGTTATTTTCTGTTCCCCAATGAAGATTCGCGTGCAAAAACGATGCATTTGCATCGAAACGTACAGAATTGACACAGAAACATCTAATTAGCATGCAGGAACACGTTATAATCGATTTCACGCAAGCGACGACGAATGTTCGTGTACAAGTTACTTTCTGTTCCAGAATGAAGATTCGAATGCGAAAACGAGGCATCTGCATCGAAATGTATGGAATTGACGCAAAAACATGGAATTCTCATGCAGGAACGCGTAACAATCGAGTTCATGCAAGCGACGACGAATGTTCGTGTACAAGTTTTTTTCTGTTCGAGAATGATGATTCGCGTGACAAAACGATGCATCCGCATCGAAATGTATGGAATTGACACAGAAACATCGAGTTTGCAGGCAGGACCACGTTATAATCGATTTCACGCAAGCGACGACGAATGTTCGTGTACAAGTTACTTTCTGTTCCAGAATGAAGATTCGAATGCGAAAACGAGGCATCTGCATCGAAATGTATGGAATTGACGCAAAAACATCCAATTCTCATGCAGGAACGCGTAACAATCGAGTTCATGCAAGCGACGACGAATGTTCGTGTACAAGTTCTTTTCTGTTCGAGAATGATGATTCGCGTGACAAAACGATACATCCGCATCGAAACGTACAGAATTGACACAGAAACATCTAATTAGCATGCAGGAACGCGTTATAATCGATTTCACGCAAGCGACGACGAATGTTCGTGTACAAGTTTTTTTCTGTTCGAGAATGATGATTCGCGTGACAAAAGGATGCATCCGCATCTAAATGTATGGAATTGACGCAAAAACATCGAATTCTCATGCAGGAACGCGTAACAATCGAGTTCATGCAAGCGACGACGAATGTTCGTGTAAAAGTTACTTTCTGTTCCCGAATGAAGATTCGAATGCGAAAACGAGGCATCTGCATCGAAATGTATGGAATTGACGCAAAAACATCGAATTCTCATGCAGGAACGCGTAACAATCGAGTTCATGCAAGCGACGACGAATGTTCGTGTACAAGTTCTTTTCTGTTCGAGAATGATGACTCGCGTGCAAAAACGATGCATCTGCATCGAAACGTACAGAATTGACACAGAAACATCTAATTAGCATGCAGGAACGCGTTACAATCGATTTCACGCAAGCGACGACGAATGTTCGTGTACAAGTTTTTTTCTGTTCGAGAATGATGATTCGCGTGACAAAACGATGCATCCGCATCGAAATGTATGGAATTGACACAGAAACATCGAGTTTGCAGGCAGGACCACGTTATAATCGATTTCACGCAAGCGACGACGAATGTTCGTGTACAAGTTACTTTCTGTTCCAGAATGAAGATTCGAATGCGAAAACGAGGCATCTGCATCGAAATGTATGGAATTGACGCAAAAACATCCAATTCTCATGCAGGAACGCGTAACAATCGAGTTCATGCAAGCGACGACGAATGTTCGTGTACAAGTTCTTTTCTGTTCGAGAATGATGATTCGCGTGACAAAACGATACATCCGCATCGAAACGTACAGAATTGACACAGAAACATCTAATTAGCATGCAGGAACGCGTTATAATCGATTTCACGCAAGCGACGACGAATGTTCGTGTACAAGTTACTTTCTGTTCCAGAATGAAGATTCGAATGCAAACAGGATGCATCCGCATCTAAATGTATGGAATTGACGGAAAAACATCGAATTCTCATGCAGGAACGCGTAACAATCGAGTTCATGCAAGCGACGACGAATGTTCCTGTACAAGTTCTTTTCTGTTCGAGAATGATGATTCGCGTGCAAAAACGATGCATCTGCATCGAAACGTACAGAATTGACACAGAAACATCTAATTAGCATGCAGGAACGCGTTACAATCGATTTCACGCAAGCGACGACGAATGTTCGTGTACAAGTTTTTTTCTGTTCGAGAATGATGATTCGCGTGACAAAAGGATGCATCCGCATCTAAATGTATGGAATTGACGCAAAAACATCGAATTCTCATGCAGGAACGCGTAACAATCGAGTTCATGCAAGCGACGACGAATGTTCGTGTAAAAGTTACTTTCTGTTCCCGAATGAAGATTCGAATGCGAAAACGAGGCATCTGCATCGAAATGTATGGAATTGACGCAAAAACATCGAATTCTCATGCAGGAACGCGTAACAATCGAGTTCATGCAAGCGACGACGAATGTTCGTGTACAAGTTCTTTTCTGTTCGAGAATGATGACTCGCGTGCAAAAACGATGCATCTGCATCGAAACGTACAGAATTGACACAGAAACATCTAATTAGCATGCAGGAACGCGTTACAATCGATTTCACGCAAGCGACGACGAATGTTCGTGTACAAGTTACTTTCTGTTCCAGAATGAAGATTCGAATGCGAAAACGAGGCATCTGCATCGAAATGTATGGAATTGACGCAAAAACATCGAATTCTCATGCAGGAACGCGTAACAATCGAGTTCATGCAAGCGACGACGAATGTTCGTGTACAAGTTCTTTTCTGTTCGAGAATGATGATTCGCGTGACAAAACGATGCATCCGCATCGAAACGTACAGAATTGACACAGAAACATCTAATTAGCATGCAGGAACGCGTTACAATCGATTTCACGCAAGCGACGACGAATGTTCGTGTACAAGTTACTTTCTGTTCCAGAATGAAGATTCGAATGCGAAAACGAGGCATCTGCATCGAAATGTATGGAATTGACGCAAAAACATCGAATTCTCATGCAGGAACGCGTTATAATCGATTTCACGCAAGCGACGACGAATGTTCGTGTACAAGTTATTTTACGTCCCAGAATGAAGATCCGCGTGCAAACAGGATGCATCCGCATCTAAATGTATGGAATTGACGGAAAAACATCGAATTCTCATGCAGGAACGCGTAACAATCGAGTTCATGCAAGCGACGACGAATGTTCGTGTACAAGTTCTTTTCTGTTCGAGAATGATGACACGCGTGCAAAAACGATGCATCTGCATCGAAACGTACAGAATTGACACAGAAACATCTAATTAGCATGCAGGAACGCGTTACAATCGATTTCACGCAAGCGACGACGAATGTTCGTGTACAAGTTTTTTTCTGTTCGAGAATGATGATTCGCGTGACAAAAGGATGCATCCGCATCTAAATGTATGGAATTGACGCAAAAACATCGAATTCTCATGCAGGAACGCGTAACAATCGAGTTCATGCAAGCGACGACGAATGTTCGTGTACAAGTTCTTTTCTGTTCGAGAATGATGACACGCGTGCAAAAACGATGCATCTGCATCGAAACGTACAGAATTGACACAGAAACATCTAATTAGCATGCAGGAACGCGTTACAATCGATTTCACGCAAGCGACGACGAATGTTCGTGTACAAGTTTTTTTCTGTTCGAGAATGATGATTCGCGTGACAAAAGGATGCATCCGCATCTAAATGTATGGAATTGACGCAAAAACATCGAATTCTCATGCAGGAACGCGTAACAATCGAGTTCATGCAAGCGACGACGAATGTTCGTGTAAAAGTTACTTTCTGTTCCCGAATGAAGATTCGAATGCGAAAACGAGGCATCTACATCGAAATGTATGGAATTGACGCAAAAACATCGAATTCTCATACAGGAACGCGTAACAATCGAGTTCATGCAAGCGACGACGAATGTTCGTGTACAAGTTCTTTTCTGTTCGAGAATGATGATTCGCGTGACAAAACGATGCATCCGCATCTTAATGTATGGAATTAACACAGAAACATCGAGTTTGCAGGTAGGACCGCGTTACAATCGATTTCATGTAAGCGACGACGAATGTACGTGTAGAAGTAATTTTCTGTTCTGGAATGATCAGTCGCAAGTAAAATCGCTGCATCCTCATCGAAACGTATGGAATTCACACAGAAACATCGAGTTTGCATGCAGGAAAGCGTCACAATCGATTTCATGGAAGCGACGACGATTGTACGTGTACAAGTTATTTTCTGTTCCTCAATGAAGATTCGCGTGCAAAAACGATGCATCTGCATCGAAACGTACAGAATTGACACAGATACATCTAATTAGCATGCAGGAACGCGTTATAATCGATTTCACGCAAGCGACGACAAATGTTCGTGTACAGGTTATTTTACGTTCCAGAATGAAGATCCGCGTGCAAACAGGATGCATCCGCATCTAAATGTATGGAATTGACGGAAAAACATCGAATTCTCATGCAGGAACGCGTAACAATCGAGTTCATGCAAGCGACGACGAATGTTCGTGTACAAGTTCTTTTCTGTTCGAGAATGATGACTCGCGTGCAAAAACGATGCATCTGCAACGAAACGTACAGAATTGACACAGAAACATCTAATTAGCATGCAGGAACGCGTTACAATCGATATCACGCAAGCGACGACAAATGTTCGTGTACAAGTTTTTTTCTGTTCGAGAATGATGATTCGCGTGACAAAACGATGCATCCGCATCGAAATGTATGGAATTGACACAGAAACATTGAGTTTGCAGGCAGGACCACGTTACAATCGATTTCATGTAAGCGACGACGAATGTACGTGGAGAAGTTACTTTCTGTTCCAGAATGAAGATTCGAATGCGAAAACGAGGCATCTGCATCGAAATGTATGGAATTGACGTAAAAACATCGAATTCTCATGCAGGAACGCGTAACAATCGAGTTCATGCAAGCGACGACGAATGTTCGTGTACAAGTTCTTTTCTGTTCGAGAATGATGATTCGCGTGCAAAAACGATGCATCCGCATCGAAATGTATGGTAATTGACACTGTAACAGACCTGCAACGAGCAGTGCTGTTACGAAGTACACGCGCCGCGAACCCCACCGACCGATACCGAAGAAGGCTGAACGGGCCACGGAGCGCGCCGATTTAAAAGAGCAACCGACACTCCGTCCCCGTAACCTTCCGCACCGAAAACAGAACGGTTACCGAAAAACCCAAATACAGAAAAACTACCCTCAACACCTTACCGCACCACCGCCCCGCACCTCCAAATAAACCATATAAAAGCCCCATCAAAATCTACAGAAATTACTCTAGTCCGATCACTGGGAAGTGATAAGACCACCTGCAGCTCGCCTACTGGGACAGTACTAGTTGTTAGGATCCTTTCGTTGAGACGACGACACCTCGAGTATCATCTACGGGACATAGGTATACTCTTTATTCTTACTCCGCTCTACCATACCTTTCGCTGTGAGGCGAAACCTTCCCATCGCTGTGAGGCGATACATTCTCAAGTCCGCTCCGCACTACCGTACCCTTCGCCGTGAGGCGAAAACTCCCATCGCTGTGAGGCGATATCTTCTCAATTCCGCTCCGCATCACCGTACCTTTCGCTGTGAGGCGAAACCTTCCCATCGCTGTGAGGCGATACATTCTCCAGTCCGCTCCACCGTACCCTTCGCTGTGAGGCGAAAAACTCCCATCGCTGTGAGGCGATATCTTCTCAATTCCGCTCCGCATCACCGTACCTCTCGCCGTGAGGCGAATCCTCCCATCGCTGTGAGGCGATACATTCTCGACTCCGCTCCGCACCACCGTACCTTTCGCTGTGAGGCGAAACCCTCCCATCGC
The DNA here is from genome assembly GCA_963971365.1 of Lasioglossum villosulum. Classification (NCBI taxonomy): domain Eukaryota; kingdom Metazoa; phylum Arthropoda; class Insecta; order Hymenoptera; family Halictidae; genus Lasioglossum; species Lasioglossum villosulum. Next base: position 13,452,843 of record OZ020502.1, on the reverse strand, counting down.
TGTGAGGCGATACACTCTAGCTCCCGCTCCGCACTACCGTACCTTCCGCTGTGAGGCGATACACTCCAGATCTCCGCTCCATGCCACCGTACCTTTCGCTGCGAGGCGATACACTCTAAGCCCCACTCCGCGACACCGTACCTTCCGCCGCGAGGCGATACACTCCCGTCGCCGTGAGGCGAGACACGCTAGATCCCGCTCCGCACCACCGTACCCACCGCCGCAAGGCGATATCATTCTAAACAAGACCCCGATTGAACCCTTTCGCCGGGACCACGAACACTCCGTCCTCCCACTAGAGTACACCGAAACCAGGACCGCGTACCTCCGCACCGCGAATACCGCCCCGAGGTCTCTCCCGACACGATACGCAGCGAGACACATTTACACAAATCGCCGTCTTATTATCCACCGAACGCACCTCGTCAATCACCGTCCCGACCGCTTCCTCACCAAGAACCCCGGCTCGGCGAGCTATCACGAGGAAGCGCTTACCGGAAACTAGAACCGTTACAACACAGAAATATCGAGGTTGCAGGTAGGACCGCGTTACAATCGATTTCATGCAAGCGACGACGAATGTACGCGTAGAAGTAATTTTCATTTCTGGAATGATCATTCGCAAGCAAAATCGCTGCATCCTCATCGAAACGTATGGAATTCACACAGAAACATCGAGTTTGCATGCAGGAAAGCGTCACAATCGATTTCATGGAAGCGACGACGAATGTTCGTGTACAAGTTATTTTCTGTTCCCCAATGAAGATTCGCGTGCAAAAACGATGCATTTGCATCGAAACGTACAGAATTGACACAGAAACATCTAATTAGCATGCAGGAACACGTTATAATCGATTTCACGCAAGCGACGACGAATGTTCGTGTACAAGTTACTTTCTGTTCCAGAATGAAGATTCGAATGCGAAAACGAGGCATCTGCATCGAAATGAATGGAATTGACGCAAAAACATCGAATTCTCATGCAGGAACGCGTAACAATCGAGTTCATGCAAGCGACGACGAATGTTCGTGTACAAGTTCTTTTCTGTTCGAGAATGATGACTCGCGTGCAAAAACGATGCATCTGCATCGAAACGTACAGAATTGACACAGAAACATCTAATTAGCATGCAGGAACGCGTTACAATCGATTTCACGCAAGCGACGACGAATGTTCGTGTACAAGTTTTTTTCTGTTCGAGAATGATGATTCGCGTGACAAAACGATGCATCCGCATCGAAATGTATGGAATTGACACAGAAACATCGAGTTTGCAGGCAGGACCACGTTATAATCGATTTCACGCAAGCGACGACGAATGTTCGTGTACAAGTTTTTTTCTGTTCGAGAATGATGATTCGCGTGACAAAACGATGCATCCGCATCGAAATGTATGGAATTGACACAGAAACATCTAATTAGCATGGAGGAACGCGTTACAATCGATTTCACGCAAGCGACGACAAATGTTCGTGTACAAGTTTTTTTCTGTTCGAGAATGATGATTCGCGTGACAAAACGATGCATCCGCATCGAAATGTATGGAATTGACACAGAAACATCGAGTTTGCAGGCAGGACCACGTTATAATCGATTTCACGCAAGCGACGACGAATGTTCGTGTACAAGTTACTTTCTGTTCCAGAATGAAGATCCGGGTGCAAAAAGGATGCATCCGCATCTAAATGTATGGAATTGACGCAAAAACATCGAATTCTCATGCAGGAACGCCTAACAATCGTGTTCATGCAAGCGACGACGAATGTTCGTGTACAAGTTACTTTCTGTTCCCGAATGAAGATTCGAATGCGAAAACGAGGCATCTGCATCGAAATGTATGGAATTGACGCAAAAACATCGAATTCTCATGCAGGAACGCGTAACAATCGAGTTCATGCAAGCGACGACGAATGTTCGTGAACAAGTTCTTTTCTGTTCGAGAATGATGATTCGCGTGACAAAACGATGCATCCGCATCGAAATGTATGGAATTAACACAGAAACATCGAGTTTGCAGGTAGGACCGCGTTACAATCGATTTCATGTAAGCGACGACGAATGTACGAGTAGAAGTAATTTTCTGTTCTGGAATGATCATTCGCAAGTAAAATCGCTGCATCCTCATCGAAACGTATGGAATTCACACAGAAACATCGAGTTTGCATGCAGGAAAGCGTCACAATCGATTTCATGGAAGCGACGACGATTGTACGTGTACAAGTTATTTTCTGTTCCCCAATGAAGATTCGCGTGCAAAAACGATGCATTTGCATCGAAACGTACAGAATTGACACAGAAACATCTAATTAGCATGCAGGAACGCGTTATAATCGATTTCACGCAAGCGACGACGAATGTTCGTGTACAAGTTACTTTCTGTTCCAGAATGAAGATTCGAATGCGAAAACGAGGCATCTGCATCGAAATGAATGGAATTGACGCAAAAACATCGAATTCTCATGCAGGAACGCGTAACAATCGAGTTCATGCAAGCGACGACGAATGTTCGTGTACAAGTTCTTTTCTGTTCGAGAATGATGACTCGCGTGCAAAAACGATGCATCTGCATCGAAACGTACAGAATTGACACAGAAACATCTAATTAGCATGCAGGAACGCGTTACAATCGATTTCACGCAAGCGACGACGAATGTTCGTGTACAAGTTTTTTTCTGTTCGAGAATGATGATTCGCGTGACAAAACGATGCATCCGCATCGAAATGTATGGAATTGACACAGAAACATCGAGTTTGCAGGCAGGACCACGTTATAATCGATTTCATGCAAGCGACGACGAATGTTCGTGTACAAGTTACTTTCTGTTCCCGAATGAAGATTCGAATGCGAAAACGAGGCATCTGCATCGAAATGTATGGAATTGACGCAAAAACATCGAATTCTCATGCAGGAACGCGTAACAATCGAGTTCATGCAAGCGACGACGAATGTTCGTGAACAAGTTCTTTTCTGTTCGAGAATGATGATTCGCGTGACAAAACGATGCATCCGCATCGAAATGTATGGAATTAACACAGAAACATCGAGTTTGCAGGTAGGACCGCGTTACAATCGATTTCATGTAAGCGACGACGAATGTACGAGTAGAAGTAATTTTCTGTTCTGGAATGATCATTCGCAAGTAAAATCGCTGCATCCTCATCGAAACGTATGGAATTCACACAGAAACATCGAGTTTGCATGCAGGAAAGCGTCACAATCGATTTCATGGAAGCGACGACGATTGTACGTGTACAAGTTATTTTCTGTTCCCCAATGAAGATTGGCGTGCAAAAACGATGCATTTGCATCGAAACGTACAGAATTGACACAGAAACATCTAATTAGCATGCAGGAACGCGTTATAATCGATTTCACGCAAGCGACGACGAATGTTCGTGTACAAATTACTTTCTGTTCCAGAATGAAGATTCGAATGCGAAAACGAGGCATCTGCATCGAAATGAATGGAATTGACGCAAAAACATCGAATTCTCATGCAGGAACGCGTAACAATCGAGTTCATGCAAGCGACGACGAATGTTCGTGTACAAGTTCTTTTCTGTTCGAGAATGATGACTCGCGTGCAAAAACGATGCATCTGCATCGAAACGTACAGAATTGACACAGAAACATCTAATTAGCATGCAGGAACGCGTTACAATCGATTTCACGCAAGCGACGACGAATGTTCGTGTACAAGTTTTTTTCTGTTCGAGAATGATGATTCGCGTGACAAAACGATGCATCCGCATCGAAATGTATGGAATTGACACAGAAACATCGAGTTTGCAGGCAGGACCACGTTATAATCGATTTCACGCAAGCGACGACGAATGTTCGTGTACAAGTTACTTTCTGTTCCAGAATGAAGATTCGAATGCGAAAACGAGGCATCTGCATCGAAATGTATGGAATTGACGCAAAAACATCGAATTCTCATGCAGGAACGCGTAACAATCGAGTTCATGCAAGCGACGACGAATGTTCGTGTACAAGTTCTTTTCTGTTCGAGAATGATGATTCGCGTGACAAAACGATGCATCCGCATCGAAATGTATGGAATTAACACAGAAACATCGAGTTTGCAGGTAGGACCGCGTTACAATCGATTTCATGTAAGCGACGACGAATGTACGAGTAGAAGTAATTTTCTGTTCTGGAATGATCATTCGCAAGTAAAATCGCTGCATCCTCATCGAAACGTATGGAATTCACACAGAAACATCGAGTTTGCATGCAGGAAAGCGTCACAATCGATTTCATGGAAGCGACGACGATTGTACGTGTACAAGTTATTTTCTGTTTCCCAATGAAGATTCGCGTGCAAAAACGATGCATTTGCATCGAAACGTACATAATTGACACAGAAACATCTAATTAGCATGCAGGAACGCGTAACAATCGAGTTCATGCAAGCGACGACGAATGTTCGTGTACAAGTTCTTTTCTGTTCGAGAATGATGATTCGCGTGCAAAAACGATGCATCTGCATCGAAACGTACAGAATTGACACAGAAACATCTAATTAGCATGCAGGAACGCGTTACAATCGATTTCACGCAAGCGACGACGAATGTTCGTGTACAAGTTTTTTTCTGTTCGAGAATGATGATTCGCGTGACAAAACGATGCATCCGCATCGAAATGTATGGAATTGACACAGAAACATCTAATTAGCATGGAGGAACGCGTTACAATCGATTTCACGCAAGCGACGACGAATGTTCGTGTACAAGTTTTTTTCTGTTCGAGAATGATGATTCGCGTGACAAAACGATGCATCCGCATCGAAATGTATGGAATTGACACAGAAACATCGAGTTTGCAGGCAGGACCACGTTATAATCGATTTCACGCAAGCGACGACGAATGTTCGTGTACAAGTTACTTTCTGTTCCAGAATGAAGATTCGAATGCGAAAACGAGGCATCTGCATCGAAATGTATGGAATTGACGCAAAAACATCGAATTCTCATGCAGGAACGCGTAACAATCGAGTTCATGCAAGCGACGACGAATGTTCGTGTACAAGTTCTTTTCTGTTCGAGAATGATGATTCGCGTGACAAAACGATGCATCCGCATCGAAACGTACAGAATTGACACAGAAACATCTAATTAGCATGCAGGAACGCGTTATAATCGATTTCACGCAAGCGACGACGAATGTTCGTGTACAAGTTACTTTCTGTTCCAGAATGAAGATTCGAATGCGAAAACGAGGCATCTGCATCGAAATGTATGGAATTGACGGAAAAACATCGAATTCTCATGCAGGAACGCGTAACAATCGAGTTCATGCAAGCGACGACGAATGTTCGTGTACAAGTTCTTTTCTGTTCGAGAATGATGACTCGCGTGCAAAAACGATGCATCTGCAACGAAACGTACAGAATTGACACAGAAACATCTAATTAGCATGCAGGAACGCGTTACAATCGATATCACGCAAGCGACGACAAATGTTCGTGTACAAGTTTTTTTCTGTTCGAGAATGATGATTCGCGTGACAAAACGATGCATCCGCATCGAAATGTATGGAATTGACACAGAAACATTGAGTTTGCAGGCAGGACCACGTTACAATCGATTTCATGTAAGCGACGACGAATGTACGTGGAGAAGTTACTTTCTGTTCCAGAATGAAGATTCGAATGCGAAAACGAGGCATCTGCATCGAAATGTATGGAATTGACGTAAAAACATCGAATTCTCATGCAGGAACGCGTAACAATCGAGTTCATGCAAGCGACGACGAATGTTCGTGTACAAGTTCTTTTCTGTTCGAGAATGATGATTCGCGTGCAAAAACGATGCATCCGCATCGAAATGTATGGTAATTGACACTGTAACAGACCTGCAACGAGCAGTGCTGTTACGAAGTACACGCGCCGCGAACCCCACCGACCGATACCGAAGAAGGCCGAACGGGCCACGGAGCGCGCCGATTTAAAAGAGCAACCGACACTCCGTCCCCGTAACCTTCCGCACCGAAAACAGAACGGTTACCGAAAAACCCAAATACAGAAAAACTACCCTCAACACCTTACCGCACCACCGCCCCGCACCTCCAAATAAACCATATAAAAGCCCCATCAAAATCTACAGAAATTACTCTAGTCCGATCACTGGGAAGTGATAAGACCACCTGCAGCTCGCCTACTGGGACAGTACTAGTTGTTAGGATCCTTTCGTTGAGACGACGACACCTCGAGTATCATCTACGGGACATAGGTATACTCTTTATTCTTACTCCGCTCTACCATACCTTTCGCTGTGAGGCGAAACCTTCCCATCGCTGTGAGGCGATACATTCTCAAGTCCGCTCCGCACTACCGTACCCTTCGCCGTGAGGCGAAAACTCCCATCGCTGTGAGGCGATATCTTCTCAATTCCGCTCCGCATCACCGTACCTTTCGCTGTGAGGCGAAACCTTCCCATCGCTGTGAGGCGATACATTCTCCAGTCCGCTCCACCGTACCCTTCGCCGTGAGGCGAAAAACTCCCATCGCTGTGAGGCGATATCTTCTCAATTCCGCTCCGCATCACCGTACCTCTCGCCGTGAGGCGAATCCTCCCATCGCTGTGAGGCGATACATTCTCGACTCCGCTCCGCACCACCGTACCTTTCGCTGTGAGGCGAAACCCTCCCATCGCTGTGAGGCGATACACTCTAGCTCCCGCTCCGCACTACCGTACCTTCCGCTGTGAGGCGATACACTCCAGATCTCCGCTCCATGCCACCGTACCTTTCGCTGCGAGGCGATACACTCTAAGCCCCACTCCGCGACACCGTACCTTCCGCCGCGAGGCGATACACTCCCGTCGCCGTGAGGCGAGACACGCTAGATCCCGCTCCGCACCACCGTACCCACCGCCGCAAGGCGATATCATTCTAAACAAGACCCCGATTGAACCCTTTCGCCGGGACCACGAACACTCCGTCCTCCCACTAGAGTACACCGAAACCAGGACCGCGTACCTCCGCACCGCGAATACCGCCCCGAGGTCTCTCCCGACACGATACGCAGCGAGACACATTTACACAAATCGCCGTCTTATTATCCACCGAACGCACCTCGTCAATCACCGTCCCGACCGCTTCCTCACCAAGAACCCCGGCTCGGCGAGCTATCACGAGGAAGCGCTTACCGGAAACTAGAACCGTTACATGGCGCCCGAACAGGGACCTGGTGCGTTCAAAACAAAACTCCGAATAATAAGACACACTAGAGGTTAACAAGCCATCGCTCACTCGCGCGGACCGGCGACAACACGTGTCACACAACAAACCACCGCGGACGCGAGCAAACCGAACACCGCGCGCCATCTCTGGACGCACCACCATACTACGCGCCAGCACGCGCGCCTAGTCAAAGAAAATAAATGAGGAAGAACACTCTCCGCCCAACAAAACAACGAATCATCGCCGAATTACGCCGACTACGACTACCGACCACCGGAACCGCCGACGAGTTACTCCAACGTTGGATCAACCTCAACGACACTCAAAACCCCGACGTAGCCAACATGACAGAACCGAAAACGCCCACGTTCCTGTCTACCGCAACGCACCTGCCCGGCACCTCCACCAGCAACGAAACAACAGCCGACCCACTCAAAAGGATCGACCGTATCAGGAAATGGGGCTGCATCAGTGACGGGAAAGATCCCTTCTCGTTCATCGAACGAATAGCGGAACTACAGGCAGTATACCAATTAGCGGACAAAGAGCTATTACAAGGAATACCCGAACTACTCCGAGGCGAAGCGCAGCTATGGTACCGAAACACGCGAAGCCAAATAACCACATTCGACGGGTTCACCGAAAAATTTATAAATTTTTTTTCGGCCAACCGCTCCAAGGCACAACGGGACCGAGAAGCGCGCGACCGGACGCAACGGCCCGGGGAGCCGTTTCACTTATTCCTCAACGCGATACTCACCCTCATGCGACGAGCCACCATACCAGAGGAGGACCAACTGGAGATAATCTATGAGAACATGGCCCCGGAATATACGATGTTCATCGACATAGACGATATCACCGATACCGACAGCCTCCTGAAGAAGGTGCAGCGAATCGAAAGGGCCCAAGAAAGAAAAAACCGAACGACACGAACGAGAACCACGATCGCCGCCGCCACCGAACAGACCACCGAAGACACCGACAACCCAAGCATCGCAGCCATACCACAGGTCGAAACAACCGGAACACGACCCACGAGATCGACCAACCGCAATACCTCGCCGTACAACCCAGAAACACATTGCTGGCGCTGCAAACAACGCGGACACACGCGTTTCGAGTGCCGCAACGAGAGGAGGAAATTTTGTTCCAGATGTGGACGCGACGGAACCCTAACCCGCGACTGCCACCCACCCCAAAATTCGGGAAACGGACCGCAGGGACCCCGGCAAAACAACTGGAGGTCCCAACAATAAAAACGCCAAGCCACAACCCCATACGGTACAACCCCAGACCCATGCTCGCCATCGAGATACTGGGACACCGGGTCGACGCATTACTGGACACGGGAGCACAAACATCGTGCATCAACGCAGAAGTACTAGAGTGGGCCCTCGAGAAAGGCATCCACCCCGAAACGCCGAACACCAGCATCAGCCTAGCCGACGGGTCAACGACACAATCCGCAGGCAACATCCGGATTCCGTTCCGCACCCGGGAGTACGAGTGGAAGCAAGAATTCACAATCCTGCCAAACATGGGACCGCTAGTACTACTCGGCATCCAGACAATCGCTGCCCTAGAAATCGAGCTAAAACCACCGCTAGACATAGTCTCCTGGCCCGCCACCTGTCTCACCGAACCATGCCTGCAAATAGGCCTCCGAAAACCCCAGGAAACCGATCAAGCACGGCTCCAAAAATTTCTAGAAGGAGAATTGCATCAATTCGAGAAGGCCACCGGACGGACCACCCTCACACAACACAAAATCAAACTGAAGGACGTGACGCCCATCAAACAAAGATACCGCCCCCGCAACCCCGCCATGCAAGCCGTAATAGACCAGGAAGTGGAAAACATGCTTCAAGAAGGGGTAATTGAACCCTCCAACAGCCCTTGGAGTTCACCGGTAGTAATAATAAAGAAAAAGGATGGAAAATACCGTTTCTGCGTCGACTTCCGGAAACTGAACGAACGAACCGAGAAGGACGCATACCCGTTGCCACATATACAGGCCACCCTCGACAAATTACGGGGGGCAAAATTCTTGACAACACTAGACCTCAAGAACGGCTACTGGCAAATACCGCTCGAAGAAGCTAGCAGACCACTCACAGCATTTACCGTACCTGGGAAAGGACTATTCCATTTCACGGTCATGCCTTTCGGACTGCACTCCGCCCCCGCCACCTTCCAACGGTTACTAGACCAAATCATCAGCGCGGAACTCGAACCATACGCGTTTGCTTACTTAGACGACATTATTATCGTAAGCAAAACGTTCGAGGAACACATACGACATCTACAAGAAGTATTCCGCCGCTTACGAACCGCTGGCCTCCGACTTAACCCCGAAAAATGTAGATTCTGCGTAGACAGTCTCCGATACCTCGGACATATCGTCGACCAGGAAGGAATCCGAACCGACCCAGACAAAACTAAAGCTATCGCCCAACTCCAGGCACCGAAAACAATCCGGGAAGTACGTCGCTTCCACGGAATGGCCTCCTGGTATCGACGATTCATACCAAACTTCGCGGAAATCATGGAACCACTGACGAAACTAACACGGAAAAACGCCAAGTGGACGTGGACGGAAACAGAAGAAAAAGCCTTCCAAACCATGAAGACCAGCCTGATCACCGCACCTGTACTCACCTGTCGGAACTTTAACGAGCCGTTCATACTACAAACCGACGCCAGCGATTACGGCCTAGGAATCGTCCTCACACAGGGACCCGAGAACGACGAAAAAGTAATAGCCTACGCCAGCCACACACTCACACCGACCGAAAGAAACTACAGTGCGACGGAAAAGGAATGCCTAGCAGTTATATGGGGCATCCGGAAAATGAAAGCCTACCTAGAAGGGTATCATTTCACGGTCATCACAGACCACCAAGCACTACGCTGGCTCCAGCAAATAGATAACCCAACCGGCCGACTCGCCAGATGGGCACTGGAACTGCAGCAATATAGTTTTGACATTAAATACCGACCAGGAAAACAAAACTACGTAGCAGACGCACTATCCAGAATAAAGCCGACACCAGAAGTACACACCGTAGAAAAAAAACAAACAGATACATGGTACAACAAGAAGACGGAAGCAGTAAAACAAAATCCAGCAGCCTGGCCAGAATACAGAATACAGAACGGCCAACTCCAACGAAGGATCTTAACGCAGCTCGACTTCAACGAACCAGAACCAGACACCGAGTGGAAAAACTGCGTCCCCACCAGCCAACGAGAGGAAATACTCCACCAATACCACGACGACCCAACCGCAGGACACCTCGGAATCGCGAAAACAATCGTACGCATCGCTCACAAATATTACTGGCCAGGAATGTTCCGACAGGTGTCCCAATACGTCCGAAACTGCCAGAGCTGCCAGAAATATAAAACACCCCCACACCAGCCGTCCGGCCTGCTGCACGCCAACCCCGGAGATCAACCATGGCACACCGTTTCCGTCGACCTGATTGGCCCTCTACCCCGCTCCAGACAAGGCCATATCTGGCTACTTGTCATCCTGGACCGCTTCACCAAATGGGTCGAACTCATCCCGCTAAGGAAAGCCACGAGCATCGCCGTCACCAATGCGATACGGAAAGAAGTGATCCTGCGACACGGAGCACCCCAAATAATCATCTCCGACAATGGTCGACAATGTATCGGGGCACCATTCACAAGTTTGCTACAAACAGCAGGCATCAGCCACCGCCGAACACCGCCATACTCACCCCACTGCAACCCAGTGGAAAGGACGAACAAAGTCGTTAAAACAATTATAGCACAACACGCCGACAATCACCATAACCGCTGGGACGAAAAAATCGAAGAAGCCAGATTCGCCATTAACACAGCATGGCACGAGGCAACAGGATACACCCCCGCATATCTCAACACCGGCAGAGAACTGCGCACCCCCGGATAATCACCGACAGAAGAAGGCAACCCCATCACACCAGGCCAAAGATGTGTAAGGATGCCGAAAAATACAAAAGGCGAAGTTTCGGGTTGCACATAAATGTTTATTTTAATCTTACTCTTTCGTTCGCGCTACAAAGACAGACAACCCTGTTGCCCGGTCGCGCTGTCTTTAAGTATATTTCCGCATCGTAGGCGGTTACCTCCGAAAACCAATCACTTATCCTTAAAATTAACGCACGCCCTCTAAAAGGCGACAAGGTGAGGGAAACTGGAGGTACCCTCGCCTTGAGCCCTTGTCTACCTAAGATCCTTATTCCTACGCGTTTGGTCTGCAGATGTCTTACGGTACGTCAACGGCTATTGAGACCTTTAGCTAAAACGTGAAGTCCCTAATAAATTATCATAAAATAGAAAGTACCGCTAAATCTCAAAAATAGCCTGAAGTCACGTCCGCACCGTAATCATAAACTGCGACCCTTTCTAAGACCCGGTGCCCTGCTGCAGTCCACGTGGGCCACGGTCACTCGAATCCTTACAATTCGGCCAGCCTGATAATTTAGCCGCCCCGGCTAAACCCTGCAAAACAAGTTTTATTACCTATGTTTTAAATGCTAACAGAGAGTATAACTTTTCTTTTTTTTTGTGTAAATTTATTGACTAATAGCTAACTTTCGGTAATTAGTCGCCAGGGTCTCATATTCGCGGATGCCCAAGTGCCTTTATACGGTCTCTGGGTATTTTGGAATCCTTCAACGTCTGATATAACGTATCGGTCGTTCCGTAATACCTTAATCACCTCATACGGACCCTTATATTTCGGTATTAGTTTTTGGGGTGCTCCCGGTGTACTGTCGAAATTTTTTAGCATAACATAGTCTCTTACTGTATATATGTTAGGGGGCTTATGTTTTTTGTCAAAATACGTCTTATTGTAACATCGTGATTTGACATTGTTCTCCGTTGCATTGCTACGACACGCATTTAAATCTATTGGTTTTCGATTCGTCCGTTCTTGAATACACTCTTTTGAATTATCAGGGGTTTTACCCCTCTGATCCACGCTAAATAATAATTTAGACGGAGTCTCCGCAACAGATTTATGTACCTTATTATTTAAAGCGTATTCCGAATCGCTCGGTTTGATAATACCCTTTTCTAAGAGACCGCCTGGAATTAACTGTAATTTCTCTTTTTCCGCATATGAGACTCGTCGAGGTGTTCTACTGAATGTATTCTGACTACTTAGTCTTAATTTTAACTCGGTATTTACTTCAGGTAGCTCGGGTCGTTTCTGGGTTACATATGGATTCGTAAATATTTCTGTAAATTTCGCTTTATAGACTGGCATTATTTTTTTGTTAATGTTCAACCTATCCACAGGATTAGAATCGTCTGGATCTAACATTATGTTGAGAATTTCTGATTGGTCGAAATGTTCTTTTTTAATCTCTACTAAATTCATTTTGAATGATCGTAACGCGTCGCGACCCAAGACTACCGGAGTGCACATCGTCTGATCGGGTACTACCAACAACGTTATGGTTTCTTTTACATTTTCCGACATTTTAATTAAAGCTTGTACCTTACCTAACAACCCAAGAGGAGACTTATTAATCCCTACTAGACGTACGTGGCTACTATTTTGGATACGTTCTATTCTACCCGGCACATGTGATTCTTTTACAAAACTAACAGGACTACCGGTATCGATCAACGTATATAATTCCATATGCTTGTCGTTTATTACATACTCTATATTCTTGTGGTAGTCGTCTTCTTCCGGGATTTCCAGCTCCGTGTAGGCGACCTGCCTCTTAGGCACCTGCTCGGTGTTTCTCATGGGGCAGTTTGGTAGCAGATGACCCATTTCCCCGCAATTAAAACAGCTACCCTTTTCCCTCGCAGGTAGTCGACAATCCACCGCTCGATGACCTAATCGGTTGCAGTTATAGCAACGACCGTCCGTCTTCCCTTCTGATGGCGATTCTCTGGTCATAATTGTGCCTGGCTGTTTCTTCTCGGCTATTGACCTGGAGTAGTTTCCAGGACTACTGGGCAATGAAATCTTCCTCAAGGCCCTCAACATGTCCGAGGATGTCTTAAATTCACACATCCGTGCCTGATTTCGTAAACTAATTTCTGGGATGCCGTCTATTAAATAGTCAACCAGTTCTTCTTCTGGCACGGGTACTCTGTTGGCCAACACTATCTTCTCGTGGTAATATTGCTCGAAAGGTTCCATGTGTTTCCATTTTCTATTCTCGAATTTCCGCTTCATGTCTAGTCGGGTTTCTCGATTCCCGAACATGGCCTCCATTTTATATAACAGCATATCTGTGGGGAGTTCAAGATGTTCCGTTCTTGAATGAAGCCAACTCAAGGCTCTCCCTTTTAATTTTGACCCCAACAGGAGTTTGGTTGCGTTATCATCTAATTCATACGTCGTGGAAAGTATCTGAAGCTGTTTCGTCCAGGTTTGGAAATTCTGTTCTTCCCCGTTAAAATCACTGATCAGCTCCCCGATTGACCTAATGTTGGTCTTGAACGTCGTGGTAGAGCTGGCTGTAGAACTGGGCGAGTTCCTCAGGAGCTCGTTCTCCCTCTGAAGAAGTTTAATCTCCTTTTCCATCAGCTCTTTTTCCCGCCGCAACAATTCCATTTCTCTCATTACGAGATGATCAGGGGTGGCTTCTATTTGGACCGGTGGCCACGACGGTGCATCCGCACGTAGCAGACTGCTGTTTAGTGGCGTGTCCTTCTCGACATTATCCTCTTCAACAGGTATCGTTTCGGTTTCCCATGTTCTATTTGGGAAATTCTCGTCCAGCCGCTGCACTAACTCTGCTTTGTTTCCGGACGCGGGGAGACCATGGCGACGTAAAATTTCCTTCAACTCATGAACAAGGAATTCCCGCTGCGCTTTCCCCGACGACTGAGCCATTTTTTACTTAAAATGTCACTTAACAAACCACATATAAATGTCACAAAGACAAAAGTCACTTAGAATATCACGAAGAATGTCAACTAAGAATGTCACTAAGAATGTAGCTAAAAATGTCACTAAGAATTTCACTAAGAATGTCACTAAGAATGTCACTAAGAATGTCACTAAGAATTTTCTCGGTTGCCGGTAGCCGAACGTAAATTGTAACTATGAATATTTGCGAAACTTCAGTTCTCTATCCCACTTCTGAATTTGTAAGGATGCCGAAAAATACAAAAGGCGAAGTTTCGGGTTGCACATAAATGTTTATTTTAATCTTACTCTTTCGTTCGCGCTACAAAGACAGACAACCCTGTTGCCCGGTCGCGCTGTCTTTAAGTATATTTCCGCATCGTAGGCGGTTACCTCCGAAAACCAATCACTTATCCTTAAAATTAACGCACGCCCTCTAAAAGGCGACAAGGTGAGGGAAACTGGAGGTACCCTCGCCTTGAGCCCTTGTCTACCTAAGATCCTTATTCCTACGCGTTTGGTCTGCAGATGTCTTACGGTACGTCAACGGCTATTGAGACCTTTAGCTAAAACGTGAAGTCCCTAATAAATTATCATAAAATAGAAAGTACCGCTAAATCTCAAAAATAGCCTGAAGTCACGTCCGCACCGTAATCATAAACTGCGACCCTTTCTAAGACCCGGTGCCCTGCTGCAGTCCACGTGGGCCACGGTCACTCGAATCCTTACAGATGGAAGAATCTCCAGGATGCCCAGGAATTAGCAAAACTGCACCTAGCTCAAGCCTTCGGACGACAAGAGCACTACTACAACTTACGACGACGCGAATGGAAGCCCAAAATAGGAGAGCGTGTATGGAAAAAAGAACACACGCTGTCAAACAAGGAAGCAGGCATCGCAGCCAAACTGGCGCCAAAATATAGCGGACCGTATATCGTCCAAAAAATAATATCACCGGTAATCGTAGACCTCCGCGACGACAAAAAACGGTGGATGCGACACATCCACGTCCAAGACCTGAAACCCGCGAACGATTCCGACGTAGAGCAGGGAAACCCTCTGGGAGAACGCGAAAACGGAAAACCAGACCCCGGCGAAGACCTAGACCCAACACCTCCTCCCCATCCTGCACCACGCCCCCGAGGCCGCCCCAAGAAAATAATTCATGTAAATTATATGCAGACCGAAAAAAATGGAAGACAGCTACGAACTAATGTTAAGACTACTGGAGGCAGAGATGGACGACACACCCACGCCACCGCAAAACGAACACCCCAAGAGGCCGGCAACACCAACAACACCGGAGCACCTCCGAACGCCGGAACCACGTGCGACTACGCCCCCCACAATGGAGGAAATCGCGCGACGAAAACCGACACGACCAGGACGCACCCCAACATCCCGACCCAGAGGGGTACCAAGAAACAACACGAGACGCCCCGCCATCACCAAGCCGGGCCCCCGAATCCGGTCAGTCTCATGGCTACCGGAAGGGTTGAAAATAACCATACAGCGATCCGAACCACAACCCGCCAAACCACTGCCCCGAGAAGCCCCCGCACCAGAACCACAGATCCCCCCCACAGGAGAAACACCGGAGCAGATCCTGGGCAACAAAACCCCTACACAGGCCCTACCCCCCGTCCCATACACGGAAAAGACAACAACCGGAGCCACCACATGGCACGTACTACCAACGGGCCAGCGCGTAGAGGTACCGGTGAGATTCGTACTCGCCGGGGACTTCTGCGTGACGGCCAGCGGGGAACGATGGAGACTCCTGTTTGACCGCCGAGGAAGCGTCCGCCGATACGTCCACAGAGGACCAGCGCAACATACACCCCGGACATTTTAGCCCCTGCTCTCGTCCTCACCCAATGTACTATCTTCAGATATACATAAACCTGTCTTTTTATTTTTTTATAATAAAGAGGTGGGACACCTCACAGTAAAGTTAAGTACTCGTTTTACTATAACCATTAAGAAACCATGTAAATAATGTACATAGAACGCTGAATAAAAACAGTCTCGCTGTCGCTGCCCCGAAGGAGGAGGGGGGTGTAACAGACCTGCAACGAGCAGTGCTGTTACGAAGTACACGCGCCGCGAACCCCACCGACCGATACCGAAGAAGGCCGAACGGGCCACGGAGCGCGCCGATTTAAAAGAGCAACCGACACTCCGTCCCCGTAACCTTCCGCACCGAAAACAGAACGGTTACCGAAAAACCCAAATACAGAAAAACTACCCTCAACACCTTACCGCACCACCGCCCCGCACCTCCAAATAAACCATATAAAAGCCCCATCAAAATCTACAGAAATTACTCTAGTCCGATCACTGGGAAGTGATAAGACCACCTGCAGCTCGCCTACTGGGACAGTACTAGTTGTTAGGATCCTTTCGTTGAGACGACGACACCTCGAGTATCATCTACGGGACATAGGTATACTCTTTATTCTTACTCCGCTCTACCATACCTTTCGCTGTGAGGCGAAACCTTCCCATCGCTGTGAGGCGATACATTCTCAAGTCCGCTCCGCACTACCGTACCCTTCGCCGTGAGGCGAAAACTCCCATCGCTGTGAGGCGATATCTTCTCAATTCCGCTCCGCATCACCGTACCTTTCGCTGTGAGGCGAAACCTTCCCATCGCTGTGAGGCGATACATTCTCCAGTCCGCTCCACCGTACCCTTCGCCGTGAGGCGAAAAACTCCCATCGCTGTGAGGCGATATCTTCTCAATTCCGCTCCGCATCACCGTACCTCTCGCCGTGAGGCGAATCCTCCCATCGCTGTGAGGCGATACATTCTCGACTCCGCTCCGCACCACCGTACCTTTCGCTGTGAGGCGAAACCCTCCCATCGCTGTGAGGCGATACACTCTAGCTCCCGCTCCGCACTACCGTACCTTCCGCTGTGAGGCGATACACTCCAGATCTCCGCTCCATGCCACCGTACCTTTCGCTGCGAGGCGATACACTCTAAGCCCCACTCCGCGACACCGTACCTTCCGCCGCGAGGCGATACACTCCCGTCGCCGTGAGGCGAGACACGCTAGATCCCGCTCCGCACCACCGTACCCACCGCCGCAAGGCGATATCATTCTAAACAAGACCCCGATTGAACCCTTTCGCCGGGACCACGAACACTCCGTCCTCCCACTAGAGTACACCGAAACCAGGACCGCGTACCTCCGCACCGCGAATACCGCCCCGAGGTCTCTCCCGACACGATACGCAGCGAGACACATTTACACAAATCGCCGTCTTATTATCCACCGAACGCACCTCGTCAATCACCGTCCCGACCGCTTCCTCACCAAGAACCCCGGCTCGGCGAGCTATCACGAGGAAGCGCTTACCGGAAACTAGAACCGTTACAACACAGAAACATCGAGGTTGCAGGTAGGACCGCGTTACAATCGATTTCATGCAAGCGACGACGAATGTACGCGTAGAAGTAATTTTCATTTCTGGAATGATCATTCGCAAGCAAAATCGCTGCATCCTCATCGAAACGTATGGAATTCACACAGAAACATCGAGTTTGCATGCAGGAAAGCGTCACAATCGATTTCATGGAAGCGACGACGAATGTTCGTGTACAAGTTATTTTACGTTCCAGAATGAAGATCCGGGTGCAAAAAGGATGCATCCGCATCTAAATGTATGGAATTGACGCAAAAACATCGAATTCTCATGCAGGAACGCCTAACAATCGTGTTCATGCAAGCGACGACGAATGTTCGTGTACAAGTTACTTTCTGTTCCCGAATGAAGATTCGAATGCGAAAACGAGGCATCTGCATCAAAATGTATGGAATTGACGCAAAAACATCGAATTCTCATGCAGGAACGCGTAACAATCGAGTTCATGCAAGCGACGACGAATGTTCGTGTACAAGTTCTTTTCTGTTCGAGAATGATGATTCGCGTGACAAAACGATGCATCCGCATCGAAATGTATGGAATTAACACAGAAACATCGAGTTTGCAGGTAGGACCGCGTTACAATCGATTTCATGTAAGCGACGACGAATGTACGAGTAGAAGTAATTTTCTGTTCTGGAATGATCATTCGCAAGTAAAATCGCTGCATCCTCATCGAAACGTATGGAATTCACACAGAAACATCGAGTTTGCATGCAGGAAAGCGTCACAATCGATTTCATGGAAGCGACGACGATTGTACGTGTACAAGTTATTTTCTGTTCCCCAATGAAGATTCGCGTGCAAAAACGATGCATTTGCATCGAAACGTACAGAATTGACACAGAAACATCTAATTAGCATGCAGGAACGCGTTATAATCGATTTCACGCAAGCGACGACGAATGTTCGTGTACAAGTTACTTTCTGTTCCAGAATGAAGATTCGAATGCGAAAACGAGGCATCTGCATCGAAATGAATGGAATTGACGCAAAAACATCGAATTCTCATGCAGGAACGCGTAACAATCGAGTTCATGCAAGCGACGACGAATGTTCGTGTACAAGTTCTTTTCTGTTCGAGAATGATGACTCGCGTGCAAAAACGATGCATCTGCATCGAAACGTACAGAATTGACACAGAAACATCTAATTAGCATGCAGGAACGCGTTACAATCGATTTCACGCAAGCGACGACGAATGTTCGTGTACAAGTTTTTTTCTGTTCGAGAATGATGATTCGCGTGACAAAACGATGCATCCGCATCGAAATGTATGGAATTGACACAGAAACATCGAGTTTGCAGGCAGGACCACGTTATAATCGATTTCACGCAAGCGACGACGAATGTTCGTGTACAAGTTTTTTTCTGTTCGAGAATGATGATTCGCGTGACAAAACGATGCATCCGCATCGAAATGTATGGAATTGACACAGAAACATCTAATTAGCATGGAGGAACGCGTTACAATCGATTTCACGCAAGCGACGACAAATGTTCGTGTACAAGTTTTTTTCTGTTCGAGAATGATGATTCGCGTGACAAAACGATGCATCCGCATCGAAATGTATGGAATTGACACAGAAACATCGAGTTTGCAGGCAGGACCACGTTATAATCGATTTCACGCAAGCGACGACGAATGTTCGTGTACAAGTTACTTTCTGTTCCAGAATGAAGATTCGAATGCGAAAACGAGGCATCTGCATCGAAATGTATGGAATTGACGCAAAAACATCGAATTCTCATGCAGGAACGCGTAACAATCGAGTTCATGCAAGCGACGACGAATGTTCGTGTACAAGTTCTTTTCTGTTCGAGAATGATGATTCGCGTGACAAAACGATGCATCCGCATCGAAACGTACAGAATTGACACAGAAACATCTAATTAGCATGCAGGAACGCGTTATAATCGATTTCACGCAAGCGACGACGAATGTTCGTGTACAAGTTACTTTCTGTTCCAGAATGAAGATTCGAATGCGAAAACGAGGCATCTGCATCGAAATGTATGGAATTGACGCAAAAACATCGAATTCTCATGCAGGAACGCGTTATAATCGATTTCACGCAAGCGACGACGAATGTTCGTGTACAAGTTCTTTTCTGTTCGAGAATGATGACTCGCGTGCAAACAGGATGCATCCGCATCTAAATGTATGGAATTGACGGAAAAACATCGAATTCTCATGCAGGAACGCGTAACAATCGAGTTCATGCAAGCGACGACGAATGTTCGTGTACAAGTTCTTTTCTGTTCGAGAATGATGACTCGCGTGCAAAAACGATGCATCTGCATCGAAACGTACAGAATTGACACAGAAACATCTAATTAGCATGCAGGAACGCGTTACAATCGATTTCACGCAAGCGACGACGAATGTTCGTGTACAAGTTTTTTTCTGTTCGAGAATGATGATTCGCGTGACAAAAGGATGCATCCGCATCTAAATGTATGGAATTGACGCAAAAACATCGAATTCTCATGCAGGAACGCGTAACAATCGAGTTCATGCAAGCGACGACGAATGTTCGTGTACAAGTTCTTTTCTGTTCGAGAATGATGATTCGCGTGACAAAAAGATGCATCCGCATCTTAATGTATGGAATTAACACAGAAACATCGAGTTTGCAGGTAGGACCGCGTTACAATCGATTTCATGTAAGCGACGACGAATGTACGTGTAGAAGTAATTTTCTGTTCTGGAATGATCAGTCGCAAGTAAAATCGCTGCATCCTCATCGAAACGTATGGAATTCACACAGAAACATCGAGTTTGCATGCAGGAAAGCGTCACAATCGATTTCATGGAAGCGACGACGATTGTACGTGTACAAGTTATTTTCTGTTCCTCAATGAAGATTCGCGTGCAAAAACGATGCATCTGCATCGAAACGTACAGAATTGACACAGATACATCTAATTAGCATGCAGGAACGCGTTATAATCGATTTCACGCAAGCGACGACGAATGTTCGTGTACAGGTTATTTTACGTTCCAGAATGAAGATCCGCGTGCAAACAGGATGCATCCGCATCTAAATGTATGGAATTGACGGAAAAACATCGAATTCTCATGCAGGAACGCGTAACAATCGAGTTCATGCAAGCGACGACGAATGTTCGTGTATAAGTTCTTTTCTGTTCGAGAATGATGACTCGCGTGCAAAAACGATGCATCTGCAACGAAACGTACAGAATTGACACAGAAACATCTAATTAGCATGCAGGAACGCGTTACAATCGATATCACGCAAGCGACGACAAATGTTCGTGTACAAGTTTTTTTCTGTTCGAGAATGATGATTCGCGTGCAAAAACGATGCATCCGCATCGAAATGTATGGTAATTGACACAGAAACATCGAGGTTGCAGGTAGGACCGCGTTACAATCGATTTGATGCAAGCGACGACGAATGTACGCGTAGAAGTAATTTTCATTTCTGGAATGATCATTCGCAAGCAAAATCGCTGCATCCTCATCGAAACGTATGGAATTCACACAGAAACATCGAGTTTGCATGCAGGAAAGCGTCACAATCGATTTCATGGAAGCGACGACGAATGTTCGTGTACAAGTTATTTTACGTTCCAGAATGAAGATCCGGGTGCAAAAAGGATGCATCCGCATCTAAATGTATGGAATTGACGCAAAAACATCGAATTCTCATGCAGGAACGCCTAACAATCGTGTTCATGCAAGCGACGACGAATGTTCGTGTACAAGTTACTTTCTGTTCCCGAATGAAGATTCGAATGCGAAAACGAGGCATCTGCATCGAAATGTATGGAATTGACGCAAAAACATCGAATTCTCATGCAGGAACGCGTAACAATCGAGTTCATGCAAGCGACGACGAATGTTCGTGTACAAGTTCTTTTCTGTTCGAGAATGATGATTCGCGTGACAAAACGATGCATCCGCATCGAAATGTATGGAATTAACACAGAAACATCGAGTTTGCAGGTAGGACCGCGTTACAATCGATTTCATGTAAGCGACGACGAATGTACGAGTAGAAGTAATTTTCTGTTCTGGAATGATCATTCGCAAGTAAAATCGCTGCATCCTCATCGAAACGTATGGAATTCACACAGAAACATCGAGTTTGCATGCAGGAAAGCGTCACAATCGATTTCATGGAAGCGACGACGATTGTACGTGTACAAGTTATTTTCTGTTCCCCAATGAAGATTCGCGTGCAAAAACGATGCATTTGCATCGAAACGTACAGAATTGACACAGAAACATCTAATTAGCATGCAGGAACGCGTTATAATCGATTTCACGCAAGCGACGACGAATGTTCGTGTACAAGTTACTTTCTGTTCCAGAATGAAGATTTGAATGCGAAAACGAGGCATCTGCATCGAAATGTATGGAATTGACGCAAAAACATCGAATTCTCATGCAGGAACGCGTAACAATCGAGTTCATGCAAGCGACGACGAATGTTCGTGTACAAGTTCTTTTCTGTTCGAGAATGATGACTCGCGTGCAAAAACGATGCATCTGCATCGAAACGTACAGAATTGACACAGAAACATCTAATTAGCATGCAGGAACGCGTTACAAACGATTTCACGCAAGCGACGACGAATGTTCGTGTACAAGTTTTTTTCTGTTCGAGAATGATGATTCGCGTGACAAAACGATGCATCCGCATCGAAATGTATGGAATTGACACAGAAACATCGAGTTTGCAGGCAGGACCACGTTATAATCGATTTCACGCAAGCGACGACGAATGTTCGTGTACAAGTTACTTTCTGTTCCAGAATGAAGATTCGAATGCGAAAGCGAGGCATCTGCATCGAAATGTATGGAATTGACGCAAAAA
The DNA here is from genome assembly GCA_963971365.1 of Lasioglossum villosulum. Taxonomy (NCBI): domain Eukaryota; kingdom Metazoa; phylum Arthropoda; class Insecta; order Hymenoptera; family Halictidae; genus Lasioglossum; species Lasioglossum villosulum. The sequence continues at coordinate 13,430,483 of OZ020502.1, read as the reverse complement.
CATCGAATTCTCATGCAGGAAGCGTAACAATCGAGTTCATGCAAGCGACGACGAATGTTCGTGTACAAGTTCTTTTCTGTTCGAGAATGATGATTCGCGTGACAAAACGATGCATCCGCATCGAAATGTATGGAATTAACACAGAAACATCGAGTTTGCAGGTAGGACCGCGTTACAATCGATTTCATGTAAGCGACGACGAATGTACGAGTAGAAGTAATTTTCTGTTCTGGAATGATCATTCGCAAGTAAAATCGCTGCATCCTCATCGAAACGTATGGAATTCACACAGAAACATCGAGTTTGCATGCAGGAAAGCGTCACAATCGATTTCATGGAAGCGACGACGATTGTACGTGTACAAGTTATTTTCTGTTCCCCAATGAAGATTCGCGTGCAAAAACGATGCATTTGCATCGAAACGTACAGAATTGACACAGAAACATCTAATTAGCATGCAGGAACGCGTTATAATCGATTTCACGCAAGCGACGACGAATGTTCGTGTACAAGTTACTTTCTATTCCAGAATGAAGATTCGAATGCGAAAACGAGGCATCTGCATCGAAATGTATGGAATTGACGCAAAAACATCGAATTCTCATGCAGGAACGCGTAACAATCGAGTTCATGCAAGCGACGACGAATGTTCGTGTACAAGTTCTTTTCTGTTCGAGAATGATGACTCGCGTGCAAAAACGATGCATCTGCATCGAAACGTACAGAATTGACACAGAAACATCTAATTAGCATGCAGGAACGCGTTACAATCGATTTCACGCAAGCGACGACGAATGTTCGTGTACAAGTTTTTTTCTGTTCGAGAATGATGATTCGCGTGACAAAACGATGCATCCGCATCGAAATGTATGGAATTGACACAGAAACATCGAGTTTGCAGGCAGGACCACGTTATAATCGATTTCACGCAAGCGACGACGAATGTTCGTGTACAAGTTACTTTCTGTTCCAGAATGAAGATTCGAATGCGAAAACGAGGCATCTGCATCGAAATGTATGGAATTGACGCAAAAACATCGAATTCTCATGCAGGAACGCGTAACAATCGAGTTCATGCAAGCGACGACGAATGTTCGTGTACAAGTTCTTTTCTGTTCGAGAATGATGATTCGCGTGACAAAACGATGCATCCGCTTCGAAATGTATGGAATTAACACAGAAACATCGAGTTTGCAGGTAGGACCGCGTTACAATCGATTTCATGTAAGCGACGACGAATGTACGTGTAGAAGTAATTTTCTGTTCTGGAATGATCATTCGCAAGCAAAATCGCTGCATCCTCATCGAAACGTATGGAATTCACACAGAAACATCGAGTTTGCATGCAGGAAAACGTCACAATCGATTTCATGGAAGCGACGACGATTGTACGAGTACAAGTTATTTTCTGTTCCTCAATGAAGATTCGCGTGCAAAAACGATGCATTTGCATCGAAACGTACAGAATTGACACAGAAACATCTAATTAGCATGCAGGAACGCGTTATAACCGATTTCACGCAAGCGACGACGAATGTTCGTGTACAAGTTACTTTCTGTTCCAGAATGAAGATTCGAATGCGAAAACGAGGCATCTGCATCGAAATGTATGGAATTGACGCAAAAACATCGAATTCTCATGCAGGAACGCGTAACAATCGAGTTCATGCAAGCGACGACGAATGTTCGTGTACAAGTTCTTTTCTGTTCGAGAATGATGACTCGCGTGCAAAAACGATGCATCTGCATCGAAACGTACAGAATTGACACAGAAACATCTAATTAGCATGCAGGAACTCGTTACAATCGATTTCACGCAAGCGACGACGAATGTTCGTGTACAAGTTTTTTTCTGTTCGAGAATGATGATTCGCGTGACAAAACAATGCATCCGCATCGAAATGTATGGAATTGACACAGAAACATCGAGTTTGCAGGCAGGACCACGTTATAATCGATTTCACGCAAGCGACGACGAATGTTCGTGTACAAGTTACTTTCTGTTCCAGAATGAAGATTCGAATGCGAAAACGAGGTATCTGCATCGAAATGTATGGAATTGACGCAAAAACATCGAATTCTCATGCAGGAACGCGTAACAATCGATTTCATGCAAGCGACGACGAATGTTCGTGTACAAGTTCTTTTCTGTTCGAGAATGATGATTCGCGTGACAAAACGATGCATCCGCATCGAAATGTATGGAATTAACACAGAAACATCGAGTTTGCAGGTAGGACCGCGTTACAATCGATTTCATGTAAGCGACGACGAATGTACGTGTAGAAGTAATTTTCTGTTCTGGAATGATCATTCGCAAGCAAAATCGCTGCATCCTCATCGAAACGTATGGAATTCACACAGAAACATCGAGTTTGCATGCAGGAAAACGTCACAATCGATTTCATGGAAGCGACGACGATTGTACGAGTACAAGTTATTTTCTGTTTCCCAATGAAGATTCGCGTGCAAAAACGATGCATTTGCATCGAAACGTACAGAATTGACACAGAAACATCTAATTAGCATGCAGGAACGCGTTATAACCGATTTCACGCAAGCGACGACGAATGTTCGTGTACAAGTTACTTTCTGTTCCAGAATGAAGATTCGAATGCGAAAACGAGGCATCTGCATCGAAATGTATGGAATTGACGCAAAAACATCGAATTCTCATGCAGGAACGCGTAACAATCGAGTTCATGCAAGCGACGACGAATGTTCGTGTACAAGTTCTTTTCTGTTCGAGAATGATGACTCGCGTGCAAAAACGATGCATCTGCATCGAAACGTACAGAATTGACACAGAAACATCTAATTAGCATGCAGGAACTCGTTACAATCGATTTCACGCAAGCGACGACGAATGTTCGTGTACAAGTTTTTTTCTGTTCGAGAATGATGATTCGCGTGACAAAACGATGCATCCGCATCGAAATGTATGGAATTGACACAGAAACATCGAGTTTGCAGGCAGGACCACGTTATAATCGATTTCACGCAAGCGACGACGAATGTTCGTGTACAAGTTACTTTCTGTTCCAGAATGAAGATTCGAATGCGAAAACGAGGTATCTGCATCGAAATGTATGGAATTGACGCAAAAACATCGAATTCTCATGCAGGAACGCGTAACAATCGATTTCATGCAAGCGACGACGAATGTTCGTGTACAAGTTCTTTTCTGTTCGAGAATGATGATTCGCGTGACAAAACGATGCATCCGCATCGAAATGTATGGAATTAACACAGAAACATCGAGTTTGCAGGTAGGACCGCGTTACAATCGATTTCATGTAAGCGACGACGAATGTACGTGTAGAAGTAATTTTCTGTTCTGGAATGATCATTCGCAAGCAAAATCGCTGCATCCTCATCGAAACGTATGGAATTCACACAGAAACATCGAGTTTGCATGCAGGAAAACGTCACAATCGATTTCATGGAAGCGACGACGATTGTACGAGTACAAGTTATTTTCTGTTTCCCAATGAAGATTCGCGTGCAAAAACGATGCATTTGCATCGAAACGTACAGAATTGACACAGAAACATCTAATTAGCATGCAGGAACGCGTTATAATCGATTTCACGCAAGCGACGACGAATGTTCGTGTACAAGTTACTTTCTATTCCAGAATGAAGATTCGAATGCGAAAACGAGGCATCTGCATCGAAATGTATGGAATTGACGCAAAAACATCGAATTCTCATGCAGGAACGCGTAACAATCGAGTTCATGCAAGCGACGACGAATGTTCGTGTACAAGTTCTTTTCTGTTCGAGAATGATGACTCGCGTGCAAAAACGATGCATCTGCATCGAAACGTACAGAATTGACACAGAAACATCTAATTAGCATGCAGGAACGCGTTACAATCGATTTCACGCAAGCGACGACGAATGTTCGTGTACAAGTTTTTTTCTGTTCGAGAATGATGATTCGCGTGACAAAACGATGCATCCGCATCGAAATGTATGGAATTGACACAGAAACATCGAGTTTGCAGGCAGGACCACGTTATAATCGATTTCACGCAAGCGACGACGAATGTTCGTGTACAAGTTACTTTCTGTTCCAGAATGAAGATTCGAATGCGAAAACGAGGCATCTGCATCGAAATGTATGGAATTGACGCAAAATCATCGAATTCTCATGCAGGAACGCGTAACAATCGAGTTCATGCAAGCGACGACGAATGTTCGTGTACAAGTTCTTTTCTGTTCGAGAATGATGATTCGCGTGACAAAACGATGCATCCGCATCGAAATGTATGGAATTAACACAGAAACATCGAGTTTGCAGGTAGGACCGCGTTACAATCGATTTCATGTAAGCGACGACGAATGTACGAGTAGAAGTAATTTTCTGTTCTGGAATGATCATTCGCAAGTAAAATCGCTGCATCCTCATCGAAACGTATGGAATTCACACAGAAACATCGAGTTTGCATGCAGGAAAGCGTCACAATCGATTTCATGGAAGCGACGACGATTGTACGTGTACAAGTTATTTTCTGTTTCCCAATGAAGATTCACGTGCAAAAACGATGCATTTGCATCGAAACGTACAGAATTGACACAGAAACATCTAATTAGCATGCAGGAACGCGTTATAATCGATTTCACGCAAGCGACGACGAATGTTCGTGTACAAATTACTTTCTGTTCCAGAATGAAGATTCGAATGCGAAAACGAGGCATCTGCATCGAAATGTATGGAATTGACGCAAAAACATCGAATTCTCATGCAGAAACGCGTAACAATCGAGTTCATGCAAGCGACGACGAATGTTCGTGTACAAGTTCTTTTCTGTTCGAGAATGATGACTCGCGTGCAAAAACGATGCATCTGCATCGAAACGTACAGAATTGACACAGAAACATCTAATTAACATGCAGGAACGCGTTACAATCGATTTCACGCAAGCGACGACGAATGTTCGTGTACAAGTTTTTTTCTGTTCGAGAATGATGATTCGCGTGACAAAACGATGCATCCGCATCGAAATGTATGGAATTGACACAGAAACATCGAGTTTGCAGGCAGGACCACGTTATAATCGATTTCACGCAAGCGACGTCGAATGTTCGTGTACAAGTTACTTTCTGTTCCAGAATGAAGATTCGAATGCGAAAACGAGGCATCTGCATCGAAATGTATGGAATTGACGCAAAAACATCGAATTCTCATGCAGGAACGCGTAACAATCGAGTTCATGCAAGCGACGACGAATGTTCGTGTACAAGTTCTTTTCTGTTCGAGAATGATGATTCGCGTGACAAAACGATGCATCCGCATCGAAATGTATGGAATTAACACAGAAACATCGAGTTTGCAGGTAGGACCGCGTTACAATCGATTTCATGTAAGCGACGACGAATGTACGAGTAGAAGTAATTTTCTGTTCTGGAATGATCATTCGCAAGTAAAATCGCTGCATCCTCATCGAAACGTATGGAATTCACACAGAAACATCGAGTTTGCATGCAGGAAAGCGTCACAATCGATTTCATGGAAGCGACGACGATTGTACGTGTACAAGTTATTTTCTGTTTCCCAATGAAGATTCGCGTGCAAAAACGATGCATTTGCATCGAAACGTACAGAATTGACACAGAAACATCTAATTAGCATGCAGGAACGCGTTATAATCGATTTCACGCAAGCGACGACGAATGTTCGTGTACAAGTTACTTTCTATTCCAGAATGAAGATTCGAATGCGAAAACGAGGCATCTGCACCGAAATGTATGGAATTGACGCAAAAACATCGAATTCTCATGCAGGAACGCGTAACAATCGAGTTCATGCAAGCGACGACGAATGTTGGTGTACAAGTTCTTTTCTGTTCGAGAATGATGACTCGCGTGCAAAAACGATGCATCTGCATCGAAACGTACAGAATTGACACAGAAACATCTAATTAACATGCAGGAACGCGTTACAATCGATTTCACGCAAGCGACGACGAATGTTCGTGTACAAGTTTTTTTCTGTTCGAGAATGATGATTCGCGTGACAAAACGATGCATCCGCATCGAAATGTATGGAATTGACACAGAAACATCGAGTTTGCAGGCAGGACCACGTTATAATCGATTTCACGCAAGCGACGACGAATGTTCGTGTACAAGTTACTTTCTGTTCCAGAATGAAGATTCGAATGCGAAAACGAGGCATCTGCATCGAAATGTATGGAATTGACGCAAAAACATCGAATTCTCATGCAGGAACGCGTAACAATCGAGTTCATGCAAGCGACGACGAATGTTCGTGTACAAGTTCTTTTCTGTTCGAGAATGATGATTCGCGTGACAAAACGATGCATCCGCATCGAAATGTATGGAATTAACACAGAAACATCGAGTTTGTAGGTAGGACCGCGTTACAATCGATTTCATGTAAGCGACGACGAATGTACGAGTAGAAGTAATTTTCTGTTCTGGAATGATCATTCGCAAGTAAAATCGCTGCATCCTCATCGAAACGTATGGAATTCACACAGAAACATCGAGTTTGCATGCAGGAAAGCGTCACAATCGATTTCATGGAAGCGACGACGATTGTACGTGTACAAGTTATTTTCTGTTTCCCAATGAAGATTCGCGTGCAAAAACGATGCATTTGCATCGAAACGTACAGAATTGACACAGAAACATCTAATTAGCATGCAGGAACGCGTTATAATCGATTTCACGCAAGCGACGACGAATGTTCGTGTACAAATTACTTTCTGTTCCAGAATGAAGATTCGAATGCGAAAACGAGGCATCTGCATCGAAATGTATGGAATTGACGCAAAAACATCGAATTCTCATGCAGGAACGCGTAACAATCGAGTTCATGCAAGCGACGACGAATGTTCGTGTACAAGTTCTTTTCTGTTCGAGAATGATGACTCGCGTGCAAAAACGATGCATCTGCATCGAAACGTACAGAATTGACACAGAAACATCTAATTAACATGCAGGAACGCGTTACAATCGATTTCACGCAAGCGACGACGAATGTTCGTGTACAAGTTTTTTTCTGTTCGAGAATGATGATTCGCGTGACAAAACGATGCATCCGCATCGAAATGTATGGAATTGACACAGAAACATCGAGTTTGCAGGCAGGACCACGTTATAATCGATTTCACGCAAGCGACGACGAATGTTCGTGTACAAGTTACTTTCTGTTCCAGAATGAAGATTCGAATGCGAAAACGAGGCATCTGCATCGAAATGTATGGAATTGACGCAAAAACATCGAATTCTCATGCAGGAACGCGTAACAATCGAATTCATGCAAGCGACGACGAATGTTCGTGTACAAGTTCTTTTCTGTTCGAGAATGATGATTCGCGTGACAAAACGATGCATCCGCATCGAAATGTATGGAATTAACACAGAAACATCGAGTTTGCAGGTAGGACCGCGTTACAATCGATTTCATGTAAGCGACGACGAATGTACGAGTAGAAGTAATTTTCTGTTCTGGAATGATCATTCGCAAGTAAAATCGCTGCATCCTCATCGAAACGTATGGAATTCACACAGAAACATCGAGTTTGCATGCAGGAAAGCGTCACAATCGATTTCATGGAAGCGACGACGATTGTACGTGTACAAGTTATTTTCTGTTTCCCAATGAAGATTCGCGTGCAAAAACGATGCATTTGCATCGAAACGTACAGAATTGACACAGAAACATCTAATTAGCATGCAGGAACGCGTTATAATCGATTTCACGCAAGCGACGACGAATGTTCGTGTACAAGTTACTTTCTATTCCAGAATGAAGATTCGAATGCGAAAACGAGGCATCTGCACCGAAATGTATGGAATTGACGCAAAAACATCGAATTCTCATGCAGGAACGCGTAACAATCGAGTTCATGCAAGCGACGACGAATGTTGGTGTACAAGTTCTTTTCTGTTCGAGAATGATGACTCGCGTGCAAAAACGATGCATCTGCATCGAAACGTACAGAATTGACACAGAAACATCTAATTAACATGCAGGAACGCGTTACAATCGATTTCACGCAAGCGACGACGAATGTTCGTGTACAAGTTTTTTTCTGTTCGAGAATGATGATTCGCGTGACAAAACGATGCATCCGCATCGAAATGTATGGAATTGACACAGAAACATCGAGTTTGCAGGCAGGACCACGTTATAATCGATTTCACGCAAGCGACGACGAATGTTCGTGTACAAGTTACTTTCTGTTCCAGAATGAAGATTCGAATGCGAAAACGAGGCATCTGCATCGAAATGTATGGAATTGACGCAAAAACATCGAATTCTCATGCAGGAACGCGTAACAATCGAGTTCATGCAAGCGACGACGAATGTTCGTGTACAAGTTCTTTTCTGTTCGAGAATGATGATTCGCGTGACAAAACGATGCATCCGCTTCGAAATGTATGGAATTAACACAGAAACATCGAGTTTGCAGGTAGGACCGCGTTACAATCGATTTCATGTAAGCGACGACGAATGTACGTGTAGAAGTAATTTTCTGTTCTGGAATGATCATTCGCAAGCAAAATCGCTGCATCCTCATCGAAACGTATGGAATTCACACAGAAACATCGAGTTTGCATGCAGGAAAACGTCACAATCGATTTCATGGAAGCGACGACGATTGTACGAGTACAAGTTATTTTCTGTTCCTCAATGAAGATTCGCGTGCAAAAACGATGCATTTGCATCGAAACGTACAGAATTGACACAGAAACATCTAATTAGCATGCAGGAACGCGTTATAACCGATTTCACGCAAGCGACGACGAATGTTCGTGTACAAGTTACTTTCTGTTCCAGAATGAAGATTCGAATGCGAAAACGAGGCATCTGCATCGAAATGTATGGAATTGACGCAAAAACATCGAATTCTCATGCAGGAACGCGTAACAATCGAGTTCATGCAAGCGACGACGAATGTTCGTGTACAAGTTCTTTTCTGTTCGAGAATGATGACTCGCGTGCAAAAACGATGCATCTGCATCGAAACGTACAGAATTGACACAGAAACATCTAATTAGCATGCAGGAACTCGTTACAATCGATTTCACGCAAGCGACGACGAATGTTCGTGTACAAGTTTTTTTCTGTTCGAGAATGATGATTCGCGTGACAAAACGATGCATCCGCATCGAAATGTATGGAATTGACACAGAAACATCGAGTTTGCAGGCAGGACCACGTTATAATCGATTTCACGCAAGCGACGACGAATGTTCGTGTACAAGTTTTTTTCTGTTCGAGAATGATGATTCGCGTGACAAAACGATGCATCCGCATCGAAATGTATGGAATTGACGCAAAAACATGGAATTCTCATGCAGGAACGCGTAACAATCGATTTCATGCAAGCGACGACGAATGTTCGTGTACAAGTTCTTTTCTGTTCGAGAATGATGATTCGCGTGACAAAACGATGCATCCGCATCGAAATGTATGGAATTAACACAGAAACATCGAGTTTGCAGGTAGGACCGCGTTACAATCGATTTCATGTAAGCGACGACGAATGTACGTGTAGAAGTAATTTTCTGTTCTGGAATGATCATTCGCAAGCAAAATCGCTGCATCCTCATCGAAACGTATGGAACTCACACAGAAACATCGGGTTTGCAGGTATTACCGCGTTACAATCGATTTCATGGAAGCGACGACGAATGTACGTGTAGAAGTAATTTTCTGTTCTGGAATGATCATTCGCAAGCAAAATCGCTGCATCCTCATCGAAACGTATGGAATTCATACAGAAACATCGAATGTGCATGCAGGAACGCGTTATAATCGAGTTCATGCAAGCGCCGACGAATGTTCGTGTACAAGTTACTTTATGATCCAAAATGAAGATCCGCGTGCAAGAAGGATGCATCCGCATCGAAATTTATGGAATTGACGCAAAAACATCGAATTCTCATGCAGGAACGCATAACAATCGATTTCGTGAAAGCGACAACAATTGCACGTGTACAAGTTATTTCCTGTTCCACAATGAAGATTCGAATGCGAAAACGAGGCATCTGCATCGAAACGTATGGAATTGACGCAGAAACGCGTTACAATCGAGTTCATGCAAGCGTCGACGAATGTTCGTGTACAAGTTACTTTATGATCCAAAATGAAGATCCGCGTGCAAAAAGGATGCATCCGCATCGAAATGTATGGAATTGACGCAGAAACATCGAATTCTCATGCAGGAACGCGTAACAATCGATTTCATGGAAGCGACGACGATTGTACGTGTACAAGTTATTTTCTGTTCCAGAATGATGATTCGAATGCGAAAAGGAGGCATCTGCATCGAAACGTATGGAATTGACGCAGAAACGCGTTACAATCGAGTTCATGCAAGCGTCGACGAATGTTCGTGTACAAGTTACTTTATGATCCAAATGAAGATCCGCGTGCAAAAAGGATGCATCCGCATCGAAATGTATGGAATTGACGCAGAAACATCGAAATTGCATGCAGGGACGCGTAACAATCCACTTCATGCAATCGACGACTAATGTATGCGAACAAGTTATATTCTGTTCCAGAATGAAGATTCGAATGCGAAAACGAGGCATCTGCATCGAAATGTATGTAATTGACGCAAAAACATCGAATTCTCATGCAGGAACGCGTAACAATCGAGTTCATGCAAGCGACGACGAATGTTCGAGTACAAGTTATTTTCTGTTCCAGAATGATGATTCGCGTGACAAAACGATGCATCCGCATCGAAATGTATGGAATTAACACAGAAACATCGAGTTTGCAGGTAGGACCGCGTTACAATCGATTTCATGCAAGCGACAACGAATGTACGTGTAGAAGTAATTTTCTGTTCTGGAATGATCATTCGCAACCAAAATCGCTGCATCCTCATCGAAACGTATGGAATTCACACAGAAACATCGAGTTTGCATGCAGGAACGCGTCACAATCGATTTCATGCAAGCGACAACGAATGTTCGTGTACAAGTTACTTTCTGTTCCAGAATGAAGATTCGAATGCGAAAACGAGGCATCTGCATCGAAACGTATGGAATTGACCCAGAAACACGTTACAATCGAGTTCATGCAAGCGGCGACCAATGTTCGTGTACAAGTTACTTTATGTTCCAAAATGAAGTTCCACGTGCAAAAAGGATGCATCCGCATCGAAATGTATGGAATTGACGCAGAAACATCGAAATTGCATGCAGGGACCCGTAACAATCCACTTCATGCAATCGACGACTAATGTATGCGAACAAGTTATATTCTGTTCCGAAATGGTCTTTTACGTGAAAATAGCTACATCTGCATCGAAACGTATGGAATTGACGCAAAAACATCGAATTCTCATGCAGGAACGCGTAACAATTGAGTTCATGAAAGCGACGACGATTGTACGTGTACAAGTTATTTTCTGTTCCAGAATGATGATTGGAATGCGAAAAGGAGGCATCTGCATCGAAACGTATGGAATTGACGCAGAAACGCGTTACAATCGATTTCATGCAAGCGACGACGAATGTACGTGTAGAAGTAATTTTCTGTTCTGGAATGATCATTCGCAAGCAAAATCGCTGCATCCTCATCGAAACGTATGGAATTCACACAAAAACATCGAGCTTGCATGCAGGAAAGCGTCACAATCGATTTCACGGAAGCGACGACGATTGTACGTGTACAAGTTATTTTCTGTTCCAGAATGATGATCCGCGTGCAAAAAGGATGCATCCGCATCTAAATGTATGGAATTGACACAGAAACATCGAGTTTGCAGGTAGGACCGCGTTACAATCGATTTCGTGAAAGCGACGACAAATGCACGTGTACAAGTTATTTCCTGTTCCACAATGAAGATTCGAATGCGAAAACGAGGCATCTGCATCGAAACGTATGGAATTGACGCAGAAACGCGTTACAATCGAGTTCATGCAAGCGTCGACGAATGTTCGTGTACAAGTTACTTTATGATCCAAAATGAAGATACGCGTGCAAAAAGGATGCATCCGCATCGAAATGTATGGAATTGACGCAGAAACATCGAATTCTCATGCAGGAACGCGTAACAATCGATTTCATGGAAGCGACGACGATTGTACGTGTACAAGTTATTTTCTGTTCCAGAATGATGATTCGAATGCGAAAAGGAGGCATCTGCATCGAAACGTATGGAATTGACGCAGAAACGCGTTACAATCGATTTCACGCAAGCGACGACGAATGTACGTGTAGAAGTAATTTTCTGTTCTGGAATGATCATTCGCAACCAAAATCGCTGCATCCTCATCGAAACGTATGGAATTCACACAGAAACATCGAGTTTGCATGCAGGAAAGCGTCACAATCGATTTCATGCAAGCGACAACGAATGTTCGTGTACAAGTTACTTTCTGTTCCAGAATGAAGATTCGAATGCGAAAACGAGGCATCTGCATCGAAACGTATGGAATTGACCCAGAAACACGTTACAATCGAGTTCATGCAAGCGGCGACCAATGTTCGTGTACAAGTTACTTTATGTTCCAAAATGAAGTTCCACGTGCAAAAAGGATGCATCCGCATCGAAATGTATGGAATTGACGCAGAAACATCGAAATTGCATGCAGGGACCCGTAACAATCCACTTCATGCAATCGACAACTAATGTATGCGAACAAGTTATATTCTGTTCCGAAATGGTCTTTTACGTGAAAATAGCTACATCTGCATCGAAACGTATGGAATTGACGCAAAAACATCGAATTCTCATGCAGGAACGCGTAACAATCGAGTTCATGAAAGCGACGACGATTGTACGTGTACAAGTTATTTTCTGTTCCAGAATGATGATTGGAATGCGAAAAGGAGGCATCTGCATCGAAACGTATGGAATTGACGCAGAAACGCGTTACAATCGATTTCACGGAAGCGACGACGATTGTACGTGTACAAGTTATTTTCTGTTCCAGAATGATGATCCGCGTGCAAAAAGGATGCATCCGCATCGAAATGTATGGAATTGACACAGAAATAACGAGTTTGCAGGTAGGACCGCGTTACAATCGATTTCATGCAAGCGGCAACGAATGTTCGTGTAGAAGTAATTTTCTGTTCTGGAATGATCATTCGCAAGCAAAATCGCTGCATCCTCATCGAAACGTATGGAATTCACGCAGAAACATCGAGTTTGCATGCAGGAAAGCGTCACAATCGATATCATGGAAGCGACGACGAATGTTCGTGTACAAGTTATTTTACGTTCCAGAATGAAGATCCGCGTGCAAGAAGGATGCATCCGCATCGAAATGTATGGAATTGACGCAGAAACATCGAAATTGCATGCAGGAACGCCTAACAATCGAGTTCATGCAAGCGACGACGAATGTTCGTGTACAAGTTACTTTCTGTTCCAGAATGAAGATTCGAATGCGAAAACGAGGTATCTGCATCGAAATGTATGGAATTGACGCAAAAACATCGAATTCTCATGCAGGAACGCGTAACAATCGATTTCATGCAAGCGACGACGAATGTTCGTGTACAAGTTCTTTTCTGTTCGAGAATGATGATTCGCGTGACAAAACGATGCATCCGCATCGAAATGTATGGAATTAACACAGAAACATCGAGTTTGCAGGTAGGACCGCGTTACAATCGATTTCATGTAAGCGACGACGAATGTACGTGTAGAAGTAATTTTCTGTTCTGGAATGATCATTCGCAAGCAAAATCGCTGCATCCTCATCGAAACGTATGGAATTCACACAGAAACATCGAGTTTGCATGCAGGAAAACGTCACAATCGATTTCATGGAAGCGACGACGATTGTACGAGTACAAGTTATTTTCTGTTTCCCAATGAAGATTCGCGTGCAAAAACGATGCATTTGCATCGAAACGTACAGAATTGACACAGAAACATCTAATTAGCATGCAGGAACGCGTTATAATCGATTTCACGCAAGCGACGACGAATGTTCGTGTACAAGTTACTTTCTATTCCAGAATGAAGATTCGAATGCGAAAACGAGGCATCTGCATCGAAATGTATGGAATTGACGCAAAAACATCGAATTCTCATGCAGGAACGCGTAACAATCGAGTTCATGCAAGCGACGACGAATGTTCGTGTACAAGTTCTTTTCTGTTCGAGAATGATGACTCGCGTGCAAAAACGATGCATCTGCATCGAAACGTACAGAATTGACACAGAAACATCTAATTAGCATGCAGGAACGCGTTACAATCGATTTCACGCAAGCGACGACGAATGTTCGTGTACAAGTTTTTTTCTGTTCGAGAATGATGATTCGCGTGACAAAACGATGCATCCGCATCGAAATGTATGGAATTGACACAGAAACATCGAGTTTGCAGGCAGGACCACGTTATAATCGATTTCACGCAAGCGACGACGAATGTTCGTGTACAAGTTACTTTCTGTTCCAGAATGAAGATTCGAATGCGAAAACGAGGCATCTGCATCGAAATGTATGGTATTGACGCAAAATCATCGAATTCTCATGCAGGAACGCGTAACAATCGAGTTCATGCAAGCGACGACGAATGTTCGTGTACAAGTTCTTTTCTGTTCGAGAATGATGATTCGCGTGACAAAACGATGCATCCGCATCGAAATGTATGGAATTAACACAGAAACATCGAGTTTGCAGGTAGGACCGCGTTACAATCGATTTCATGTAAGCGACGACGAATGTACGAGTAGAAGTAATTTTCTGTTCTGGAATGATCATTCGCAAGTAAAATCGCTGCATCCTCATCGAAACGTATGGAATTCACACAGAAACATCGAGTTTGCATGCAGGAAAGCGTCACAATCGATTTCATGGAAGCGACGACGATTGTACGTGTACAAGTTATTTTCTGTTTCCCAATGAAGATTCACGTGCAAAAACGATGCATTTGCATCGAAACGTACAGAATTGACACAGAAACATCTAATTAGCATGCAGGAACGCGTTATAATCGATTTCACGCAAGCGACGACGAATGTTCGTGTACAAATTACTTTCTGTTCCAGAATGAAGATTCGAATGCGAAAACGAGGCATCTGCATCGAAATGTATGGAATTGACGCAAAAACATCGAATTCTCATGCAGAAACGCGTAACAATCGAGTTCATGCAAGCGACGACGAATGTTCGTGTACAAGTTCTTTTCTGTTCGAGAATGATGACTCGCGTGCAAAAACGATGCATCTGCATCGAAACGTACAGAATTGACACAGAAACATCTAATTAACATGCAGGAACGCGTTACAATCGATTTCACGCAAGCGACGACGAATGTTCGTGTACAAGTTTTTTTCTGTTCGAGAATGATGATTCGCGTGACAAAACGATGCATCCGCATCGAAATGTATGGAATTGACACAGAAACATCGAGTTTGCAGGCAGGACCACGTTATAATCGATTTCACGCAAGCGACGTCGAATGTTCGTGTACAAGTTACTTTCTGTTCCAGAATGAAGATTCGAATGCGAAAACGAGGCATCTGCATCGAAATGTATGGAATTGACGCAAAAACATCGAATTCTCATGCAGGAACGCGTAACAATCGAGTTCATGCAAGCGACGACGAATGTTCGTGTACAAGTTCTTTTTTGTTCGAGAATGATGATTCGCGTGACAAAACGATGCATCCGCATCGAAATGTATGGAATTAACACAGAAACATCGAGTTTGCAGGTAGGACCGCGTTACAATCGATTTCATGTAAGCGACGACGAATGTACGAGTAGAAGTAATTTTCTGTTCTGGAATGATCGTTCGCAAGTAAAATCGCTGCATCCTCATCGAAACGTATGGAATTCACACAGAAACATCGAGTTTGCATGCAGGAAAGCGTCACAATCGATTTCATGGAAGCGACGACGATTGTACGTGTACAAGTTATTTTCTGTTTCCCAATGAAGATTCGCGTGCAAAAACGATGCATTTGCATCGAAACGTACAGAATTGACACAGAAACATCTAATTAGCATGCAGGAACGCGTTATAATCGATTTCACGCAAGCGACGACGAATGTTCGTGTACAAATTACTTTCTGTTCCAGAATGAAGATTCGAATGCGAAAACGAGGCATCTGCATCGAAATGTATGGAATTGACGCAAAAACATCGAATTCTCATGCAGGAACGCGTAACAATCGAGTTCATGCAAGCGACGACGAATGTTCGTGTACAAGTTCTTTTCTGTGCGAGAATGATGACTCGCGTGCAAAAACGATGCATCTGCATCGAAACGTACAGAATTGACACAGAAACATCTAATTAACATGCAGGAACGCGTTACAATCGATTTCACGCAAGCGACGACGAATGTTCGTGTACAAGTTTTTTTCTGTTCGAGAATGATGATTCGCGTGACAAAACGATGCATCCGCATCGAAATGTATGGAATTGACACAGAAACATCGAGTTTGCAGGCAGGACCACGTTATAATCGATTTCACGCAAGCGACGACGAATGTTCGTGTACAAGTTACTTTCTGTTCCAGAATGAAGATTCGAATGCGAAAACGAGGCATCTGCATCGAAATGTATGGAATTGACGCAAAAACATCGAATTCTCATGCAGGAACGCGTAACAATCGAATTCATGCAAGCGACGACGAATGTTCGTGTACAAGTTCTTTTCTGTTCGAGAATGATGATTCGCGTGACAAAACGATGCATCCGCATCGAAATGTATGGAATTAACACAGAAACATCGAGTTTGCAGGTAGGACCGCGTTACAATCGATTTCATGTAAGCGACGACGAATGTACGAGTAGAAGTAATTTTCTGTTCTGGAATGATCATTCGCAAGTAAAATCGCTGCATCCTCATCGAAACGTATGGAATTCACACAGAAACATCGAGTTTGCATGCAGGAAAGCGTCACAATCGATTTCATGGAAGCGACGACGATTGTACGTGTACAAGTTATTTTCTGTTTCCCAATGAAGATTCGCGTGCAAAAACGATGCATTTGCATCGAAACGTACAGAATTGACACAGAAACATCGAGTTTGCAGGTAGGACCGCGTTACAATCGATTTCATGTAAGCGACGACGAATGTACGAGTAGAAGTAATTTTCTGTTCTGGAATGATCATTCGCAAGTAAAATCGCTGCATCCTCATCGAAACGTATGGAACTCACACAGAAACATCGGGTTTGCAGGTATTACCGCGTTACAATCGATTTCATGGAAGCGACGACGAATGTACGTGTAGAAGTAATTTTCTGTTCTGGAATGATCATTCGCAAGCAAAATCGCTGCATCCTCATCGAAACGTATGGAATTCATACAGAAACATCGAATGTGCATGCAGGAACGCGTTATAATCGAGTTCATGCAAGCGCCGACGAATGTTCGTGTACAAGTTACTTTATGATCCAAAATGAAGATCCGCGTGCAAGAAGGATGCATCCGCATCGAAATTTATGGAATTGACGCAAAAACATCGAATTCTCATGCAGGAACGCATAACAATCGATTTCGTGAAAGCGACAACAATTGCACGTGTACAAGTTATTTCCTGTTCCACAATGAAGATTCGAATGCGAAAACGAGGCATCTGCATCGAAACGTATGGAATTGACGCAGAAACGCGTTACAATCGAGTTCATGCAAGCGTCGACGAATGTTCGTGTACAAGTTACTTTATGATCCAAAATGAAGATCCGCGTGCAAAAAGGATGCATCCGCATCGAAATGTATGGAATTGACGCAGAAACATCGAATTCTCATGCAGGAACGCGTAACAATCGATTTCATGGAAGCGACGACGATTGTACGTGTACAAGTTATTTTCTGTTCCAGAATGATGATTCGAATGCGAAAAGGAGGCATCTGCATCGAAACGTATGGAATTGACGCAGAAACGCGTTACAATCGAGTTCATGCAAGCGTCGACGAATGTTCGTGTACAAGTTACTTTATGATCCAAATGAAGATCCGCGTGCAAAAAGGATGCATCCGCATCGAAATGTATGGAATTGACGCAGAAACATCGAAATTGCATGCAGGGACGCGTAACAATCCACTTCATGCAATCGACGACTAATGTATGCGAACAAGTTATATTCTGTTCCAGAATGAAGATTCGAATGCGAAAACGAGGCATCTGCATCGAAATGTATGTAATTGACGCAAAAACATCGAATTCTCATGCAGGAACGCGTAACAATCGAGTTCATGCAAGCGACGACGAATGTTCGAGTACAAGTTATTTTCTGTTCCAGAATGATGATTCGCAACCAAAATCGCTGCATCCTCATCGAAACGTATGGAATTCACACAGAAACATCGAGTTTGCATGCAGGAAAGCGTCACAATCGATTTCATGCAAGCGACAACGAATGTTCGTGTACAAGTTACTTTCTGTTCCAGAATGAAGATTCGAATGCGAAAACGAGGCATCTGCATCGAAACGTATGGAATTGACCCAGAAACACGTTACAATCGAGTTCATGCAAGCGGCGACCAATGTTCGTGTACAAGTTACTTTATGTTCCAAAATGAAGTTCCACGTGCAAAAAGGATGCATCCGCATCGAAATGTATGGAATTGACGCAGAAACATCGAAATTGCATGCAGGGACCCGTAACAATCCACTTCATGCAATCGACGACTAATGTATGCGAACAAGTTATATTCTGTTCCGAAATGGTCTTTTACGTGAAAATAGCTACATCTGCATCGAAACGTATGGAATTGACGCAAAAACATCGAATTCTCATGCAGGAACGCGTAACAATTGAGTTCATGAAAGCGACGACGATTGTACGTGTACAAGTTATTTTCTGTTCCAGAATGATGATTGGAATGCGAAAAGGAGGCATCTGCATCGAAACGTATGGAATTGACGCAGAAACGCGTTACAATCGATTTCATGCAAGCGACGACGAATGTACGTGTAGAAGTAATTTTCTGTTCTGGAATGATCATTCGCAAGCAAAATCGCTGCATCCTCATCGAAACGTATGGAATTCACACAAAACCATCGAGCTTGCATGCAGGAAAGCGTCACAATCGATTTCACGGAAGCGACGACGATTGTACGTGTACAAGTTATTTTCTGTTCCAGAATGATGATCCGCGTGCAAAAAGGATGCATCCGCATCTAAATGTATGGAATTGACACAGAAACATCGAGTTTGCAGGTAGGACCGCGTTACAATCGATTTCGTGAAAGCGACGACAAATGCACGTGTACAAGTTATTTCCTGTTCCACAATGAAGATTCGAATGCGAAAACGAGGCATCTGCATCGAAACGTATGGAATTGACGCAGAAACGCGTTACAATCGAGTTCATGCAAGCGTCGACGAATGTTCGTGTACAAGTTACTTTATGATCCAAAATGAAGATACGCGTGCAAAAAGGATGCATCCGCATCGAAATGTATGGAATTGACGCAGAAACATCGAATTCTCATGCAGGAACGCGTAACAATCGATTTCATGGAAGCGACGACGATTGTACGTGTACAAGTTATTTTCTGTTCCAGAATGATGATTGGAATGCGAAAAGGAGGCATCTGCATCGAAACGTATGGAATTGACGCAAAAACATCGAATTCTCATGCAGGAACGCGTAACAATCGAGTTCATGAAAGCGACGACGATTGTACGTGTACAAGTTATTTTCTGTTCCAGAATGATGATTGGAATGCGAAAAGGAGGCATCTGCATCGAAACGTATGGAATTGACGCAGAAACGCGTTACAATCGATTTCATGCAAGCGACGACGAATGTACGTGTAGAAGTAATTTTCTGTTCTGGAATGATCATTCGCAAGCAAAATCGCTGCATCCTCATCGAAACGTATGGAATTCACACAAAAACATCGAGCTTGCATGCAGGAAAGCGTCACAATCGATTTCACGGAAGCGACGACGATTGTACGTGTACAAGTTATTTTCTGTTCCAGAATGATGATCCGCGTGCAAAAAGGATGCATCCGCATCGAAATGTATGGAATTGACACAGAAATAACGAGTTTGCAGGTAGGACCGCGTTACAATCGATTTCATGCAAGCGGCAACGAATGTTCGTGTAGAAGTAATTTTCTGTTCTGGAATGATCATTCGCAAGCAAAATCGCTGCATCCTCATCGAAACGTATGGAATTCACGCAGAAACATCGAGTTTGCATGCAGGAAAGCGTCACAATCGATATCATGGAAGCGACGACGAATGTTCGTGTACAAGTTATTTTACGTTCCAGAATGAAGATCCGCGTGCAAGAAGGATGCATCCGCATCGAAATGTATGGAATTGACGCAGAAACATCGAAATTGCATGCAGGAACGCCTAACAATCGAGTTCATGCAAGCGACGACGAATGTTCGTGTACAAGTTACTTTCTGTTCCAGAATGAAGATTCGAATGCGAAAACGAGGTATCTGCATCGAAATGTATGGAATTGACGCAAAAACATCGAATTCTCATGCAGGAACGCGTAACAATCGATTTCATGCAAGCGACGACGAATGTTCGTGTACAAGTTCTTTTCTGTTCGAGAATGATGATTCGCGTGACAAAACGATGCATCCGCATCGAAATGTATGGAATTAACACAGAAACATCGAGTTTGCAGGTAGGACCGCGTTACAATCGATTTCATGTAAGCGACGACGAATGTACGTGTAGAAGTAATTTTCTGTTCTGGAATGATCATTCGCAAGCAAAATCGCTGCATCCTCATCGAAACGTATGGAATTCACACAGAAACATCGAGTTTGCATGCAGGAAAACGTCACAATCGATTTCATGGAAGCGACGACGATTGTACGAGTACAAGTTATTTTCTGTTTCCCAATGAAGATTCGCGTGCAAAAACGATGCATTTGCATCGAAACGTACAGAATTGACACAGAAACATCTAATTAGCATGCAGGAACGCGTTATAATCGATTTCACGCAAGCGACGACGAATGTTCGTGTACAAGTTACTTTCTATTCCAGAATGAAGATTCGAATGCGAAAACGAGGCATCTGCATCGAAATGTATGGAATTGACGCAAAAACATCGAATTCTCATGCAGGAACGCGTAACAATCGAGTTCATGCAAGCGACGACGAATGTTCGTGTACAAGTTCTTTTCTGTTCGAGAATGATGACTCGCGTGCAAAAACGATGCATCTGCATCGAAACGTACAGAATTGACACAGAAACATCTAATTAGCATGCAGGAACGCGTTACAATCGATTTCACGCAAGCGACGACGAATGTTCGTGTACAAGTTTTTTTCTGTTCGAGAATGATGATTCGCGTGACAAAACGATGCATCCGCATCGAAATGTATGGAATTGACACAGAAACATCGAGTTTGCAGGCAGGACCACGTTATAATCGATTTCACGCAAGCGACGACGAATGTTCGTGTACAAGTTACTTTCTGTTCCAGAATGAAGATTCGAATGCGAAAACGAGGCATCTGCATCGAAATGTATGGAATTGACGCAAAATCATCGAATTCTCATGCAGGAACGCGTAACAATCGAGTTCATGCAAGCGACGACGAATGTTCGTGTACAAGTTCTTTTCTGTTCGAGAATGATGATTCGCGTGACAAAACGATGCATCCGCATCGAAATGTATGGAATTAACACAGAAACATCGAGTTTGCAGGTAGGACCGCGTTACAATCGATTTCATGTAAGCGACGACGAATGTACGAGTAGAAGTAATTTTCTGTTCTGGAATGATCATTCGCAAGTAAAATCGCTGCATCCTCATCGAAACGTATGGAATTCACACAGAAACATCGAGTTTGCATGCAGGAAAGCGTCACAATCGATTTCATGGAAGCGACGACGATTGTACGTGTACAAGTTATTTTCTGTTTCCCAATGAAGATTCACGTGCAAAAACGATGCATTTGCATCGAAACGTACAGAATTGACACAGAAACATCTAATTAGCATGCAGGAACGCGTTATAATCGATTTCACGCAAGCGACGACGAATGTTCGTGTACAAATTACTTTCTGTTCCAGAATGAAGATTCGAATGCGAAAACGAGGCATCTGCATCGAAATGTATGGAATTGACGCAAAAACATCGAATTCTCATGCAGAAACGCGTAACAATCGAGTTCATGCAAGCGACGACGAATGTTCGTGTACAAGTTCTTTTCTGTTCGAGAATGATGACTCGCGTGCAAAAACGATGCATCTGCATCGAAACGTACAGAATTGACACAGAAACATCTAATTAACATGCAGGAACGCGTTACAATCGATTTCACGCAAGCGACGACGAATGTTCGTGTACAAGTTTTTTTCTGTTCGAGAATGATGATTCGCGTGACAAAACGATGCATCCGCATCGAAATGTATGGAATTGACACAGAAACATCGAGTTTGCAGGCAGGACCACGTTATAATCGATTTCACGCAAGCGACGTCGAATGTTCGTGTACAAGTTACTTTCTGTTCCAGAATGAAGATTCGAATGCGAAAACGAGGCATCTGCATCGAAATGTATGGAATTGACGCAAAAACATCGAATTCTCATGCAGGAACGCGTAACAATCGAGTTCATGCAAGCGACGACGAATGTTCGTGTACAAGTTCTTTTCTGTTCGAGAATGATGATTCGCGTGACAAAACGATGCATCCGCATCGAAATGTATGGAATTAACACAGAAACATCGAGTTTGCAGGTAGGACCGCGTTACAATCGATTTCATGTAAGCGACGACGAATGTACGAGTAGAAGTAATTTTCTGTTCTGGAATGATCATTCGCAAGTAAAATCGCTGCATCCTCATCGAAACGTATGGAATTCACACAGAAACATCGAGTTTGCATGCAGGAAAGCGTCACAATCGATTTCATGGAAGCGACGACGATTGTACGTGTACAAGTTATTTTCTGTTTCCCAATGAAGATTCGCGTGCAAAAACGATGCATTTGCATCGAAACGTACAGAATTGACACAGAAACATCTAATTAGCATGCAGGAACGCGTTATAATCGATTTCACGCAAGCGACGACGAATGTTCGTGTACAAATTACTTTCTGTTCCAGAATGAAGATTCGAATGCGAAAACGAGGCATCTGCATCGAAATGTATGGAATTGACGCAAAAACATCGAATTCTCATGCAGGAACGCGTAACAATCGAGTTCATGCAAGCGACGACGAATGTTCGTGTACAAGTTCTTTTCTGTGCGAGAATGATGACTCGCGTGCAAAAACGATGCATCTGCATCGAAACGTACAGAATTGACACAGAAACATCTAATTAACATGCAGGAACGCGTTACAATCGATTTCACGCAAGCGACGACGAATGTTCGTGTACAAGTTTTTTTCTGTTCGAGAATGATGATTCGCGTGACAAAACGATGCATCCGCATCGAAATGTATGGAATTGACACAGAAACATCGAGTTTGCAGGCAGGACCACGTTATAATCGATTTCACGCAAGCGACGACGAATGTTCGTGTACAAGTTACTTTCTGTTCCAGAATGAAGATTCGAATGCGAAAACGAGGCATCTGCATCGAAATGTATGGAATTGACGCAAAAACATCGAATTCTCATGCAGGAACGCGTAACAATCGAATTCATGCAAGCGACGACGAATGTTCGTGTACAAGTTCTTTTCTGTTCGAGAATGATGATTCGCGTGACAAAACGATGCATCCGCATCGAAATGTATGGAATTAACACAGAAACATCGAGTTTGCAGGTAGGACCGCGTTACAATCGATTTCATGTAAGCGACGACGAATGTACGAGTAGAAGTAATTTTCTGTTCTGGAATGATCATTCGCAAGTAAAATCGCTGCATCCTCATCGAAACGTATGGAATTCACACAGAAACATCGAGTTTGCATGCAGGAAAGCGTCACAATCGATTTCATGGAAGCGACGACGATTGTACGTGTACAAGTTATTTTCTGTTTCCCAATGAAGATTCGCGTGCAAAAACGATGCATTTGCATCGAAACGTACAGAATTGACACAGAAACATCTAATTAGCATGCAGGAACGCGTTATAATCGATTTCACGCAAGCGACGACGAATGTTCGTGTACAAGTTACTTTCTATTCCAGAATGAAGATTCGAATGCGAAAACGAGGCATCTGCACCGAAATGTATGGAATTGACGCAAAAACATCGAATTCTCATGCAGGAA
The DNA here is from genome assembly GCA_963971365.1 of Lasioglossum villosulum. NCBI lineage: Eukaryota > Metazoa > Arthropoda > Insecta > Hymenoptera > Halictidae > Lasioglossum > Lasioglossum villosulum. The sequence continues at coordinate 13,406,342 of OZ020502.1, read as the reverse complement.
CGCGTAACAATCGAGTTCATGCAAGCGACGACGAATGTTGGTGTACAAGTTATTTTCTGTTCCAGAATGATGATTGGAATGCGAAAAGGAGGCATCTGCATCGAAACGTATGGAATTGACGCAGAAACGCGTTACAATCGATTTCATGCAAGCGACGACGAATGTACGTGTAGAAGTAATTTTCTGTTCTGGAATGATCATTCGCAAGCAAAATCGCTGCATCCTCATCGAAACGTATGGAATTCACACAAAAACATCGAGCTTGCATGCAGGAAAGCGTCACAATCGATTTCACGGAAGCGACGACGATTGTACGTGTACAAGTTATTTTCTGTTCCAGAATGATGATCCGCGTGCAAAAAGGATGCATCCGCATCTAAATGTATGGAATTGACACAGAAACATCGAGTTTGCAGGTAGGACCGCGTTACAATCGATTTCGTGAAAGCGACGACAAATGCACGTGTACAAGTTATTTCCTGTTCCACAATGAAGATTCGAATGCGAAAACGAGGCATCTGCATCGAAACGTATGGAATTGACGCAGAAACGCGTTACAATCGAGTTCATGCAAGCGTCGACGAATGTTCGTGTACAAGTTACTTTATGATCCAAAATGAAGATACGCGTGCAAAAAGGATGCATCCGCATCGAAATGTATGGAATTGACGCAGAAACATCGAATTCTCATGCAGGAACGCGTAACAATCGATTTCATGGAAGCGACGACGATTGTACGTGTACAAGTTATTTTCTGTTCCAGAATGATGATTCGAATGCGAAAAGGAGGCATCTGCATCGAAACGTATGGAATTGACGCAGAAACGCGTTACAATCGATTTCACGCAAGCGACGACGAATGTACGTGTAGAAGTAATTTTCTGTTCTGGAATGATCATTCGCAACCAAAATCGCTGCATCCTCATCGAAACGTATGGAATTCACACAGAAACATCGAGTTTGCATGCAGGAAAGCGTCACAATCGATTTCATGCAAGCGACAACGAATGTTCGTGTACAAGTTACTTTCTGTTCCAGAATGAAGATTCGAATGCGAAAACGAGGCATCTGCATCGAAACGTATGGAATTGACCCAGAAACACGTTACAATCGAGTTCATGCAAGCGGCGACCAATGTTCGTGTACAAGTTACTTTATGTTCCAAAATGAAGTTCCACGTGCAAAAAGGATGCATCCGCATCGAAATGTATGGAATTGACGCAGAAACATCGAAATTGCATGCAGGGACCCGTAACAATCCACTTCATGCAATCGACAACTAATGTATGCGAACAAGTTATATTCTGTTCCGAAATGGTCTTTTACGTGAAAATAGCTACATCTGCATCGAAACGTATGGAATTGACGCAAAAACATCGAATTCTCATGCAGGAACGCGTAACAATCGAGTTCATGAAAGCGACGACGATTGTACGTGTACAAGTTATTTTCTGTTCCAGAATGATGATTGGAATGCGAAAAGGAGGCATCTGCATCGAAACGTATGGAATTGACGCAGAAACGCGTTACAATCGATTTCACGGAAGCGACGACGATTGTACGTGTACAAGTTATTTTCTGTTCCAGAATGATGATCCGCGTGCAAAAAGGATGCATCCGCATCGAAATGTATGGAATTGACACAGAAATAACGAGTTTGCAGGTAGGACCGCGTTACAATCGATTTCATGCAAGCGGCAACGAATGTTCGTGTAGAAGTAATTTTCTGTTCTGGAATGATCATTCGCAAGCAAAATCGCTGCATCCTCATCGAAACGTATGGAATTCACGCAGAAACATCGAGTTTGCATGCAGGAAAGCGTCACAATCGATATCATGGAAGCGACGACGAATGTTCGTGTACAAGTTATTTTACGTTCCAGAATGAAGATCCGCGTGCAAGAAGGATGCATCCGCATCGAAATGTATGGAATTGACGCAGAAACATCGAAATTGCATGCAGGAACGCCTAACAATCGAGTTCATGCAAGCGACGACGAATGTTCGTGTACAAGTTACTTTCTGTTCCAGAATGAAGATTCGAATGCGAAAACGAGGTATCTGCATCGAAATGTATGGAATTGACGCAAAAACATCGAATTCTCATGCAGGAACGCGTAACAATCGATTTCATGCAAGCGACGACGAATGTTCGTGTACAAGTTCTTTTCTGTTCGAGAATGATGATTCGCGTGACAAAACGATGCATCCGCATCGAAATGTATGGAATTAACACAGAAACATCGAGTTTGCAGGTAGGACCGCGTTACAATCGATTTCATGTAAGCGACGACGAATGTACGTGTAGAAGTAATTTTCTGTTCTGGAATGATCATTCGCAAGCAAAATCGCTGCATCCTCATCGAAACGTATGGAATTCACACAGAAACATCGAGTTTGCATGCAGGAAAACGTCACAATCGATTTCATGGAAGCGACGACGATTGTACGAGTACAAGTTATTTTCTGTTTCCCAATGAAGATTCGCGTGCAAAAACGATGCATTTGCATCGAAACGTACAGAATTGACACAGAAACATCTAATTAGCATGCAGGAACGCGTTATAATCGATTTCACGCAAGCGACGACGAATGTTCGTGTACAAGTTACTTTCTATTCCAGAATGAAGATTCGAATGCGAAAACGAGGCATCTGCATCGAAATGTATGGAATTGACGCAAAAACATCGAATTCTCATGCAGGAACGCGTAACAATCGAGTTCATGCAAGCGACGACGAATATTCGTGTACAAGTTCTTTTCTGTTCGAGAATGATGACTCGCGTGCAAAAACGATGCATCTGCATCGAAACGTACAGAATTGACACAGAAACATCTAATTAGCATGCAGGAACGCGTTACAATCGATTTCACGCAAGCGACGACGAATGTTCGTGTACAAGTTTTTTTCTGTTCGAGAATGATGATTCGCGTGACAAAACGATGCATCCGCATCGAAATGTATGGAATTGACACAGAAACATCGAGTTTGCAGGCAGGACCACGTTATAATCGATTTCACGCAAGCGACGACGAATGTTCGTGTACAAGTTACTTTCTGTTCCAGAATGAAGATTCGAATGCGAAAACGAGGCATCTGCATCGAAATGTATGGTATTGACGCAAAATCATCGAATTCTCATGCAGGAACGCGTAACAATCGAGTTCATGCAAGCGACGACGAATGTTCGTGTACAAGTTCTTTTCTGTTCGAGAATGATGATTCGCGTGACAAAACGATGCATCCGCATCGAAATGTATGGAATTAACACAGAAACATCGAGTTTGCAGGTAGGACCGCGTTACAATCGATTTCATGTAAGCGACGACGAATGTACGAGTAGAAGTAATTTTCTGTTCTGGAATGATCATTCGCAAGTAAAATCGCTGCATCCTCATCGAAACGTATGGAATTCACACAGAAACATCGAGTTTGCATGCAGGAAAGCGTCACAATCGATTTCATGGAAGCGACGACGATTGTACGTGTACAAGTTATTTTCTGTTTCCCAATGAAGATTCACGTGCAAAAACGATGCATTTGCATCGAAACGTACAGAATTGACACAGAAACATCTAATTAGCATGCAGGAACGCGTTATAATCGATTTCACGCAAGCGACGACGAATGTTCGTGTACAAATTACTTTCTGTTCCAGAATGAAGATTCGAATGCGAAAACGAGGCATCTGCATCGAAATGTATGGAATTGACGCAAAAACATCGAATTCTCATGCAGAAACGCGTAACAATCGAGTTCATGCAAGCGACGACGAATGTTCGTGTACAAGTTCTTTTCTGTTCGAGAATGATGACTCGCGTGCAAAAACGATGCATCTGCATCGAAACGTACAGAATTGACACAGAAACATCTAATTAACATGCAGGAACGCGTTACAATCGATTTCACGCAAGCGACGACGAATGTTCGTGTACAAGTTTTTTTCTGTTCGAGAATGATGATTCGCGTGACAAAACGATGCATCCGCATCGAAATGTATGGAATTGACACAGAAACATCGAGTTTGCAGGCAGGACCACGTTATAATCGATTTCACGCAAGCGACGTCGAATGTTCGTGTACAAGTTACTTTCTGTTCCAGAATGAAGATTCGAATGCGAAAACGAGGCATCTGCATCGAAATGTATGGAATTGACGCAAAAACATCGAATTCTCATGCAGGAACGCGTAACAATCGAGTTCATGCAAGCGACGACGAATGTTCGTGTACAAGTTCTTTTCTGTTCGAGAATGATGATTCGCGTGACAAAACGATGCATCCGCATCGAAATGTATGGAATTAACACAGAAACATCGAGTTTGCAGGTAGGACCGCGTTACAATCGATTTCATGTAAGCGACGACGAATGTACGAGTAGAAGTAATTTTCTGTTCTGGAATGATCGTTCGCAAGTAAAATCGCTGCATCCTCATCGAAACGTATGGAATTCACACAGAAACATCGAGTTTGCATGCAGGAAAGCGTCACAATCGATTTCATGGAAGCGACGACGATTGTACGTGTACAAGTTATTTTCTGTTTCCCAATGAAGATTCGCGTGCAAAAACGATGCATTTGCATCGAAACGTACAGAATTGACACAGAAACATCTAATTAGCATGCAGGAACGCGTTATAATCGATTTCACGCAAGCGACGACGAATGTTCGTGTACAAATTACTTTCTGTTCCAGAATGAAGATTCGAATGCGAAAACGAGGCATCTGCATCGAAATGTATGGAATTGACGCAAAAACATCGAATTCTCATGCAGGAACGCGTAACAATCGAGTTCATGCAAGCGACGACGAATGTTCGTGTACAAGTTCTTTTCTGTGCGAGAATGATGACTCGCGTGCAAAAACGATGCATCTGCATCGAAACGTACAGAATTGACACAGAAACATCTAATTAACATGCAGGAACGCGTTACAATCGATTTCACGCAAGCGACGACGAATGTTCGTGTACAAGTTTTTTTCTGTTCGAGAATGATGATTCGCGTGACAAAACGATGCATCCGCATCGAAATGTATGGAATTGACACAGAAACATCGAGTTTGCAGGCAGGACCACGTTATAATCGATTTCACGCAAGCGACGACGAATGTTCGTGTACAAGTTACTTTCTGTTCCAGAATGAAGATTCGAATGCGAAAACGAGGCATCTGCATCGAAATGTATGGAATTGACGCAAAAACATCGAATTCTCATGCAGGAACGCGTAACAATCGAATTCATGCAAGCGACGACGAATGTTCGTGTACAAGTTCTTTTCTGTTCGAGAATGATGATTCGCGTGACAAAACGATGCATCCGCATCGAAATGTATGGAATTAACACAGAAACATCGAGTTTGCAGGTAGGACCGCGTTACAATCGATTTCATGTAAGCGACGACGAATGTACGAGTAGAAGTAATTTTCTGTTCTGGAATGATCATTCGCAAGTAAAATCGCTGCATCCTCATCGAAACGTATGGAATTCACACAGAAACATCGAGTTTGCATGCAGGAAAGCGTCACAATCGATTTCATGGAAGCGACGACGATTGTACGTGTACAAGTTATTTTCTGTTTCCCAATGAAGATTCGCGTGCAAAAACGATGCATTTGCATCGAAACGTACAGAATTGACACAGAAACATCGAGTTTGCAGGTAGGACCGCGTTACAATCGATTTCATGTAAGCGACGACGAATGTACGAGTAGAAGTAATTTTCTGTTCTGGAATGATCATTCGCAAGTAAAATCGCTGCATCCTCATCGAAACGTATGGAACTCACACAGAAACATCGGGTTTGCAGGTATTACCGCGTTACAATCGATTTCATGGAAGCGACGACGAATGTACGTGTAGAAGTAATTTTCTGTTCTGGAATGATCATTCGCAAGCAAAATCGCTGCATCCTCATCGAAACGTATGGAATTCATACAGAAACATCGAATGTGCATGCAGGAACGCGTTATAATCGAGTTCATGCAAGCGCCGACGAATGTTCGTGTACAAGTTACTTTATGATCCAAAATGAAGATCCGCGTGCAAGAAGGATGCATCCGCATCGAAATTTATGGAATTGACGCAAAAACATCGAATTCTCATGCAGGAACGCATAACAATCGATTTCGTGAAAGCGACAACAATTGCACGTGTACAAGTTATTTCCTGTTCCACAATGAAGATTCGAATGCGAAAACGAGGCATCTGCATCGAAACGTATGGAATTGACGCAGAAACGCGTTACAATCGAGTTCATGCAAGCGTCGACGAATGTTCGTGTACAAGTTACTTTATGATCCAAAATGAAGATCCGCGTGCAAAAAGGATGCATCCGCATCGAAATGTATGGAATTGACGCAGAAACATCGAATTCTCATGCAGGAACGCGTAACAATCGATTTCATGGAAGCGACGACGATTGTACGTGTACAAGTTATTTTCTGTTCCAGAATGATGATTCGAATGCGAAAAGGAGGCATCTGCATCGAAACGTATGGAATTGACGCAGAAACGCGTTACAATCGAGTTCATGCAAGCGTCGACGAATGTTCGTGTACAAGTTACTTTATGATCCAAATGAAGATCCGCGTGCAAAAAGGATGCATCCGCATCGAAATGTATGGAATTGACGCAGAAACATCGAAATTGCATGCAGGGACGCGTAACAATCCACTTCATGCAATCGACGACTAATGTATGCGAACAAGTTATATTCTGTTCCAGAATGAAGATTCGAATGCGAAAACGAGGCATCTGCATCGAAATGTATGTAATTGACGCAAAAACATCGAATTCTCATGCAGGAACGCGTAACAATCGAGTTCATGCAAGCGACGACGAATGTTCGAGTACAAGTTATTTTCTGTTCCAGAATGATGATTCGCGTGACAAAACGATGCATCCGCATCGAAATGTATGGAATTAACACAGAAACATCGAGTTTGCAGGTAGGACCGCGTTACAATCGATTTCATGCAAGCGACAACGAATGTACGTGTAGAAGTAATTTTCTGTTCTGGAATGATCATTCGCAACCAAAATCGCTGCATCCTCATCGAAACGTATGGAATTCACACAGAAACATCGAGTTTGCATGCAGGAAAGCGTCACAATCGATTTCATGCAAGCGACAACGAATGTTCGTGTACAAGTTACTTTCTGTTCCAGAATGAAGATTCGAATGCGAAAACGAGGCATCTGCATCGAAACGTATGGAATTGACCCAGAAACACGTTACAATCGAGTTCATGCAAGCGGCGACCAATGTTCGTGTACAAGTTACTTTATGTTCCAAAATGAAGTTCCACGTGCAAAAAGGATGCATCCGCATCGAAATGTATGGAATTGACGCAGAAACATCGAAATTGCATGCAGGGACCCGTAACAATCCACTTCATGCAATCGACGACTAATGTATGCGAACAAGTTATATTCTGTTCCGAAATGGTCTTTTACGTGAAAATAGCTACATCTGCATCGAAACGTATGGAATTGACGCAAAAACATCGAATTCTCATGCAGGAACGCGTAACAATTGAGTTCATGAAAGCGACGACGATTGTACGTGTACAAGTTATTTTCTGTTCCAGAATGATGATTGGAATGCGAAAAGGAGGCATCTGCATCGAAACGTATGGAATTGACGCAGAAACGCGTTACAATCGATTTCATGCAAGCGACGACGAATGTACGTGTAGAAGTAATTTTCTGTTCTGGAATGATCATTCGCAAGCAAAATCGCTGCATCCTCATCGAAACGTATGGAATTCACACAAAACCATCGAGCTTGCATGCAGGAAAGCGTCACAATCGATTTCACGGAAGCGACGACGATTGTACGTGTACAAGTTATTTTCTGTTCCAGAATGATGATCCGCGTGCAAAAAGGATGCATCCGCATCTAAATGTATGGAATTGACACAGAAACATCGAGTTTGCAGGTAGGACCGCGTTACAATCGATTTCGTGAAAGCGACGACAAATGCACGTGTACAAGTTATTTCCTGTTCCACAATGAAGATTCGAATGCGAAAACGAGGCATCTGCATCGAAACGTATGGAATTGACGCAGAAACGCGTTACAATCGAGTTCATGCAAGCGTCGACGAATGTTCGTGTACAAGTTACTTTATGATCCAAAATGAAGATACGCGTGCAAAAAGGATGCATCCGCATCGAAATGTATGGAATTGACGCAGAAACATCGAATTCTCATGCAGGAACGCGTAACAATCGATTTCATGGAAGCGACGACGATTGTACGTGTACAAGTTATTTTCTGTTCCAGAATGATGATTGGAATGCGAAAAGGAGGCATCTGCATCGAAACGTATGGAATTGACGCAAAAACATCGAATTCTCATGCAGGAACGCGTAACAATCGAGTTCATGAAAGCGACGACGATTGTACGTGTACAAGTTATTTTCTGTTCCAGAATGATGATTGGAATGCGAAAAGGAGGCATCTGCATCGAAACGTATGGAATTGACGCAGAAACGCGTTACAATCGATTTCATGCAAGCGACGACGAATGTACGTGTAGAAGTAATTTTCTGTTCTGGAATGATCATTCGCAAGCAAAATCGCTGCATCCTCATCGAAACGTATGGAATTCACACAAAAACATCGAGCTTGCATGCAGGAAAGCGTCACAATCGATTTCACGGAAGCGACGACGATTGTACGTGTACAAGTTATTTTCTGTTCCAGAATGATGATCCGCGTGCAAAAAGGATGCATCCGCATCGAAATGTATGGAATTGACACAGAAATAACGAGTTTGCAGGTAGGACCGCGTTACAATCGATTTCATGCAAGCGGCAACGAATGTTCGTGTAGAAGTAATTTTCTGTTCTGGAATGATCATTCGCAAGCAAAATCGCTGCATCCTCATCGAAACGTATGGAATTCACGCAGAAACATCGAGTTTGCATGCAGGAAAGCGTCACAATCGATATCATGGAAGCGACGACGAATGTTCGTGTACAAGTTATTTTACGTTCCAGAATGAAGATCCGCGTGCAAGAAGGATGCATCCGCATCGAAATGTATGGAATTGACGCAGAAACATCGAAATTGCATGCAGGAACGCCTAACAATCGAGTTCATGCAAGCGACGACGAATGTTCGTGTACAAGTTACTTTCTGTTCCAGAATGAAGATTCGAATGCGAAAACGAGGTATCTGCATCGAAATGTATGGAATTGACGCAAAAACATCGAATTCTCATGCAGGAACGCGTAACAATCGATTTCATGCAAGCGACGACGAATGTTCGTGTACAAGTTCTTTTCTGTTCGAGAATGATGATTCGCGTGACAAAACGATGCATCCGCATCGAAATGTATGGAATTAACACAGAAACATCGAGTTTGCAGGTAGGACCGCGTTACAATCGATTTCATGTAAGCGACGACGAATGTACGTGTAGAAGTAATTTTCTGTTCTGGAATGATCATTCGCAAGCAAAATCGCTGCATCCTCATCGAAACGTATGGAATTCACACAGAAACATCGAGTTTGCATGCAGGAAAACGTCACAATCGATTTCATGGAAGCGACGACGATTGTACGAGTACAAGTTATTTTCTGTTTCCCAATGAAGATTCGCGTGCAAAAACGATGCATTTGCATCGAAACGTACAGAATTGACACAGAAACATCTAATTAGCATGCAGGAACGCGTTATAATCGATTTCACGCAAGCGACGACGAATGTTCGTGTACAAGTTACTTTCTATTCCAGAATGAAGATTCGAATGCGAAAACGAGGCATCTGCATCGAAATGTATGGAATTGACGCAAAAACATCGAATTCTCATGCAGGAACGCGTAACAATCGAGTTCATGCAAGCGACGACGAATGTTCGTGTACAAGTTCTTTTCTGTTCGAGAATGATGACTCGCGTGCAAAAACGATGCATCTGCATCGAAACGTACAGAATTGACACAGAAACATCTAATTAGCATGCAGGAACGCGTTACAATCGATTTCACGCAAGCGACGACGAATGTTCGTGTACAAGTTTTTTTCTGTTCGAGAATGATGATTCGCGTGACAAAACGATGCATCCGCATCGAAATGTATGGAATTGACACAGAAACATCGAGTTTGCAGGCAGGACCACGTTATAATCGATTTCACGCAAGCGACGACGAATGTTCGTGTACAAGTTACTTTCTGTTCCAGAATGAAGATTCGAATGCGAAAACGAGGCATCTGCATCGAAATGTATGGAATTGACGCAAAATCATCGAATTCTCATGCAGGAACGCGTAACAATCGAGTTCATGCAAGCGACGACGAATGTTCGTGTACAAGTTCTTTTCTGTTCGAGAATGATGATTCGCGTGACAAAACGATGCATCCGCATCGAAATGTATGGAATTAACACAGAAACATCGAGTTTGCAGGTAGGACCGCGTTACAATCGATTTCATGTAAGCGACGACGAATGTACGAGTAGAAGTAATTTTCTGTTCTGGAATGATCATTCGCAAGTAAAATCGCTGCATCCTCATCGAAACGTATGGAATTCACACAGAAACATCGAGTTTGCATGCAGGAAAGCGTCACAATCGATTTCATGGAAGCGACGACGATTGTACGTGTACAAGTTATTTTCTGTTTCCCAATGAAGATTCACGTGCAAAAACGATGCATTTGCATCGAAACGTACAGAATTGACACAGAAACATCTAATTAGCATGCAGGAACGCGTTATAATCGATTTCACGCAAGCGACGACGAATGTTCGTGTACAAATTACTTTCTGTTCCAGAATGAAGATTCGAATGCGAAAACGAGGCATCTGCATCGAAATGTATGGAATTGACGCAAAAACATCGAATTCTCATGCAGAAACGCGTAACAATCGAGTTCATGCAAGCGACGACGAATGTTCGTGTACAAGTTCTTTTCTGTTCGAGAATGATGACTCGCGTGCAAAAACGATGCATCTGCATCGAAACGTACAGAATTGACACAGAAACATCTAATTAACATGCAGGAACGCGTTACAATCGATTTCACGCAAGCGACGACGAATGTTCGTGTACAAGTTTTTTTCTGTTCGAGAATGATGATTCGCGTGACAAAACGATGCATCCGCATCGAAATGTATGGAATTGACACAGAAACATCGAGTTTGCAGGCAGGACCACGTTATAATCGATTTCACGCAAGCGACGTCGAATGTTCGTGTACAAGTTACTTTCTGTTCCAGAATGAAGATTCGAATGCGAAAACGAGGCATCTGCATCGAAATGTATGGAATTGACGCAAAAACATCGAATTCTCATGCAGGAACGCGTAACAATCGAGTTCATGCAAGCGACGACGAATGTTCGTGTACAAGTTCTTTTCTGTTCGAGAATGATGATTCGCGTGACAAAACGATGCATCCGCATCGAAATGTATGGAATTAACACAGAAACATCGAGTTTGCAGGTAGGACCGCGTTACAATCGATTTCATGTAAGCGACGACGAATGTACGAGTAGAAGTAATTTTCTGTTCTGGAATGATCATTCGCAAGTAAAATCGCTGCATCCTCATCGAAACGTATGGAATTCACACAGAAACATCGAGTTTGCATGCAGGAAAGCGTCACAATCGATTTCATGGAAGCGACGACGATTGTACGTGTACAAGTTATTTTCTGTTTCCCAATGAAGATTCGCGTGCAAAAACGATGCATTTGCATCGAAACGTACAGAATTGACACAGAAACATCTAATTAGCATGCAGGAACGCGTTATAATCGATTTCACGCAAGCGACGACGAATGTTCGTGTACAAATTACTTTCTGTTCCAGAATGAAGATTCGAATGCGAAAACGAGGCATCTGCATCGAAATGTATGGAATTGACGCAAAAACATCGAATTCTCATGCAGGAACGCGTAACAATCGAGTTCATGCAAGCGACGACGAATGTTCGTGTACAAGTTCTTTTCTGTGCGAGAATGATGACTCGCGTGCAAAAACGATGCATCTGCATCGAAACGTACAGAATTGACACAGAAACATCTAATTAACATGCAGGAACGCGTTACAATCGATTTCACGCAAGCGACGACGAATGTTCGTGTACAAGTTTTTTTCTGTTCGAGAATGATGATTCGCGTGACAAAACGATGCATCCGCATCGAAATGTATGGAATTGACACAGAAACATCGAGTTTGCAGGCAGGACCACGTTATAATCGATTTCACGCAAGCGACGACGAATGTTCGTGTACAAGTTACTTTCTGTTCCAGAATGAAGATTCGAATGCGAAAACGAGGCATCTGCATCGAAATGTATGGAATTGACGCAAAAACATCGAATTCTCATGCAGGAACGCGTAACAATCGAATTCATGCAAGCGACGACGAATGTTCGTGTACAAGTTCTTTTCTGTTCGAGAATGATGATTCGCGTGACAAAACGATGCATCCGCATCGAAATGTATGGAATTAACACAGAAACATCGAGTTTGCAGGTAGGACCGCGTTACAATCGATTTCATGTAAGCGACGACGAATGTACGAGTAGAAGTAATTTTCTGTTCTGGAATGATCATTCGCAAGTAAAATCGCTGCATCCTCATCGAAACGTATGGAATTCACACAGAAACATCGAGTTTGCATGCAGGAAAGCGTCACAATCGATTTCATGGAAGCGACGACGATTGTACGTGTACAAGTTATTTTCTGTTTCCCAATGAAGATTCGCGTGCAAAAACGATGCATTTGCATCGAAACGTACAGAATTGACACAGAAACATCTAATTAGCATGCAGGAACGCGTTATAATCGATTTCACGCAAGCGACGACGAATGTTCGTGTACAAGTTACTTTCTATTCCAGAATGAAGATTCGAATGCGAAAACGAGGCATCTGCACCGAAATGTATGGAATTGACGCAAAAACATCGAATTCTCATGCAGGAACGCGTAACAATCGAGTTCATGCAAGCGACGACGAATGTTGGTGTACAAGTTCTTTTCTGTTCGAGAATGATGACTCGCGTGCAAAAACGATGCATCTGCATCGAAACGTACAGAATTGACACAGAAACATCTAATTAACATGCAGGAACGCGTTACAATCGATTTCACGCAAGCGACGACGAATGTTCGTGTACAAGTTTTTTTCTGTTCGAGAATGATGATTCGCGTGACAAAACGATGCATCCGCATCGAAATGTATGGAATTGACACAGAAACATCGAGTTTGCAGGCAGGACCACGTTATAATCGATTTCACGCAAGCGACGACGAATGTTCGTGTACAAGTTACTTTCTGTTCCAGAATGAAGATTCGAATGCGAAAACGAGGCATCTGCATCGAAATGTATGGAATTGACGCAAAAACATCGAATTCTCATGCAGGAACGCGTAACAATCGAGTTCATGCAAGCGACGACGAATGTTCGTGTACAAGTTCTTTTCTGTTCGAGAATGATGATTCGCGTGACAAAACGATGCATCCGCATCGAAATGTATGGAATTAACACAGAAACATCGAGTTTGCAGGTAGGACCGCGTTACAATCGATTTCATGTAAGCGACGACGAATGTACGAGTAGAAGTAATTTTCTGTTCTGGAATGATCATTCGCAAGTAAAATCGCTGCATCCTCATCGAAACGTATGGAATTCACACAGAAACATCGAGTTTGCATGCAGGAAAGCGTCACAATCGATTTCATGGAAGCGACGACGATTGTACGTGTACAAGTTATTTTCTGTTTCCCAATGAAGATTCGCGTGCAAAAACGATGCATTTGCATCGAAACGTACAGAATTGACACAGAAACATCTAATTAGCATGCAGGAACGCGTTATAATCGATTTCACGCAAGCGACGACGAATGTTCGTGTACAAATTACTTTCTGTTCCAGAATGAAGATTCGAATGCGAAAACGAGGCATCTGCATCGAAATGTATGGAATTGACGCAAAAACATCGAATTCTCATGCAGGAACGCGTAACAATCGAGTTCATGCAAGCGACGACGAATGTTCGTGTACAAGTTCTTTTCTGTTCGAGAATGATGACTCGCGTGCAAAAACGATGCATCTGCATCGAAACGTACAGAATTGACACAGAAACATCTAATTAACATGCAGGAACGCGTTACAATCGATTTCACGCAAGCGACGACGAATGTTCGTGTACAAGTTTTTTTCTGTTCGAGAATGATGATTCGCGTGACAAAACGATGCATCCGCATCGAAATGTATGGAATTGACACAGAAACATCGAGTTTGCAGGCAGGACCACGTTATAATCGATTTCACGCAAGCGACGACGAATGTTCGTGTACAAGTTACTTTCTGTTCCAGAATGAAGATTCGAATGCGAAAACGAGGCATCTGCATCGAAATGTATGGAATTGACGCAAAAACATCGAATTCTCATGCAGGAACGCGTAACAATCGAATTCATGCAAGCGACGACGAATGTTCGTGTACAAGTTCTTTTCTGTTCGAGAATGATGATTCGCGTGACAAAACGATGCATCCGCATCGAAATGTATGGAATTAACACAGAAACATCGAGTTTGCAGGTAGGACCGCGTTACAATCGATTTCATGTAAGCGACGACGAATGTACGAGTAGAAGTAATTTTCTGTTCTGGAATGATCATTCGCAAGTAAAATCGCTGCATCCTCATCGAAACGTATGGAATTCACACAGAAACATCGAGTTTGCATGCAGGAAAGCGTCACAATCGATTTCATGGAAGCGACGACGATTGTACGTGTACAAGTTATTTTCTGTTTCCCAATGAAGATTCGCGTGCAAAAACGATGCATTTGCATCGAAACGTACAGAATTGACACAGAAACATCTAATTAGCATGCAGGAACGCGTTATAATCGATTTCACGCAAGCGACGACGAATGTTCGTGTACAAGTTACTTTCTATTCCAGAATGAAGATTCGAATGCGAAAACGAGGCATCTGCACCGAAATGTATGGAATTGACGCAAAAACATCGAATTCTCATGCAGGAACGCGTAACAATCGAGTTCATGCAAGCGACGACGAATGTTGGTGTACAAGTTCTTTTCTGTTCGAGAATGATGACTCGCGTGCAAAAACGATGCATCTGCATCGAAACGTACAGAATTGACACAGAAACATCTAATTAACATGCAGGAACGCGTTACAATCGATTTCACGCAAGCGACGACGAATGTTCGTGTACAAGTTTTTTTCTGTTCGAGAATGATGATTCGCGTGACAAAACGATGCATCCGCATCGAAATGTATGGAATTGACACAGAAACATCGAGTTTGCAGGCAGGACCACGTTATAATCGATTTCACGCAAGCGACGACGAATGTTCGTGTACAAGTTACTTTCTGTTCCAGAATGAAGATTCGAATGCGAAAACGAGGCATCTGCATCGAAATGTATGGAATTGACGCAAAAACATCGAATTCTCATGCAGGAACGCGTAACAATCGAATTCATGCAAGCGACGACGAATGTTCGTGTACAAGTTCTTTTCTGTTCGAGAATGATGATTCGCGTGACAAAACGATGCATCCGCATCGAAATGTATGGAATTAACACAGAAACATCGAGTTTGCAGGTAGGACCGCGTTACAATCGATTTCATGTAAGCGACGACGAATGTACGAGTAGAAGTAATTTTCTGTTCTGGAATGATCATTCGCAAGTAAAATCGCTGCATCCTCATCGAAACGTATGGAATTCACACAGAAACATCGAGTTTGCATGCAGGAAAGCGTCACAATCGATTTCATGGAAGCGACGACGATTGTACGTGTACAAGTTATTTTCTGTTTCCCAATGAAGATTCGCGTGCAAAAACGATGCATTTGCATCGAAACGTACAGAATTGACACAGAAACATCTAATTAGCATGCAGGAACGCGTTATAATCGATTTCACGCAAGCGACGACGAATGTTCGTGTACAAGTTACTTTCTATTCCAGAATGAAGATTCGAATGCGAAAACGAGGCATCTGCACCGAAATGTATGGAATTGACGCAAAAACATCGAATTCTCATGCAGGAACGCGTAACAATCGAGTTCATGCAAGCGACGACGAATGTTGGTGTACAAGTTCTTTTCTGTTCGAGAATGATGACTCGCGTGCAAAAACGATGCATCTGCATCGAAACGTACAGAATTGACACAGAAACATCTAATTAACATGCAGGAACGCGTTACAATCGATTTCACGCAAGCGACGACGAATGTTCGTGTACAAGTTTTTTTCTGTTCGAGAATGATGATTCGCGTGACAAAACGATGCATCCGCATCGAAATGTATGGAATTGACACAGAAACATCGAGTTTGCAGGCAGGACCACGTTATAATCGATTTCACGCAAGCGACGACGAATGTTCGTGTACAAGTTACTTTCTGTTCCAGAATGAAGATTCGAATGCGAAAACGAGGCATCTGCATCGAAATGTATGGAATTGACGCAAAAACATCGAATTCTCATGCAGGAACGCGTAACAATCGAGTTCATGCAAGCGACGACGAATGTTCGTGTACAAGTTCTTTTCTGTTCGAGAATGATGATTCGCGTGACAAAACGATGCATCCGCATCGAAATGTATGGAATTAACACAGAAACATCGAGTTTGCAGGTAGGACCGCGTTACAATCGATTTCATGTAAGCGACGACGAATGTACGAGTAGAAGTAATTTTCTGTTCTGGAATGATCATTCGCAAGTAAAATCGCTGCATCCTCATCGAAACGTATGGAATTCACACAGAAACATCGAGTTTGCATGCAGGAAAGCGTCACAATCGATTTCATGGAAGCGACGACGATTGTACGTGTACAAGTTATTTTCTGTTTCCCAATGAAGATTCGCGTGCAAAAACGATGCATTTGCATCGAAACGTACAGAATTGACACAGAAACATCTAATTAGCATGCAGGAACGCGTTATAATCGATTTCACGCAAGCGACGACGAATGTTCGTGTACAAATTACTTTCTGTTCCAGAATGAAGATTCGAATGCGAAAACGAGGCATCTGCATCGAAATGTATGGAATTGACGCAAAAACATCGAATTCTCATGCAGGAACGCGTAACAATCGAGTTCATGCAAGCGACGACGAATGTTCGTGTACAAGTTCTTTTCTGTTCGAGAATGATGACTCGCGTGCAAAAACGATGCATCTGCATCGAAACGTACAGAATTGACACAGAAACATCTAATTAACATGCAGGAACGCGTTACAATCGATTTCACGCAAGCGACGACGAATGTTCGTGTACAAGTTTTTTTCTGTTCGAGAATGATGATTCGCGTGACAAAACGATGCATCCGCATCGAAATGTATGGAATTGACACAGAAACATCGAGTTTGCAGGCAGGACCACGTTATAATCGATTTCACGCAAGCGACGACGAATGTTCGTGTACAAGTTACTTTCTGTTCCAGAATGAAGATTCGAATGCGAAAACGAGGCATCTGCATCGAAATGTATGGAATTGACGCAAAAACATCGAATTCTCATGCAGGAACGCGTAACAATCGAATTCATGCAAGCGACGACGAATGTTCGTGTACAAGTTCTTTTCTGTTCGAGAATGATGATTCGCGTGACAAAACGATGCATCCGCATCGAAATGTATGGAATTAACACAGAAACATCGAGTTTGCAGGTAGGACCGCGTTACAATCGATTTCATGTAAGCGACGACGAATGTACGAGTAGAAGTAATTTTCTGTTCTGGAATGATCATTCGCAAGTAAAATCGCTGCATCCTCATCGAAACGTATGGAATTCACACAGAAACATCGAGTTTGCATGCAGGAAAGCGTCACAATCGATTTCATGGAAGCGACGACGATTGTACGTGTACAAGTTATTTTCTGTTTCCCAATGAAGATTCGCGTGCAAAAACGATGCATTTGCATCGAAACGTACAGAATTGACACAGAAACATCTAATTAGCATGCAGGAACGCGTTATAATCGATTTCACGCAAGCGACGACGAATGTTCGTGTACAAGTTACTTTCTATTCCAGAATGAAGATTCGAATGCGAAAACGAGGCATCTGCACCGAAATGTATGGAATTGACGCAAAAACATCGAATTCTCATGCAGGAACGCGTAACAATCGAGTTCATGCAAGCGACGACGAATGTTGGTGTACAAGTTCTTTTCTGTTCGAGAATGATGACTCGCGTGCAAAAACGATGCATCTGCATCGAAACGTACAGAATTGACACAGAAACATCTAATTAACATGCAGGAACGCGTTACAATCGATTTCACGCAAGCGACGACGAATGTTCGTGTACAAGTTTTTTTCTGTTCGAGAATGATGATTCGCGTGACAAAACGATGCATCCGCATCGAAATGTATGGAATTGACACAGAAACATCGAGTTTGCAGGCAGGACCACGTTATAATCGATTTCACGCAAGCGACGACGAATGTTCGTGTACAAGTTACTTTCTGTTCCAGAATGAAGATTCGAATGCGAAAACGAGGCATCTGCATCGAAATGTATGGAATTGACGCAAAAACATCGAATTCTCATGCAGGAACGCGTAACAATCGAGTTCATGCAAGCGACGACGAATGTTCGTGTACAAGTTCTTTTCTGTTCGAGAATGATGATTCGCGTGACAAAACGATGCATCCGCTTCGAAATGTATGGAATTAACACAGAAACATCGAGTTTGCAGGTAGGACCGCGTTACAATCGATTTCATGTAAGCGACGACGAATGTACGTGTAGAAGTAATTTTCTGTTCTGGAATGATCATTCGCAAGCAAAATCGCTGCATCCTCATCGAAACGTATGGAATTCACACAGAAACATCGAGTTTGCATGCAGGAAAACGTCACAATCGATTTCATGGAAGCGACGACGATTGTACGAGTACAAGTTATTTTCTGTTCCTCAATGAAGATTCGCGTGCAAAAACGATGCATTTGCATCGAAACGTACAGAATTGACACAGAAACATCTAATTAGCATGCAGGAACGCGTTATAACCGATTTCACGCAAGCGACGACGAATGTTCGTGTACAAGTTACTTTCTGTTCCAGAATGAAGATTCGAATGCGAAAACGAGGCATCTGCATCGAAATGTATGGAATTGACGCAAAAACATCGAATTCTCATGCAGGAACGCGTAACAATCGAGTTCATGCAAGCGACGACGAATGTTCGTGTACAAGTTCTTTTCTGTTCGAGAATGATGACTCGCGTGCAAAAACGATGCATCTGCATCGAAACGTACAGAATTGACACAGAAACATCTAATTAGCATGCAGGAACTCGTTACAATCGATTTCACGCAAGCGACGACGAATGTTCGTGTACAAGTTTTTTTCTGTTCGAGAATGATGATTCGCGTGACAAAACGATGCATCCGCATCGAAATGTATGGAATTGACACAGAAACATCGAGTTTGCAGGCAGGACCACGTTATAATCGATTTCACGCAAGCGACGACGAATGTTCGTGTACAAGTTTTTTTCTGTTCGAGAATGATGATTCGCGTGACAAAACGATGCATCCGCATCGAAATGTATGGAATTGACGCAAAAACATGGAATTCTCATGCAGGAACGCGTAACAATCGATTTCATGCAAGCGACGACGAATGTTCGTGTACAAGTTCTTTTCTGTTCGAGAATGATGATTCGCGTGACAAAACGATGCATCCGCATCGAAATGTATGGAATTAACACAGAAACATCGAGTTTGCAGGTAGGACCGCGTTACAATCGATTTCATGTAAGCGACGACGAATGTACGTGTAGAAGTAATTTTCTGTTCTGGAATGATCATTCGCAAGCAAAATCGCTGCATCCTCATCGAAACGTATGGAACTCACACAGAAACATCGGGTTTGCAGGTATTACCGCGTTACAATCGATTTCATGGAAGCGACGACGAATGTACGTGTAGAAGTAATTTTCTGTTCTGGAATGATCATTCGCAAGCAAAATCGCTGCATCCTCATCGAAACGTATGGAATTCATACAGAAACATCGAATGTGCATGCAGGAACGCGTTATAATCGAGTTCATGCAAGCGCCGACGAATGTTCGTGTACAAGTTACTTTATGATCCAAAATGAAGATCCGCGTGCAAGAAGGATGCATCCGCATCGAAATTTATGGAATTGACGCAAAAACATCGAATTCTCATGCAGGAACGCATAACAATCGATTTCGTGAAAGCGACAACAATTGCACGTGTACAAGTTATTTCCTGTTCCACAATGAAGATTCGAATGCGAAAACGAGGCATCTGCATCGAAACGTATGGAATTGACGCAGAAACGCGTTACAATCGAGTTCATGCAAGCGTCGACGAATGTTCGTGTACAAGTTACTTTATGATCCAAAATGAAGATCCGCGTGCAAAAAGGATGCATCCGCATCGAAATGTATGGAATTGACGCAGAAACATCGAATTCTCATGCAGGAACGCGTAACAATCGATTTCATGGAAGCGACGACGATTGTACGTGTACAAGTTATTTTCTGTTCCAGAATGATGATTCGAATGCGAAAAGGAGGCATCTGCATCGAAACGTATGGAATTGACGCAGAAACGCGTTACAATCGAGTTCATGCAAGCGTCGACGAATGTTCGTGTACAAGTTACTTTATGATCCAAATGAAGATCCGCGTGCAAAAAGGATGCATCCGCATCGAAATGTATGGAATTGACGCAGAAACATCGAAATTGCATGCAGGGACGCGTAACAATCCACTTCATGCAATCGACGACTAATGTATGCGAACAAGTTATATTCTGTTCCAGAATGAAGATTCGAATGCGAAAACGAGGCATCTGCATCGAAATGTATGTAATTGACGCAAAAACATCGAATTCTCATGCAGGAACGCGTAACAATCGAGTTCATGCAAGCGACGACGAATGTTCGAGTACAAGTTATTTTCTGTTCCAGAATGATGATTCGCGTGACAAAACGATGCATCCGCATCGAAATGTATGGAATTAACACAGAAACATCGAGTTTGCAGGTAGGACCGCGTTACAATCGATTTCATGCAAGCGACAACGAATGTACGTGTAGAAGTAATTTTCTGTTCTGGAATGATCATTCGCAACCAAAATCGCTGCATCCTCATCGAAACGTATGGAATTCACACAGAAACATCGAGTTTGCATGCAGGAAAGCGTCACAATCGATTTCATGCAAGCGACAACGAATGTTCGTGTACAAGTTACTTTCTGTTCCAGAATGAAGATTCGAATGCGAAAACGAGGCATCTGCATCGAAACGTATGGAATTGACCCAGAAACACGTTACAATCGAGTTCATGCAAGCGGCGACCAATGTTCGTGTACAAGTTACTTTATGTTCCAAAATGAAGTTCCACGTGCAAAAAGGATGCATCCGCATCGAAATGTATGGAATTGACGCAAAAACATCGAATTCTCATGCAGGAACGCATAACAATCGATTTCGTGAAAGCGACGACAAATGCACGTGTACAAGTTATTTCCTGTTCCACAATGAAGATTCGAATGCGAAAACGAGGCATCTGCATCGAAACGTATGGAATTGACGCAGAAACGCGTTACAATCGAGTTCATGCAAGCGTCGACGAATGTTCGTGTACAAGTTACTTTATGATCCAAAATGAAGATACGCGTGCAAAAAGGATGCATCCGCATCGAAATGTATGGAATTGACGCAGAAACATCGAATTCTCATGCAGGAACGCGTAACAATCGATTTCATGGAAGCGACGACGATTGTACGTGTACAAGTTATTTTCTGTTCCAGAATGATGATTCGAATGCGAAAAGGAGGCATCTGCATCGAAACGTATGGAATTGACGCAGAAACGCGTTACAATCGATTTCATGCAAGCGACGACGAATGTACGTGTAGAAGTAATTTTCTGTTCTGGAATGATCATTCGCAAGCGAAATCGCTGCATCCTCATCGAAACGTATGGAACTCACACAGAAACATCGGGTTTGCAGGTATTACCGCGTTACAATCGATTTCATGGAAGCGACGACGAATGTACGTGTAGAAGTAATTTTCTGTTCTGGAATGATCATTCGCAAGCAAAATCGCTGCATCCTCATCGAAACGTATGGAATTCATACAGAAACATCGAATGTGCATGCAGGAACGCGTTATAATCGAGTTCATGCAAGCGCCGACGAATGTTCGTGTACAAGTTACTTTATGATCCAAAATGAAGATCCGCGTGCAAGAAGGATGCATCCGCATCGAAATGTATGGAATTGACGCAAAAACATCGAATTCTCATGCAGGAACGCATAACAATCGATTTCGTGAAAGCGACGACAAATGCACGTGTACAAGTTATTTCCTGTTCCACAATGAAGATTCGAATGCGAAAACGAGGCATCTGCATCGAAACGTATGGAATTGACGCAGAAACGCGTTACAATCGAGTTCATGCAAGCGTCGACGAATGTTCGTGTACAAGTTACTTTATGATCCAAAATGAAGATACGCGTGCAAAAAGGATGCATCCGCATCGAAATGTATGGAATTGACGCAGAAACATCGAATTCTCATGCAGGAACGCGTAACAATCGATTTCATGGAAGCGACGACGATTGTACGTGTACAAGTTATTTTCTGTTCCAGAATGATGATTCGAATGCGAAAAGGAGGCATCTGCATCGAAACGTATGGAATTGACGCAGAAACGCGTTACAATCGATTTCACGCAAGCGACGACGAATGTACGTGTAGAAGTAATTTTCTGTTCTGGAATGATCATTCGCAACCAAAATCGCTGCATCCTCATCGAAACGTATGGAATTCACACAGAAACATCGAGTTTGCATGCAGGAAAGCGTCACAATCGATTTCATGCAAGCGACAACGAATGTTCGTGTACAAGTTACTTTCTGTTCCAGAATGAAGATTCGAATGCGAAAACGAGGCATCTGCATCGAAACGTATGGAATTGACCCAGAAACACGTTACAATCGAGTTCATGCAAGCGGCGACCAATGTTCGTGTACAAGTTACTTTATGTTCCAAAATGAAGTTCCACGTGCAAAAAGGATGCATCCGCATCGAAATGTATGGAATTGACGCAGAAACATCGAAATTGCATGCAGGGACCCGTAACAATCCACTTCATGCAATCGACAACTAATGTATGCGAACAAGTTATATTCTGTTCCGAAATGGTCTTTTACGTGAAAATAGCTACATCTGCATCGAAACGTATGGAATTGACGCAAAAACATCGAATTCTCATGCAGGAACGCGTAACAATCGAGTTCATGAAAGCGACGACGATTGTACGTGTACAAGTTATTTTCTGTTCCAGAATGATGATTGGAATGCGAAAAGGAGGCATCTGCATCGAAACGTATGGAATTGACGCAGAAACGCGTTACAATCGATTTCATGCAAGCGACGACGAATGTACGTGTAGAAGTAATTTTCTGTTCTGGAATGATCATTCGCAAGCAAAATCGCTGCATCCTCATCGAAACGTATGGAATTCACACAAAAACATCGAGCTTGCATGCAGGAAAGCGTCACAATCGATTTCACGGAAGCGACGACGATTGTACGTGTACAAGTTATTTTCTGTTCCAGAATGATGATCCGCGTGCAAAAAGGATGCATCCGCATCGAAATGTATGGAATTGACACAGAAATAACGAGTTTGCAGGTAGGACCGCGTTACAATCGATTTCATGCAAGCGGCAACGAATGTTCGTGTAGAAGTAATTTTCTGTTCTGGAATGATCATTCGCAAGCAAAATCGCTGCATCCTCATCGAAACGTATGGAATTCACGCAGAAACATCGAGTTTGCATGCAGGAAAGCGTCACAATCGATATCATGGAAGCGACGACGAATGTTCGTGTACAAGTTATTTTACGTTCCAGAATGAAGATCCGCGTGCAAGAAGGATGCATCCGCATCGAAATGTATGGAATTGACGCAGAAACATCGAAATTGCATGCAGGAACGCCTAACAATCGAGTTCATGCAAGCGACGACGAATGTTCGTGTACAAGTTACTTTCTGTTCCCGAATGAAGATTCGAATGCGAAAACGAGGCATCTGCATCGAAATGTATGGAATTGACGCAAAAACATCGAATTCTCATGCAGGAACGCGTAACAATCGAGTTCATCCAAGCGACGACGAATGTTCGTGTACAAGTTCTTTTCTGTTCGAGAATGATGATTCGCGTGACAAAACGATGCATCCGCATCGAAATGTATGGAATTAACACAGAAACATCGAGTTTGCAGGTAGGACCGCGTTACAATCGATTTCATGTAAGCGACGACGAATGTACGTGTAGAAGTAATTTTCTGTTCTGGAATGATCATTCGCAAGTAAAATCGCTGCATCCTCGTCGAAACGTATGGAATTCACACAGAAACATCGAGTTTGCATGCAGGAAAGCGTCACAATCGATTTCATGGAAGCGACGACGATTGTACGTGTACAAGTTATTTTCTGTTCCCCAATGAAGATTCGCGTGCAAAAACGATGCATTTGCATCGAAACGTACAGAATTGACACAGAAACATCTAATTAGCATGCAGGAACGCGTTATAATCGATTTCACGCAAGCGACGACGAATGTTCGTGTACAAGTTACTTTCTGTTCCAGAATGAAGATTCGAAAGCGAAAACGAGGCATCTGCATCGAAATGTATGGAATTGACGCAAAAACATCGAATTCTCATGCAGGAACGCGTAACAATCGAGTTCATGCAAGCGACGACGAATGTTCGCGTACAAGTTCTTTTCTGTTCGAGAATGATGACTCGCGTGCAAAAACGATGCATCTGCATCGAAACGTACAGAATTGACACAGAAACATCTAATTCGCATGCAGGAACGCGTTACAATCGATTTCACGCAAGCGACGACGAATGTTCGTGTACAAGTTCTTTTCTGTTCGAGAATGATGATTCGCGTGACAAAACGATGCATCCGCATCGAAATGTATGGAATTAACACAGAAACATCGAGTTTGCAGGTAGGACCGCGTTACAATCGATTTCATGTAAGCGACGACGAATGTACGTGTAGAAGTAATTTTCTGTTCTGGAATGATCATTCGCAAGCAAAATCGCTGCATCCTCATCGAAACGTATGGAATTCACACAGAAACATCGAGTTTGCATGCAGGAAAGCGTCACAATCGATTTCATGGAAGCGACGACGATTGTACGTGTACAAGTTATTTTCTGTTCCAGAATGAAGATTCGAATGCGAAAACGAGGCATCTGCATCGAAACGTATGGAATTGACCCAGAAACACGTTACAATCGAGTTCATGCAAGCGGCGACCAATGTTCGTGTACAAGTTACTTTATGTTCCAAAATGAAGTTCCACGTGCAAAAAGGATGCATCCGCATCGAAATGTATGGAATTAACACAGAAACATCGAGTTTGCAGGTAGGACCGCGTTACAATCGATTTCATGTAAGCGACGACGAATGTACGTGTAGAAGTAATTTTCTGTTCTGGAATGATCATTCGCAAGCAAAATCGCTGCATCCTCATCGAAACGTATGGAATTCACACAGAAACATCGAGTTTGCATGCAGGAAAGCTTCACAATCGATTTCATGGAAGCGACGACGATTGTACGTGTACAAGTTATTTTCTGTTCCCCAATGAAGATTCGCGTGCAAAAACGATGCATTTGCATCGAAACGTACAGAATTGACACAGAAACATCTAATTAGCATGCAGGAACGCGTTATAATCGATTTCACGCAAGCGACGACGAATGTTCGTGTACAAGTTACTTTCTGTTCCAGAATGAAGATTCGAATGCGAAAACGAGGCATCTGCATCGAAATGTATGGAATTGACGCAAAAACATCGAATTCTCATGCAGGAACGCGTAACAATCGAGTTCATGCAAGCGACGACGAATGTTCGTGTACAAGTTCTTTTCTGTTCGAGAATGATGACTCGCGTGCAAAAACGATGCATCTGCATCGAAACGTACAGAATTGACACAGAAACATCTAATTCGCATGCAGGAACGCGTTACAATCGATTTTACGCAAGCGACGACGAATGTTCGTGTACAAGTTCTTTTCTGTTCGAGAATGATGATTCGCGTGACAAAACGATGCATCCGCATCGAAATGTATGGAATTAACACAGAAACATCGAGTTTGCAGGTAGGACCGCGTTACAATCGATTTCATGTAAGCGACGACGAATGTACGTGTAGAAGTAATTTTCTGTTCTGGAATGATCATTCGCAAGCAAAATCGCTGCATCCTCATCGAAACGTATGGAATTCACACAGAAACATCGAGTTTGCATGCAAGAAAGCGTCACAATCGATTTCATGGAAGCGACGACGATTGTACGTGTACAAGTTATTTTCTGTTCCAGAATGAAGATTCGAATGCGAAAACGAGGCATCTGCATCGAAACGTATGGAATTGACCCAGAAACACGTTACAATCGAGTTCATGCAAGCGGCGACCAATGTTCGTGTACAAGTTACTTTATGTTCCAAAATGAAGTTCCACGTGCAAAAAGGATGCATCCGCATCGAAATGTATGGAATTAACACAGAAACATCGAGTTTGCAGGTAGGACCGCGTTACAATCGATTTCATGTAAGCGACGACGAATGTACGTGTAGAAGTAATTTTCTGTTCTGGAATGATCATTCGCAAGCAAAATCGCTGCATCCTCATCGAAACGTATGGAATTCACACAGAAACATCGAGTTTGCATGCAGGAAAGCGTCACAATCGATTTCATGGAAGCGACGACGATTGTACGTGTACAAGTTATTTTCTGTTCCTCAATGAAGATTCGCGTGCAAAAACGATGCATTTGCATCGAAACGTACAGAATTGACACAGAAACATCTAATTAGCATGCAGGAACGCGTTATAACCGATTTCACGCAAGCGACGACGAATGTTCGTGTACAAGTTATTTTACGTTCCAGAATGAAGATCCGAGTGCAAAAAGGATGCATCCGCATCTAAATGTATGGAATCGACGCAAAAACATCGAATTCTCATGCAGGAACGCGTAACAATCGAGTTCATGAAAGCGACGACGATTGTACGTGTACAAGTTATTTTCTGTTCCAGAATGATGATTGGAATGCGAAAAGGAGGCATCTGCAACGAAACGTATGGAATTGACGCAGAAACGCGTTACAATCGATTTCATGCAAGCGACGACGAATGTACGTGTAGAAGTAATTTTCTGTTCTGGAATGATCATTCGCAAGCAAAATCGCTGCATCCTCATCGAAACGTATGGAATTCACACAAAAACATCGAGCTTGCATGCAGGAAAGCGTCACAATCGATTTCACGGAAGCGACGACGATTGTACGTGTACAAGTTATTTTCTGTTCCAGAATGATGATCCGCGTGCAAAAAGGATGCATCCGCATCGAAATATATGGAATTGACACAGAAATAACGAGTTTGCAGGTAGGACCGCGTTACAATCGATTTCATGCAAGCGGCAACGAATGTTCGTGTAGAAGTAATTTTCTGTTCTGGAATGATCATTCGCAAGCAAAATCGCTGCATCCTCATCGAAACGTATGGAATTCACACAGAAACATCGAGTTTGCATGCAGGAAAGCGTCACAATCGATTTCATGGAAGCGACGACGAATGTTCGTGTACAAGTTATTTTACGTTCCAGAATGAAGATCCGGGTGCAAAAAGGATGCATCCGCATCTAAATGTATGGAATTGACGCAAAAACATCGAATTCTCATGCAGGAACGCCTAACAATCGAGTTCATGCAAGCGACGACGAATGTTCGTGTACAAGTTCTTTTCTGTTCGAGAATGATGATTCGCGTGACAAAACGATGCATCCGCATCGAAACGTACAGAATTGACACAGAAACATCTAATTAGCATGCAGGAACGCGTTACAATCGATTTCACGCAAGCGACGATGAATGTTCGTGTACAAGTTTTTTTCTGTTCGAGAATGATGATTCGCGTGACAAAAGGATGCATCCGCATCTAAATGTATGGAATTGACGCAAAAACATCGAATTCTCATGCAGGAACGCGTAACAATCGAGTTCATGCAAGCGACGACGAATGTTCGTGTAAAAGTTACTTTCTGTTCCCGAATGAAGATTCGAATGCGAAAACGAGGCATCTACATCGAAATGTATGGAATTGACGCAAAAACATCGAATTCTCATACAGGAACGCGTAACAATCGAGTTCATGCAAGCGACGACGAATGTTCGTGTACAAGTTCTTTTCTGTTCGAGAATGATGATTCGCGTGACAAAACGATGCATCCGCATCGAAATGTATGGAATTAACACAGAAACATCGAGTTTGCAGGTAGGACCGCGTTACAATCGATTTCATGTAAGCGACGACGAATGTACGTGTAGAAGTAATTTTCTGTTCTGGAATGATCAGTCGCAAGTAAAATCGCTGCATCCTCATCGAAACGTATGGAATTCACACAGAAACATCGAGTTTGCATGCAGGAAAGCGTCACAATCGATTTCATGGAAGCGACGACGATTGTACGTGTACAAGTTATTTTCTGTTCCTCAATGAAGATTCGCGTGCAAAAACGATGCATCTGCATCGAAACGTACAGAATTGACACAGATACATCTAATTAGCATGCAGGAACGCGTTATAATCGATTTCACGCAAGTGACGACGAATGTTCGTGTACA
The DNA here is from genome assembly GCA_963971365.1 of Lasioglossum villosulum. Classification (NCBI taxonomy): domain Eukaryota; kingdom Metazoa; phylum Arthropoda; class Insecta; order Hymenoptera; family Halictidae; genus Lasioglossum; species Lasioglossum villosulum. The sequence goes on along the minus strand of OZ020502.1, from coordinate 13,377,627 downwards.
AGTTATTTTACATTCCAGAATGAAGATCCGCGTGCAAACAGGATGCATCCGCATCGAAATGTATGGAATTAACACAGAAACATCGAGTTTGCAGGTAGGACCGCGTTACAATCGATTTCATGTAAGCGACGACGAATGTACGTGTAGATGTAATTTTCTGTTCTGGAATGATCATTCGCAAGTAAAATCGCTGCATCCTCATCGAAACGTATGGAATTCACACAGAAACATCGAGTTTGCATGCAGGAAAGCGTCACAATCGATTTCATGGAAGCGACGACGATTGTACGTGTACAAGTTATTTTCTGTTCCCCAATGAAGATTCGCGTGCAAAAACGATGCATTTGCATCGAAACGTACAGAATTGACACAGAAACATCTAATTAGCATGCAGGAACGCGTTATAATCGATTTCACGCAAGCGACGACGAATGTTCGTGTACAAGTTACTTTCTGTTCCAGAATGAAGATTCGAATGCGAAAACGAGGCATCTGCATCGAAATGTATGGAATTGACGCAAAAACATCGAATTCTCATGCAGGAACGCGTAACAATCGAGTTCATGCAAACGACGACGAATGTTCGTGTACAAGTTCTTTTCTGTTCGAGAATGATGACTCGCGTGCAAAAACGATGCATCCGCATCGAAACGTACAGAATTGACACAGAAACATCTAATTAGCATGCAGGAACTCGTTACAATCGATTTCACGCAAGCGACGACGAATGTTCGTGTACAAGTTTTTTTCTGTTCGAGAATGATGATTCGCGTGACAAAACGATGCATCCGCATCGAAATGTATGGAATTGACACAGAAACATCGAGTTTGCAGGCAGGACCACGTTATAATCGATTTCACGCAAGCGACGACGAATGTTCGTGTACAAGTTACTTTCTGTTCCAGAATGAAGATTCGAATGCGAAAACGAGGTATCTGCATCGAAATGTATGGAATTGACGCAAAAACATCGAATTCTCATGCAGGAACGCGTAACAATCGAGTTCATGCAAGCGACGACGAATGTTCGTGTACAAGTTCTTTTCTGTTCGAGAATGATGATTCGCGTGACAAAACGGTGCATCCGCATCGAAATGTATGGAATTAACACAGAAACATCGAGTTTGCAGGTAGGACCGCGTTAGAATCGATTTCATGTAAGCGACGACGAATGTACGTGTAGAAGTAATTTTCTGTTCTGGAATGATCATTCGCAAGCAAAATCGCTGCATCCTCATCGAAACGTATGGAATTCACACAGAAACATCGAGTTTGCATGCAGGAAAACGTCACAATCGATTTCATGGAAGCGACGACGATTGTACGAGTACAAGTTATTTTCTGTTCCTCAATGAAGATTCGCGTGCAAAAACGATGCATTTGCATCGAAACGTACAGAATTGACACAGAAACATCTAATTAGCATGCAGGAACGCGTTATAACCGATTTCACGCAAGCGACGACGAATGTTCGTGTACAAGTTATTTTACGTTCCAGAATGAAGAGCCGCGTGCAAAAAGGATGCATCCGCATCTAAATGTATGGAATTGACACAGAAACATCGAGTTTGCAGGTAGGACCGCGTTACAATCGATTACATGCAAGCGACGACGAATGTACGTGTAGAAGTAATTTTCTGTTCTGGAATGATCATTCGCAAGCGAAATCGCTGCATCCTCATCGAAACGTATGGAACTCACACAGAAACATCGGGTTTGCAGGTATTACCGCGTTACAATCGATTTCATGGAAGCGACGACGAATGTACGTGTAGAAGTAATTTTCTGTTCTGGAATGATCATTCGCAAGCAAAATCGCTGCATCCTCATCGAAACGTATGGAATTCATACAGAAACATCGAATGTGCATGCAGGAACGCGTTATAATCGAGTTCATGCAAGCGCCGACGAATGTTCGTGTACAAGTTACTTTATTATCCAAAATGAAGATCCGCGTGCAAGAAGGATGCATCCGCATCGAAATTTATGGAATTGACGCAAAAACATCGAATTCTCATGCAGGAACGCATAACAATCGATTTCGTGAAAGCGACAACAATTGCACGTGTACAAGTTATTTCCTGTTCCACAATGAAGATTCGAATGCGAAAACGAGGCATCTGCATCGAAACGTATGGAATTGACGCAGAAACGCGTTACAATCGAGTTCATGCAAGCGTCGACGAATGTTCGTGTACAAGTTACTTTATGATCCAAAATGAAGATCCGCGTGCAAAAAGGATGCATCCGCATCGAAATGTATGGAATTGACGCAGAAACATCGAATTCTCATGCAGGAACGCGTAACAATCGATTTCATGGAAGCGACGACGATTGTACGTGTACAAGTTATTTTCTGTTCCAGAATGATGATTCGAATGCGAAAAGGAGGCATCTGCATCGAAACGTATGGAATTGACGCAGAAACGCGTTACAATCGAGTTCATGCAAGCGTCGACGAATGTTCGTGTACAAGTTACTTTATGATCCAAATGAAGATCCGCGTGCAAAAAGGATGCATCCGCATCGAAATGTATGGAATTGACGCAGAAACATCGAAATTGCATGCAGGGACGCGTAACAATCCACTTCATGCAATCGACGACTAATGTATGCGAACGAGTTATATTCTGTTCCAGAATGAAGATTCGAATGCGAAAACGAGGCATCTGCATCGAAATGTATGTAATTGACGCAAAAACATCGAATTCTCATGCAGGAACGCGTAACAATCGAGTTCATGCAAGCGACGACGAATGTTCGAGTACAAGTTATTTTCTGTTCCAGAATGATGATCCGCGTGTAAAAAGGATGCATCCGCGTCGAAATGTATGGAATTGACACAGAAATAACGAGTTTGCAGGTAGGACCGCGTTACAATCGATTTCATGCAAGCGACAACGAATGTACGTGTAGAAGTAATTTTCTGTTCTGGAATGATCATTCGCAACCAAAATCGCTGCATCCTCATCGAAACGTATGGAATTCACACAGAAACATCGAGTTTGCATGCAGGAAAGCGTCACAATCGATTTCATGCAAGCGACAACGAATGTTCGTGTACAAGTTACTTTCTGTTCCAGAATGAAGATTCGAATGCGAAAACGAGGCATCTGCATCGAAACGTATGGAATTGACCCAGAAACACGTTACAATCGAGTTCATGCAAGCGGCGACCAATGTTCGTGTACAAGTTACTTTATGTTCCAAAATGAAGTTCCACGTGCAAAAAGGATGCATCCGCATCGAAATGTATGGAATTAACACAGAAACATCGAGTTTGCAGGTAGGATCGCGTTACAATCGATTTCATGTAAGCGACGACGAATGTACGTGTAGAAGTAATTTTCTGTTCTGGAATGATCATTCGCAAGCAAAATCGCTGCATCCTCATCGAAACGTATGGAATTCACACAGAAACATCGAGTTTGCATGCAGGAAAGCGTCACAATCGATTTCATGGAAGCGACGACGATTGTACGTGTACAAGTTATTTTCTGTTCCTCAATGAAGATTCGCGTGCAAAAACGATGCATTTGCATCGAAACGTACAGAATTGACACAGAAACATCTAATTAGCATGCAGGAACGCGTTATAACCGATTTCACGCAAGCGACGACGAATGTTCGTGTACAAGTTATTTTACGTTCCAGAATGAAGATCCGAGTGCAAAAAGGATGCATCCGCATCTAAATGTATGGAATTGACGCAAAAACATCGAATTCTCATGCAGGAACGCGTAACAATCGAGTTCATGCAAGCGACGACGAGCTCTCGTGTACAAGTTATTTTCTGTTCCAGAATGATGATTCGAATGCGAAAAGGAGGCATCCGCATCGAAATGTATGGAATTGACACAGAAATAACGAGTTTGCAGGTAGGACCGCGTTACAATCGATTTCATGCAAGCGACAACGAATGTACGTGTAGAAGTAATTTTCTGTTCTGGAATGATCATTCGCAACCAAAATCGCTGCATCCTCATCGAAACGTATGGAATTCACACAGAAACATCGAGTTTGCATGCAGGAAAGCGTCACAATCGATTTCATGCAAGCGACAACGAATGTTCGTGTACAAGTTACTTTCTGTTCCAGAATGATGATTGGAATGCGAAAAGGAGGCATCTGCAACGAAACGTATGGAATTGACCCAGAAACACGTTACAATCGAGTTCATGCAAGCGGCGACCAATGTTCGTGTACAAGTTACTTTATGTTCCAAAATGAAGTTCCACGTGCAAAAAGGATGCATCCGCATCGAAATGTATGGAATTGACGCAGAAACATCGAAATTGCATGCAGGGACCCGTAACAATCCACTTCATGCAATCGACGACTAATGTATGCGAACAAGTTATATTCTGTTCCGAAATGGTCTTTTACGTGAAAATAGCTACATCTGCATCGAAACGTATGGAATTGACGCAAAAACATCGAATTCTCATGCAGGAACGCGTAACAATCGAGTTCATGAAAGCGACGACGATTGTACGTGTACAAGTTATTTTCTGTTCCAGAATGATGATTGGAATGCGAAAAGGAGGCATCTGCAACGAAACGTATGGAATTGACGCAGAAACGCGTTACAATCGATTTCATGCAAGCGACGACGAATGTACGTGTAGAAGTAATTTTCTGTTCTGGAATGATCATTCGCAAGCAAAATCGCTGCATCCTCATCGAAACGTATGGAATTCACACAAAAACATCGAGCTTGCATTCAGGAAAGCGTCACAATCGATTTCACGGAAGCGACGACGATTGTACGTGTACAAGTTATTTTCTGTTCCAGAATGATGATCCGCGTGCAAAAAGGATGCATCCGCATCGAAATGTATGGAATTGACACAGAAATAACGAGTTTGCAGGTAGGACCGCGTTACAATCGATTTCATGCAAGCGGCAACGGATGTTCGTGTAGAAGTAATTTTCTGTTCTGGAATGATCATTCGCAAGCAAAATCGCTGCATCCTCATCGAAACGTATGGAATTCACACAGAAACATCGAGTTTGCATGCAGGAAAGCGTCACAATCGATTTGATGGAAGCGACGACGAATGTTCGTGTACAAGTTATTTTACGTTCCAGAATGAAGATCCGGGTGCAAAAAGGATGCATCCGCATCTAAATGTATGGAATTGACGCAAAAACATCGAATTCTCATGCAGGAACGCCTAACAATCGAGTTCATGCAAGCGACGACGAATGTTCGTGTACAAGTTCTTTTCTGTTCGAGAATGATGATTCGCGTGACAAAACGATGCATCCGCATCGAAACGTACAGAATTGACACAGAAACATCTAATTAGCATGCAGGAACGCGTTACAATCGATTTCACGCAAGCGACGATGAATGTTCGTGTACAAGTTTTTTTCTGTTCGAGAATGATGATTCGCGTGACAAAAGGATGCATCCGCATCTAAATGTATGGAATTGACGCAAAAACATCGAATTCTCATGCAGGAACGCGTAACAATCGAGTTCATGCAAGCGACGACGAATGTTCGTGTAAAAGTTACTTTCTGTTCCCGAATGAAGATTCGAATGCGAAAACGAGGCATCTACATCGAAATGTATGGAATTGACGCAAAAACATCGAATTCTCATACAGGAACGCGTAACAATCGAGTTCATGCAAGCGACGACGAATGTTCGTGTACAAGTTCTTTTCTGTTCGAGAATGATGATTCGCGTGACAAAACGATGCATCCGCATCGAAATGTATGGAATTAACACAGAAACATCGAGTTTGCAGGTAGGACCGCGTTACAATCGATTTCATGTAAGCGACGACGAATGTACGTGTAGAAGTAATTTTCTGTTCTGGAATGATCAGTCGCAAGTAAAATCGCTGCATCCTCATCGAAACGTATGGAATTCACACAGAAACATCGAGTTTGCATGCAGGAAAGCGTCACAATCGATTTCATGGAAGCGACGACGATTGTACGTGTACAAGTTATTTTCTGTTCCTCAATGAAGATTCGCGTGCAAAAACGATGCATCTGCATCGAAACGTACAGAATTGACACAGATACATCTAATTAGCATGCAGGAACGCGTTATAATCGATTTCACGCAAGTGACGACGAATGTTCGTGTACAAGTTATTTTACATTCCAGAATGAAGATCCGCGTGCAAACAGGATGCATCCGCATCGAAATGTATGGAATTAACACAGAAACATCGAGTTTGCAGGTAGGACCGCGTTACAATCGATTTCATGTAAGCGACGACGAATGTACGTGTAGATGTAATTTTCTGTTCTGGAATGATCATTCGCAAGTAAAATCGCTGCATCCTCATCGAAACGTATGGAATTCACACAGAAACATCGAGTTTGCATGCAGGAAAGCGTCACAATCGATTTCATGGAAGCGACGACGATTGTACGTGTACAAGTTATTTTCTGTTCCCCAATGAAGATTCGCGTGCAAAAACGATGCATTTGCATCGAAACGTACAGAATTGACACAGAAACATCTAATTAGCATGCAGGAACGCGTTATAATCGATTTCACGCAAGCGACGACGAATGTTCGTGTACAAGTTACTTTCTGTTCCAGAATGAAGATTCGAATGCGAAAAGGAGGCATCTGCAACGAAACGTATGGAATTGACGCAGAAACGCGTTACAATCGATTTCATGCAAGCGACGACGAATGTACGTGTAGAAGTAATTTTCTGTTCTGGAATGATCATTCGCAAGCAAAATCGCTGCATCCTCATCGAAACGTATGGAATTCACACAAAAACATCGAGCTTGCATTCAGGAAAGCGTCACAATCGATTTCACGGAAGCGACGACGATTGTACGTGTACAAGTTATTTTCTGTTCCAGAATGATGATCCGCGTGCAAAAAGGATGCATCCGCATCGAAATGTATGGAATTGACACAGAAATAACGAGTTTGCAGGTAGGACCGCGTTACAATCGATTTCATGCAAGCGGCAACGAATGTTCGTGTAGAAGTAATTTTCTGTTCTGGAATGATCATTCGCAAGCAAAATCGCTGCATCCTCATCGAAACGTATGGAATTCACACAGAAACATCGAGTTTGCATGCAGGAAAGCGTCACAATCGATTTCATGGAAGCGACGACGAATGTTCGTGTACAAGTTATTTTACGTTCCAGAATGAAGATCCGGGTGCAAAAAGGATGCATCCGCATCTAAATGTATGGAATTGACGCAAAAACATCGAATTCTCATGCAGGAACGCCTAACAATCGAGTTCATGCAAGCGACGACGAATGTTCGTGTACAAGTTCTTTTCTGTTCGAGAATGATGATTCGCGTGACAAAACGATGCATCCGCATCGAAACGTACAGAATTGACACAGAAACATCTAATTAGCATGCAGGAACGCGTTACAATCGATATCACGCAAGCGACGATGAATGTTCGTGTACAAGTTTTTTTCTGTTCGAGAATGATGATTCGCGTGCAAAAAGGATGCATCCGCATCTAAATGTATGGAATTGACACAGAAACATCGAGTTTGCAGGTAGGACCGCGTTACAATCGATTACATGCAAGCGACGACGAATGTACGTGTAGAAGTAATTTTCTGTTCTGGAATGATCATTCGCAAGCGAAATCGCTGCATCCTCATCGAAACGTATGGAACTCACACAGAAACATCGGGTTTGCAGGTATTACCGCGTTACAATCGATTTCATGGAAGCGACGACGAATGTACGTGTAGAAGTAATTTTCTGTTCTGGAATGATCATTCGCAAGCAAAATCGCTGCATCCTCATCGAAACGTATGGAATTCATACAGAAACATCGAATGTGCATGCAGGAACGCGTTATAATCGAGTTCATGCAAGCGCCGACGAATGTTCGTGTACAAGTTACTTTATGATCCAAAATGAAGATCCGCGTGCAAGAAGGATGCATCCGCATCGAAATTTATGGAATTGACGCAAAAACATCGAATTCTCATGCAGGAACGCATAACAATCGATTTCGTGAAAGCGACAACAATTGCACGTGTACAAGTTATTTCCTGTTCCACAATGAAGATTCGAATGCGAAAACGAGGCATCTGCATCGAAACGTATGGAATTGACGCAGAAACGCGTTACAATCGAGTTCATGCAAGCGTCGACGAATGTTCGTGTACAAGTTACTTTATGATCCAAAATGAAGATCCGCGAGCAAAAAGGATGCATCCGCATCGAAATGTATGGAATTGACGCAGAAACATCGAATTCTCATGCAGGAACGCGTAACAATCGATTTCATGGAAGCGACGACGATTGTACGTGTACAAGTTATTTTCTGTTCCAGAATGATGATTCGAATGCGAAAAGGAGGCATCTGCATCGAAACGTATGGAATTGACGCAGAAACGCGTTACAATCGAGTTCATGCAAGCGTCGACGAATGTTCGTGTACAAGTTACTTTATGATCCAAATGAAGATCCGCGTGCAAAAAGGATGCATCCGCATCGAAATGTATGGAATTGACGCAGAAACATCGAAATTGCATGCAGGGACGCGTAACAATCCACTTCATGCAATCGACGACTAATGTATGCGAACAAGTTATATTCTGTTCCAGAATGAAGATTCGAATGCGAAAACGAGGCATCTGCATCGAAATGTATGTAATTGACGCAAAAACATCGAATTCTCATGCAGGAACGCGTAACAATCGAGTTCATGCAAGCGACGACGAATGTTCGAGTACAAGTTATTTTCTGTTCCAGAATGATGATCCGCGTGTAAAAAGGATGCATCCGCGTCGAAATGTATGGAATTGACACAGAAATAACGAGTTTGCAGGTAGGACCGCGTTACAATCGATTTCATGCAAGCGACAACGAATGTACGTGTAGAAGTAATTTTCTGTTCTGGAATGATCATTCGCAACCAAAATCGCTGCATCCTCATCGAAACGTATGGAATTCACACAGAAACATCGAGTTTGCATGCAGGAAAGCGTCACAATCGATTTCATGCAAGCGACAACGAATGTTCGTGTACAAGTTACTTTCTGTTCCAGAATGAAGATTCGAATGCGAAAACGAGGCATCTGCATCGAAACGTATGGAATTGACCCAGAAACACGTTACAATCGAGTTCATGCAAGCGGCGACCAATGTTCGTGTACAAGTTACTTTATGTTCCAAAATGAAGTTCCACGTGCAAAAAGGATGCATCCGCATCGAAATGTATGGAATTGACGCAGAAACATCGAAATTGCATGCAGGGACCCGTAACAATCCACTTCATGCAATCGACGACTAATGTATGCGAACAAGTTATATTCTGTTCCGAAATGGTCTTTTACGTGAAAATAGCTACATCTGCATCGAAACGTATGGAATTGACGCAAAAACATCGAATTCTCATGCAGGAACGCGTAACAATTGAGTTCATGAAAGCGACGACGATTGTACGTGTACAAGTTATTTTCTGTTCCAGAATGATGATTGGAATGCGAAAAGGAGGCATCTGCATCGAAACGTATGGAATTGACGCAGAAACGCGTTACAATCGATTTCATGCAAGCGACGACGAATGTACGTGTAGAAGTAATTTTCTGTTCTGGAATGATCATTCGCAAGCAAAATCGCTGCATCCTCATCGAAACGTATGGAATTCACACAAAAACATCGAGCTTGCATGCAGGAAAGCGTCACAATCGATTTCACGGAAGCGACGACGATTGTACGTGTACAAGTTATTTTCTGTTCCAGAATGATGATCCGCGTGCAAAAAGGATGCATCCGCATCGAAATGTATGGAATTGACACAGAAATAACGAGTTTGCAGGTAGGACCGCGTTACAATCGATTTCATGCAAGCGGCAACGAATGTTCGTGTAGAAGTAATTTTCTGTTCTGGAATGATCATTCGCAAGCAAAATCGCTGCATCCTCATCGAAACGTATGGAATTCACACAGAAACATCGAGTTTGCATGCAGGAAAGCGTCACAATCGATATCACGGAAGCGACGACGAATGTTCGTGTACAAGTTATTTTACGTTCCAGAATGAAGATCCGGGTGCAAAAAGGATGCATCCGCATCGAAACGTACAGAATTTACACAGAAACATCTAATTAGCATGCAGGAACGCGTTATAACCGATTTCACGCAAGCGACGACGAATGTTCGTGTACAAGTTATTTTACGTTCCAGAATGAAGATCCGCGTGCAAAAAGGATGCATCCGCATCTAAATGTATGGAATTGACACAGAAACATCGAGTTTGCAGGTAGGACCGCGTTACAATCGATTACATGCAAGCGACGACGAATGTACGTGTAGAAGTAATTTTCTGTTCTGGAATGATCATTCGCAAGCGAAATCGCTGCATCCTCATCGAAACGTATGGAACTCACACAGAAACATCGGGTTTGCAGGTATTACCGCGTTACAATCGATTTCATGGAAGCGACGACGAATGTACGTGTAGAAGTAATTTTCTGTTCTGGAATGTTCATTCGCAAGCAAAATCGCTGCATCCTCATCGAAACGTATGGAATTCATACAGAAACATCGAATGTGCATGCAGGAACGCGTTATAATCGAGTTCATGCAAGCGCCGACGAATGTTCGTGTACAAGTTACTTTATGATCCAAAATGAAGATCCGCGTGCAAGAAGGATGCATCCGCATCGAAATGTATGGAATTGACGCAAAAACATCGAATTCTCATGCAGGAACGCATAACAATCGATTTCGTGAAAGCGACGACAATTGCACGTGTACAAGTTATTTCCTGTTCCACAATGAAGATTCGAATGCGAAAACGAGGCATCTGCATCGAAACGTATGGAATTGACGCAGAAACGCGTTACAATCGAGTTCATGCAAGCGTCGACGAATGTTCGTGTACAAGTTACTTTATGATCCAAAATGAAGATCCGCGTGCAAAAAGGATGCATCCGCATCGAAATGTATGGAATTGACGCAGAAACATCGAATTCTCATGCAGGAACGCGTAACAATCGATTTCATGGAAGCGACGACGATTGTACGTGTACAAGTTATTTTCTGTTCGAGAATGATGATTCGAATGCGAAAAGGAGGCATCTGCATCGAAACGTATGGAATTGACGCAGAAACGCGTTACAATCGATTTCACGCAAGCGACGACGAATGTTCGTGTACAAGTTACTTTATGATCCAAATGAAGATCCGCGTGCAAAAAGGATGCATCCGCATCGAAATGTATGGAATTGACGCAGAAACATCGAAATTGCATGCAGGGACGCGTAACAATCCACTTCATGCAATCGACGACTAATGTATGCGAACAAGTTATATTCTGTTCCAGAATGAAGATTCGAATGCGAAAACGAGGCATCTGCATCGAAATGTATGTAATTGACGCAAAAACATCGAATTCTCATGCAGGAACGCGTAACAATCGAGTTCATGAAAGCGACGACGAATGTTCGAGTACAAGTTATTTTCTGTTCCAGAATGATGATCCGCGTGTAAAAAGGATGCATCCGCATCGAAATGTATGGAATTGACACAGAAATAACGAGTTTGCAGGTAGGACCGCGTTACAATCGATTTCATGCAAGCGACAACGAATGTACGTGTAGAAGTAATTTTCTGTTCTGGAATGATCATTCGCAACCAAAATCGCTGCATCCTCATCGAAACGTATGGAATTCACACAGAAACATCGAGTTTGCATGCAGGAAAGCGTCACAATCGATTTCATGCAAGCGACAACGAATGTTCGTGTACAAGTTACTTTCTGTTCCAGAATGAAGATTCGAATGCGAAAACGAGGCATCTGCATCGAAACGTATGGAATTGACCCAGAAACACGTTACAATCGAGTTCATGCAAGCGGCGACCAATGTTCGTGTACAAGTTACTTTATGTTCCAAAATGAAGTTCCACGTGCAAAAAGGATGCATCCGCATCGAAATGTATGGAATTGACGCAGAAACATCGAAATTGCATGCAGGGACCCGTAACAATCCACTTCATGCAATCGACGACTAATGTATGCGAACAAGTTATATTCTGTTCCGAAATGGTCTTTTACGTGAAAATAGCTACATCTGCATCGAAACGTATGGAATTGACGCAAAAACATCGAATTCTCATGCAGGAACGCGTAACAATCGAGTTCATGAAAGCGACGACGATTGTACGTGTACAAGTTATTTTCTGTTCCAGAATGATGATTGGAATGCGAAAAGGAGGCATCTGCATCGAAACGTATGGAATTGACGCAGAAACGCGTTACAATCGATTTCATGCAAGCGACGGCGAATGTACGTGTAGAAGTAATTTTCTGTTCCAGAATGATGATCCGCGTGCAAAAAGGATGCATCCGCATCGAAATGTATGGAATTGACACAGAAATAACGAGTTTGCAGGTAGGACCGCGTTACAATCGATTTCATGCAAGCGGCAACGAATGTTCGTGTAGAAGTAATTTTCTGTTCTGGAATGATCATTCGCAAGCAAAATCGCTGCATCCTCATCGAAACGTATGGAATTCACACAGAAACATCGAGTTTGCATGCAGGAAAGCGTCACAATCGATATCATGGAAGCGACGACGAATGTTCGTGTACAAGTTATTTTACGTTCCAGAATGAAGATCCGGGTGCAAAAAGGATGCATCCGCATCGAAATGTATGGAATTGACGCAGAAACATCGAAATTGCATGCAGGAACGCCTAACAATCGAGTTCATGCAAGCGACGACGAATGTTCGTGTACAAGTTACTTTCTGTTCCCGAATGAAGATTCGAATGCGAAAACGAGGCATCTGCATCGAAATGTATGGAATTGACGCAAAAACATCGAATTCTCATGCAGGAACGCGTAACAATCGAGTTCATCCAAGCGACGACGAATGTTCGTGTACAAGTTCTTTTCTGTTCGAGAATGATGATTCGCGTGACAAAACGATGCATCCGCATCGAAATGTATGGAATTAACACAGAAACATCGAGTTTGCAGGTAGGACCGCGTTACAATCGATTTCATGTAAGCGACGACGAATGTACGTGTAGAAGTAATTTTCTGTTCTGGAATGATCATTCGCAAGTAAAATCGCTGCATCCTCATCGAAACGTATGGAATTCACACAGAAACATCGAGTTTGCATGCAGGAAAGCGTCACAATCGATTTCATGGAAGCGACGACGATTGTACGTGTACAAGTTATTTTCTGTTCCCCAATGAAGATTCGCGTGCAAAAACGATGCATTTGCATCGAAACGTACAGAATTGACACAGAAACATCTAATTAGCATGCAGGAACGCGTTATAATCGATTTCACGCAAGCGACGACGAATGTTCGTGTACAAGTTACTTTCTGTTCCAGAATGAAGATTCGAATGCGAAAACGAGGCATCTGCATCGAAATGTATGGAATTAACACAGAAACATCGAGTTTGCAGGTAGGACCGCGTTACAATCGATTTCATGTAAGCGACGACGAATGTACGTGTAGAAGTTACTTTCTGTTCCAGAATGAAGATTCGAATGCGAAAACGAGGCATCTGCATCGAAACGTATGGAATTGACCCAGAAACACGTTACAATCGAGTTCATGCAAGCGGCGACCAATGTTCGTGTACAAGTTACTTTATGTTCCAAAATGAAGTTCCACGTGCAAAAAGGATGCATCCGCATCGAAATGTATGGAATTGACGCAGAAACATCGAAATTGCATGCAGGGACCCGTAACAATCCACTTCATGCAATCGACGACTAATGTATGCGAACAAGTTATATTCTGTTCCGAAATGGTCTTTTACGTGAAAATAGCTACATCTGCATCGAAACGTATGGAATTGACGCAAAAACATCGAATTCTCATGCAGGAACGCGTAACAATCGAGTTCATGAAAGCGACGACGATTGTACGTGTACAAGTTATTTTCTGTTCCAGAATGATGATTGGAATGCGAAAAGGAGGCATCTGCATCGAAACGTATGGAATTGACGCAGAAACGCCTTACAATCGATTTCATGCAAGCGACGACGAATGTACGTGTAGAAGTAATTTTCTGTTCTGGAATGATCATTCGCAAGCAAAATCGCTGCATCCTCATCGAAACGTATGGAATTCACACAAAAACATCGAGCTTGCATGCAGGAAAGCGTCACAATCGATTTCACGGAAGCGACGACGATTGTACGTGTACAAGTTATTTTCTGTTCCAGAATGATGATCCGCGTGCAAAAAGGATGCATCCGCATCGAAATGTATGGAATTGACACAGAAATAACGAGTTTGCAGGTAGGACCGCGTTACAATCGATTTCATGCAAGCGGCAACGAATGTTCGTGTAGAAGTAATTTTCTGTTCTGGAATGATCATTCGCAAGCAAAATCGCTGCATCCTCATCGAAACGTATGGAATTCACACAGAAACATCGAGTTTGCATGCAGGAAAGCGTCACAATCGATATCATGGAAGCGACGACGAATGTTCGTGTACAAGTTATTTTACGTTCCAGAATGAAGATCCGGGTGCAAAAAGGATGCATCCGCATCGAAATGTATGGAATTGACGCAGAAACATCGAAATTGCATGCAGGAACGCCTAACAATCGAGTTCATGCAAGCGACGACGAATGTTCGTGTACAAGTTACTTTCTGTTCCCGAATGAAGATTCGAATGCGAAAACGAGGCATCTGCATCGAAATGTATGGAATTGACGCAAAAACATCGAATTCTCATGCAGGAACGCGTAACAATCGAGTTCATCCAAGCGACGACGAATGTTCGTGTACAAGTTCTTTTCTGTTCGAGAATGATGATTCGCGTGACAAAACGATGCATCCGCATCGAAATGTATGGAATTAACACAGAAACATCGAGTTTGCAGGTAGGACCGCGTTACAATCGATTTCATGTAAGCGACGACGAATGTACGTGTAGAAGTAATTTTCTGTTCTGGAATGATCATTCGCAAGTAAAATCGCTGCATCCTCATCGAAACGTATGGAATTCACACAGAAACATCGAGTTTGCATGCAGGAAAGCGTCACAATCGATTTCATGGAAGCGACGACGATTGTACGTGTACAAGTTATTTTCTGTTCCCCAATGAAGATTCGCGTGCAAAAACGATGCATTTGCATCGAAACGTACAGAATTGACACAGAAACATCTAATTAGCATGCAGGAACGCGTTATAATCGATTTCACGCAAGCGACGACGAATGTTCGTGTACAAGTTACTTTCTGTTCCAGAATGAAGATTCGAATGCGAAAACGAGGCATCTGCATCGAAATGTATGGAATTCACACAGAAACATCGAGTTTGCATGCAGGAAAGCGTCACAATCGATTACATGCAAGCGACGACGAATGTACGTGTAGAAGTAATTTTCTGTTCTGGAATGATCATTCGCAAGCGAAATCGCTGCATCCTCATCGAAACGTATGGAACTCACACAGAAACATCGGGTTTGCAGGTATTACCGCGTTACAATCGATTTCATGGAAGCGACGACGAATGTACGTGTAGAAGTAATTTTCTGTTCTGGAATGTTCATTCGCAAGCAAAATCGCTGCATCCTCATCGAAACGTATGGAATTCATACAGAAACATCGAATGTGCATGCAGGAACGCGTTATAATCGAGTTCATGCAAGCGCCGACGAATGTTCGTGTACAAGTTACTTTATGATCCAAAATGAAGATCCGCGTGCAAGAAGGATGCATCCGCATCGAAATGTATGGAATTGACGCAAAAACATCGAATTCTCATGCAGGAACGCATAACAATCGATTTCGTGAAAGCGACGACAATTGCACGTGTACAAGTTATTTCCTGTTCCACAATGAAGATTCGAATGCGAAAACGAGGCATCTGCATCGAAACGTATGGAATTGACGCAGAAACGCGTTACAATCGAGTTCATGCAAGCGTCGACGAATGTTCGTGTACAAGTTACTTTATGATCCAAAATGAAGATCCGCGTGCAAAAAGGATGCACCGCATCGAAATGTATGGAATTGACGCAGAAACATCGAATTCTCATGCAGGAACGCGTAACAATCGATTTCATGGAAGCGACGACGATTGTACGTGTACAAGTTATTTTCTGTTCCAGAATGATGATTCGAATGCGAAAAGGAGGCATCTGCATCGAAACGTATGGAATTGACGCAGAAACGCGTTACAATCGATTTCACGCAAGCGACGACGAATGTTCGTGTACAAGTTACTTTATGATCCAAATGAAGATCCGCGTGCAAAAAGGATGCATCCGCATCGAAATGTATGGAATTGACGCAGAAACATCGAAATTGCATGCAGGGACGCGTAACAATCCACTTCATGCAATCGACGACTAATGTATGCGAACAAGTTATATTCTGTTCCAGAATGAAGATTCGAATGCGAAAACGAGGCATCTGCATCGAAATGTATGTAATTGACGCAAAAACATCGAATTCTCATGCAGGAACGCGTAACAATCGAGTTCATGCAAGCGACGACGAATGTTCGAGTACAAGTTATTTTCTGTTCCAGAATGATGATCCGCGTGTAAAAAGGATGCATCCGCATCGAAATGTATGGAATTGACACAGAAATAACGAGTTTGCAGGTAGGACCGCGTTACAATCGATTTCATGCAAGCGACAACGAATGTACGTGTAGAAGTAATTTTCTGTTCTGGAATGATCATTCGCAACCAAAATCGCTGCATCCTCATCGAAACGTATGGAATTCACACAGAAACATCGAGTTTGCATGCAGGAAAGCGTCACAATCGATTTCATGGAAGCGACGACGATTGTACGTGTACAAGTTATTTTCTGTTCCTCAATGAAGATTCGCGTGCAAAAACGATGCATTTGCATCGAAACGTACAGAATTGACACAGAAACATCTAATTAGCATGCAGGAACGCGTTATAACCGATTTCACGCAAGCGACGACGAATGTTCGTGTACAAGTTATTTTACGTTCCAGAATGAAGATCCGCGTGCAAAAAGGATGCATCCGCATCTAAATGTATGGAATTGACGCAAAAACATCGAATTCTCATGCAGGAACGCGTAACAATCGAGTTCATGCAAGCGACGACGAGCTCTCGTGTACAAGTTATTTTCTGTTCCAGAATGATGATTCGAATGCGAAAAGGAGGCATCCGCATCGAAATGTATGGAATTGACACAGAAATAACGAGTTTGCAGGTAGGACCGCGTTACAATCGATTTCATGCAAGCGACAACGAATGTACGTGTAGAAGTAATTTTCTGTTCTGGAATGATCATTCGCAACCAAAATCGCTGCATCGTCATCGAAACGTATGGAATTCACACAGAAACATCGAGTTTGCATGCAGGAAAGCGTCACAATCGATTTCATGGAAGCGACGACGATTGTACGTGTACAAGTTATTTTCTGTTCCCCAATGAAGATTCGCGTGCAAAAACGATGCATTTGCATCGAAACGTACAGAATTGACACAGAAACATCTAATTAGCATGCAGGAACGCGTTATAATCGATTTCACGCAAGCGACGACGAATGTTCGTGTACAAGTTACTTTCTGTTCCAGAATGAAGATTCGAATGCGAAAACGAGGCATCTGCATCGAAATGTATGGAATTGACGCAAAAACATCGAATTCTCATGCAGGAACGCGTAACAATCGAGTTCATGCAAGCGACGACGAATGTTCGTGTACAAGTTCTTTTCTGTTCGAGAATGATGACTCGCGTGCAAAAACGATGCATCTGCATCGAAACGTACAGAATTGACACAGAAACATCTAATTCGCATGCAGGAACGCGTTACAATCGATTTCACGCAAGCGACGACGAATGTTCGTGTACAAGTTCTTTTCTGTTCGAGAATGATGATTCGCGTGACAAAACGATGCATCCGCATCGAAATGTATGGAATTAACACAGAAATAACGAGTTTGCAGGTAGGACCGCGTTACAATCGATTTCATGCAAGCGACAACGAATGTACGTGTAGAAGTAATTTTCTGTTCTGGAATGATCATTCGCAACCAAAATCGCTGCATCCTCATCGAAACGTATGGAATTCACACAGAAACATCGAGTTTGCATGCAGGAAAGCGTCACAATCGATTTCATGCAAGCGACAACGAATGTTCGTGTACAAGTTACTTTCTGTTCCAGAATGAAGATTCGAATGCGAAAACGAGGCATCTGCATCGAAACGTATGGAATTGACCCAGAAACACGTTACAATCGAGTTCATGCAAGCGGCGACCAATGTTCGTGTACAAGTTACTTTATGTTCCAAAATGAAGTTCCACGTGCAAAAAGGATGCATCCGCATCGAAATGTATGGAATTGACGCAGAAACATCGAAATTGCATGCAGGGACCCGTAACAATCCACTTCATGCAATCGACGACTAATGTATGCGAACAAGTTATATTCTGTTCCGAAATGGTCTTTTACGTGAAAATAGCTACATCTGCATCGAAACGTATGGAATTGACGCAAAAACATCGAATTCTCATGCAGGAACGCGTAACAATCGAGTTCATGAAAGCGACGACGATTGTACGTGTACAAGTTATTTTCTGTTCCAGAATGATGATTGGAATGCGAAAAGGAGGCATCTGCATCGAAACGTATGGAATTGACGCAGAAACGCGTTACAATCGATTTCATGCAAGCGACGACGAATGTACGTGTAGAAGTAATTTTCTGTTCTGGAATGATCATTCGCAAGCAAAATCGCTGCATCCTCATCGAAACGTATGGAATTGACGCAAAAACATCGAAATTGCATGCAGGAACGCCTAACAATCGAGTTCATGCAAGCGACGACGAATGTTCGTGTACAAGTTACTTTCTGTTCCCGAATGAAGATTCGAATGCGAAAACGAGGCATCTGCATCGAAATGTATGGAATTGACGCAAAAACATCGAATTCTCATGCAGGAACGCGTAACAATCGAGTTCATCCAAGCGACGACGAATGTTCGTGTACAAGTTCTTTTCTGTTCGAAAATGATGATTCGCGTGACAAAACGATGCATCCGCATCGAAATGTATGGAATTAACACAGAAACATCGAGTTTGCAGGTAGGACCGCGTTACAATCGATTTCATGCAAGCGGCAACGAATGTTCGTGTAGAAGTAATTTTCTGTTCTGGAATGATCATTCGCAAGCAAAATCGCTGCATCCTCATCGAAACGTATGGAATTCACACAGAAACATCGAGTTTGCATGCAGGAAAGCGTCACAATCGATTTCATGGAAGCGACGACGAATGTTCGTGTACAAGTTATTTTACGTTCCAGAATGAAGATCCGGGTGCAAAAAGGATGCATCCGCATCTAAATGTATGGAATTGACGCAAAAACATCGAATTCTCATGCAGGAACGCCTAACAATCGAGTTCATGCAAGCGACGACGAATGTTCGTGTACAAGTTCTTTTCTGTTCGAGAATGATGATTCGCGTGACAAAACGATGCATCCGCATCGAAACGTACAGAATTGACACAGAAACATCTAATTAGCATGCAGGAACGCGTTACAATCGATTTCACGCAAGCGACGATGAATGTTCGTGTACAAGTTTTTTTCTGTTCGAGAATGATGATTCGCGTGACAAAAGGATGCATCCGCATCTAAATGTATGGAATTGACGCAAAAACATCGAATTCTCATGCAGGAACGCGTAACAATCGAGTTCATGCAAGCGACGACGAATGTTCGTGTAAAAGTTACTTTCTGTTCCCGAATGAAGATTCGAATGCGAAAACGAGGCATCTACATCGAAATGTATGGAATTGACGCAAAAACATCGAATTCTCATACAGGAACGCGTAACAATCGAGTTCATGCAAGCGACGACGAATGTTCGTGTACAAGTTCTTTTCTGTTCGAGAATGATGATTCGCGTGACAAAACGATGCATCCGCATCGAAATGTATGGAATTAACACAGAAACATCGAGTTTGCAGGTAGGACCGCGTTACAATCGATTTCATGTAAGCGACGACGAATGTACGTGTAGAAGTAATTTTCTGTTCTGGAATGATCAGTCGCAAGTAAAATCGCTGCATCCTCATCGAAACGTATGGAATTCACACAGAAACATCGAGTTTGCATGCAGGAAAGCGTCACAATCGATTTCATGGAAGCGACGACGATTGTACGTGTACAAGTTATTTTCTGTTCCTCAATGAAGATTCGCGTGCAAAAACGATGCATCTGCATCGAAACGTACAGAATTGACACAGATACATCTAATTAGCATGCAGGAACGCGTTATAATCGATTTCACGCAAGCGACGACGAATGTTCGTGTACAAGTTATTTTACGTTCCAGAATGAAGATCCGCGTGCAAACAGGATGCATCCGCATCTAAATGTATGGAATTGACGGAAAAACATCGAATTCTTATGCAGGAACGCGTAACAATCGAGTTCATGCAAGCGACGACGAATGTTCGTGTACAAGTTCTTTTCTGTTCGAGAATGATGACTCGCGTGCAAAAACGATGCATCTGCATCGAAACGTACAGAATTGACACAGAAACATCTAATTCGCATGCAGGAACGCGTTACAATCGATTTCACGCAAGCTACGACGAATGTTCGTGTACAAGTTCTTTTCTGTTCGAGAATGATGATTCGCGTGACAAAACGATGCATCCGCATCGAAATGTATGGAATTAACACAGAAATAACGAGTTTGCAGGTAGGACCGCGTTACAATCGATTTCATGCAAGCGACAACGAATGTACGTGTAGAAGTAATTTTCTGTTCTGGAATGATCATTCGCAACCAAAATCGCTGCATCCTCATCGAAACGTATGGAATTGACTCAGAAACATCGAGTTTGCAGGCAGGACCACGTTACAGTCGATTTCATGTAAGCGACGACGAATGTACGTGGAGAAGTTACTTTCTGTTCCAGAATGAAGATTCGAATGCGAAAACGAGGCATCTGCATCGAAATGTATGGAATTGACGTAAAAACATCGAATTCTCATGCAGGAACGCGTAACAATCGAGTTCATGCAAGCGACGACGAATGTTCGTGTACAAGTTCTTTTCTGTTCGAGAATGATGATTCGCGTGCAAAAACGATGCATCCGCATCGAAATGTATGGTAATTGACACAGAAACATCGAGTTTGCAGGTAGGACCGCGTTACAATCGATTTCATGTAAGCGACGACGAATGTACGAGTAGAAGTAATTTTCTGTTCTGGAATGATCATTCGCAAGTAAAATCGCTGCATCCTCATCGAAACGTATGGAATTCACACAGAAACATCGAGTTTGCATGCAGGAAAGCGTCACAATCGATTTCATGGAAGCGACGACGATTGTACGTGTACAAGTTATTTTCTGTTCCCCAATGAAGATTCGCGTGCAAAAACGATGCATTTGCATCGAAACGTACAGAATTGACACAGAAACATCTAATTAGCATGCAGGAACGCGTTATAATCGATTTCACGCAAGCGACGACGAATGTTCGTGTACAAGTTACTTTCTGTTCCAGAATGAAGATTCGAATGCGAAAACGAGGCATCTGCATCGAAATGTATGGAATTGACGCAAAAACATCGAATTCTCATGCAGGAACGCGTAACAATCGAGTTCATGCAAGCGACGACGAATGTTCGTGTACAAGTTCTTTTCTGTTCGAGAATGATGACTCGCGTGCAAAAACGATGCATCTGCATCGAAACGTACAGAATTGACACAGAAACATCTAATTAGCATGCAGGAACGCGTTACAATCGATTTCACGCAAGCGACGACGAATGTTCGTGTACAAGTTTTTTTCTGTTCGAGAATGATGATTCGCGTGACAAAACGATGCATCCGCATCGAAATGTATGGAATTGACACAGAAACATCGAGTTTGCAGGCAGGACCACGTTATAATCGATTTCACGCAAGCGACGACGAATGTTCGTGTACAAGTTACTTTCTGTTCCAGAATGAAGATTCGAATGCGAAAACGAGGCATCTGCATCGAAATGTATGGAATTGACGCAAAAACATCGAATTCTCATGCAGGAACGCGTAACAATCGAGTTCATGCAAGCGACGACGAATGTTCGTGTACAAGTTCTTTTCTGTTCGAGAATGATGATTCGCGTGACAACACGATGCATCCGCATCGAAATGTATGGAATTAACACAGAAACATCGAGTTTGCAGGTAGGACCGCGTTACAATCGATTTCATGTAAGCGACGACGAATGTACGAGTAGAAGTAATTTTCTGTTCTGGAATGATCATTCGCAAGTAAAATCGCTGCATCCTCATCGAAACGTATGGAATTCACACAGAAACATCGAGTTTGCATGCAGGAAAGCGTCACAATCGATTTCATGGAAGCGACGACGATTGTACGTGTACAAGTTATTTTCTGTTCCCCAATGAAGATTCGCGTGCAAAAACGATGCATTTGCATCGAAACGTACAGAATTGACACAGAAACATCTAATTAGCATGCAGGAACGCGTTATAATCGATTTCACGCAAGCGACGACGAATGTTCGTGTACAAGTTACTTTCTGTTCCAGAATGAAGATTCGAATGCGAAAACGAGGCATCTGCATCGAAATGTATGGAATTGACGCAAAAACATCGAATTCTCATGCAGGAACGCGTAACAATCGAGTTCATGCAAGCGACGACGAATGTTCGTGTACAAGTTCTTTTCTGTTCGAGAATGATGACTCGCGTGCAAAAACGATGCATCTGCATCGAAACGTACAGAATTGACACAGAAACATCTAATTAGCATGCAGGAACGCGTTACAATCGATTTCACGCAAGCGACGACGAATGTTCGTGTACAAGTTTTTTCTGTTCGAGAATGATGATTCGCGTGACAAAACGATGCATCCGCATCGAAATGTATGGAATTGACACAGAAACATCGAGTTTGCAGGCAGGACCACGTTATAATCGATTTCACGCAAGCGACGACGAATGTTCGTGTACAAGTTACTTTCTGTTCCAGAATGAAGATTCGAATGCGAAAACGAGGCATCTGCATCGAAATGTATGCAATTGACGCAAAAACATCGAATTCTCATGCAGGAACGCGTAACAATCGAGTTCATGCAAGCGACGACGAATGTTCGTGTACAAGTTCTTTTCTGTTCGAGAATGATGATTCGCGTGACAAAACGATGCATCCGCATCGAAATGTATGGAATTGACACAGAAACATCGAGTTTGCAGGCAGGACCACGTTACAATCGATTTCATGTAAGCGACGACGAATGTACGTGGAGAAGTTACTTTCTGTTCCAGAATGAAGATTCGAATGCGAAAACGAGGCATCTGCATCGAAATGTATGGAATTGACGTAAAAACATCGAATTCTCATGCAGGAACGCGTAACAATCGAGTTCATGCAAGCGATGACGAATGTTCGTGTACAAGTTCTTTTCTGTTCGAGAATGATGATTCGCGTGCAAAAACAATGCATCCGCATCGAAATGTATGGTAATTGACACAGAAACATCGAAGTTGCAGGTAGGACCGCGTTACAATCGATTTCATGCAAGCGACGACGAATGTACGCGTAGAAGTAATTTTCATTTCTGGAATGATCATTCGCAAGCAAAATCGCTGCATCCTCATCGAAACGTATGGAATTCACACAGAAACATCGAGTTTGCATGCAGGAAAGCGTCACAATCGATTTCATGGAAGCGACGACGAATGTTCGTGTACAAGTTATTTTACGTTCCAGAATGAAGATCCGGGTGCAAAAAGGATGCATCCGCATCTAAATGTATGGAATTGACGCAAAAACATCGAATTCTCATGCAGGAACGCCTAACAATCGAGTTCATGCAAGCGACGACGAATGTTCGTGTACAAGTTACTTTCTGTTCCCGAATGAAGATTCGAATGCGAAAACGAGGCATCTGCATCGAAATGTATGGAATTGACGCAAAAACATCGAATTCTCATGCAGGAACGCGTAACAATCGAGTTCATGCAAGCGACGACGAATGTTCGTGTACAAGTTCTTTTCTGTTCGAGAATGATGATTCGCGTGACAAAACGATGCATCCGCATCGAAATGTATGGAATTAACACAGAAACATCGAGTTTGCAGGTAGGACCGCGTTACAATCGATTTCATGTAAGCGACGACGAATGTACGAGTAGAAGTAATTTTCTGTTCTGGAATGATCATTCGCAAGTAAAATCGCTGCATCCTCATCGAAACGTATGGAATTCACACAGAAACATCGAGTTTGCATGCAGGAAAGCGTCACAATCGATTTCATGGAAGCGACGACGATTGTACGTGTACAAGTTATTTTCTGTTCCCCAATGAAGATTCGCGTGCAAAAACGATGCATTTGCATCGAAACGTACAGAATTGACACAGAAACATCTAATTAGCATGCAGGAACGCGTTATAATCGATTTCACGCAAGCGACGACGAATGTTCGTGTACAAGTTACTTTCTGTTCCAGAATGAAGATTCGAATGCGAAAACGAGGCATCTGCATCGAAATGTATGGAATTGACGCAAAAACATCGAATTCTCATGCAGGAACGCGTAACAATCGAGTTCATGCAAGCGACGACGAATGTTCGTGTACAAGTTCTTTTCTGTTCGAGAATGATGACTCGCGTGCAAAAACGATGCATCTGCATCGAAACGTACAGAATTGACACAGAAACATCTAATTAGCATGCAGGAACGCGTTACAATCGATTTCACGCAAGCGACGACGAATGTTCGTGTACAAGTTTTTTTCTGTTCGAGAATGATGATTCGCGTGACAAAACGATGCATCCGCATCGAAATGTATGGAATTGACACAGAAACATCGAGTTTGCAGGCAGGACCACGTTATAATCGATTTCACGCAAGCGACGACGAATGTTCGTGTACAAGTTACTTTCTGTTCCAGAATGAAGATTCGACTGCGAAAACGAGGCATCTGCATCGAAATGTATGGAATTGACGCAAAAACATCGAATTCTCATGCAGGAACGCGTAACAATCGAGTTCATGCAAGCGACGACGAATGTTCGTGTACAAGTTCTTTTCTGTTCGAGAATGATGATTCGCGTGACAAAACGATGCATCCGCATCGAAATGTATGGAATTAACACAGAAACATCGAGTTTGCAGGTAGGACCGCGTTACAATCGATTTCATGTAAGCGACGACGAATGTACGAGTAGAAGTAATTTTCTGTTCTGGAATGATCATTCGCAAGTAAAATCGCTGCATCCTCATCGAAACGTATGGAATTCACACAGAAACATCGAGTTTGCATGCAGGAAAGCGTCACAATCGATTTCATGGAAGCGACGACGATTGTACGTGTACAAGTTATTTTCTGTTCCCCAATGAAGATTCGCGTGCAAAAACGATGCATTGGCATCGAAACGTACAGAATTGACACAGAAACATCTAATTAGCATGCAGGAACGCGTTATAATCGATTTCACGCAAGCGACGACGAATGTTCGTGTACAAGTTTTTTTCTGTTCGAGAATGAAGATTCGACTGCGAAAACGAGGCATCTGCATCGAAATGTATGGAATTGACGCAAAAACATCGAATTCTCATGCAGGAACGCGTAACAATCGAGTTCATGCAAGCGACGACGAATGTTCGTGTACAAGTTCTTTTCTGTTCGAGAATGATGATTCGCGTGACAAAACGATGCATCCGCATCGAAATGTATGGAATTAACACAGAAACATCGAGTTTGCAGGTAGGACCGCGTTACAATCGATTTCATGTAAGCGACGACGAATGTACGAGTAGAAGTAATTTTCTGTTCTGGAATGATCATTCGCAAGTAAAATCGCTGCATCCTCATCGAAACGTATGGAATTCACACAGAAACATCGAGTTTGCATGCAGGAAAGCGTCACAATCGATTTCATGGAAGCGACGACGATTGTACGTGTACAAGTTATTTTCTGTTCCCCAATGAAGATTCGCGTGCAAAAACGATGCATTGGCATCGAAACGTACAGAATTGACACAGAAACATCTAATTAGCATGCAGGAACGCGTTATAATCGATTTCACGCAAGCGACGACGAATGTTCGTGTACAAGTTACTTTCTGTTCCAGAATGAAGATTCGAATGCGAAAACGAGGCATCTGCATCGAAATGTATGGAATTGACGCAAAAACATCGAATTCTCATGCAGGAACGCGTAACAATCGAGTTCATGCAAGCGACGACGAATGTTCGTGTACAAGTTCTTTTCTGTTCGAGAATGATGACTCGCGTGAAAAAACGATGCATCTGCATCGAAACGTACAG
Organism: Lasioglossum villosulum; assembly: GCA_963971365.1. NCBI lineage: Eukaryota > Metazoa > Arthropoda > Insecta > Hymenoptera > Halictidae > Lasioglossum > Lasioglossum villosulum. The sequence continues at coordinate 13,351,350 of OZ020502.1, read as the reverse complement.
AATTGACACAGAAACATCTAATTAGCATGCAGGAACGCGTTACAATCGATTTCACGCAAGCGACGACGAATGTTCGTGTACAAGTTTTTTTCTGTTCGAGAATGATGATTCGCGTGACAAAACGATGCATCCGCATCGAAATATATGGAATTGACACAGAAACATCGAGTTTGCAGGCAGGACCACGTTATAATCGATTTCACGCAAGCGACGACGAATGTTCGTGTACAAGTTACTTTCTGTTCCAGAATGAAGATTCGAATGCGAAAACGAGGCATCTGCATCGAAATGTATGGAATTGACGCAAAAACATCGAATTCTCATGCAGGAACGCGTAACAATCGAGTTCATGCAAGCGACGACGAATGTTCGTGTACAAGTTCTTTTCTGTTCGAGAATGATGATTCGCGTGACAACACGATGCATCCGCATCGAAATGTATGGAATTAACACAGAAACATCGAGTTTGCAGGTAGGACCGCGTTACAATCGATTTCATGTAAGCGACGACGAATGTACGAGTAGAAGTAATTTTCTGTTCTGGAATGATCATTCGCAAGTAAAATCGCTGCATCCTCATCGAAACGTATGGAATTCACACAGAAACATCGAGTTTGCATGCAGGAAAGCGTCACAATCGATTTCATGGAAGCGACGACGATTGTACGTGTACAAGTTATTTTCTGTTCCCCAATGAAGATTCGCGTGCAAAAACGATGCATTTGCATCGAAACGTACAGAATTGACACAGAAACATCTAATTAGCATGCAGGAACGCGTTATAATCGATTTCACGCAAGCGACGACGAATGTTCGTGTACAAGTTACTTTCTGTTCCAGAATGAAGATTCGAATGCGAAAACGAGGCATCTGCATCGAAATGTATGGAATTGACGCAAAAACATCGAATTCTCATGCAGGAACGCGTAACAATCGAGTTCATGCAAGCGACGACGAATGTTCGTGTACAAGTTCTTTTCTGTTCGAGAATGATGACTCGCGTGCAAAAACGATGCATCTGCATCGAAACGTACAGAATTGACACAGAAACATCTAATTAGCATGCAGGAACGCGTTACAATCGATTTCACGCAAGCGACGACGAATGTTCGTGTACAAGTTTTTTTCTGTTCGAGAATGATGATTCGCGTGACAAAACGATGCATCCGCATCGAAATGTATGGAATTGACACAGAAACATCGAGTTTGCAGGCAGGACCACGTTATAATCGATTTCACGCAAGCGACGACGAATGTTCGTGTACAAGTTACTTTATGATCCAAAATGAAGATCCGCGTGCAAAAAGGATGCATCCGCATCGAAATGTATGGAATTGACGCAGAAACATCGAATTCTCATGCAGGAACGCGTAACAATCGATTTCATGGAAGCGACGACGATTGTACGTGTACAAGTTATTTTCTGTTCCAGAATGATGATTCGAATGCGAAAAGGAGGCATCTGCATCGAAACGTATGGAATTGACGCAGAAACATCGAGTTTGCAGGTAGGACCGCGTTACAATCGATTTCATGTAAGCGACGACGAATGTACGAGTAGAAGTAATTTTCTGTTCTGGAATGATCATTCGCAAGTAAAATCGCTGCATCCTCATCGAAACGTATGGAATTCACACAGAAACATCGAGTTTGCATGCAGGAAAGCGTCACAATCGATTTCATGGAAGCGACGACGATTGTACGTGTACAAGTTATTTTCTGTTCCCCAATGAAGATTCGCGTGCAAAAACGATGCATTGGCATCGAAACGTACAGAATTGACACAGAAACATCTAATTAGCATGCAGGAACGCGTTATAATCGATTTCACGCAAGCGACGACGAATGTTCGTGTACAAGTTACTTTCTGTTCCAGAATGAAGATTCGAATGCGAAAACGAGGCATCTGCATCGAAATGTATGGAATTGACGCAAAAACATCGAATTCTCATGCAGGAACGCGTAACAATCGAGTTCATGCAAGCGACGACGAATGTTCGTGTACAAGTTCTTTTCTGTTCGAGAATGATGACTCGCGTGCAAAAACGATGCATCTGCATCGAAACGTACAGAATTGACACAGAAACATCTAATTAGCATGCAGGAACGCGTTACAATCGATTTCACGCAAGCGACGTCGAATGTTCGTGTACAAGTTTTTTTCTGTTCGAGAATGAAGATTCGACTGCGAAAACGAGGCATCTGCATCGAAATGTATGGAATTGACGCAAAAACATCGAATTCTCATGCAGGAACGCGTAACAATCGAGTTCATGCAAGCGACGACGAATGTTCGTGTACAAGTTCTTTTCTGTTCGAGAATGATGATTCGCGTGACAAAACGATGCATCCGCATCGAAATGTATGGAATTAACACAGAAACATCGAGTTTGCAGGTAGGACCGCGTTACAATCGATTTCATGTAAGCGACGACGAATGTACGAGTAGAAGTAATTTTCTGTTCTGGAATGATCATTCGCAAGTAAAATCGCTGCATCCTCATCGAAACGTATGGAATTCACACAGAAACATCGAGTTTGCATGCAGGAAAGCGTCACAATCGATTTCATGGAAGCGACGACGATTGTACGTGTACAAGTTATTTTCTGTTCCCCAATGAAGATTCGCGTGCAAAAACGATGCATTGGCATCGAAACGTACAGAATTGACACAGAAACATCTAATTAGCATGCAGGAACGCGTTATAATCGATTTCACGCAAGCGACGACGAATGTTCGTGTACAAGTTACTTTCTGTTCCAGAATGAAGATTCGAATGCGAAAACGAGGCATCTGCATCGAAATGTATGGAATTGACGCAAAAACATCGAATTCTCATGCAGGAACGCGTAACAATCGAGTTCATGCAAGCGACGACGAATGTTCGTGTACAAGTTCTTTTCTGTTCGAGAATGATGACTCGCGTGCAAAAACGATGCATCTGCATCGAAACGTACAGAATTGACACAGAAACATCTAATTAGCATGCAGGAACGCGTTACAATCGATTTCACGCAAGCGACGACGAATGTTCGTGTACAAGTTTTTTTCTGTTCGAGAATGATGATTCGCGTGACAAAACGATGCATCCGCATCGAAATATATGGAATTGACACAGAAACATCGAGTTTGCAGGCAGGACCACGTTATAATCGATTTCACGCAAGCGACGACGAATGTTCGTGTACAAGTTACTTTCTGTTCCAGAATGAAGATTCGAATGCGAAAACGAGGCATCTGCATCGAAATGTATGGAATTGACGCAAAAACATCGAATTCTCATGCAGGAACGCGTAACAATCGAGTTCATGCAAGCGACGACGAATGTTCGTGTACAAGTTCTTTTCTGTTCGAGAATGATGATTCGCGTGACAACACGATGCATCCGCATCGAAATGTATGGAATTAACACAGAAACATCGAGTTTGCAGGTAGGACCGCGTTACAATCGATTTCATGTAAGCGACGACGAATGTACGAGTAGAAGTAATTTTCTGTTCTGGAATGATCATTCGCAAGTAAAATCGCTGCATCCTCATCGAAACGTATGGAATTCACACAGAAACATCGAGTTTGCATGCAGGAAAGCGTCACAATCGATTTCATGGAAGCGACGACGATTGTACGTGTACAAGTTATTTTCTGTTCCCCAATGAAGATTCGCGTGCAAAAACGATGCATTTGCATCGAAACGTACAGAATTGACACAGAAACATCTAATTAGCATGCAGGAACGCGTTATAATCGATTTCACGCAAGCGACGACGAATGTTCGTGTACAAGTTACTTTCTGTTCCAGAATGAAGATTCGAATGCGAAAACGAGGCATCTGCATCGAAATGTATGGAATTGACGCAAAAACATCGAATTCTCATGCAGGAACGCGTAACAATCGAGTTCATGCAAGCGACGACGAATGTTCGTGTACAAGTTCTTTTCTGTTCGAGAATGATGATTCGCGTGACAAAACGATGCATCCGCATCGAAATGTATGGAATTGACACAGAAACATCGAGTTTGCAGGCAGGACCACGTTACAATCGATTTCATGTAAGCGACGACGAATGTACGTGGAGAAGTTACTTTCTGTTCCAGAATGAAGATTCGAATGCGAAAACGAGGCATCTGCATCGAAATGTATGGAATTGACGTAAAAACATCGAATTCTCATGCAGGAACGAGTAAAAATCGAGTTCATGCAAGCGATGACGAATGTTCGTGTACAAGTTCTTTTCTGTTCGAGAATGATGATTCGCGTGCAAAAACAATGCATCCGCATCGAAATGTATGGTAATTGACACAGAAACATCGAAGTTGCAGGTAGGACCGCGTTACAATCGATTTCATGCAAGCGACGACGAATGTACGCGTAGAAGTAATTTTCATTTCTGGAATGATCATTCGCAAGCAAAATCGCTGCATCCTCATCGAAACGTATGGAATTCACACAGAAACATCGAGTTTGCATGCAGGAAAGCGTCACAATCGATTTCATGGAAGCGACGACGAATGTTCGTGTACAAGTTATTTTACGTTCCAGAATGAAGATCCGGGTGCAAAAAGGATGCATCCGCATCTAAATGTATGGAATTGACGCAAAAACATCGAATTCTCATGCAGGAACGCCTAACAATCGAGTTCATGCAAGCGACGACGAATGTTCGTGTACAAGTTACTTTCTGTTCCCGAATGAAGATTCGAATGCGAAAACGAGGCATCTGCATCGAAATGTATGGAATTGACGCAAAAACATCGAATTCTCATGCAGGAACGCGTAACAATCGAGTTCATGCAAGCGACGACGAATGTTCGTGTACAAGTTCTTTTCTGTTCGAGAATGATGATTCGCGTGACAAAACGATGCATCCGCATCGAAATGTATGGAATTAACACAGAAACATCGAGTTTGCAGGTAGGACCGCGTTACAATCGATTTCATGTAAGCGACGACGAATATACGAGTAGAAGTAATTTTCTGTTCTGGAATGATCATTCGCAAGTAAAATCGCTGCATCCTCATCGAAACGTATGGAATTCACACAGAAACATCGAGTTTGCATGCAGGAAAGCGTCACAATCGATTTCATGGAAGCGACGACGATTGTACGTGTACAAGTTATTTTCTGTTCCCCAATGAAGATTCGCGTGCAAAAACGATGCATTTGCATCGAAACGTACAGAATTGACACAGAAACATCTAATTAGCATGCAGGAACGCGTTATAATCGATTTCACGCAAGCGACGACGAATGTTCGTGTACAAGTTACTTTCTGTTCCAGAATGAAGATTCGAATGCGAAAACGAGGCATCTGCATCGAAATGTATGGAATTGACGCAAAAACATCGAACTCTCATGCAGGAACGCGTAACAATCGAGTTCATGCAAGCGACGACGAATGTTCGTGTACAAGTTCTTTTCTGTTCGAGAATGATGACTCGCGTGCAAAAACGATGCATCTGCATCGAAACGTACAGAATTGACACATAAACATCTAATTAGCATGCAGGAACGCGTTACAATCGATTTCACGCAAGCGACGACGAATGTTCGTGTACAAGTTTTTTTCTGTTCGAGAATGATGATTCGCGTGACAAAACGATGCATCCGCATCGAAATGTATGGAATTGACACAGAGACATCGAGTTTGCAGGCAGGACCACGTTATAATCGATTTCACGCAAGCGACGACGAATGTTCGTGTACAAGTTACTTTCTGTTCCAGAATGAAGATTCGAATGCGAAAACGAGGCATCTGCATCGAAATGTATGGAATTGACGCAAAAACATCGAATTCTCATGCAGGAACGCGTAACAATCGAGTTCATGCAAGCGACGACGAATGTTCGTGTACAAGTTCTTTTCTGTTCGAGAATGATGATTCGCGTGACAACACGATGCATCCGCATCGAAATGTATGGAATTAACACAGAAACATCGAGTTTGCAGGTAGGACCGCGTTACAATCGATTTCATGTAAGCGACGACGAATGTACGAGTAGAAGTAATTTTCTGTTCTGGAATGATCATTCGCAAGTAAAATCGCTGCATCCTCATCGAAACGTATGGAATTCACACAGAAACATCGAGTTTGCATGCAGGAAAGCGTCACAATCGATTTCATGGAAGCGACGACGATTGTACGTGTACAAGTTATTTTCTGTTCCCCAATGAAGATTCGCGTGCAAAAACGATGCATTTGCATCGAAACGTACAGAATTGACACAGAAACATCTAATTAGCATGCAGGAACGCGTTATAATCGATTTCACGCAAGCGACGACGAATGTTCGTGTACAAGTTCTTTTCTGTTCGAGAATGATGATTCGCGTGACAAAACGATGCATCCGCATCGAAATGTATGGAATTAACACAGAAACATCGAGTTTGCAGGTAGGACCGCGTTACAATCGATTTCATGTAAGCGACGACGAATGTACGAGTAGAAGTAATTTTCTGTTCTGGAATGATCATTCGCAAGTAAAATCGCTGCATCCTCATCGAAACGTATGGAATTCACACAGAAACATCGAGTTTGCATGCAGGAAAGCGTCACAATCGATTTCATGGAAGCGACGACGATTGTACGTGTACAAGTTATTTTCTGTTCCCCAATGAAGATTCGCGTGCAAAAACGATGCATTGGCATCGAAACGTACAGAATTGACACAGAAACATCTAATTAGCATGCAGGAACGCGTTATAATCGATTTCACGCAAGCGACGACGAATGTTCGTGTACAAGTTACTTTCTGTTCCAGAATGAAGATTCGAATGCGAAAACGAGGCATCTGCATCGAAATGTATGGAATTGACGCAAAAACATCGAATTCTCATGCAGGAACGCGTAACAATCGAGTTCATGCAAGCGACGACGAATGTTCGTGTACAAGTTCTTTTCTGTTCGAGAATGATGACTCGCGTGCAAAAACGATGCATCTGCATCGAAACGTACAGAATTGACACAGAAACATCTAATTAGCATGCAGGAACGCGTTACAATCGATTTCACGCAAGCGACGACGAATGTTCGTGTACAAGTTTTTTTCTGTTCGAGAATGATGATTCGCGTGACAAAACGATGCATCCGCATCGAAATATATGGAATTGACACAGAAACATCGAGTTTGCAGGCAGGACCACGTTATAATCGATTTCACGCAAGCGACGACGAATGTTCGTGTACAAGTTACTTTCTGTTCCAGAATGAAGATTCGAATGCGAAAACGAGGCATCTGCATCGAAATGTATGGAATTGACGCAAAAACATCGAATTCTCATGCAGGAACGCGTAACAATCGAGTTCATGCAAGCGACGACGAATGTTCGTGTACAAGTTCTTTTCTGTTCGAGAATGATGATTCGCGTGACAAAACGATGCATCCGCATCGAAATGTATGGAATTAACACAGAAACATCGAGTTTGCAGGTAGGACCGCGTTACAATCGATTTCATGTAAGCGACGACGAATGTACGAGTAGAAGTAATTTTCTGTTCTGGAATGATCATTCGCAAGTAAAATCGCTGCATCCTCATCGAAACGTATGGAATTCACACAGAAACATCGAGTTTGCATGCAGGAAAGCGTCACAATCGATTTCATGGAAGCGACGACGATTGTACGTGTACAAGTTATTTTCTGTTCCCCAATGAAGATTCGCGTGCAAAAACGATGCATTGGCATCGAAACGTACAGAATTGACACAGAAACATCTAATTAGCATGCAGGAACGCGTTATAATCGATTTCACGCAAGCGACGACGAATGTTCGTGTACAAGTTACTTTCTGTTCCAGAATGAAGATTCGAATGCGAAAACGAGGCATCTGCATCGAAATGTATGGAATTGACGCAAAAACATCGAATTCTCATGCAGGAACGCGTAACAATCGAGTTCATGCAAGCGACGACGAATGTTCGTGTACAAGTTCTTTTCTGTTCGAGAATGATGACTCGCGTGCAAAAACGATGCATCTGCATCGAAACGTACAGAATTGACACAGAAACATCTAATTAGCATGCAGGAACGCGTTACAATCGATTTCACGCAAGCGACGACGAATGTTCGTGTACAAGTTTTTTTCTGTTCGAGAATGATGATTCGCGTGACAAAACGATGCATCCGCATCGAAATGTATGGAATTGACACAGAGACATCGAGTTTGCAGGCAGGACCACGTTATAATCGATTTCACGCAAGCGACGACGAATGTTCGTGTACAAGTTACTTTCTGTTCCAGAATGAAGATTCGACTGCGAAAACGAGGCATCTGCATCGAAATGTATGGAATTGACGCAAAAACATCGAATTCTCATGCAGGAACGCGTAACAATCGAGTTCATGCAAGCGACGACGAATGTTCGTGTACAAGTTCTTTTCTGTTCGAGAATGATGATTCGCGTGACAAAACGATGCATCCGCATCGAAATGTATGGAATTAACACAGAAACATCGAGTTTGCAGGTAGGACCGCGTTACAATCGATTTCATGTAAGCGACGACGAATGTACGAGTAGAAGTAATTTTCTGTTCTGGAATGATCATTCGCAAGTAAAATCGCTGCATCCTCATCGAAACGTATGGAATTCACACAGAAACATCGAGTTTGCATGCAGGAAAGCGTCACAATCGATTTCATGGAAGCGACGACGATTGTACGTGTACAAGTTATTTTCTGTTCCCCAATGAAGATTCGCGTGCAAAAACGATGCATTGGCATCGAAACGTACAGAATTGACACAGAAACATCTAATTAGCATGCAGGAACGCGTTATAATCGATTTCACGCAAGCGACGACGAATGTTCGTGTACAAGTTACTTTCTGTTCCAGAATGAAGATTCGAATGCGAAAACGAGGCATCTGCATCGAAATGTATGGAATTGACGCAAAAACATCGAATTCTCATGCAGGAACGCGTAACAATCGAGTTCATGCAAGCGACGACGAATGTTCGTGTACAAGTTCTTTTCTGTTCGAGAATGATGACTCGCGTGCAAAAACGATGCATCTGCATCGAAACGTACAGAATTGACACAGAAACATCTAATTAGCATGCAGGAACGCGTTACAATCGATTTCACGCAAGCGACGACGAATGTTCGTGTACAAGTTTTTTTCTGTTCGAGAATGATGATTCGCGTGACAAAACGATGCATCCGCATCGAAATATATGGAATTGACACAGAAACATCGAGTTTGCAGGCAGGACCACGTTATAATCGATTTCACGCAAGCGACGACGAATGTTCGTGTACAAGTTACTTTCTGTTCCAGAATGAAGATTCGAATGCGAAAACGAGGCATCTGCATCGAAATGTATGGAATTGACGCAAAAACATCGAATTCTCATGCAGGAACGCGTAACAATCGAGTTCATGCAAGCGACGACGAATGTTCGTGTACAAGTTCTTTTCTGTTCGAGAATGATGATTCGCGTGACAAAACGATGCATCCGCATCGAAATGTATGGAATTAACACAGAAACATCGAGTTTGCAGGTAGGACCGCGTTACAATCGATTTCATGTAAGCGACGACGAATGTACGTGTAGAAGTAATTTTCTGTTCTGGAATGATCATTCGCAAGCAAAATCGCTGCATCCTCATCGAAACGTATGGAATTCATACAGAAACATCGAATGTGCATGCAGGAACGCGTTATAATCGAGTTCATGCAAGCGCCGACGAATGTTCGTGTACAAGTTACTTTATGATCCAAAATGAAGATCCGCGTGCAAAAAGGATGCATCCGCATCGAAATGTATGGAATTGACGCAGAAACATCGAATTCTCATGCAGGAACGCCTAACAATCGAGTTCATGCAAGCGACGACGAATGTTCGTGTACAAGTTACTTTCTGTTCCCGAATGAAGATTCGAATGCGAAAACGAGGCATCTGCATCGAAATGTATGGAATTGACGCAAAAACATCGAATTCTCATGCAGGAACGCGTAACAATCGAGTTCATGCAAGCGACGACGAATGTTCGTGTACAAGTTCTTTTCTGTTCGAGAATGATGATTCGCGTGACAAAACGATGCATCCGCATCGAAATGTATGGAATTAACACAGAAACATCGAGTTTGCAGGTAGGACCGCGTTACAATCGATTTCATGTAAGCGACGACGAATGTACGTGTAGAAGTAATTTTCTGTTCTGGAATGATCATTCGCAAGTAAAATCGCTGCATCCTCATCGAAACGTATGGAATTCACACAGAAACATCGAGTTTGCATGCAGGAAAGCGTCACAATCGATTTCATGGAAGCGACGACGATTGTACGTGTACAAGTTATTTTCTGTTCCCCAATGAAGATTCGCGTGCAAAAACGATGCATTTGCATCGAAACGTACAGAATTGACACAGAAACATCTAATTAGCATGCAGGAACGCATTATAATCGATTTCACGCAAGCGACGACGAATGTTCGTGTACAAGTTACTTTCTGTTCCAGAATGAAGATTCGAATGCGAAAACGAGGCACCTGCATCGAAATGTATGGAATTGACGCAAAAACATCGAATTCTCATGCAGGAACGCGTAACAATCGAGTTCATGCAAGCGACGACGAATGTACGTGTAGAAGTAATTTTCTGTTCTGGAATGATCATTCGCAAGCAAAATCGCTGCATCCTCATCGAAACGTATGGAATTCATACAGAAACATCGAATGTGCATGCAGGAACGCGTTATAATCGAGTTCATGCAAGCGCCGACGAATGTTCGTGTACAAGTTACTTTATGATCCAAAATGAAGATCCGCGTGCAAAAAGGATGCATCCGCATCGAAATGTATGGAATTGACGCAGAAACATCGAATTCTCATGCAGGAACGCCTAACAATCGAGTTCATGCAAGCGACGACGAATGTTCGTGTACAAGTTACTTTCTGTTCCCGAATGAAGATTCGAATGCGAAAACGAGGCATCTGCATCGAAATGTATGGAATTGACACAGAAACATCTAATTAGCATGCAGGAACGCGTTACAACCGATTTCACGCAAGCGACGACGAATGTTCGTGTACAAGTTATTTTACGTTCCAGAATGAAGATCCGCGTGCAAAAAGGATGCATCCGCATCTAAATGTATGGAATTGACACAGAAACATCGAGTTTGCAGGTAGGACCGCGTTACAATCGATTACATGCAAGCGACGACGAATGTACGTGTAGAAGTAATTTTCTGTTCTGGAATGATCATTCGCAAGCGAAATCGCTGCATCCTCATCGAAACGTATGGAACTCACACAGAAACATCGGGTTTGCAGGTATTACCGCGTTACAATCGATTTCATGGAAGCGACGACGAATGTACGTGTAGAAGTAATTTTCTGTTCTGGAATGATCATTCGCAAGCAAAATCGCTGCATCCTCATCGAAACGTATGGAATTCATACAGAAACATCGAATGTGCATGCAGGAACGCGTTATAATCGAGTTCATGCAAGCGCCGACGAATGTTCGTGTACAAGTTACTTTATGATCCAAAATGAAGATCCGCGTGCAAAAAGGATGCATCCGCATCGAAATGTATGGAATTGACGCAGAAACATCGAATTCTCATGCAGGAACGCCTAACAATCGAGTTCATGCAAGCGACGACGAATGTTCGTGTACAAGTTACTTTCTGTTCCCGAATGAAGATTCGAATGCGAAAACGAGGCATCTGCATCGAAATGTATGGAATTGACACAGAAACATCTAATTAGCATGCAGGAACGCGTTACAACCGATTTCACGCAAGCGACGACGAATGTTCGTGTACAAGTTATTTTACGTTCCAGAATGAAGATCCGCGTGCAAAAAGGATGCATCCGCATCTAAATGTATGGAATTGACACAGAAACATCGAGTTTGCAGGTAGGACCGCGTTACAATCGATTACATGCAAGCGACGACGAATGTACGTGTAGAAGTAATTTTCTGTTCTGGAATGATCATTCGCAAGCGAAATCGCTGCATCCTCATCGAAACGTATGGAACTCACACAGAAACATCGGGTTTGCAGGTATTACCGCGTTACAATCGATTTCATGGAAGCGACGACGAATGTACGTGTAGAAGTAATTTTCTGTTCTGGAATGATCATTCGCAAGCAAAATCGCTGCATCCTCATCGAAACGTATGGAATTCATACAGAAACATCGAATGTGCATGCAGGAACGCGTTATAATCGAGTTCATGCAAGCGCCGACGAATGTTCGTGTACAAGTTACTTTATGATCCAAAATGAAGATCCGCGTGCAAAAAGGATGCATCCGCATCGAAATGTATGGAATTGACGCAAATACATCGAATTCTCATGCAGGAACGCATAACAATCGATTTCGTGAAAGCGACAACAATTGCACGTGTACAAGTTATTTCCTGTTCCACAATGAAGATTCGAATGCGAAAACGAGGCATCTGCATCGAAACGTATGGAATTGACGCAGAAACGCGTTACAATCGAGTTCATGCAAGCGTCGACGAATGTTCGTGTACAAGTTACTTTATGATCCAAAATGAAGATCCGCGTGCAAAAAGGATGCATCCGCATCGAAATGTATGGAATTGACGCAGAAACATCGAATTCTCATGCAGGAACGCGTAACAATCGATTTCATGGAAGCGACGACGATTGTACGTGTACAAGTTATTTTCTGTTCCAGAATGATGATTCGAATGCGAAAAGGAGGCATCTGCATCGAAACGTATGGAATTGACGCAGAAACGCGTTACAATCGAGTTCATGCAAGCGTCGACGAATGTTCGTGTACAAGTTACTTTATGATCCAAATGAAGATCCGCGTGCAAAAAGGATGCATCCGCATCGAAATGTATGGAATTGACGCAGAAACATCGAAATTGCATGCAGGGACGCGTAACAATCCACTTCATGCAATCGACGACTAATGTATGCGAACAAGTTATATTCTGTTCCAGAATGAAGATTCGAATGCGAAAACGAGGCGACAGCATCGAAATGTATGTAATTGACGCAAAAACATCGAATTCTCATGCAGGATCGCGTAACAATCGAGTTCATGCAAGCGACGACGAATGTTCGAGTACAAGTTATTTTCTGTTCCAGAATGATGATCCGCGTGTAAAAAGGATGCATCCGCATCGAAATGTATGGAATTGACACAGAAATAACGAGTTTGCAGGTAGGACCGCGTTACAATCGATTTCATGCAAGCGACAACGAATGTACGTGTAGAAGTAATTTTCTGTTCTGGAATGATCATTCGCAACCAAAATCGCTGCATCCTCATCGAAACGTATGGAATTCACACAGAAACATCGAGTTTGCATGCAGGAAAGCGTCACAATCGATTTCATGCAAGCGACAACGAATGTTCGTGTACAAGTTACTTTCTGTTCCAGAATGAAGATTCGAATGCGAAAACGAGGCATCTGCATCGAAATGTATGGAATTGACCCAGAAACACGTTACAATCGAGTTCATGCAAGCGGCGACCAATGTTCGTGTACAAGTTACTTTATGTTCCAAAATGAAGTTCCACGTGCAAAAAGGATGCATCCGCATCGAAATGTATGGAATTGACGCAGAAACATCGAAATTGCATGCAGGGACCCGTAACAATCCACTTCATGCAATCGACGACTAATGTATGCGAACAAGTTATATTCTGTTCCGAAATGGTCTTTTACGTGAAAATAGCTACATCTGCATCGAAACGTATGGAATTGACGCAAAAACATCGAATTCTCATGCAGGAACGCGTAACAATCGAGTTCATGCAAGCGACGACGAATGTTCGTGTACAAGTTCTTTTCTGTTCGAGAATGATGACTCGCGTGCAAAAACGATGCATCTGCATCGAAACGTACAGAATTGACACAGAAACATCTAATTAGCATGCAGGAACGCGTTACAATCGATTTCACGCAAGCGACGACGAATGTTCGTGTACAAGTTTTTTTCTGTTCGAGAATGATGATTCGCGTGACAAAACGATGCATCCGCATCGAAATATATGGAATTGACACAGAAACATCGAGTTTGCAGGCAGGACCACGTTATAATCGATTTCACGCAAGCGACGACGAATGTTCGTGTACAAGTTACTTTCTGTTCCAGAATGAAGATTCGAATGCGAAAACGAGGCATCTGCATCGAAATGTATGGAATTGACGCAAAAACATCGAATTCTCATGCAGGAACGCGTAACAATCGAGTTCATGCAAGCGACGACGAATGTTCGTGTACAAGTTCTTTTCTGTTCGAGAATGATGATTCGCGTGACAAAACGATGCATCCGCATCGAAATGTATGGAATTAACACAGAAACATCGAGTTTGCAGGTAGGACCGCGTTACAATCGATTTCATGTAAGCGACGACGAATGTACGTGTAGAAGTAATTTTCTGTTCTGGAATGATCATTCGCAAGCAAAATCGCTGCATCCTCATCGAAACGTATGGAATTCATACAGAAACATCGAATGTGCATGCAGGAACGCGTTATAATCGAGTTCATGCAAGCGCCGACGAATGTTCGTGTACAAGTTATTTTCTGTTCCCCAATGAAGATTCGCGTGCAAAAACGATGCATTTGCATCGAAACGTACAGAATTGACACAGAAACATCTAATTAGCATGCAGGAACGCGTTATAATCGATTTCACGCAAGCGACGACAAATGTTCGTGTACAAGTTACTTTCTGTTCCAGAATGAAGCTTCGAATGCGAAAACGAGGCATCTGCATCGAAATGTATGGAATTGACGCAAAAACATCGAATTCTCATGCAGGAACGCGTAACAATCGAGTTCATGCAAGCGACGACGAATGTTCGTGTACAAGTTCTTTTCTGTTCGAGAATGATGACTCGCGTGACAAAACGATGCATCCGCATCGAAATGTATGGAATTGACACAGAAACATCGAGTTTGCAGGCAGGACCACGTTATAATCGATTTCACGCAAGCGACGACGAATGTTCGTGTACAAGTTACTTTCTGTTCCAGAATGAAGATTCGAATGCGAAAACGAGGTATCTGCATCGAAATGTACGGAATTGACGCAAAAACATCGAATTCTCATGCAGGAACGCGTAACAATCGAGTTCATGCAAGCGACGACGAATGTTCGTGTACAAGTTCTTTTCTGTTCGAGAATGATGATTCGCGTGACAAAACGATGCATCCGCATCGAAATGTATGGAATTAACACAGAAACATCGAGTTTGCAGGTAGGACCGCGCTACAATCGATTTCATGTAAGCGACGACGAATGTACGTGTAGAAGTAATATTCTGTTCTGGAATGATCATTCGCAAGCAAAATCGCTGCATCCTCATCGAAACGTATGGAATTCACACAGAAACATCGAGTTTGCATGCAGGAAAACGTCACAATCGATTTCATGGAAGCGACGACGATTGTACGTGTACAAGTTATTTTCTGTTCCTCAATGAAGATTCGCGTGCAAAAACGATGCATTTGCATCGAAACGTACAGAATTGACACAGAAACATCTAATTAGCATGCAGGAACGCGTTACAACCTATTTCACGCAAGCGACGACGAATGTTCGTGTACAAGTTATTTTACGTTCCAGAATGAAGATCCGCGTGCAAAAAGGATGCATCCGCATCGAAATGTATGGAATTGACGCAAATACATCGAATTCTCATGCAGGAACGCATAACAATCGATTTCGTGAAAGCGACAACAATTGCACGTGTACAAGTTATTTCCTGTTCCACAATGAAGATTCGAATGCGAAAACGATGCATCTGCATCGAAACGTATGGAATTGACGCAGAAACGCGTTACAATCGAGTTCATGCAAGCGTCGACGAATGTTCGTGTACAAGTTACTTTATGATCCAAAATGAAGATCCGCGTGCAAAAAGGATGCATCCGCATCGAAATGTATGGAATTGACGCAGAAACATCGAATTCTCATGCAGGAACGCGTAACAATCGATTTCATGGAAGCGACGACGATTGTACGTGTACAAGTTATTTTCTGTTCCAGAATGATGATTCGAATGCGAAAAGGAGGCATCTGCATCGAAACGTATGGAATTGACGCAGAAACGCGTTACAATCGAGTTCATGCAAGCGTCGACGAATGTTCGTGTACAAGTTACTTTATGATCCAAATGAAGATCCGCGTGCAAAAAGGATGCATCCGCATCGAAATGTATGGAATTGACGCAGAAACATCGAAATTGCATGCAGGGACCCGTAACAATCCACTTCATGCAATCGACGACTAATGTATGCGAACAAGTTATATTCTGTTCCGAAATGGTCTTTTACGTGAAAATAGCTACATCTGCATCGAAACGTATGGAATTGACGCAAAAACATCGAATTCTCATGCAGGAACGCGTAACAATCGAGTTCATGCAAGCGACGACGAATGTTCGTGTACAAGTTCTTTTCTGTTCGAGAATGATGACTCGCGTGCAAAAACGATGCATCTGCATCGAAACGTACAGAATTGACACAGAAACATCTAATTAGCATGCAGGAACGCGTTACAATCGATTTCATCCAAGCGACGACGAATGTTCGTGTACAAGTTCTTTTCTGTTCGAGAATGATGATTCGCGTGACAAAACGATGCATCCGCATCGAAATGTATGGAATTAACACAGAAACATCGAGTTTGCAGGTAGGACCGCGTTACAATCGATTTCATGCAAGCGGCAACGAATGTTCGTGTAGAAGTAATTTTCTGTTCTGGAATGATCATTCGCAAGCAAAATCGCTGCATCCTCATCGAAACGTATGGAATTGACACAGAAACATCGAGTTTGCAGGCAGGACCACGTTATAATCGATTTCACGCAAGCGACGACGAATGTTCGTGTACAAGTTACTTTCTGTTCCAGAATGAAGATTCGAATGCGAAAACGAGGTATCTGCATCGAAATGTACGGAATTGACGCAAAAACATCGAATTCTCATGCAGGAACGCGTAACAATCGAGTTCATGCAAGCGACGACGAATGTTCGTGTACAAGTTCTTTTCTGTTCGAGAATGATGATTCGCGTGACAAAACGATGCATCCGCATCGAAATGTATGGAATTAACACAGAAACATCGAGTTTGCAGGTAGGACCGCGCTACAATCGATTTCATGTAAGCGACGACGAATGTACGTGTAGAAGTAATATTCTGTTCTGGAATGATCATTCGCAAGCAAAATCGCTGCATCCTCATCGAAACGTATGGAATTCACACAGAAACATCGAGTTTGCATGCAGGGAAACGTCACAATCGATTTCATGGAAGCGACGACGATTGTACGTGTACAAGTTATTTTCTGTTCCTCAATGAAGATTCGCGTGCAAAAACGATGCATTTGCATCGAAACGTACAGAATTGACACAGAAACATCTAATTAGCATGCAGGAACGCGTTACAACCGATTTCACGCAAGCGACGACGAATGTTCGTGTACAAGTTATTTTACGTTCCAGAATGAAGATCCGCGTGCAAAAAGGATGCATCCGCATCTAAATGTATGGAATTGACACAGAAACATCGAGTTTGCAGGTAGGACCGCGTTACAATCGATTACATGCAAGCGACGACGAATGTACGTGTAGAAGTAATTTTCTGTTCTGGAATGATCATTCGCAAGCGAAATCGCTGCATCCTCATCGAAACGTATGGAACTCACACAGAAACATCGGGTTTGCAGGTATTACCGCGTTACAATCGATTTCATGGAAGCGACGACGAATGTACGTGTAGAAGTAATTTTCTGTTCTGGAATGATCATTCGCAAGCAAAATCGCTGCATCCTCATCGAAACGTATGGAATTCATACAGAAACATCGAATGTGCATGCAGGAACGCGTTATAATCGAGTTCATGCAAGCGCCGACGAATGTTCGTGTACAAGTTACTTTATGATCCAAAATGAAGATCCGCGTGCAAAAAGGATGCATCCGCATCGAAATGTATGGAATTGACGCAGAAACATCGAATTCTCATGCAGGAACGCGTAACAATCGATTTCATGGAAGCGACGACGATTGTACGTGTACAAGTTATTTTCTGTTCCAGAATGATGATTCGAATGCGAAAAGGAGGCATCTGCATCGAAACGTATGGAATTGACGCAGAAACGCGTTACAATCGAGTTCATGCAAGCGTCGACGAATGTTCGTGTACAAGTTACTTTATGATCCAAATGAAGATCCGCGTGCAAAAAGGATGCATCCGCATCGAAATGTATGGAATTGACGCAGAAACATCGAAATTGCATGCAGGGACCCGTAACAATCCACTTCATGCAATCGACGACTAATGTATGCGAACAAGTTATATTCTGTTCCGAAATGGTCTTTTACGTGAAAATAGCTACATCTGCATCGAAACGTATGGAATTGACGCAAAAACATCGAATTCTCATGCAGGAACGCGTAACAATCGAGTTCATGCAAGCGACGACGAATGTTCGTGTACAAGTTCTTTTCTGTTCGAGAATGATGACTCGCGTGCAAAAACGATGCATCTGCATCGAAACGTACAGAATTGACACAGAAACATCTAATTAGCATGCAGGAACGCGTTACAATCGATTTCACGCAAGCGACGACGAATGTTCGTGTACAAGTTTTTTTCTGTTCGAGAATGATAATTCGCGTGACAAAACGATGCATCCGCATCGAAATATATGGAATTGACACAGAAACATCGAGTTTGCAGGCAGGACCACGTTATAATCGATTTCACGCAAGCGACAACGAATGTTCGTGTACAAGTTACTTTCTGTTCCAGAATGAAGATTCGAATGCGAAAACGAGGCATCTGCATCGAAATGTATGGAATTGACCCAGAAACACGTTACAATCGAGTTCATGCAAGCGGCGACCAATGTTCGTGTACAAGTTACTTTATGTTCCAAAATGAAGTTCCACGTGCAAAAAGGATGCATCCGCATCGAAATGTATGGAATTGACGCAGAAACATCGAAATTGCATGCAGGGACCCGTAACAATCCACTTCATGCAATCGACGACTAATGTATGCGAACAAGTTATATTCTGTTCCGAAATGGTCTTTTACGTGAAAATAGCTACATCTGCATCGAAACGTATGGAATTGACGCAAAAACATCGAATTCTCATGCAGGAACGCGTAACAATCGAGTTCATGCAAGCGACGACGAATGTTCGTGTACAAGTTCTTTTCTGTTCGAGAATGATGACTCGCGTGCAAAAACGATGCATCTGCATCGAAACGTACAGAATTGACACAGAAACATCTAATTAGCATGCAGGAACGCGTTACAATCGATTTCACGCAAGCGACGACGAATGTTCGTGTACAAGTTTTTTTCTGTTCGAGAATGATGATTCGCGTGACAAAACGATGCATCCGCATCGAAATATATGGAATTGACACAGAAACATCGAGTTTGCAGGCAGGACCACGTTATAATCGATTTCACGCAAGCGACGACGAATGTTCGTGTACAAGTTACTTTCTGTTCCAGAATGAAGATTCGAATGCGAAAACGAGGCATCTGCATCGAAATGTATGGAATTGACGCAAAAACATCGAATTCTCATGCAGGAACGCGTAACAATCGAGTTCATGCAAGCGACGACGAATGTTCGTGTACAAGTTCTTTTCTGTTCGAGAATGATGATTCGCGTGACAAAACGATGCATCCGCATCGAAATGTATGGAATTAACACAGAAACATCGAGTTTGCAGGTAGGACCGCGTTACAATCGATTTCATGTAAGCGACGACGAATGTACGTGTAGAAGTAATTTTCTGTTCTGGAATGATCATTCGCAAGCAAAATCGCTGCATCCTCATCGAAACGTATGGAATTCATACAGAAACATCGAATGTGCATGCAGGAACGCGTTATAATCGAGTTCATGCAAGCGCCGACGAATGTTCGTGTACAAGTTATTTTCTGTTCCCCAATGAAGATTCGCGTGCAAAAACGATGCATTTGCATCGAAACGTACAGAATTGACACAGAAACATCTAATTAGCATGCAGGAACGCGTTATAATCGATTTCACGCAAGCGACGACAAATGTTCGTGTACAAGTTACTTTCTGTTCCAGAATGAAGCTTCGAATGCGAAAACGAGGCATCTGCATCGAAATGTATGGAATTGACGCAAAAACATCGAATTCTCATGCAGGAACGCGTAACAATCGAGTTCATGCAAGCGACGACGAATGTTCGTGTACAAGTTCTTTTCTGTTCGAGAATGATGACTCGCGTGACAAAACGATGCATCCGCATCGAAATGTATGGAATTGACACAGAAACATCGAGTTTGCAGGCAGGACCACGTTATAATCGATTTCACGCAAGCGACGACGAATGTTCGTGTACAAGTTACTTTCTGTTCCAGAATGAAGATTCGAATGCGAAAACGAGGTATCTGCATCGAAATGTACGGAATTGACGCAAAAACATCGAATTCTCATGCAGGAACGCGTAACAATCGAGTTCATGCAAGCGACGACGAATGTTCGTGTACAAGTTCTTTTCTGTTCGAGAATGATGATTCGCGTGACAAAACGATGCATCCGCATCGAAATGTATGGAATTAACACAGAAACATCGAGTTTGCAGGTAGGACCGCGCTACAATCGATTTCATGTAAGCGACGACGAATGTACGTGTAGAAGTAATATTCTGTTCTGGAATGATCATTCGCAAGCAAAATCGCTGCATCCTCATCGAAACGTATGGAATTCACACAGAAACATCGAGTTTGCATGCAGGAAAACGTCACAATCGATTTCATGGAAGCGACGACGATTGTACGTGTACAAGTTATTTTCTGTTCCTCAATGAAGATTCGCGTGCAAAAACGATGCATTTGCATCGAAACGTACAGAATTGACACAGAAACATCTAATTAGCATGCAGGAACGCGTTACAACCTATTTCACGCAAGCGACGACGAATGTTCGTGTACAAGTTATTTTACGTTCCAGAATGAAGATCCGCGTGCAAAAAGGATGCATCCGCATCGAAATGTATGGAATTGACGCAAATACATCGAATTCTCATGCAGGAACGCATAACAATCGATTTCGTGAAAGCGACAACAATTGCACGTGTACAAGTTATTTCCTGTTCCACAATGAAGATTCGAATGCGAAAACGATGCATCTGCATCGAAACGTATGGAATTGACGCAGAAACGCGTTACAATCGAGTTCATGCAAGCGTCGACGAATGTTCGTGTACAAGTTACTTTATGATCCAAAATGAAGATCCGCGTGCAAAAAGGATGCATCCGCATCGAAATGTATGGAATTGACGCAGAAACATCGAATTCTCATGCAGGAACGCGTAACAATCGATTTCATGGAAGCGACGACGATTGTACGTGTACAAGTTATTTTCTGTTCCAGAATGATGATTCGAATGCGAAAAGGAGGCATCTGCATCGAAACGTATGGAATTGACGCAGAAACGCGTTACAATCGAGTTCATGCAAGCGTCGACGAATGTTCGTGTACAAGTTACTTTATGATCCAAATGAAGATCCGCGTGCAAAAAGGATGCATCCGCATCGAAATGTATGGAATTGACGCAGAAACATCGAAATTGCATGCAGGGACCCGTAACAATCCACTTCATGCAATCGACGACTAATGTATGCGAACAAGTTATATTCTGTTCCGAAATGGTCTTTTACGTGAAAATAGCTACATCTGCATCGAAACGTATGGAATTGACGCAAAAACATCGAATTCTCATGCAGGAACGCGTAACAATCGAGTTCATGCAAGCGACGACGAATGTTCGTGTACAAGTTCTTTTCTGTTCGAGAATGATGACTCGCGTGCAAAAACGATGCATCTGCATCGAAACGTACAGAATTGACACAGAAACATCTAATTAGCATGCAGGAACGCGTTACAATCGATTTCATCCAAGCGACGACGAATGTTCGTGTACAAGTTCTTTTCTGTTCGAGAATGATGATTCGCGTGACAAAACGATGCATCCGCATCGAAATGTATGGAATTAACACAGAAACATCGAGTTTGCAGGTAGGACCGCGTTACAATCGATTTCATGCAAGCGGCAACGAATGTTCGTGTAGAAGTAATTTTCTGTTCTGGAATGATCATTCGCAAGCAAAATCGCTGCATCCTCATCGAAACGTATGGAATTGACACAGAAACATCGAGTTTGCAGGCAGGACCACGTTATAATCGATTTCACGCAAGCGACGACGAATGTTCGTGTACAAGTTACTTTCTGTTCCAGAATGAAGATTCGAATGCGAAAACGAGGTATCTGCATCGAAATGTACGGAATTGACGCAAAAACATCGAATTCTCATGCAGGAACGCGTAACAATCGAGTTCATGCAAGCGACGACGAATGTTCGTGTACAAGTTCTTTTCTGTTCGAGAATGATGATTCGCGTGACAAAACGATGCATCCGCATCGAAATGTATGGAATTAACACAGAAACATCGAGTTTGCAGGTAGGACCGCGCTACAATCGATTTCATGTAAGCGACGACGAATGTACGTGTAGAAGTAATATTCTGTTCTGGAATGATCATTCGCAAGCAAAATCGCTGCATCCTCATCGAAACGTATGGAATTCACACAGAAACATCGAGTTTGCATGCAGGGAAACGTCACAATCGATTTCATGGAAGCGACGACGATTGTACGTGTACAAGTTATTTTCTGTTCCTCAATGAAGATTCGCGTGCAAAAACGATGCATTTGCATCGAAACGTACAGAATTGACACAGAAACATCTAATTAGCATGCAGGAACGCGTTACAACCGATTTCACGCAAGCGACGACGAATGTTCGTGTACAAGTTATTTTACGTTCCAGAATGAAGATCCGCGTGCAAAAAGGATGCATCCGCATCTAAATGTATGGAATTGACACAGAAACATCGAGTTTGCAGGTAGGACCGCGTTACAATCGATTACATGCAAGCGACGACGAATGTACGTGTAGAAGTAATTTTCTGTTCTGGAATGATCATTCGCAAGCGAAATCGCTGCATCCTCATCGAAACGTATGGAACTCACACAGAAACATCGGGTTTGCAGGTATTACCGCGTTACAATCGATTTCATGGAAGCGACGACGAATGTACGTGTAGAAGTAATTTTCTGTTCTGGAATGATCATTCGCAAGCAAAATCGCTGCATCCTCATCGAAACGTATGGAATTCATACAGAAACATCGAATGTGCATGCAGGAACGCGTTATAATCGAGTTCATGCAAGCGCCGACGAATGTTCGTGTACAAGTTACTTTATGATCCAAAATGAAGATCCGCGTGCAAAAAGGATGCATCCGCATCGAAATGTATGGAATTGACGCAAAAACATCGAATTCTCATGCAGGAACGCATAACAATCGATTTCGTGAAAGCGACAACAATTGCACGTGTACAAGTTATTTCCTGTTCCACAATGAAGATTCGAATGCGAAAACGAGGCATCTGCATCGAAATGTATGGAATTGACCCAGAAACACGTTACAATCGAGTTCATGCAAGCGGCGACCAATGTTCGTGTACAAGTTACTTTATGTTCCAAAATGAAGTTCCACGTGCAAAAAGGATGCATCCGCATCGAAATGTATGGAATTGACGCAGAAACATCGAAATTGCATGCAGGGACCCGTAACAATCCACTTCATGCAATCGACGACTAATGTATGCGAACAAGTTATATTCTGTTCCGAAATGGTCTTTTACGTGAAAATAGCTACATCTGCATCGAAACGTATGGAATTGACGCAAAAACATCGAATTCTCATGCAGGAACGCGTAACAATCGAGTTCATGCAAGCGACGACGAATGTTCGTGTACAAGTTCTTTTCTGTTCGAGAATGATGACTCGCGTGCAAAAACGATGCATCTGCATCGAAACGTACAGAATTGACACAGAAACATCTAATTAGCATGCAGGAACGCGTTACAATCGATTTCACGCAAGCGACGACGAATGTTCGTGTACAAGTCTTTTTCTGTTCGAGAATGATGATTCGCGTGACAAAACGATGCATCCGCATCGAAATATATGGAATTGACACAGAAACATCGAGTTTGCAGGCAGGACCACGTTATAATCGATTTCACGCAAGCGACGACGAATGTTCGTGTACAAGTTACTTTCTGTTCCAGAATGAAGATTCGAATGCGAAAACGAGGCATCTGCATCGAAATGTATGGAATTGACGCAAAAACATCGAATTCTCATGCAGGAACGCGTAACAATCGAGTTCATGCAAGCGACGACGAATGTTCGTGTACAAGTTCTTTTCTGTTCGAGAATGATGATTCGCGTGACAAAACGATGCATCCGCATCGAAATGTATGGAATTAACACAGAAACATCGAGTTTGCAGGTAGGACCGCGTTACAATCGATTTCATGTAAGCGACGACGAATGTACGTGTAGAAGTAATTTTCTGTTCTGGAATGATCATTCGCAAGCAAAATCGCTGCATCCTCATCGAAACGTATGGAATTCATACAGAAACATCGAATGTGCATGCAGGAACGCGTTATAATCGAGTTCATGCAAGCGCCGACGAATGTTCGTGTACAAGTTATTTTCTGTTCCCCAATGAAGATTCGCGTGCAAAAACGATGCATTTGCATCGAAACGTACAGAATTGACACAGAAACATCTAATTAGCATGCAGGAACGCGTTATAATCGATTTCACGCAAGCGACGACAAATGTTCGTGTACAAGTTACTTTCTGTTCCAGAATGAAGATTCGAATGCGAAAACGAGGCATCTGCATCGAAATGTATGGAATTGACGCAAAAACATCGAATTCTCATGCAGGAACGCGTAACAATCGAGTTCATGCAAGCGACGACGAATGTTCGTGTACAAGTTTTTTTCTGTTCGAGAATGATGATTCGCGTGACAAAACGATGCATCCGCATCGAAATATATGGAATTGACACAGAAAGATCGAGTTTGCAGGCAGGACCACGTTATAATCGATTTCACGCAAGCGACGACGAATGTTCGTGTACAAGTTACTTTCTGTTCCAGAATGAAGATTCGAATGCGAAAACGAGGCATCTGCATCGAAATGTATGGAATTGACGCAAAAACATCGAATTCTCATGCAGGAACGCGTAACAATCGAGTTCATGCAAGCGACGACGAATGTTCGTGTACAAGTTCTTTTCTGTTCGAGAATGATGATTCGCGTGACAAAACGATGCATCCGCATCGAAATGTATGGAATTAACACAGAAACATCGAGTTTGCAGGTAGGACCGCGTTACAATCGATTTCATGTAAGCGACGACGAATGTACGTGTAGAAGTAATTTTCTGTTCTGGAATGATCATTCGCAAGCAAAATCGCTGCATCCTCATCGAAACGTATGGAATTCATACAGAAACATCGAATGTGCATGCAGGAACGCGTTATAATCGAGTTCATGCAAGCGCCGACGAATGTTCGTGTACAAGTTACTTTATGATCCAAAATGAAGATGCGCGTGCAAAAAGGATGCATCCGCATCGAAATGTATGGAATTGACGCAAAAACATCGAATTCTCATGCAGGAACGCATAACAATCGATTTCGTGAAAGCGACGACAATTGCACGTGTACAAGTTATTTCCTGTTCCACAATGAAGATTCGAATGCGAAAACGAGGCATCTGCATCGAAACGTATGGAATTGACGCAGAAACGCGTTACAATCGAGTTCATGCAAGCGTCGACGAATGTTCGAGTACAAGTTACTTTATGATCCAAAATGAAGATCCGCGTGCAAAAAGGATGCATCCGCATCGAAATGTATGGAATTGACGCAGAAACATCGAATTCTCATGCAGGAACGCCTAACAATCGAGTTCATGCAAGCGACGACGAATGTTCGTGTACAAGTTACTTTCTGTTCCCGAATGAAGATTCGAATGCGAAAACGAGGCATCTGCATCGAAACGTATGGAATTGACGCAAAAACATCGAATTCTCATGCAGGAACGCGTAACAATCGAGTTCATGCAAGCGACGACGAATGTTCGTGTACAAGTTCTTTTCTGTTCGAGAATGATGACTCGCGTGACAAAACGATGCATCCGCATCGAAATGTATGGAATTGACACAGAAACATCGAGTTTGCAGGCAGGACCACGTTATAATCGATTTCACGCAAGCGACGACGAATGTTCGTGTACAAGTTACTTTCTGTTCCAGAATGAAGATTCGAATGCGAAAACGAGGTATCTGCATCGAAATGTACGGAATTGACGCAAAAACATCGAATTCTCATGCAGGAACGCGTAACAATCGAGTTCATGCAAGCGACGACGAATGTTCGTGTACAAGTTCTTTTCTGTTCGAGAATGATGATTCGCGTGACAAAACGATGCATCCGCATCGAAATGTATGGAATTAACACAGAAACATCGAGTTTGCAGGTAGGACCGCGCTACAATCGATTTCATGTAAGCGACGACGAATGTACGTGTAGAAGTAATATTCTGTTCTGGAATGATCATTCGCAAGCAAAATCGCTGCATCCTCATCGAAACGTATGGAATTCACACAGAAACATCGAGTTTGCATGCAGGAAAACGTCACAATCGATTTCATGGAAGCGACGACGATTGTACGTGTACAAGTTATTTTCTGTTCCTCAATGAAGATTCGCGTGCAAAAACGATGCATTTGCATCGAAACGTACAGAATTGACACAGAAACATCTAATTAGCATGCAGGAACGCGTTACAACCTATTTCACGCAAGCGACGACGAATGTTCGTGTACAAGTTATTTTACGTTCCAGAATGAAGATCCGCGTGCAAAAAGGATGCATCCGCATCGAAATGTATGGAATTGACGCAAATACATCGAATTCTCATGCAGGAACGCATAACAATCGATTTCGTGAAAGCGACAACAATTGCACGTGTACAAGTTATTTCCTGTTCCACAATGAAGATTCGAATGCGAAAACGATGCATCTGCATCGAAACGTATGGAATTGACGCAGAAACGCGTTACAATCGAGTTCATGCAAGCGTCGACGAATGTTCGTGTACAAGTTACTTTATGATCCAAAATGAAGATCCGCGTGCAAAAAGGATGCATCCGCATCGAAATGTATGGAATTGACGCAGAAACATCGAATTCTCATGCAGGAACGCGTAACAATCGATTTCATGGAAGCGACGACGATTGTACGTGTACAAGTTATTTTCTGTTCCAGAATGATGATTCGAATGCGAAAAGGAGGCATCTGCATCGAAACGTATGGAATTGACGCAGAAACGCGTTACAATCGAGTTCATGCAAGCGTCGACGAATGTTCGTGTACAAGTTACTTTATGATCCAAATGAAGATCCGCGTGCAAAAAGGATGCATCCGCATCGAAATGTATGGAATTGACGCAGAAACATCGAAATTGCATGCAGGGACCCGTAACAATCCACTTCATGCAATCGACGACTAATGTATGCGAACAAGTTATATTCTGTTCCGAAATGGTCTTTTACGTGAAAATAGCTACATCTGCATCGAAACGTATGGAATTGACGCAAAAACATCGAATTCTCATGCAGGAACGCGTAACAATCGAGTTCATGCAAGCGACGACGAATGTTCGTGTACAAGTTCTTTTCTGTTCGAGAATGATGACTCGCGTGCAAAAACGATGCATCTGCATCGAAACGTACAGAATTGACACAGAAACATCTAATTAGCATGCAGGAACGCGTTACAATCGATTTCATCCAAGCGACGACGAATGTTCGTGTACAAGTTCTTTTCTGTTCGAGAATGATGATTCGCGTGACAAAACGATGCATCCGCATCGAAATGTATGGAATTAACACAGAAACATCGAGTTTGCAGGTAGGACCGCGTTACAATCGATTTCATGCAAGCGGCAACGAATGTTCGTGTAGAAGTAATTTTCTGTTCTGGAATGATCATTCGCAAGCAAAATCGCTGCATCCTCATCGAAACGTATGGAATTGACACAGAAACATCGAGTTTGCAGGCAGGACCACGTTATAATCGATTTCACGCAAGCGACGACGAATGTTCGTGTACAAGTTACTTTCTGTTCCAGAATGAAGATTCGAATGCGAAAACGAGGTATCTGCATCGAAATGTACGGAATTGACGCAAAAACATCGAATTCTCATGCAGGAACGCGTAACAATCGAGTTCATGCAAGCGACGACGAATGTTCGTGTACAAGTTCTTTTCTGTTCGAGAATGATGATTCGCGTGACAAAACGATGCATCCGCATCGAAATGTATGGAATTAACACAGAAACATCGAGTTTGCAGGTAGGACCGCGCTACAATCGATTTCATGTAAGCGACGACGAATGTACGTGTAGAAGTAATATTCTGTTCTGGAATGATCATTCGCAAGCAAAATCGCTGCATCCTCATCGAAACGTATGGAATTCACACAGAAACATCGAGTTTGCATGCAGGGAAACGTCACAATCGATTTCATGGAAGCGACGACGATTGTACGTGTACAAGTTATTTTCTGTTCCTCAATGAAGATTCGCGTGCAAAAACGATGCATTTGCATCGAAACGTACAGAATTGACACAGAAACATCTAATTAGCATGCAGGAACGCGTTACAACCGATTTCACGCAAGCGACGACGAATGTTCGTGTACAAGTTATTTTACGTTCCAGAATGAAGATCCGCGTGCAAAAAGGATGCATCCGCATCTAAATGTATGGAATTGACACAGAAACATCGAGTTTGCAGGTAGGACCGCGTTACAATCGATTACATGCAAGCGACGACGAATGTACGTGTAGAAGTAATTTTCTGTTCTGGAATGATCATTCGCAAGCGAAATCGCTGCATCCTCATCGAAACGTATGGAACTCACACAGAAACATCGGGTTTGCAGGTATTACCGCGTTACAATCGATTTCATGGAAGCGACGACGAATGTACGTGTAGAAGTAATTTTCTGTTCTGGAATGATCATTCGCAAGCAAAATCGCTGCATCCTCATCGAAACGTATGGAATTCATACAGAAACATCGAATGTGCATGCAGGAACGCGTTATAATCGAGTTCATGCAAGCGCCGACGAATGTTCGTGTACAAGTTACTTTATGATCCAAAATGAAGATCCGCGTGCAAAAAGGATGCATCCGCATCGAAATGTATGGAATTGACGCAGAAACATCGAATTCTCATGCAGGAACGCGTAACAATCGATTTCATGGAAGCGACGACGATTGTACGTGTACAAGTTATTTTCTGTTCCAGAATGATGATTCGAATGCGAAAAGGAGGCATCTGCATCGAAACGTATGGAATTGACGCAGAAACGCGTTACAATCGAGTTCATGCAAGCGTCGACGAATGTTCGTGTACAAGTTACTTTATGATCCAAATGAAGATCCGCGTGCAAAAAGGATGCATCCGCATCGAAATGTATGGAATTGACGCAGAAACATCGAAATTGCATGCAGGGACCCGTAACAATCCACTTCATGCAATCGACGACTAATGTATGCGAACAAGTTATATTCTGTTCCGAAATGGTCTTTTACGTGAAAATAGCTACATCTGCATCGAAACGTATGGAATTGACGCAAAAACATCGAATTCTCATGCAGGAACGCGTAACAATCGAGTTCATGCAAGCGACGACGAATGTTCGTGTACAAGTTCTTTTCTGTTCGAGAATGATGACTCGCGTGCAAAAACGATGCATCTGCATCGAAACGTACAGAATTGACACAGAAACATCTAATTAGCATGCAGGAACGCGTTACAATCGATTTCACGCAAGCGACGACGAATGTTCGTGTACAAGTTTTTTTCTGTTCGAGAATGATAATTCGCGTGACAAAACGATGCATCCGCATCGAAATATATGGAATTGACACAGAAACATCGAGTTTGCAGGCAGGACCACGTTATAATCGATTTCACGCAAGCGACAACGAATGTTCGTGTACAAGTTACTTTCTGTTCCAGAATGAAGATTCGAATGCGAAAACGAGGCATCTGCATCGAAATGTATGGAATTGACCCAGAAACACGTTACAATCGAGTTCATGCAAGCGGCGACCAATGTTCGTGTACAAGTTACTTTATGTTCCAAAATGAAGTTCCACGTGCAAAAAGGATGCATCCGCATCGAAATGTATGGAATTGACGCAGAAACATCGAAATTGCATGCAGGGACCCGTAACAATCCACTTCATGCAATCGACGACTAATGTATGCGAACAAGTTATATTCTGTTCCGAAATGGTCTTTTACGTGAAAATAGCTACATCTGCATCGAAACGTATGGAATTGACGCAAAAACATCGAATTCTCATGCAGGAACGCGTAACAATCGAGTTCATGCAAGCGACGACGAATGTTCGTGTACAAGTTCTTTTCTGTTCGAGAATGATGACTCGCGTGCAAAAACGATGCATCTGCATCGAAACGTACAGAATTGACACAGAAACATCTAATTAGCATGCAGGAACGCGTTACAATCGATTTCACGCAAGCGACGACGAATGTTCGTGTACAAGTTTTTTTCTGTTCGAGAATGATGATTCGCGTGACAAAACGATGCATCCGCATCGAAATGTATGGAATTAACACAGAAACATCGAGTTTGCAGGTAGGACCGCGTTACAATCGATTTCATGTAAGCGACGACGAATGTACGTGTAGAAGTAATTTTCTGTTCTGGAATGATCATTCGCAAGCAAAATCGCTGCATCCTCATCGAAACGTATGGAATTCATACAGAAACATCGAATGTGCATGCAGGAACGCGTTATAATCGAGTTCATGCAAGCGCCGACGAATGTTCGTGTACAAGTTATTTTCTGTTCCCCAATGAAGATTCGCGTGCAAAAACGATGCATTTGCATCGAAACGTACAGAATTGACACAGAAACATCTAATTAGCATGCAGGAACGCGTTATAATCGATTTCACGCAAGCGACGACAAATGTTCGTGTACAAGTTACTTTCTGTTCCAGAATGAAGCTTCGAATGCGAAAACGAGGCATCTGCATCGAAATGTATGGAATTGACGCAAAAACATCGAATTCTCATGCAGGAACGCGTAACAATCGAGTTCATGCAAGCGACGACGAATGTTCGTGTACAAGTTCTTTTCTGTTCGAGAATGATGACTCGCGTGACAAAACGATGCATCCGCATCGAAATGTATGGAATTGACACAGAAACATCGAGTTTGCAGGCAGGACCACGTTATAATCGATTTCACGCAAGCGACGACGAATGTTCGTGTACAAGTTACTTTCTGTTCCAGAATGAAGATTCGAATGCGAAAACGAGGTATCTGCATCGAAATGTACGGAATTGACGCAAAAACATCGAATTCTCATGCAGGAACGCGTAACAATCGAGTTCATGCAAGCGACGACGAATGTTCGTGTACAAGTTCTTTTCTGTTCGAGAATGATGATTCGCGTGACAAAACGATGCATCCGCATCGAAATGTATGGAATTAACACAGAAACATCGAGTTTGCAGGTAGGACCGCGCTACAATCGATTTCATGTAAGCGACGACGAATGTACGTGTAGAAGTAATATTCTGTTCTGGAATGATCATTCGCAAGCAAAATCGCTGCATCCTCATCGAAACGTATGGAATTCACACAGAAACATCGAGTTTGCATGCAGGAAAACGTCACAATCGATTTCATGGAAGCGACGACGATTGTACGTGTACAAGTTATTTTCTGTTCCTCAATGAAGATTCGCGTGCAAAAACGATGCATTTGCATCGAAACGTACAGAATTGACACAGAAACATCTAATTAGCATGCAGGAACGCGTTACAACCTATTTCACGCAAGCGACGACGAATGTTCGTGTACAAGTTATTTTACGTTCCAGAATGAAGATCCGCGTGCAAAAAGGATGCATCCGCATCGAAATGTATGGAATTGACGCAAATACATCGAATTCTCATGCAGGAACGCATAACAATCGATTTCGTGAAAGCGACAACAATTGCACGTGTACAAGTTATTTCCTGTTCCACAATGAAGATTCGAATGCGAAAACGATGCATCTGCATCGAAACGTATGGAATTGACGCAGAAACGCGTTACAATCGAGTTCATGCAAGCGTCGACGAATGTTCGTGTACAAGTTACTTTATGATCCAAAATGAAGATCCGCGTGCAAAAAGGATGCATCCGCATCGAAATGTATGGAATTGACGCAGAAACATCGAATTCTCATGCAGGAACGCGTAACAATCGATTTCATGGAAGCGACGACGATTGTACGTGTACAAGTTATTTTCTGTTCCAGAATGATGATTCGAATGCGAAAAGGAGGCATCTGCATCGAAACGTATGGAATTGACGCAGAAACGCGTTACAATCGAGTTCATGCAAGCGTCGACGAATGTTCGTGTACAAGTTACTTTATGATCCAAATGAAGATCCGCGTGCAAAAAGGATGCATCCGCATCGAAATGTATGGAATTGACGCAGAAACATCGAAATTGCATGCAGGGACCCGTAACAATCCACTTCATGCAATCGACGACTAATGTATGCGAACAAGTTATATTCTGTTCCGAAATGGTCTTTTACGTGAAAATAGCTACATCTGCATCGAAACGTATGGAATTGACGCAAAAACATCGAATTCTCATGCAGGAACGCGTAACAATCGAGTTCATGCAAGCGACGACGAATGTTCGTGTACAAGTTCTTTTCTGTTCGAGAATGATGACTCGCGTGCAAAAACGATGCATCTGCATCGAAACGTACAGAATTGACACAGAAACATCTAATTAGCATGCAGGAACGCGTTACAATCGATTTCATCCAAGCGACGACGAATGTTCGTGTACAAGTTCTTTTCTGTTCGAGAATGATGATTCGCGTGACAAAACGATGCATCCGCATCGAAATGTATGGAATTAACACAGAAACATCGAGTTTGCAGGTAGGACCGCGTTACAATCGATTTCATGCAAGCGGCAACGAATGTTCGTGTAGAAGTAATTTTCTGTTCTGGAATGATCATTCGCAAGCAAAATCGCTGCATCCTCATCGAAACGTATGGAATTGACACAGAAACATCGAGTTTGCAGGCAGGACCACGTTATAATCGATTTCACGCAAGCGACGACGAATGTTCGTGTACAAGTTACTTTCTGTTCCAGAATGAAGATTCGAATGCGAAAACGAGGTATCTGCATCGAAATGTACGGAATTGACGCAAAAACATCGAATTCTCATGCAGGAACGCGTAACAATCGAGTTCATGCAAGCGACGACGAATGTTCGTGTACAAGTTCTTTTCTGTTCGAGAATGATGATTCGCGTGACAAAACGATGCATCCGCATCGAAATGTATGGAATTAACACAGAAACATCGAGTTTGCAGGTAGGACCGCGCTACAATCGATTTCATGTAAGCGACGACGAATGTACGTGTAGAAGTAATATTCTGTTCTGGAATGATCATTCGCAAGCAAAATCGCTGCATCCTCATCGAAACGTATGGAATTCACACAGAAACATCGAGTTTGCATGCAGGGAAACGTCACAATCGATTTCATGGAAGCGACGACGATTGTACGTGTACAAGTTATTTTCTGTTCCTCAATGAAGATTCGCGTGCAAAAACGATGCATTTGCATCGAAACGTACAGAATTGACACAGAAACATCTAATTAGCATGCAGGAACGCGTTACAACCGATTTCACGCAAGCGACGACGAATGTTCGTGTACAAGTTATTTTACGTTCCAGAATGAAGATCCGCGTGCAAAAAGGATGCATCCGCATCTAAATGTATGGAATTGACACAGAAACATCGAGTTTGCAGGTAGGACCGCGTTACAATCGATTACATGCAAGCGACGACGAATGTACGTGTAGAAGTAATTTTCTGTTCTGGAATGATCATTCGCAAGCGAAATCGCTGCATCCTCATCGAAACGTATGGAACTCACACAGAAACATCGGGTTTGCAGGTATTACCGCGTTACAATCGATTTCATGGAAGCGACGACGAATGTACGTGTAGAAGTAATTTTCTGTTCTGGAATGATCATTCGCAAGCAAAATCGCTGCATCCTCATCGAAACGTATGGAATTCATACAGAAACATCGAATGTGCATGCAGGAACGCGTTATAATCGAGTTCATGCAAGCGCCGACGAATGTTCGTGTACAAGTTACTTTATGATCCAAAATGAAGATCCGCGTGCAAAAAGGATGCATCCGCATCGAAATGTATGGAATTGACGCAAAAACATCGAATTCTCATGCAGGAACGCATAACAATCGATTTCGTGAAAGCGACAACAATTGCACGTGTACAAGTTATTTCCTGTTCCACAATGAAGATTCGAATGCGAAAACGAGGCATCTGCATCGAAATGTATGGAATTGACCCAGAAACACGTTACAATCGAGTTCATGCAAGCGGCGACCAATGTTCGTGTACAAGTTACTTTATGTTCCAAAATGAAGTTCCACGTGCAAAAAGGATGCATCCGCATCGAAATGTATGGAATTGACGCAGAAACATCGAAATTGCATGCAGGGACCCGTAACAATCCACTTCATGCAATCGACGACTAATGTATGCGAACAAGTTATATTCTGTTCCGAAATGGTCTTTTACGTGAAAATAGCTACATCTGCATCGAAACGTATGGAATTGACGCAAAAACATCGAATTCTCATGCAGGAACGCGTAACAATCGAGTTCATGCAAGCGACGACGAATGTTCGTGTACAAGTTCTTTTCTGTTCGAGAATGATGACTCGCGTGCAAAAACGATGCATCTGCATCGAAACGTACAGAATTGACACAGAAACATCTAATTAGCATGCAGGAACGCGTTACAATCGATTTCACGCAAGCGACGACGAATGTTCGTGTACAAGTCTTTTTCTGTTCGAGAATGATGATTCGCGTGACAAAACGATGCATCCGCATCGAAATATATGGAATTGACACAGAAACATCGAGTTTGCAGGCAGGACCACGTTATAATCGATTTCACGCAAGCGACGACGAATGTTCGTGTACAAGTTACTTTCTGTTCCAGAATGAAGATTCGAATGCGAAAACGAGGCATCTGCATCGAAATGTATGGAATTGACGCAAAAACATCGAATTCTCATGCAGGAACGCGTAACAATCGAGTTCATGCAAGCGACGACGAATGTTCGTGTACAAGTTCTTTTCTGTTCGAGAATGATGATTCGCGTGACAAAACGATGCATCCGCATCGAAATGTATGGAATTAACACAGAAACATCGAGTTTGCAGGTAGGACCGCGTTACAATCGATTTCATGTAAGCGACGACGAATGTACGTGTAGAAGTAATTTTCTGTTCTGGAATGATCATTCGCAAGCAAAATCGCTGCATCCTCATCGAAACGTATGGAATTCATACAGAAACATCGAATGTGCATGCAGGAACGCGTTATAATCGAGTTCATGCAAGCGCCGACGAATGTTCGTGTACAAGTTATTTTCTGTTCCCCAATGAAGATTCGCGTGCAAAAACGATGCATTTGCATCGAAACGTACAGAATTGACACAGAAACATCTAATTAGCATGCAGGAACGCGTTATAATCGATTTCACGCAAGCGACGACAAATGTTCGTGTACAAGTTACTTTCTGTTCCAGAATGAAGATTCGAATGCGAAAACGAGGCATCTGCATCGAAATGTATGGAATTGACGCAAAAACATCGAATTCTCATGCAGGAACGCGTAACAATCGAGTTCATGCAAGCGACGACGAATGTTCGTGTACAAGTTTTTTTCTGTTCGAGAATGATGATTCGCGTGACAAAACGATGCATCCGCATCGAAATATATGGAATTGACACAGAAAGATCGAGTTTGCAGGCAGGACCACGTTATAATCGATTTCACGCAAGCGACGACGAATGTTCGTGTACAAGTTACTTTCTGTTCCAGAATGAAGATTCGAATGCGAAAACGAGGCATCTGCATCGAAATGTATGGAATTGACGCAAAAACATCGAATTCTCATGCAGGAACGCGTAACAATCGAGTTCATGCAAGCGACGACGAATGTTCGTGTACAAGTTCTTTTCTGTTCGAGAATGATGATTCGCGTGACAAAACGATGCATCCGCATCGAAATGTATGGAATTAACACAGAAACATCGAGTTTGCAGGTAGGACCGCGTTACAATCGATTTCATGTAAGCGACGACGAATGTACGTGTAGAAGTAATTTTCTGTTCTGGAATGATCATTCGCAAGCAAAATCGCTGCATCCTCATCGAAACGTATGGAATTCATACAGAAACATCGAATGTGCATGCAGGAACGCGTTATAATCGAGTTCATGCAAGCGCCGACGAATGTTCGTGTACAAGTTACTTTATGATCCAAAATGAAGATGCGCGTGCAAAAAGGATGCATCCGCATCGAAATGTATGGAATTGACGCAAAAACATCGAATTCTCATGCAGGAACGCATAACAATCGATTTCGTGAAAGCGACGACAATTGCACGTGTACAAGTTATTTCCTGTTCCACAATGAAGATTCGAATGCGAAAACGAGGCATCTGCATCGAAACGTATGGAATTGACGCAGAAACGCGTTACAATCGAGTTCATGCAAGCGTCGACGAATGTTCGAGTACAAGTTACTTTATGATCCAAAATGAAGATCCGCGTGCAAAAAGGATGCATCCGCATCGAAATGTATGGAATTGACGCAGAAACATCGAATTCTCATGCAGGAACGCCTAACAATCGAGTTCATGCAAGCGACGACGAATGTTCGTGTACAAGTTACTTTCTGTTCCCGAATGAAGATTCGAATGCGAAAACGAGGCATCTGCATCGAAACGTATGGAATTGACGCAAAAACATCGAATTCTCATGCAGGAACGCGTAACAATCGAGTTCATGCAAGCGACGACGAATGTTCGTGTACAAGTTCTTTTCTGTTCGAGAATGATGATTCGCGTGACAAAACGATGCATCCGCATCGAAATGTATGGAATTAACACAGAAACATCGAGTTTGCAGGTAGGACCGCGTTACAATCGATTTCATGTAAGCGACAACGAATGTACGTGTAGAAGTAATTTTCTGTTCTGGAATGATCATTCGCAAGTAAAATCGCTGCATCCTCATCGAAACGTATGGAATTCACACAGAAACATCGAGTTTGCATGCAGGAAAGCGTCACAATCGATTTCATGCAAGCGACAACGAATGTTCGTGTACAAGTTACTTTCTGTTCCAGAATGAAGATTCGAATGCGAAAACGAGGCATCTGCATCGAAACGTATGGAATTGACGCAGAAACACGTTACAATCGAGTTCATGCAAGCGGCGACCAATGTTCGTGTACAAGTTACTTTATGTTCCAAAATGAAGTTCCACGTGCAAAAAGGATGCATCCGCATCGAAATGTATGGAATTGACGCAGATACATCGAAATTGCATGCAGGGACGCGTAACAATCCACTTCATGCAATCGACGACTAATGTATGCGAACAAGTTATATTCTGTTCCAGAATGAAGATTCGAATGCGAAAACGAGGCGTCTGCATCGAAATGTATGTAATTGACGCAAAAACATCGAATTCTCATGCAGGATCGCGTAACAATCGAGTTCATGCAAGCGACGACGAATGTTCGAGTACAAGTTATTTTCTGTTCCAGAATGATGATCCGCGTGTAAAAAGGATGCATCCGCATCGAAATGTATGGAATTGACACAGAAATAACGAGTTTGCAGGTAGGACCGCGTTAGAATCGATTTCATGCAAGCGACAACGAATGTACGTGTAGAAGTAATTTTCTGTTCTGGAATGATCATTCGCAACCAAAATCGCTGCATCCTCATCGAAACGTATGGAATTCACACAGAAACATCGAGTTTGCATGCAGGAAAGCGTCACAATCGATTTCATGCAAGCGACAACGAATGTTCGTGTACAAGTTACTTTCTGTTCCAGAATGAAGATTCGAATGCGAAAACGAGGCATCTGCATCGAAATGTATGGAATTGACCCAGAAACACGTTACAATCGAGTTCATGCAAGCGGCGACCAATGTTCGTGTACAAGTTACTTTATGTTCCAAAATGAAGTTCCACGTGCAAAAAGGATGCATCCGCATCGAAATGTATGGAATTGACGCAGAAACATCGAAATTGCATGCAGGGACCCGTAACAATCCACTTCATGCAATCGACGACTAATGTATGCGAACAAGTTATATTCTGTTCCGAAATGGTCTTTTACGTGAAAATAGCTACATCTGCATCGAAACGTATGGAATTGACGCAAAAACATCGAATTCTCATGCAGGAACGCGTAACAATCGAGTTCATGCAAGCGACGACGAATGTTCGTGTACAAGTTCTTTTCTGTTCGAGAATGATGACTCGCGTGCAAAAACGATGCATCTGCATCGAAACGTACAGAATTGACACAGAAACATCTAATTAGCATGCAGGAACGCGTTACAATCGATTTCACGCAAGCGACGACGAATGTTCGTGTACAAGTTTTTTTCTGTTCGAGAATGATGATTCGCGTGACAAAACGATGCATCCGCATCGAAATATATGGAATTGACACAGAAACATCGAGTTTGCAGGCAGGACCACGTTATAATCGATTTCACGCAAGCGACGACGAATGTTCGTGTACAAGTTACTTTCTGTTCCAGAATGAAGATTCGAATGCGAAAACGAGGCATCTGCATCGAAATGTATGGAATTGACGCAAAAACATCGAATTCTCATGCAGGAACGCGTAACAATCGAGTTCATGCAAGCGACGACGAATGTTCGTGTACAAGTTCTTTTCTGTTCGAGAATAATGATTCGCGTGACAAAACGATGCATCCGCATCGAAATGTATGGAATTAACACAGAAACATCGAGTTTGCAGGTAGGACCGCGTTACAATCGATTTCATGTAAGCGACGACGAATGTACGTGTAGAACTAATTTTCTGTTCTGGAATGATCATTCGCAAGCAAAATCGCTGCATCCTCATCGAAACGTATGGAATTCATACAGAAACATCGAATGTGCATGCAGGAACGCGTTATAATTGAGTTCATGCAAGCGCCGACGAATGTTCGTGTACAAGTTACTTTATGATCCAAAATGAAGATGCGCGTGCAAAAAGGATGCATCCGCATCGAAATGTATGGAATTGACGCAAAAACATCGAATTCTCATGCAGGAACGCATAACAATCGATTTCGTGAAAGCGACGACAATTGCACGTGTACAAGTTATTTCCTGTTCCACAATGAAGATTCGAATGCGAAAACGAGGCATCTGCATCGAAACGTATGGAATTGACGCAGAAACGCGTTACAATCGAGTTCATGCAAGCGTCGACGAATGTTCGAGTACAAGTTACTTTATGATCCAAAATGAAGATCCGCGTGCAAAAAGGATGCATCCGCATCGAAATGTATGGAATTGACGCAGAAACATCGAATTCTCATGCAGGAACGCCTAACAATCGAGTTCATGCAAGCGACGACGAATGTTCGTGTACAAGTTACTTTCTGTTCCCGAATGAAGATTCGAATGCGAAAACGAGGCATCTGCATCGAAATGTATGGAATTGACGCAAAAACATCGAATTCTCATGCAGGAACGCGTAACAATCGAGTTCATGCAAGCGACGACGAATGTTCGTGTACAAGTTCTTTTCTGTTCGAGAATGATGATTCGCGTGACAAAACGATGCATCCGCATCGAAATGTATGGAATTAACACAGAAACATCGAGTTTGCAGGTAGGACCGCGTTACAATCGATTTCATGTAAGCGACAACGAATGTACGTGTAGAAGTAATTTTCTGTTCTGGAATGATCATTCGCAAGTAAAATCGCTGCATCCTCATCGAAACGTATGGAATTCACACAGAAACATCGAGTTTGCATGCAGGAAAGCGTCACAATCGATTTCATGCAAGCGACAACGAATGTTCGTGTACAAGTTACTTTCTGTTCCAGAATGAAGATTCGAATGCGAAAACGAGGCATCTGCATCGAAACGTATGGAATTGACCCAGAAACACGTTACAATCGAGTTCATGCAAGCGGCGACCAATGTTCGTGTACAAGTTACTTTATGTTCCAAAATGAAGTTCCACGTGCAAAAAGGATGCATCCGCATCGAAATGTATGGAATTGACGCAGAAACATCGAAATTGCATGCAGGGACCCGTAACAATCCACTTCATGCAATCGACGACTAATGTATGCGAACAAGTTATATTCTGTTCCAGAATGAAGATTCGAATGCGAAAAGGAGGCATCTGCATCGAAACGTATGGAATTGACGCAGAAACGCGTTACAATCGATTTCATGCAAGCGACGACGAATGTACGTGTAGAAGTAATTTTCTGTTCTGGAATGATCATTCGCAAGCAAAATCGCTGCATCCTCATCGAAACGTATGGAATTCACACAAAAACATCGAGCTTGCATGCAGGGAAGCGTCACAATCGATTTCACGGAAGCGACGACGATTGTACGTGTACAAGTTATTTTCTGTTCCAGAATGATGATCCGCGTGCAAAAAGGATGCATCCGCATCGAAATGTATGGAATTGACACAGAAATAACGAGTTTGCAGGTAGGACCGCGTTACAATCGATTTCATGCAAGCGGCAACGAATGTTCGTGTAGAAGTAATTTTCTTTTCTGGAATGATCATTCGCAAGCAAAATCGCTGCATCCTCATCGAAACGTATGGAATTCACACAGAAACATCGAGTTTGCATGCAGGAAAGCGTCACAATCGATATCATGGAAGCGACGACGAATGTTCGTGTACAAGTTATTTTACGTTCCAGAATGAAGATCCGGGTGCAAAAAGGATGCATCCGCATCGAAATGTATGGAATTGACGCAGAAACATCGAAATTGCATGCAGGAACGCCTGACAATCGAGTTCATGCAAGCGACGACGAATGTTCGTGTACAAGTTCTTTTCTGTTCGAGAATGATGATTCGCGTGACAAAACGATGCATCCGCATCGAAATGTATGGAATTAACACAGAAACATCGAGTTTGCAGGTAGGACCGCGTTACAATCGATTTCATGTAAGCGACGACGAATGTACGTGTAGAAGTAATTTTCTGTTCTGGAATGATCATTCGCAAGTAAAATCGCTGCATCCTCATCGAAACGTATGGAATTCACACAGAAACATCGAGTTTGCATGCAGGAAAGCGTCACAATCGATTTCATGGAAGCGACGACGATTGTACGTGTTCAAGTTATTTTCTGTTCCCCAATGAAGATTCGCGTGCAAAAACGATGCATTTGCATCGAAACGTACAGAATTGACACAGAAACATCTAATTAGCATGCAGGAACGCGTTATAATCGATTTCACGCAAGCGACGACGAATGTTCGTGTACAAGTTACTTTCTGTTCCAGAATGAAGATTCGAATGCGAAAACGAGGCATCTGCATCGAAATGTATGGAATTGACGCAAAAACATCGAATTCTCATGCAGGAACGCGTAACAATCGAGTTCATGCAAGCGACGACAAATGTTCGTGTACAAGTTCTTTTCTGTTCGAGAATGATGACTCGCGTGCAAAAACGATGCATCTGCATCGAAACGTACAGAATTGACACAGAAACATCTAATTAGCATGCAGGAACGCGTTACAATCGATTTCACGCAAGCGACGACGAATGTTCGTGTACAAGTTTTTTTCTGTTCGAGAATGATGATTCGCGTGACAAAACGATGCATCCGCATCGAAATATATGGAATTGACACAGAAACATCGAGTTTGCAGGCAGGACCACGTTATAATCGATTTCACGCAAGCGACGACGAATGTTCGTGTACAAGTTACTTTCTGTTCCAGAATGAAGATTCGAATGCGAAAACGAGGCATCTGCATCGAAATGTATGGAATTGACGCTAAAACATCGAATTCTCATGCAGGAACGCGTAACAATCGAGTTCATGCAAGCGACGACGAATGTTCGTGTACAAGTTCTTTTCTGTTCGAGAATGATGATTCGCGTGACAAAACGATGCATCCGCATCGAAATGTATGGAATTAACACAGAAACATCGAGTTTGCAGGTAGGACCGCGTTACAATCGATTTCATGTAAGCGACAACGAATGTACGTGTAGAAGTAATTTTCTGTTCTGGAATGATCATTCGCAAGTAAAATCGCTGCATCCTCATCGAAACGTATGGAATTCACACAGAAACATCGAGTTTGCATGCAGGAAAGCGTCACAATCGATTTCATGCAAGCGACAACGAATGTTCGTGTACAAGTTACTTTCTGTTCCAGAATGAAGATTCGAATGCGAAAACGAGGCATCTGCATCGAAACGTATGGAATTGACCCAGAAACACGTTACAATCGAGTTCATGCAAGCGGCGACCAATGTTCGTGTACAAGTTACTTTATGTTCCAAAATGAAGTTCCACGTGCAAAAAGGATGCATCCGCATCGAAATGTATGGAATTGACGCAGAAACATCGAAATTGCATGCAGGGACCCGTAACAATCCACTTCATGCAATCGACGACTAATGTATGCGAACAAGTTATATTCTGTTCCAGAATGAAGATTCAAATGCGAAAAGGAGGCATCTGCATCGAAACGTATGGAATTGACGCAGAAACGTGTTACAATCGATTTCATGCAAGCGACGACGAATGTACGTGTAGAAGTAATTTTCTGTTCTGGAATGATCATTCGCAAGCAAAATCGCTGCATCCTCATCGAAACGTATGGAATTCACACAAAAACATCGAGCTTGCATGCAGGGAAGCGTCACAATCGATTTCACGGAAGCGACGACGATTGTACGTGTACAAGTTATTTTCTGTTCCAGAATGATGATCCGCGTGCAAAAAGGATGCATCCGCATCGAAATGTATGGAATTGACACAGAAATAACGAGTTTGCAGGTAGGACCGCGTTACAATCGATTTCATGCAAGCGGCAACGAATGTTCGTGTAGAAGTAATTTTCTGTTCTGGAATGATCATTCGCAAGCAAAATCGCTGCATCCTCATCGAAACGTATGGAATTCACACAGAAACATCGAGTTTGCATGCAGGAAAGCGTCACAATCGATATCATGGAAGCGACGACGAATGTTCGTGTACAAGTTACTTTCTGTTCCCGAGTGAAGATTCGAATGCGAAAACGAGGCATCTGCATCGAAATGTATGGAATTGACGCAAAAACATCGAATTCTCATGCAGGAACGCGTAACAATCGAGTTCATCCAAGCGACGACGAATGTTCGTGTACAAGTTCTTTTCTGTTCGAGAATGATGATTCGCGTGACAAAACGATGCATCCGCATCGAAATGTATGGAATTAACAC
Source organism: Lasioglossum villosulum (assembly GCA_963971365.1). Classification (NCBI taxonomy): domain Eukaryota; kingdom Metazoa; phylum Arthropoda; class Insecta; order Hymenoptera; family Halictidae; genus Lasioglossum; species Lasioglossum villosulum. The sequence goes on along the minus strand of OZ020502.1, from coordinate 13,307,949 downwards.
AGAAACATCGAGTTTGCAGGTAGGACCGCGTTACAATCGATTTCATGAAAGCGACGACGAATCTACGTGTAGAAGTAATTTTCTGTTCTGGAATGATCATTCGCAAGTAAAATCGCTGCATCCTCATCGAAACGTATGGAATTCACACAGAAACATCGAGTTTGCATGCAGGAAAGCGTCACAATCGATTTCATGGAAGCGACGACGATTGTACGTGTTCAAGTTATTTTCTGTTCCCCAATGAAGATTCGCGTGCAAAAACGATGCATTTGCATCGAAACGTACAGAATTGACACAGAAACATCTAATTAGCATGCAGGAACGCGTTATAATCGATTTCACGCAAGCGACGACGAATGTTCGTGTACAAGTTACTTTCTGTTCCAGAATGAAGATTCGAATGCGAAAACGAGGCATCTGCATCGAAATGTATGGAATTGACGCAAAAACATCGAATTCTCATGCAGGAACGCCTAACAATCGAGTTCATGCAAGCGACGACGAATGTTCGTGTACAAGTTCTTTTCTGTTCGAGAATGATGACTCGCGTGCAAAAACGATGCATCTGCATCGAAACGTACAGAATTGACACAGAAACATCTAATTAGCATGCAGGAACGCGTTACAATCGATTTCACGCAAGCGACGACGAATGTTCGTGTACAAGTTCTTTTGTGTTCGAGAATGATGATTCGCGTGACAAAACGATGCATCCGCATCGAAATGTATGGAATTAACACAGAAACATCGAGTTTGCAGGTAGGACCGCGTTACAATCGATTTCATGTAAGCGACGACGAATGTACGTGTAGAAGTAATTTTCTGTTCTGGAATGATCATTCGCAAGCAAAATCGCTGCATCCTCATCGAAACGTATGGAATTCACACAGAAACATCGAGTTTGCATGCAGGAAAGCGTCACAATCGATTTCATGCAAGCGACAACGAATGTTCGTGTACAAGTTACTTTCTGTTCCAGAATGAAGATTCGAATGCGAAAACGAGGCATCTGCATCGAAACGTATGGAATTGACCCAGAAACACGTTACAATCGAGTTCATGCAAGCGGCGACCAATGTTCGTGTACAAGTTACTTTATGTTACAAAATGAAGTTCTACGTGCAAAAAGGATGCATCCGCATCGAAATGTATGGAATTGACGCAGAAACATCGAAATTGCATGCAGGGACCCGTAACAATCCACTTCATGCAATCGACGACTAATGTATGCGAACAAGTTATATTCTGTTCCGAAATGGTCTTTTACGTGAAAATAGCTACATCTGCATCGAAACGTATGGAATTGACGCAAAAACATCGAATTCTCATGCAGGAACGCGTAACAATCGAGTTCATGAAAGCGACGACGATTGTACGTGTACAAGTTATTTTCTGTTCCAGAATGATGATTGGAATGCGAAAAGGAGGCATCTGCATCGAAACGTATGGAATTGACGCAGAAACGCGTTACAATCGATTTCATGCAAGCGACGACGAATGTACGTGTAGAAGTAATTTTCTGTTCTGGAATGATCATTCGCAAGCAAAATCGCTGCATCCTCATCGAAACGTATGGAATTCACACAAAAACATCGAGCTTGCATGCAGGAAAGCGTCACAATCGATTTCACGGAAGCGACGACGATTGTACGTGTACAAGTTATTTTCTGTTCCAGAATGATGATCCGCGTGCAAAAAGGATGCATCCGCATCGAAATGTATGGAATTGACACAGAAATAACGAGTTTGCAGGTAGGTCCGCGTTACAATCGATTTCATGCAAGCGGCAACGAATGTTCGTGTAGAAGTAATTTTCTGTTCTGGAATGATCATTCGCAAGCAAAATCGCTGCATCCTCATCGAAACGTATGGAATTCACACAGAAACATCGAGTTTGCATGCAGGAAAGCGTCACAATCGATTTCATGGAAGCGACGACGAATGTTCGTGTACAAGTTATTTTACGTTCCAGAATGAAGATCCGGGTGCAAAAAGGATGCATCCGCATCTAAATGTATGGAATTGACGCAAAAACATCGAATTCTCATGCAGGAACGCCTAACAATCGAGTTCATGCAAGCGACGACGAATGTTCGTGTACAAGTTCTTTTCTGTTCGAGAATGATGATTCGCGTGACAAAACGATGCATCCGCATCGAAATGTATGGAATTAACACAGAAACATCGAGTTTGCAGGTAGGACCGCGTTACAATCGATTTCATGAAAGCGACGACGAATCTACGTGTAGAAGTAATTTTCTGTTCTGGAATGATCATTCGCAAGTAAAATCGCTGCATCCTCATCGAAACGTATGGAATTCACACAGAAACATCGAGTTTGCATGCAGGAAAGCGTCACAATCGATTTCATGGAAGCGACGACGATTGTACGTGTTCAAGTTATTTTCTGTTCCCCAATGAAGATTCGCGTGCAAAAACGATGCATTTGCATCGAAACGTACAGAATTGACACAGAAACATCTAATTAGCATGCAGGAACGCGTTATAATCGATTTCACGCAAGCGACGACGAATGTTCGTGTACAAGTTACTTTCTGTTCCAGAATGAAGATTCGAATGCGAAAACGAGGCATCTGCATCGAAATGTATGGAATTGACGCAAAAACATCGAATTCTCATGCAGGAACGCCTAACAATCGAGTTCATGCAAGCGACGACGAATGTTCGTGTACAAGTTCTTTTCTGTTCGAGAATGATGACTCGCGTGCAAAAACGATGCATCTGCATCGAAACGTACAGAATTGACACAGAAACATCTAATTAGCATGCAGGAACGCGTTACAATCGATTTCACGCAAGCGACGACGAATGTTCGTGTACAAGTTCTTTTGTGTTCGAGAATGATGATTCGCGTGACAAAACGATGCATCCGCATCGAAATGTATGGAATTAACACAGAAACATCGAGTTTGCAGGTAGGACCGCGTTACAATCGATTTCATGTAAGCGACGACGAATGTACGTGTAGAAGTAATTTTCTGTTCTGGAATGATCATTCGCAAGCAAAATCGCTGCATCCTCATCGAAACGTATGGAATTCACACAGAAACATCGAGTTTGCATGCAGGAAAGCGTCACAATCGATTTCATGCAAGCGACAACGAATGTTCGTGTACAAGTTACTTTCTGTTCCAGAATGAAGATTCGAATGCGAAAACGAGGCATCTGCATCGAAACGTATGGAATTGACCCAGAAACACGTTACAATCGAGTTCATGCAAGCGGCGACCAATGTTCGTGTACAAGTTACTTTATGTTACAAAATGAAGTTCTACGTGCAAAAAGGATGCATCCGCATCGAAATGTATGGAATTGACGCAGAAACATCGAAATTGCATGCAGGGACCCGTAACAATCCACTTCATGCAATCGACGACTAATGTATGCGAACAAGTTATATTCTGTTCCGAAATGGTCTTTTACGTGAAAATAGCTACATCTGCATCGAAACGTATGGAATTGACGCAAAAACATCGAATTCTCATGCAGGAACGCGTAACAATCGAGTTCATGAAAGCGACGACGATTGTACGTGTACAAGTTATTTTCTGTTCCAGAATGATGATTGGAATGCGAAAAGGAGGCATCTGCATCGAAACGTATGGAATTGACGCAGAAACGCGTTACAATCGATTTCATGCAAGCGACGACGAATGTACGTGTAGAAGTAATTTTCTGTTCTGGAATGATCATTCGCAAGCAAAATCGCTGCATCCTCATCGAAACGTATGGAATTCACACAAAAACATCGAGCTTGCATGCAGGAAAGCGTCACAATCGATTTCACGGAAGCGACGACGATTGTACGTGTACAAGTTATTTTCTGTTCCAGAATGATGATCCGCGTGCAAAAAGGATGCATCCGCATCGAAATGTATGGAATTGACACAGAAATAACGAGTTTGCAGGTAGGTCCGCGTTACAATCGATTTCATGCAAGCGGCAACGAATGTTCGTGTAGAAGTAATTTTCTGTTCTGGAATGATCATTCGCAAGCAAAATCGCTGCATCCTCATCGAAACGTATGGAATTCACACAGAAACATCGAGTTTGCATGCAGGAAAGCGTCACAATCGATTTCATGGAAGCGACGACGAATGTTCGTGTACAAGTTATTTTACGTTCCAGAATGAAGATCCGGGTGCAAAAAGGATGCATCCGCATCTAAATGTATGGAATTGACGCAAAAACATCGAATTCTCATGCAGGAACGCCTAACAATCGAGTTCATGCAAGCGACGACGAATGTTCGTGTACAAGTTACTTTCTGTTCCAGAATGAAGATTCGAATGCGAAAACGAGGCATCTGCATCGAAATGTATGGAATTGACGCAAAAACATCGAATTCTCATGCAGGAACGCGTAACAATCGAGTTCATGCAAGCGACGACGAATGTTCGTGTACAAGTTCTTTTCTGTTCGAGAATGATGACTCGCGTGCAAAAACGATGCATCTGCATCGAAACGTACAGAATTGACACAGAAACATCTAATTAGCATGCAGGAACGCGTTACAATCGATTTCACGCAAGCGACGACGAATGTTCGTGTACAAGTTCTTTTCTGTTCGAGAATGATGATTCGCAAGCAAAATCGCTGCATCCTCATCGAAACGTATGGAATTCACACAGAAACATCGAGTTTGCATGCAGGAAAGCGTCACAATCGATTTCATGGAAGCGACGACGATTGTACGTGTACAAGTTATTTTCTGTTCCTCAATGAAGATTCGCGTGCAAAAACGATGCATTTGCATCGAAACGTACAGAATTGACACAGAAACATCTAATTAGCATGCAGGAACGCGTTATAACCGATTTCACGCAAGCAACGACGAATGTTCGTGTACAAGTTATTTTACGTTCCAGAATGAAGATCCGCGTGCAAAAAGGATGCATCCGCATCTAAATGTATGGAATTGACGCAAAAACATCGAATTCTCATGCAGGAACGCGTAACAATCGAGTTCATGCAAGCGACGACGAGCTCTCGTGTACAAGTTATTTTCTGTTCCAGAATGATGATTCGAATGCGAAAAGGAGGCATCCGCATCGAAATGTATGGAATTGACACAGAAACATCGAGTTTGCAGGTAGGACCGCGTTACAATCGATTACATGCAAGCGACGACGAATGTACGTGTAGAAGTAATTTTCTGTTCTGGAATGATCATTCGCAAGCGAAATCGCTGCATCCTCATCGAAACGTATGGAACTCACACAGAAACATCGGGTTTGCAGGTATTACCGCGTTACAATCGATTTCATGGAAGCGACGACGAATGTACGTGTAGAAGTAATTTTCTGTTCTGGAATGATCATTCGCAAGCAAAATCGCTGCATCCTCATCGAAACGTATGGAATTCATACAGAAACATCGAATGTGCATGCAGAAACGCGTTATAATCGAGTTCATGCAAGCGCCGACGAATGTTCGTGTACAAGTTACTTTATGATCCAAAATGAAGATCCGCGTGCAAAAAGGATGCATCCGCATCGAAATGTATGGAATTGACGCAGAAACACGTTACAATCGAGTTCATGCAAGCGACGACGAATGTTCGTGTACAAGTTACTTTCTGTTCCCGAGTGAAGATTCGAATGCGAAAACGAGGCATCTGCATCGAAATGTATGGAATTGACGCAAAAACATCGAATTCTCATGCAGGAACGCGTAACAATCGAGTTCATCCAAGCGACGACGAATGTTCGTGTACAAGTTCTTTTCTGTTCGAGAATGATGATTCGCGTGACAAAACGATGCATCCGCATCGAAATGTATGGAATTAACACAGAAACATCGAGTTTGCAGGTAGGACCGCGTTACAATCGATTTCATGTAAGCGACGACGAATCTACGTGTAGAAGTAATTTTCTGTTCTGGAATGATCATTCGCAAGTAAAATCGCTGCATCCTCATCGAAACGTATGGAATTCACACAGAAACATCGAGTTTGCATGCAGGAAAGCGTCACAATCGATTTCATGGAAGCGACGACGATTGTACGTGTTCAAGTTATTTTCTGTTCCCCAATGAAAATTCGCGTGCAAAAACGATGCATTTGCATCGAAACGTACAGAATTGACACAGAAACATCTAATTAGCATGCAGGAACGCGTTATAATCGATTTCACGCAAGCGACGACGAATGTTCGTGTACAAGTTACTTTCTGTTCCAGAATGAAGATTCGAATGCGAAAACGAGGCATCTGCATCGAAATGTATGGAATTGACGCAAAAACATCGAATTCTCATGCAGGAACGCGTAACAATCGAGTTCATGCAAGCGACGACGAATGTTCGTGTACAAGTTCTTTTCTGTTCGAGAATGATGACTCGCGTGCAAAAACGATGCATCTGCATCGAAACGTACAGAATTGACACAGAAACATCTAATTAGCATGCAGGAACGCGTTACAATCGATTTCACGCAAGCGACGACGAATGTACGTGTAGAAGTAATTTTCTGTTCTGGAATGATCATTCGCAAGCAAAATCGCTGCATCCTCATCGAAACGTATGGAATTCACACAGAAACATCAAGTTTGCATGCAGGAAAGCGTCACAATCGATTTCATGCAAGCGACAACGAATGTTCGTGTACAAGTTACTTTCTGTTCCAGAATGAAGATTCGAATGCGAAAACGAGGCATCTGCATCGAAACGTATGGAATTGACCCAGAAACACGTTACAATCGAGTTCATGCAAGCGGCGACCAATGTTCGTGTACAAGTTACTTTATGTTCCAAAATGAAGTTCCACGTGCAAAAAGGATGCATCCGCATCGAAATGTATGGAATTGACGCAGAAACATCGAAATTGCATGCAGGGACCCGTAACAATCCACTTCATGCAATCGACGACTAATGTATGCGAACAAGTTATATTCTGTTCCGAAATGGTCTTTTACGTGAAAATAGCTACATCTGCATCGAAACGTATGGAATTGACGCAAAAACATCGAATTCTCATGCAGGAACGCGTAACAATCGAGTTCATGAAAGCGACGACGATTGTACGTGTACAAGTTATTTTCTGTTCCAGAATGATGATTGGAATGCGAAAAGGAGGCATCTGCATCGAAACGTATGGAATTGACGCAGAAACGCGTTACAATCGATTTCATGCAAGCGACGACGAATGTACGTGTAGAAGTAATTTTCTGTTCTGGAATGATCATTCGCAAGCAAAATCGCTGCATCCTCATCGAAACGTATGGAATTCACACAAAAACATCGAGCTTGCATGCAGGAAAGCGTCACAATCGATTTCACGGAAGCGACGACGATTGTACGTGTACAAGTTATTTTCTGTTCCAGAATGATGATCCGCGTGCAAAAAGGATGCATCCGCATCGAAATGTATGGAATTGACACAGAAACATCGAAATTGCATGCAGGGACCCGTAACAATCCACTTCATGCAATCGACGACTAATGTATGCGAACAAGTTATATTCTGTTCCGAAATGGTCTTTTACGTGAAAATAGCTACATCTGCATCGAAACGTATGGAATTGACGCAAAAACATCGAATTCTCATGCAGGAACGCGTAACAATCGAGTTCATGAAAGCGACGACGATTGTACGTGTACAAGTTATTTTCTGTTCCAGAATGATGATTGGAATGCGAAAAGGAGGCATCTGCATCGAAACGTATGGAATTGACGCAGAAACGCGTTACAATCGATTTCATGCAAGCGACGACGAATGTACGTGTAGAAGTAATTTTCTGTTCTGGAATGATCATTCGCAAGCAAAATCGCTGCATCCTCATCGAAACGTATGGAATTCACACAAAAACATCGAGCTTGCATGCAGGAAAGCGTCACAATCGATTTCACGGAAGCGACGACGATTGTACGTGTACAAGTTATTTTCTGTTCCAGAATGATGATCCGCGTGCAAAAAGGATGCATCCGCATCGAAATGTATGGAATTGACACAGAAATAACGAGTTTGCAGGTAGGACCGCGTTACAATCGATTTCATGCAAGCGGCAACGAATGTTCGTGTAGAAGTAATTTTCTGTTCTGGAATGATCATTCGCAAGCAAAATCGCTGCATCCTCATCGAAACGTATGGAATTCACACAGAAACATCGAGTTTGCATGCAGGAAAGCGTCACAATCGATTTCATGGAAGCGACGACGAATGTTCGTGTACAAGTTATTTTACGTTCCAGAATGAAGATCCGGGTGCAAAAAGGATGCATCCGCATCTAAATGTATGGAATTGACGCAAAAACATCGAATTCTCATGCAGGAACGCCTAACAATCGAGTTCATGCAAGCGACGACGAATGTTCGTGTACAAGTTACTTTCTGTTCCAGAATGAAGATTCGAATGCGAAAACGAGGCATCTGCATCGAAATGTATGGAATTGACGCAAAAACATCGAATTCTCATGCAGGAACGCGTAACAATCGAGTTCATGCAAGCGACGACGAATGTTCGTGTACAAGTTCTTTTCTGTTCGAGAATGATGACTCGCGTGCAAAAACGATGCATCTGCATCGAAACGTACAGAATTGACACAGAAATATCTAATTAGCATGCAGGAACGCGTTACAATCGATTTCACGCAAGCGACGACGAATGTTCGTGTACAAGTTCTTTTCTGTTCGAGAATGATGATTCGCGTGACAAAACGATGCATCCGCATCGAAATGAATGGAATTAACACAGAAACATCGCGTTTGCAGGTAGGACCGCGTTACAATCGATTTCATGTAAGCGACGACGAATGTACGTGTAGAAGTAATTTTCTGTTCTGGAATGATCATTCGCAAGCAAAATCGCTGCATCCTCATCGAAACGTATGGAATTCACACAGAAACATCGAGTTTGCATGCAGGAAAGCGTCACAATCGATTTCATGGAAGCGACGACGATTGTACGTGTACAAGTTATTTTCTGTTCCTCAATGAAGATTCGCGTGCAAAAACGATGCATTTGCATCGAAACGTACAGAATTGACACAGAAACATCTAATTAGCATGCAGGAACGCGTTATAACCGATTTCACGCAAGCAACGACGAATGTTCGTGTACAAGTTATTTTACGTTCCAGAATGAAGATCCGCGTGCAAAAAGGATGCATCCGCATCTAAATGTATGGAATTGACGCAAAAACATCGAATTCTCATGCAGGAACGCGTAACAATCGAGTTCATGCAAGCGACGACGAGCTCTCGTGTACAAGTTATTTTCTGTTCCAGAATGATGATTCGAATGCGAAAAGGAGGCATCCGCATCGAAATGTATGGAATTGACACAGAAACATCGAGTTTGCAGGTAGGACCGCGTTACAATCGATTACATGCAAGCGACGACGAATGTACGTGTAGAAGTAATTTTCTGTTCTGGAATGATCATTCGCAAGCGAAATCGCTGCATCCTCATCGAAACGTATGGAACTCACACAGAAACATCGGGTTTGCAGGTATTACCGCGTTACAATCGATTTCATGGAAGCGACGACGAATGTACGTGTAGAAGTAATTTTCTGTTCTGGAATGATCATTCGCAAGCAAAATCGCTGCATCCTCATCGAAACGTATGGAATTCATACAGAAACATCGAATGTGCATGCAGAAACGCGTTATAATCGAGTTCATGCAAGCGCCGACGAATGTTCGTGTACAAGTTACTTTATGATCCAAAATGAAGATCCGCGTGCAAAAAGGATGCATCCGCATCGAAATGTATGGAATTGACGCAAAAACATCGAATTCTCATGCAGGAACGCATAACAATCGATTTCGTGAAAGCGACGACAATTGCACGTGTACAAGTTATTTCCTGTTCCACAATGAAGATTCGAATGCGAAAACGAGGCATCTGCATCGAAACGTATGGAATTGACGCAGAAACGCGTTACAATCGAGTTCATGCAAGCGTCGACGAATGTTCGTGTACAAGTTACTTTATGATCCAAAATGAAGATCCGCGTGCAAAAAGGATGCATCCGCATCGAAATGTATGGAATTGACGCAGAAACATCGAATTCTCATGCAGGAACGCGTAACAATCGATTTCATGGAAGCGACGACGATTGTACGTGTACAAGTTATTTTCTGTTCCAGAATGAAGATTCGAATGCGAAAACGAGGCATCTGCATCGAAACGTATGGAATTGACCCAGAAACACGTTACAATCGAGTTCATGCAAGCGGCGACCAATGTTCGTGTACACGTTACTTTATGATCCAAAATGAAGTTCCACGTGCAAAAAGGATGCATCCGCATCGAAATGTATGGAATTGACGCAGAAACATCGAAATTGCATGCAGGGACCCGTAACAATCCACTTCATGCAATCGACGACTAATGTATGCGAACAAGTTATATTCTGTTCCGAAATGGTCTTTTACGTGAAAATAGCTACATCTGCATCGAAACGTATGGAATTGACGCAAAAACATCGAATTCTCATGCAGGAACGCGTAACAATCGAGTTCATGAAAGCGACGACGATTGTACGTGTACAAGTTATTTTCTGTTCCAGAATGATGATTGGAATGCGAAAAGGAGGCATCTGCATCGAAACGTATGGAATTGACGCAGAAACGCGTTACAATCGATTTCATGCAAGCGACGACGAATGTACGTGTAGAAGTAATTTTCTGTTCTGGAATGATCATTCGCAAGCAAAATCGCTGCATCCTCATCGAAACGTATGGAATTCACACAAAAACATCGAGCTTGCATGCAGGAAAGCGTCACAATCGATTTCACGGAAGCGACGACGATTGTACGTGTACAAGTTATTTTCTGTTCCAGAATGATGATCCGCGTGCAAAAAGGATGCATCCGCATCGAAATGTATGGAATTGACACAGAAATAACGAGTTTGCAGGTAGGACCGCGTTACAATCGATTTCATGCAAGCGGCAACGAATGTTCGTGTAGAAGTAATTTTCTGTTCTGGAATGATCATTCGCAAGCAAAATCGCTGCATCCTCATCGAAACGTATGGAATTGACACAGAAACATCTAATTAGCATGCAGGAACGCGTTATAACCGATTTCACGCAAGCAACGACGAATGTTCGTGTACAAGTTATTTTACGTTCCAGAATGAAGATCCGCGTGCAAAAAGGATGCATCCGCATCTAAATGTATGGAATTGACGCAAAAACATCGAATTCTCATGCAGGAACGCGTAACAATCGAGTTCATGCAAGCGACGACGAGCTCTCGTGTACAAGTTATTTTCTGTTCCAGAATGATGATTCGAATGCGAAAAGGAGGCATCCGCATCGAAATGTATGGAATTGACACAGAAACATCGAGTTTGCAGGTAGGACCGCGTTACAATCGATTACATGCAAGCGACGACGAATGTACGTGTAGAAGTAATTTTCTGTTCTGGAATGATCATTCGCAAGCGAAATCGCTGCATCCTCATCGAAACGTATGGAACTCACACAGAAACATCGGGTTTGCAGGTATTACCGCGTTACAATCGATTTCATGGAAGCGACGACGAATGTACGTGTAGAAGTAATTTTCTGTTCTGGAATGATCATTCGCAAGCAAAATCGCTGCATCCTCATCGAAACGTATGGAATTCATACAGAAACATCGAATGTGCATGCAGAAACGCGTTATAATCGAGTTCATGCAAGCGCCGACGAATGTTCGTGTACAAGTTACTTTATGATCCAAAATGAAGATCCGCGTGCAAAAAGGATGCATCCGCATCGAAATGTATGGAATTGACGCAGAAACATCGAATTCTCATGCAGGAACGCGTAACAATCGATTTCATGGAAGCGACGACGATTGTACGTGTACAAGTTATTTTCTGTTCCAGAATGAAGATTCGAATGCGAAAACGAGGCATCTGCATCGAAACGTATGGAATTGACCCAGAAACACGTTACAATCGAGTTCATGCAAGCGACGACGAATGTTCGTGTACAAGTTACTTTCTGTTCCCGAGTGAAGATTCGAATGCGAAAACGAGGCATCTGCATCGAAATGTATGGAATTGACGCAAAAACATCGAATTCTCATGCAGGAACGCGTAACAATCGAGTTCATCCAAGCGACGACGAATGTTCGTGTACAAGTTCTTTTCTGTTCGAGAATGATGATTCGCGTGACAAAACGATGCATCCGCATCGAAATGTATGGAATTAACACAGAAACATCGAGTTTGCAGGTAGGACCGCGTTACAATCGATTTCATGTAAGCGACGACGAATCTACGTGTAGAAGTAATTTTCTGTTCTGGAATGATCATTCGCAAGTAAAATCGCTGCATCCTCATCGAAACGTATGGAATTCACACAGAAACATCGAGTTTGCATGCAGGAAAGCGTCACAATCGATTTCATGGAAGCGACGACGATTGTACGTGTTCAAGTTATTTTCTGTTCCCCAATGAAAATTCGCGTGCAAAAACGATGCATTTGCATCGAAACGTACAGAATTGACACAGAAACATCTAATTAGCATGCAGGAACGCGTTATAATCGATTTCACGCAAGCGACGACGAATGTTCGTGTACAAGTTACTTTCTGTTCCAGAATGAAGATTCGAATGCGAAAACGAGGCATCTGCATCGAAATGTATGGAATTGACGCAAAAACATCGAATTCTCATGCAGGAACGCGTAACAATCGAGTTCATGCAAGCGACGACGAATGTTCGTGTACAAGTTCTTTTCTGTTCGAGAATGATGACTCGCGTGCAAAAACGATGCATCTGCATCGAAACGTACAGAATTGACACAGAAACATCTAATTAGCATGCAGGAACGCGTTACAATCGATTTCACGCAAGCGACGACGAATGTACGTGTAGAAGTAATTTTCTGTTCTGGAATGATCATTCGCAAGCAAAATCGCTGCATCCTCATCGAAACGTATGGAATTCACACAGAAACATCAAGTTTGCATGCAGGAAAGCGTCACAATCGATTTCATGCAAGCGACAACGAATGTTCGTGTACAAGTTACTTTCTGTTCCAGAATGAAGATTCGAATGCGAAAACGAGGCATCTGCATCGAAACGTATGGAATTGACCCAGAAACACGTTACAATCGAGTTCATGCAAGCGGCGACCAATGTTCGTGTACAAGTTACTTTATGTTCCAAAATGAAGTTCCACGTGCAAAAAGGATGCATCCGCATCGAAATGTATGGAATTGACGCAGAAACATCGAAATTGCATGCAGGGACCCGTAACAATCCACTTCATGCAATCGACGACTAATGTATGCGAACAAGTTATATTCTGTTCCGAAATGGTCTTTTACGTGAAAATAGCTACATCTGCATCGAAACGTATGGAATTGACGCAAAAACATCGAATTCTCATGCAGGAACGCGTAACAATCGAGTTCATGAAAGCGACGACGATTGTACGTGTACAAGTTATTTTCTGTTCCAGAATGATGATTGGAATGCGAAAAGGAGGCATCTGCATCGAAACGTATGGAATTGACGCAGAAACGCGTTACAATCGATTTCATGCAAGCGACGACGAATGTACGTGTAGAAGTAATTTTCTGTTCTGGAATGATCATTCGCAAGCAAAATCGCTGCATCCTCATCGAAACGTATGGAATTCACACAAAAACATCGAGCTTGCATGCAGGAAAGCGTCACAATCGATTTCACGGAAGCGACGACGATTGTACGTGTACAAGTTATTTTCTGTTCCAGAATGATGATCCGCGTGCAAAAAGGATGCATCCGCATCGAAATGTATGGAATTGACACAGAAACATCGAAATTGCATGCAGGGACCCGTAACAATCCACTTCATGCAATCGACGACTAATGTATGCGAACAAGTTATATTCTGTTCCGAAATGGTCTTTTACGTGAAAATAGCTACATCTGCATCGAAACGTATGGAATTGACGCAAAAACATCGAATTCTCATGCAGGAACGCGTAACAATCGAGTTCATGAAAGCGACGACGATTGTACGTGTACAAGTTATTTTCTGTTCCAGAATGATGATTGGAATGCGAAAAGGAGGCATCTGCATCGAAACGTATGGAATTGACGCAGAAACGCGTTACAATCGATTTCATGCAAGCGACGACGAATGTACGTGTAGAAGTAATTTTCTGTTCTGGAATGATCATTCGCAAGCAAAATCGCTGCATCCTCATCGAAACGTATGGAATTCACACAAAAACATCGAGCTTGCATGCAGGAAAGCGTCACAATCGATTTCACGGAAGCGACGACGATTGTACGTGTACAAGTTATTTTCTGTTCCAGAATGATGATCCGCGTGCAAAAAGGATGCATCCGCATCGAAATGTATGGAATTGACACAGAAATAACGAGTTTGCAGGTAGGACCGCGTTACAATCGATTTCATGCAAGCGGCAACGAATGTTCGTGTAGAAGTAATTTTCTGTTCTGGAATGATCATTCGCAAGCAAAATCGCTGCATCCTCATCGAAACGTATGGAATTCACACAGAAACATCGAGTTTGCATGCAGGAAAGCGTCACAATCGATTTCATGGAAGCGACGACGAATGTTCGTGTACAAGTTATTTTACGTTCCAGAATGAAGATCCGGGTGCAAAAAGGATGCATCCGCATCTAAATGTATGGAATTGACGCAAAAACATCGAATTCTCATGCAGGAACGCCTAACAATCGAGTTCATGCAAGCGACGACGAATGTTCGTGTACAAGTTACTTTCTGTTCCAGAATGAAGATTCGAATGCGAAAACGAGGCATCTGCATCGAAATGTATGGAATTGACGCAAAAACATCGAATTCTCATGCAGGAACGCGTAACAATCGAGTTCATGCAAGCGACGACGAATGTTCGTGTACAAGTTCTTTTCTGTTCGAGAATGATGACTCGCGTGCAAAAACGATGCATCTGCATCGAAACGTACAGAATTGACACAGAAACATCTAATTAGCATGCAGGAACGCGTTACAATCGATTTCACGCAAGCGACGACGAATGTTCGTGTACAAGTTCTTTTCTGTTCGAGAATGATGATTCGCGTGACAAAACGATGCATCCGCATCGAAATGAATGGAATTAACACAGAAACATCGAGTTTGCAGGTAGGACCGCGTTACAATCGATTTCATGTAAGCGACGACGAATGTACGTGTAGAAGTAATTTTCTGTTCTGGAATGATCATTCGCAAGCAAAATCGCTGCATCCTCATCGAAACGTATGGAATTCACACAGAAACATCGAGTTTGCATGCAGGAAAGCGTCACAATCGATTTCATGGAAGCGACGACGATTGTACGTGTACAAGTTATTTTCTGTTCCTCAATGAAGATTCGCGTGCAAAAACGATGCATTTGCATCGAAACGTACAGAATTGACACAGAAACATCTAATTAGCATGCAGGAACGCGTTATAACCGATTTCACGCAAGCAACGACGAATGTTCGTGTACAAGTTATTTTACGTTCCAGAATGAAGATCCGCGTGCAAAAAGGATGCATCCGCATCTAAATGTATGGAATTGACGCAAAAACATCGAATTCTCATGCAGGAACGCGTAACAATCGAGTTCATGCAAGCGACGACGAGCTCTCGTGTACAAGTTATTTTCTGTTCCAGAATGATGATTCGAATGCGAAAAGGAGGCATCCGCATCGAAATGTATGGAATTGACACAGAAACATCGAGTTTGCAGGTAGGACCGCGTTACAATCGATTACATGCAAGCGACGACGAATGTACGTGTAGAAGTAATTTTCTGTTCTGGAATGATCATTCGCAAGCGAAATCGCTGCATCCTCATCGAAACGTATGGAACTCACACAGAAACATCGGGTTTGCAGGTATTACCGCGTTACAATCGATTTCATGGAAGCGACGACGAATGTACGTGTAGAAGTAATTTTCTGTTCTGGAATGATCATTCGCAAGCAAAATCGCTGCATCCTCATCGAAACGTATGGAATTCATACAGAAACATCGAATGTGCATGCAGAAACGCGTTATAATCGAGTTCATGCAAGCGCCGACGAATGTTCGTGTACAAGTTACTTTATGATCCAAAATGAAGATCCGCGTGCAAAAAGGATGCATCCGCATCGAAATGTATGGAATTGACGCAAAAACATCGAATTCTCATGCAGGAACGCATAACAATCGATTTCGTGAAAGCGACGACAATTGCACGTGTACAAGTTATTTCCTGTTCCACAATGAAGATTCGAATGCGAAAACGAGGCATCTGCATCGAAACGTATGGAATTGACGCAGAAACGCGTTACAATCGAGTTCATGCAAGCGTCGACGAATGTTCGTGTACAAGTTACTTTATGATCCAAAATGAAGATCCGCGTGCAAAAAGGATGCATCCGCATCGAAATGTATGGAATTGACGCAGAAACATCGAATTCTCATGCAGGAACGCGTAACAATCGATTTCATGGAAGCGACGACGATTGTACGTGTACAAGTTATTTTCTGTTCCAGAATGAAGATTCGAATGCGAAAACGAGGCATCTGCATCGAAACGTATGGAATTGACCCAGAAACACGTTACAATCGAGTTCATGCAAGCGGCGACCAATGTTCGTGTACACGTTACTTTATGATCCAAAATGAAGTTCCACGTGCAAAAAGGATGCATCCGCATCGAAATGTATGGAATTGACGCAGAAACATCGAAATTGCATGCAGGGACCCGTAACAATCCACTTCATGCAATCGACGACTAATGTATGCGAACAAGTTATATTCTGTTCCGAAATGGTCTTTTACGTGAAAATAGCTACATCTGCATCGAAACGTATGGAATTGACGCAAAAACATCGAATTCTCATGCAGGAACGCGTAACAATCGAGTTCATGAAAGCGACGACGATTGTACGTGTACAAGTTATTTTCTGTTCCAGAATGATGATTGGAATGCGAAAAGGAGGCATCTGCATCGAAACGTATGGAATTGACGCAGAAACGCGTTACAATCGATTTCATGCAAGCGACGACGAATGTACGTGTAGAAGTAATTTTCTGTTCTGGAATGATCATTCGCAAGCAAAATCGCTGCATCCTCATCGAAACGTATGGAATTCACACAAAAACATCGAGCTTGCATGCAGGAAAGCGTCACAATCGATTTCACGGAAGCGACGACGATTGTACGTGTACAAGTTATTTTCTGTTCCAGAATGATGATCCGCGTGCAAAAAGGATGCATCCGCATCGAAATGTATGGAATTGACACAGAAATAACGAGTTTGCAGGTAGGACCGCGTTACAATCGATTTCATGCAAGCGGCAACGAATGTTCGTGTAGAAGTAATTTTCTGTTCTGGAATGATCATTCGCAAGCAAAATCGCTGCATCCTCATCGAAACGTATGGAATTCACACAGAAACATCGAGTTTGCATGCAGGAAAGCGTCACAATCGATTTCATGGAAGCGACGACGAATGTTCGTGTACAAGTTATTTTACGTTCCAGAATGAAGATCCGGGTGCAAAAAGGATGCATCCGCATCTAAATGTATGGAATTGACGCAAAAACATCGAATTCTCATGCAGGAACGCCTAACAATCGAGTTCATGCAAGCGACGACGAATGTTCGTGTACAAGTTACTTTCTGTTCCAGAATGAAGATTCGAATGCGAAAACGAGGCATCTGCATCGAAATGTATGGAATTGACGCAAAAACATCGAATTCTCATGCAGGAACGCGTAACAATCGAGTTCATGCAAGCGACGACGAATGTTCGTGTACAAGTTCTTTTCTGTTCGAGAATGATGACTCGCGTGCAAAAACGATGCATCTGCATCGAAACGTACAGAATTGACACAGAAACATCTAATTAGCATGCAGGAACGCGTTACAATCGATTTCACGCAAGCGACGACGAATGTTCGTGTACAAGTTCTTTTCTGTTCGAGAATGATGATTCGCGTGACAAAACGATGCATCCGCATCGAAATGAATGGAATTAACACAGAAACATCGAGTTTGCAGGTAGGACCGCGTTACAATCGATTTCATGTAAGCGACGACGAATGTACGTGTAGAAGTAATTTTCTGTTCTGGAATGATCATTCGCAAGCAAAATCGCTGCATCCTCATCGAAACGTATGGAATTCACACAGAAACATCGAGTTTGCATGCAGGAAAGCGTCACAATCGATTTCATGGAAGCGACGACGATTGTACGTGTACAAGTTATTTTCTGTTCCTCAATGAAGATTCGCGTGCAAAAACGATGCATTTGCATCGAAACGTACAGAATTGACACAGAAACATCTAATTAGCATGCAGGAACGCGTTATAACCGATTTCACGCAAGCAACGACGAATGTTCGTGTACAAGTTATTTTACGTTCCAGAATGAAGATCCGCGTGCAAAAAGGATGCATCCGCATCTAAATGTATGGAATTGACGCAAAAACATCGAATTCTCATGCAGGAACGCGTAACAATCGAGTTCATGCAAGCGACGACGAGCTCTCGTGTACAAGTTATTTTCTGTTCCAGAATGATGATTCGAATGCGAAAAGGAGGCATCCGCATCGAAATGTATGGAATTGACACAGAAACATCGAGTTTGCAGGTAGGACCGCGTTACAATCGATTACATGCAAGCGACGACGAATGTACGTGTAGAAGTAATTTTCTGTTCTGGAATGATCATTCGCAAGCGAAATCGCTGCATCCTCATCGAAACGTATGGAACTCACACAGAAACATCGGGTTTGCAGGTATTACCGCGTTACAATCGATTTCATGGAAGCGACGACGAATGTACGTGTAGAAGTAATTTTCTGTTCTGGAATGATCATTCGCAAGCAAAATCGCTGCATCCTCATCGAAACGTATGGAATTCATACAGAAACATCGAATGTGCATGCAGAAACGCGTTATAATCGAGTTCATGCAAGCGCCGACGAATGTTCGTGTACAAGTTACTTTATGATCCAAAATGAAGATCCGCGTGCAAAAAGGATGCATCCGCATCGAAATGTATGGAATTGACGCAAAAACATCGAATTCTCATGCAGGAACGCATAACAATCGATTTCGTGAAAGCGACGACAATTGCACGTGTACAAGTTATTTCCTGTTCCACAATGAAGATTCGAATGCGAAAACGAGGCATCTGCATCGAAACGTATGGAATTGACGCAGAAACGCGTTACAATCGAGTTCATGCAAGCGTCGACGAATGTTCGTGTACAAGTTACTTTATGATCCAAAATGAAGATCCGCGTGCAAAAAGGATGCATCCGCATCGAAATGTATGGAATTGACGCAGAAACATCGAATTCTCATGCAGGAACGCGTAACAATCGATTTCATGGAAGCGACGACGATTGTACGTGTACAAGTTATTTTCTGTTCCAGAATGAAGATTCGAATGCGAAAACGAGGCATCTGCATCGAAACGTATGGAATTGACCCAGAAACACGTTACAATCGAGTTCATGCAAGCGGCGACCAATGTTCGTGTACACGTTACTTTATGATCCAAAATGAAGTTCCACGTGCAAAAAGGATGCATCCGCATCGAAATGTATGGAATTGACGCAGAAACATCGAAATTGCATGCAGGGACCCGTAACAATCCACTTCATGCAATCGACGACTAATGTATGCGAACAAGTTATATTCTGTTCCGAAATGGTCTTTTACGTGAAAATAGCTACATCTGCATCGAAACGTATGGAATTGACGCAAAAACATCGAATTCTCATGCAGGAACGCGTAACAATCGAGTTCATGAAAGCGACGACGATTGTACGTGTACAAGTTATTTTCTGTTCCAGAATGATGATTGGAATGCGAAAAGGAGGCATCTGCATCGAAACGTATGGAATTGACGCAGAAACATCGAATTCTCATGCAGGAACGCGTAACAATCGATTTCATGGAAGCGACGACGATTGTACGTGTACAAGTTATTTTCTGTTCCAGAATGATGATTCGAATGCGAAAAGGAGGCATCTGCATCGAAACGTATGGAATTGACGCAGAAACGCGTTACAATCGAGTTCATGCAAGCGTCGACGAATGTTCGTGTACAAGTTACTTTATGATCCAAATGAAGATCCGCGTGCAAAAAGGATGCATCCGCATCGAAATGTATGGAATTGACGCAGAAACATCGAAATTGCATGCAGGGACGCGTAACAATCCACTTCATGCAATCGACGACTAATGTATGCGAACAAGTTATATTCTGTTCCAGAATGAAGATTCGAATGCGAAAACGAGGCATCTGCATCGAAATGTATGTAATTGACGCAAAAACATCTTATTCTCATGCAGGAACGCGTAACAATCGAGTTCATGCAAGCGACGACGAATGTTCGAGTACAAGTTATTTTCTGTTCCAGAATGATGATCCGCGTGTAAAAAGGATGCATCCGCATCGAAATGTATGGAATTGACACAGAAATAACGAGTTTGCAGGTAGGACCGCGTTACAATCGATTTCATGCAAGCGACAACGAATGTACGTGTAGAAGTAATTTTCTGTTCTGGAATGATCATTCGCAACCAAAATCGCTGCATCCTCATCGAAACGTATGGAATTCACACAGAAACATCGAGTTTGCATGCAGGAAAGCGTCACAATCGATTTCATGGAAGCGACGACGAATGTTCGTGTACAAGTTATTTTACGTTCCAGAATGAAGATCCGGGTGCAAAAAGGATGCATCCGCATCTAAATGTTGTGACGTGGCAAGTTTGCCGACGTCTTCCCGAACCCTTAACGAAGGACCGGGTCACCTCGAGCAGTGCCGAAACGAAAGGGCCGTTGCGATCGCTCTCCCTGGGAAAATCCGAGTACCAGTGGCAGAGTATTAACGCGTTTTAAACGTCGCGCCACTGAGCGCGACGCAAAGTTACAGGATCGTAGCCGGACTCCACGAAGGAACCCGGTACCTAATTCCGACAGCTAATTGGCGAAAATACCTCGCGACGAGGTACTCAAAGGACCTATCGCAGCACCGACGCCGTACCGAACATGTCGCGATTGGAACGAGCCCAGGCCAGCAAGCCTGGAGGAGCGGACGAGGACCTCGTGAATCGGAGACGACGACCCCCTCCGTCCCGTCGGCCCCTCACCCGGAGTGGATCACGAGCAGACTGCCGGACCGGCTCGTACCAACCTCGAGGCGCGCGGCGGAAAATCAGGGAACACCGTCTTCGGAGATCGACAAATTGCCGAAGACAAGGGGGCTCCCCAATTAAGAAGCGCCCCTGCCGCGAGAACCCCTGCGATAGGCCCGAGCGTCGCACCGTCGGAATTAGATGAGGGAGTAGGGGGACGCCCCACTTCCGCGTTCCCGAGCCGACGCGAAGTAGGTCACTGTGCCACAGGACATTGCCGAGTTAAGTCGTCCTTTAACCATTGCTTAACCATAAAGTATTTTGCACTGCCGTACCGAGAGCTATCCTGCGATTGCCGATTTGGTAAGTGCCGGTCAGGTTTTGCGGTATAAATTGTGAACAGTTCGTGTTGGCTCGGGGCGTGTTCGCGGATCACACTTTCGCGTCGTATTCACGCGTCCGTCTGCGTAGCCGGGAAACGTGGAAAAGTGCACGCGGCGCGTCGAGACGGCCGTGAAAAGCCACGTTGCCGAGAACCTTCCATCCGGAGGAAGGCGGAACGTGCCGAATTTAGAAAATTAGCGTTCATCCTCGGTGCCGCCCACGGTGGGACGACGCGACGTGCCCGATCGTTTTTCTCTCACCTCTCGTACTTTGCCGCGTCCTCTGGCCAGTCGCCGATTATTGCCGCGTATAACATCGGAGCTCGGTAGATTCGTGCCGTTAAGGCTTGTAATATCCTCGCGGAATCTTGTGACTACCGAGCTCGACGCGCGAACGAGAAAATTCCACGCGAGGACAACGCGCGCGCGACCGACCACCTGCCGCGAATTTTGTAAGCCGCGCGTGGCAAATTCTGACCGCTGCCGGCTCCTGCCGACGGTACAAGACCGGTCCAATAAAGACCTTATTGCCGAAAACGTTGTATTAATTTTTCCGTGAGAAACGTCCCTGCCGCGGGGGATGCCCCGTCCTTTCCTTTCGTAGAACCCTCGGCCTGTTCGCGAGCTATTTCAGGTGTTCGCGTAGTCTCCGTCGCTTCGGAAACCGCCCTCTCGATTCATCAAGTGTTCGCGTTGTTCTAGTGGCACGTTCCCGTGCCTGGCGCCCGAATTGTATCGTAAAATCGTGCAAAGAAGCGAGCGAATTTCGAAGCGGCGACGGACTATTTGTCGCGGGCGGACCACGTGTCGCGCGGCCGCGCGTGGCCCGGCTGTAAAGCCTATCAAAGACCCGTAGTCGCTCTGTTTTTCGGCCACGAAAAATAGACGGCGTGACAAATTGGCGCCCGAACAGTTTTCTGGACCTATCGCCGAAAAGCGATTTGAGAATTGTTTTTCAAAGAGGTGCGTAAGGAAGTCGGGGCTCTCACGGTAAATTTCGTTTCTCGTTAGTGGACTACGCAATAGGAGAGAGAGAGAAGGGCGATCGAGGCCGTAGCGTGCTAGAGACGCACGACGCGTTCGCGTTCGAAATTCCTCCGCGTTGTTTACGTTCCGCACGACGACAGAAAAGCCAACACGTACATCATTGCCGAGGTTATTGGGTTGCTATTGTATAGTATTGAATTCTGTTTGAATTTCTTGTGTGTTTGTCGCGCTGCCCGTACCGTTTCAAATGTCGTACTGATATTTATGTGTTAGGAAATACTAATTGAAATAACCAGGACTTTCTTGCAGGAAAATTATCTCAACTGAAATATATTTTAACACTTTAAATATTTTAAAGAATATTGTTTTTTTAATATTGCCGCACTAGAGAGTGCCGGGAAAATTTGAATTCACAATTTATTCTCTTCTATTGTTTCTCATTCAAACAATCTATTGCCGGCAATTTGACACAACTAAAATATTACCAGGTTTTATTTATTTATTGCATTTTATTATTTATTTATTTCGTAGCCGTCCGTTATCTAATTTATTTAACTATTTATTGAATAGTACTAGTCATCGGTGTTCGTTTCCTCGGTAATTTAATCCGATCGGTTTGAAAATTTTTTTTTGTTTTGTTAATTTGATTTGATTTCTGGGAGGGGATAAATTGAGAAGAATATCGAAAGATAATTGAGTGAGTGTGGTCGCTGCCGGTTAGCGGAAATTCCTTTTGAATTTAGCTAACTAGGCGCGATAACATCGACACGGAAAATTTACTTTCGAAATATTCTCCAATATCCCATAAAATTTGAATTACAGACAGTGGCCAGTGGAATACCACCAACAATTCTCATAAATCGCGAACCCCATAAATAAGAGGATCTGCCGTAAATTAACTTTATTATTCAGAATTATTCACAACCACTCAAAATTTTTTTTTTGCCTCTCTTTCCCTACAGTAAAATTTGGTGAAGGCAGTGGTTGAGGGAGATCATTACCGATCAACCGAATCACCTAATTCGGTTGAGTGGTGCCGAGACCCCTCCGAACTCCTTTCACTAAAATAAAAATTAAACATTTTTTTTTCTTGTCTCTCTCTTCCCCCCGCTCTAATTCAAACACACCACCAGTTCTAACATAGACAAATAAATTAAACTTTATTGACTTTGCCGCATAGGATCCAATAATTTATGTGGAGCGAGATTGAATGACACTGAGCCACTGATTGAATAGGTTAAATATATGAAGCGTAAAATTTTGAATTCATACTAAGGAATTTAAAATTTTGCCTCTGTAACGAATTTTTTTTTTGAATATTTATGCCGAGGAATTTTTTCGCGTTTATTGTGTTTCCATTAGTGTGTTTTTTTAATTTGTGATCCGTGGAGCCCGGTTGGGGGAGGATAGCGCCCAGCGTGCCGTCCACCTACAGCTAGTGCACCAACGGATTTAATTTTTTTTATTTATTATTCTTTTATATATTTATTTATTTATCTTATTTATTAATTTCTGTGATACTGTAATTATTTTATTACTGTGCGTCTTGCCGTTGCTGGACAGGACTGTGCCACCAGCGTGGTCCGTCCGTAACTGGTGGACGATTTATGCCAATTTCAATTGATTTTCTTGTAAAGGTAATATTTATTGATATGTATTGATACTGTGCGCATATTGGTGATAATTTCCTTGTGATTTTGCGTTGTTTCCGGAACGGTACGTTGCAGCGCCGACACATTTTTGGCACGCTATCCCAACCCAATAGTTTTGATCACTGTGTATATTATATGTCGAAATTGCTACGGTGAGGGGAAGTATGGCATGATCGTAGTTGTGCCGTCACAAAATATAGACGAGTACCATTAAGATTAAAAATATTTTGCGAAGTGGTACGAACCAAGCCAAAGGGCCAGTGGCGTACCCAACAGTTTCTGTTTTTTGTTTTGGCTATTCATTAGCCACCACTTATTGTTGGCGAAAAGAAAATTATTCATTCTGCCGGTGCACACGGATCGTTGGGGAAATCCACAAGCGAAACGAGAAAAAGAATTTAGAATATCGACGGGGTAGAACCACCTCTTAGCGAGTTGCCGAGCAGGTATTTTCCCCCCTCAGGTCAAAATCCAAGTATCGAGTTTTTTCGTGTTTTGTCACGCAGTTATTTCGCGAATTAAACGATAAAGAAAGGGGCACCAGTAGCGCCCATAAAAATTAAGCGTCGCGTGCAGGTAGCTGGGAGTTTCTCGTGGCGGATACGATACCGGGTGGGTCACGAAAAATGCGTCGGTTCCTCAGCTTGCCGAAACTCGAGCACGACGGGGAGGAGAGGCAATCATGGTATGACGACGCGTTGGAAGACGAGGTTTGGTTCCCCAAAAACGAGAGACTGAGCTACGGCGGGGAGGGACGATCTCCCCCGCACGAAATTAAAGTACCGATTCCAACGCGACGGACTAACGTGCCGTCACCTCCACCCCGTCGTCGCGAACAAGGCACAGAGGGGGGACGCTCCCAGATGGACCATGCATCGGGCAATACCGTACCAAGCGAGCGAACAACTCGCGAATTATATTACCGAGGGAAGCCAGTTGCCGAATTAATGCGGCGATGGCGAATTAAGTTCTCGGGGGAACCCGGAGAGGACACGGAAGCCTTTCTGGATGACCTCAACCAACAGAGAAAATATAGTAATATCGCGGACCAAGACCTACTCCGCTGTTTGCCGGTTTGTTTAGGAGGGATCGCGAAGCTTTGGTACGAGGAGGAGGCCGATGGATGGGAAAACTGGGAACAATTCGTGGCCGATTATAGAGAATATTTCGGGGACCCCGACTATCAAGATACGTTGATTCGGAACATAAAAGATCGGTTCCAAGGCCCGGACGAGCCGACCAGAAACTACCTGACGTACATGACCGCGATGTTTAGGAAATTGCACCCTCCATGGCCGGAATATAAGAAAATACAACGCGTGTATTGGGGGGCGAGGGAAGGCCTACGAAACGCGATCGCAATAGATTGGATTACAACGCTCAAAGAATTAAAATCCAAGTTAATAGAGGCGGATAGGGAAACGGACGAGTCACGTAGACGAAATCCGAAACCCTCGGAGATGGTTCATCCCAGCTACGCGTACATGCCGGGCACATATGGCCGCCAAAAATCATTGGGTCGAGGGAAAGCCGTAGGCTTTGCATACGTAAACGCGATAACCGCCGCGGAGGATACCGATAGCGACCAGGTGAACGACAAACTCCCCCAACCCGCACGGAGAGACGACCGATCCAGATATGGCATTGCCGGGGAAAGGGCAACGCGGAGTAAAACACCTACCGCGGCCCACTCGAGAGAAAGCGGGAGGACCCACGCGGAAGTGCCACCGAAGGGACCGACGCGAACTCTAGCGAGGGAACCCCTACCGCGCCGAAGGGAAGTAACCGCGACGGTAGCAACTCGACAGTGGCCACCACGCGAAAAAGAACGCGCGAGCGGAAGTGGCCTGCTGCAGTGTTGGAACTGCCGTAAGTCGGGCCACATATCGAGAGAGTGCCGAGAAGAGCAGAGGGTACACTGCTACGGTTGCGGGGCGCAGGGAGTCACCATAACGCAATGCCGAAGATGTTCGCCTCCGACGGGAAACGGGGGAGGGGGTCGTTCGACGGGGCCGGAACGATCTCGCCGGAATTAATATCGGCTCGTGTAAGCGCGGAAAGGGAGAACCATCATACCCCTCTATTAACAATAGACGCGTTTATAGGGAAAATGCCGACTCGCGCCCTAGTAGACTCGGGTTCGTCCTTGACTTTTATCAGTCAAGAACTATTAGAGAATGCCGAAAGAGGCATGATAAAAGTAGAAGACGCGGAAAAACCATGCTATTTTCTTCTAGCCACGGGGACGGTAGATCGGGCCGTACAACAAGCACGATTCGCGTTAAGGATAGGCCGGGAGGAGAGGGAAATATTTGCGCGGGTCCTGGATAATCTCGTGAGCCCCCTCTTGTTGGGAACGGACTCTATCGCGACATTCGGCCTAATAGCCGAATACCACAACGCCGTATGGTATTTTGCGTCTCGTCCGAACGAGAAGTTCCCCTTTACTAACACACCCTCGACCACCGTATGCTGTGGGTTACAAACCTTAGCGGATGCCGAGAAGGAACGTCTAGAACAATTCCTCGAGACATCATTGCCGGAATTTAAAGAAGTAACCGGACTGACGAACTTGATCAGTCACAAGATTGATGTTGGCGACCATCCGCCAATAAAACAGCGCTATTATGCCGTCTCTCCGAAAGTACAGGAGGCAATATATAAGGAAGTCGACACCTTATTGGCGGACGGCATAATCGAGCCATCACAAAGTGCCTGGTCAAGTCCGATCGTGATGGTGAAAAAGTCCAACGGCAAATACCGGTTTTGCCTGGACTTCCGGAAAGTCAACGAAGTCTCGAGGAAAGACGCGTACCCATTACCGCTCATGACGCAAATTTTAGACAAGCTGCGAATGGCCAAATATATTTCGACCCTCGACCTCAGTCAGGCTTACTTCCAAATTCCGTTGGAAGAGAAAAGTCGGGAAATTACAGCTTTCACAGTGCCGGGAAAAGGCCTATTCCAATTCCGCCGCATGCCGTATGGGTTAACGGGGGCACCCGCGACTTTTCAGCGATTATTAGACCGACTAATAGGTCCCGAAATGGAACCAAATGCGTTCGCGTATTTGGACGATATAATTATCGTCACCAAAACGTTTACCGAGCACCTAGTGTGGCTCGATAGAATATTAAATAAAATCAAAGAGGCCGGTCTAATAATCAATCCTGAGAAGTGCGAGTTTTGCCGACAGGAAGTACGGTATCTGGGTTTCGTGGTGAGCCGAGAGGGGCTAAAGGTGGACGCGGAGAAAATTCAACCAATCCTATCGTACCCACCACCTAAAACGATTAAGCAGGTGAGGCGATTCTTAGGGATGGCCTCCTGGTACAGGAGATTTATCCCGGGATTCGCCACGCTTGCCGAACCGCTAAATAACCTTTTGAGGAAGGATCGCGAATGGGAATGGAAGGACGGCCAACAAGCCGCCTTCGAGGCCCTCCGCGATGCCATTGCCGAAGCACCTACCCTCTCGTGCCCAAATTTCGAAACACCATTTACCCTACAAACGGATGCGAGCACGGTTGGACTGGGCGCGGTCCTGACACAGGAGGTCGAGGGAATTGAGAGGGTCATCGCGTTCGCGAGTAGGTCTCTCACGTTGCCGGAGAGAAAATATTCCGCTACCGAGTTGGAATGTCTCGCGATCGTCTGGGCGGTACAGAAATTTCGTCCGTATTTAGAGGGGTACAGCTTCACGGTGGTTACCGATCACCACAGCCTACGGTGGCTTAGAAAATTACAGAACCCCTCAGGGAGATTAGCGCGTTGGGCCCTGCAGCTGCTGGAATACGATTTCCAAGTAGTTTACAGACAGGGAACCCTAAATAAGGTGCCGGATGCCCTTTCTCGCGTACATGAGGGGGAGGATGTTGGAAAGGGGGAACAACACATCGTGGCCGCGGTTCGCACTAGGTGGTACGAAGAACGATTCGCGGAAGTAGAGCGAGACCCGGAAAAATTTAAGGACTGGTCCATTCGGAACGGAGAATTGTTTTGCCGACGTACAGACCCGATAATAGCGGAAACGCTAGGGGACGATAGGGATGAATGGAAACTAGTAATTCCCGAGGAGCGTAGAACCGAGATTCTGCAGGAGGCACACGATAACGTACAAGCGGGACATTTAGGAGTCGAGAAGACTTATCACCGCATTGCCGCCCGCTACTACTGGCCAGGCATGTACCGAACAACCGTAGAATATGTAAGACGCTGTAACACCTGTCAGAGCACTAAAGTGGAGCAATCACTCCCTCCAGGGCTGATGGGCCGGCGCAGAGTCGAAATGCCTTGGACAGTGGTAGCTGCCGACATCATGGGCCCGTTCCCTCCCAGCAGATCTCGAAACGTCTATCTCCTAGTGATCCAAGATTTATTTACCAAATGGATCGAGTGCGTGCCGCTCCGAAAGACCACTGGTCCAAAAATTGCCGAGGCTCTCGAAGAGTTAGTCTTCTGCCGATGGGGAACCCCAGACGTGCTGTTAACGGACAACGGCACGGAATTCGCGAATAATTGCCTGAAAGATCTGGCGAAAGAATACGGGATTAAACTTAGCACGATCCCTCCGTATCACCCGCAGGCGAACCCGGTCGAACGAGTAAATCGAGTCCTGAAGACAATGATCGTGTCGTACATTGAGAGGGATCACAGAGATTGGGACCTAAACTTGCCGCAACTAAGGTTTGCCTATAATACCGCGAACCATTCCGTGCTACAGGCTTCTCCAGCGTTCCTTAACTTCGGGCGAGAACCACGCCCAGCGAAATGCGTGCGAGCTGGCGTGGAACTGCCTATTGACCTCGAGGTCACTTCCCATGACTCGTGGAAGAAACGCATAACGCAATTGCCGACGTTACGGCAGTGGGTCTTGGAAAACCTCGAGGATGCGTACAATAGGCAGTCCAAATATTACAATTTACGACATCGCGAGCGGTCATATAAAGTGGGGGATAGGGTAATGAAGCGACAACACGTACTCTCGTCGGCGGCAAAACATTTCGCGGCAAAATTAGCGCCGAAATTTACGGGACCGGTTGTAATCACGAAAGTACTGTCGCCTGTAGTATACGGCCTAGCGACGGAAAGCGGGAATGATATTGGCAAGGCACACATTAGCGATCTCAAACCATACTTCCCCCCACAAACATCCAAATAAGGGGGCTAAAAGTAACAGTTTCCCACACAGCCGAATTGCCGAGTCGCCGCTTTGCCGCCTGCCGCCTGCCGCCTGCCGCCTGCCGCCTGGCCATCAACCGACCTGCCGCTCTAGTGACCTGCCGATCTACCGCCCTGCCGCCCCGCCGATTGCCGGACTGCCGACTCCGTGTCGTATCTGGGCCGAGAAAGATGAACAAGCAGAACAGCCGCACGGTAGCCACCCAGACGGAGGGCCAGGTGATCGCACTGCCGGACCGACACACCGAAGGGCCGGCAGATGCGAAAACCGTGGAGGAAGGAGGAACCGACACGGAAGACGACACGGTGTACGAATCGGCCGATGACCGTCCGGAGGCGGACATGGGAGCGGAGTCGGACGAGAGCTTCAATCGCTCGTTCGAGAAGCTAATACGAAAACTGAGACCGGTATACGAAGAGGAGGACCGGCCCACCGCTGCCACCCCCGCGAAAGCAAACCGGCAGATACCAGAAGAGCGGGAGGAACAACGGAATCAAACGCCACCGAGACCCTACAAGAAGGGGACGCGGACATTGACGCAACGTTGCCGAGAAGAAGAGAGGGGATGCTGGAGATGCGGAGCCGCCGACCACACACATACGACCTGCCGAGCCCCACAAAAGTGGGAATATTGTTATCGGTGCGGAAGGCCGACGTACACTATTAAAACATGCCCGGACTGCCGAAAGACGTGGAAGACCGGGGGACCCCACCACCCCTGGAAGTAAGACGGGAAAAGGGGCATCTTCCTGTTGCGCAATGCCGCCCCCAAAAAGGGCCGTAAAATTTTTTTTGTTTGTTCCATTGCCGCCCCAAAAAGGGGCCGTAATTTTTTTTTGTGTTCCATAACCGCCCCCAAAAAGGGACGCATTTTCTTTTTGGATTACCGCCCCCAAAAAGGGACGCATTTTCTTTTTGGATCACCGCCCTCAAAAAGAGACGCATTTTCTTTTTGGATTACCGCCCTCAAAAAGGGACGCATTTTCTTTTTGGATTACCGCCCTCAAAAAGGGACGTATTTTCTTTTTTTTTAAGCTGCCGCCCCAAAAAGGGATATATATATTTTTTTCTCTTTTCTTCTTTCTCTGCATTACTTTTCTTTCTAATTGCCGCCCGCAATAAGGGTATATTTTTGTTAAAATAATGCCGCCCAGAAAAAAAAAATAAACGGGGGTCGCTAAGAAATAAAGAGTACCGCTTCATTTAACCCTCGAAAACCCTATCCGCCGAGTCAAGCGTAACAGGAATTAGCGACAATTAGGTTAGTTAATTAGATGCCGATTGCGCTTAAGAAAACCTCGCCCGAAGATTGCAAGCAAAGGAAAGGTAAGTACTCGTCTATACTTGTGATGTTGTATACGTGGGCGTCTCTAGATAGTTGTGGGTAACCGGGGGACCATCCGAGGAAGAGCGTTCGCCACCGAGCCCACGAATTGCCTGACCGGTAACTGCCACCGGTAAGACCCGGTCTCTTCCGGGGGGGGAGGAGTTGTGACGTGGCAAGTTTGCCGACGTCTTCCCGAACCCTTAACGAAGGACCGGGTCACCTCGAGCAGTGCCGAAACGAAAGGGCCGTTGCGATCGCTCTCCCTGGGAAAATCCGAGTACCAGTGGCAGAGTATTAACGCGTTTTAAACGTCGCGCCACTGAGCGCGACGCAAAGTTACAGGATCGTAGCCGGACTCCACGAAGGAACCCGGTACCTAATTCCGACAGCTAATTGGCGAAAATACCTCGCGACGAGGTACTCAAAGGACCTATCGCAGCACCGACGCCGTACCGAACATGTCGCGATTGGAACGAGCCCAGGCCAGCAAGCCTGGAGGAGCGGACGAGGACCTCGTGAATCGGAGACGACGACCCCCTCCGTCCCGTCGGCCCCTCACCCGGAGTGGATCACGAGCAGACTGCCGGACCGGCTCGTACCAACCTCGAGGCGCGCGGCGGAAAATCAGGGAACACCGTCTTCGGAGATCGACAAATTGCCGAAGACAAGGGGGCTCCCCAATTAAGAAGCGCCCCTGCCGCGAGAACCCCTGCGATAGGCCCGAGCGTCGCACCGTCGGAATTAGATGAGGGAGTAGGGGGACGCCCCACTTCCGCGTTCCCGAGCCGACGCGAAGTAGGTCACTGTGCCACAGGACATTGCCGAGTTAAGTCGTCCTTTAACCATTGCTTAACCATAAAGTATTTTGCACTGCCGTACCGAGAGCTATCCTGCGATTGCCGATTTGGTAAGTGCCGGTCAGGTTTTGCGGTATAAATTGTGAACAGTTCGTGTTGGCTCGGGGCGTGTTCGCGGATCACACTTTCGCGTCGTATTCACGCGTCCGTCTGCGTAGCCGGGAAACGTGGAAAAGTGCACGCGGCGCGTCGAGACGGCCGTGAAAAGCCACGTTGCCGAGAACCTTCCATCCGGAGGAAGGCGGAACGTGCCGAATTTAGAAAATTAGCGTTCATCCTCGGTGCCGCCCACGGTGGGACGACGCGACGTGCCCGATCGTTTTTCTCTCACCTCTCGTACTTTGCCGCGTCCTCTGGCCAGTCGCCGATTATTGCCGCGTATAACATCGGAGCTCGGTAGATTCGTGCCGTTAAGGCTTGTAATATCCTCGCGGAATCTTGTGACTACCGAGCTCGACGCGCGAACGAGAAAATTCCACGCGAGGACAACGCGCGCGCGACCGACCACCTGCCGCGAATTTTGTAAGCCGCGCGTGGCAAATTCTGACCGCTGCCGGCTCCTGCCGACGGTACAAGACCGGTCCAATAAAGACCTTATTGCCGAAAACGTTGTATTAATTTTTCCGTGAGAAACGTCCCTGCCGCGGGGGATGCCCCGTCCTTTCCTTTCGTAGAACCCTCGGCCTGTTCGCGAGCTATTTCAGGTGTTCGCGTAGTCTCCGTCGCTTCGGAAACCGCCCTCTCGATTCATCAAGTGTTCGCGTTGTTCTAGTGGCACGTTCCCGTGCCTGGCGCCCGAATTGTATCGTAAAATCGTGCAAAGAAGCGAGCGAATTTCGAAGCGGCGACGGACTATTTGTCGCGGGCGGACCACGTGTCGCGCGGCCGCGCGTGGCCCGGCTGTAAAGCCTATCAAAGACCCGTAGTCGCTCTGTTTTTCGGCCACGAAAAATAGACGGCGTGACAATGTATGGAATTGACGCAAAAACATCGAATTCTCATGCAGGAACGCCTAACAATCGAGTTCATGCAAGCGACGACGAATGTTCGTGTACAAGTTACTTTCTGTTCCAGAATGAAGATTCGAATGCGAAAACGAGGCATCTGCATCGAAATGTATGGAATTGACGCAAAAACATCGAATTCTCATGCAGGAACGCGTAACAATCGAGTTCATGCAAGCGACGACGAATGTTCGTGTACAAGTTCTTTTCTGTTCGAGAATGATGACTCGCGTGCAAAAACGATGCATCTGCATCGAAACGTACAGAATTGACACAGAAACATCTAATTAGCATGCAGGAACGCGTTACAATCGATTTCACGCAAGCGACGACGAATGTTCGTGTACAAGTTCTTTTCTGTTCGAGAATGATGATTCGCGTGACAAAACGATGCATCCGCATCGAAATGTATGGAATTAACACAGAAACATCGAGTTTGCAGGTAGGACCGCGTTACAATCGATTTCATGTAAGCGACGACGAATGTACGTGTAGAAGTAATTTTCTGTTCTGGAATGATCATTCGCAAGCAAAATCGCTGCATCCTCATCGAAACGTATGGAATTCACACAGAAACATCGAGTTTGCATGCAGGAAAGCGTCACAATCGATTTCATGGAAGCGACGACGATTGTACGTGTACAAGTTATTTTCTGTTCCTCAATGAAGATTCGCGTGCAAAAACGATGCATTTGCATCGAAACGTACAGAATTGACACAGAAACATCTAATTAGCATGCAGGAACGCGTTATAACCGATTTCACGCAAGCAACGACGAATGTTCGTGTACAAGTTATTTTACGTTCCAGAATGAAGATCCGCGTGCAAAAAGGATGCATCCGCATCTAAATGTATGGAATTGACGCAAAAACATCGAATTCTCATGCAGGAACGCGTAACAATCGAGTTCATGCAAGCGACGACGAGCTCTCGTGTACAAGTTATTTTCTGTTCCAGAATGATGATTCGAATGCGAAAAGGAGGCATCCGCATCGAAATGTATGGAATTGACACAGAAACATCGAGTTTGCATGTAGGACCGCGTTACAATCGATTACATGCAAGCGACGACGAATGTACGTGTAGAAGTAATTTTCTGTTCTGGAATGATCATTCGCAAGCGAAATCGCTGCATCCTCATCGAAACGTATGGAACTCACACAGAAACATCGGGTTTGCAGGTATTACCGCGTTACAATCGATTTCATGGAAGCGACGACGAATGTACGTGTAGAAGTAATTTTCTGTTCTGGAATGATCATTCGCAAGCAAAATCGCTGCATCCTCATCGAAACGTATGGAATTCATACAGAAACATCGAATGTGCATGCAGAAACGCGTTGTAATCGAGTTCATGCAAGCGCCGGCGAATGTTCGTGTACAAGTTACTTTATGATCCAAAATGAAGATCCGCGTGCAAAAACGATGCATCTGCATCGAAACGTACAGAATTGACACAGAAACATCTAATTAGCATGCAGGAACGCGTTACAATCGATTTCACGCAAGCGACGACGAATGTTCGTGTACAAGTTCTTTTCTGTTCGAGAATGATGATTCGCGTGACAAAACGATGCATCCGCATCGAAATGTATGGAATTAACACAGAAACATCGAGTTTGCAGGTAGGACCGCGTTACAATCGATTTCATGTAAGCGACGACGAATGTACGTGTAGAAGTAATTTTCTGTTCTGGAATGATCATTCGCAAGCAAAATCGCTGCATCCTCATCGAAACGTATGGAATTCACACAGAAACATCGAGTTTGCATGCAGGAAAGCGTCACAATCGATTTCATGGAAGCGACGACGATTGTACGTGTACAAGTTATTTTCTGTTCCTCAATGAAGATTCGCGTGCAAAAACGATGCATTTGCATCGAAACGTACAGAATTGACACAGAAACATCTAATTAGCATGCAGGAACGCGTTATAACCGATTTCACGCAAGCAACGACGAATGTTCGTGTACAAGTTATTTTACGTTCCAGAATGAAGATCCGCGTGCAAAAAGGATGCATCCGCATCTAAATGTATGGAATTGACGCAAAAACATCGAATTCTCATGCAGGAACGCGTAACAATCGAGTTCATGCAAGCGACGACGAGCTCTCGTGTACAAGTTATTTTCTGTTCCAGAATGATGATTCGAATGCGAAAAGGAGGCATCCGCATCGAAATGTATGGAATTGACACAGAAACATCGAGTTTGCATGTAGGACCGCGTTACAATCGATTACATGCAAGCGACGACGAATGTACGTGTAGAAGTAATTTTCTGTTCTGGAATGATCATTCGCAAGCGAAATCGCTGCATCCTCATCGAAACGTATGGAACTCACACAGAAACATCGGGTTTGCAGGTATTACCGCGTTACAATCGATTTCATGGAAGCGACGACGAATGTACGTGTAGAAGTAATTTTCTGTTCTGGAATGATCATTCGCAAGCAAAATCGCTGCATCCTCATCGAAACGTATGGAATTCATACAGAAACATCGAATGTGCATGCAGAAACGCGTTGTAATCGAGTTCATGCAAGCGCCGGCGAATGTTCGTGTACAAGTTACTTTATGATCCAAAATGAAGATCCGCGTGCAAAAAGGATGCATCCGCATCGAAATGTATGGAATTGACGCAAAAACATCGAATTCTCATGCAGGAACGCATAACAATCGATTTCGTGAAAGCGACGACAATTGCACGTGTACAAGTTATTTCCTGTTCCACAATGAAGATTCGAATGCGAAAACGAGGCATCTGCATCGAAACGTATGGAATTGACGCAGAAACGCGTTACAATCGAGTTCATGCAAGCGTCGACGAATGTTCGTGTACAAGTTACTTTATGATCCAAAATGAAGATCCGCGTGCAAAAAGGATGCATCCGCATCGAAATGTATGGAATTGACGCAGAAACATCGAATTCTCATGCAGGAACGCGTAACAATCGATTTCATGGAAGCGACGACGATTGTACGTGTACAAGTTATTTTCTGTTCCAGAATGATGATTCGAATGCGAAAAGGAGGCATCTGCATCGAAACGTATGGAATTGACGCAGAAACGCGTTACAATCGAGTTCATGCAAGCGTCGACGAATGTTCGTGTACAAGTTACTTTATGATCCAAATGAAGATCCGCGTGCAAAAAGGATGCTTCCGCATCGAAATGTATGGAATTGACGCAGAAACATCGAAATTGCATGCAGGGACGCGTAACAATCCACTTCATGCAATCGACGACGAATGTTCGAGTACAAGTTATTTTCTGTTCCAGAATGATGATCCGCGTGTAAAAAGGATGCATCCGCATCGAAATGTATGGAATTGACACAGAAATAACGAGTTTGCAGGTAGGACCGCGTTACAATCGATTTCATGCAAGCGACAACGAATGTACGTGTAGAAGTAATTTTCTGTTCTGGAATGATCATTCGCAACCAAAATCGCTGCATCCTCATCGAAACGTATGGAATTCACACAGAAACATCGAGTTTGCATGCAGGAAAGCGTCACAATCGATTTCATGCAAGCGACAACGAATGTTCGTGTACAAGTTACTTTCTGTTCCAGAATGAAGATTCGAATGCGAAAACGAGGCATCTGCATCGAAACGTATGGAATTGACCCAGAAACACGTTACAATCGAGTTCATGCAAGCGGCGACCAATGTTCGTGTACAAGTTACTTTATGTTCCAAAATGAAGTTCCACGTGCAAAAAGGATGCATCCGCATCGAAATGTATGGAATTGACGCGGAAACATCGAAATTGCATGCAGGGACCCGTAACAATCCACTTCATGCAATCGACGACTAATGTATGCGAACAAGTTATATTCTGTTCCGAAATGGTCTTTTACGTGAAAATAGCTACATCTGCATCGAAACGTATGGAATTGACGCAAAAACATCGAATTCTCATGCAGGAACGCGTAACAATCGAGTTCATGAAAGCGACGACGATTGTACGTGTACAAGTTATTTTCTGTTCCAGAATGATGATTGGAATGCGAAAAGGAGGCATCTGCATCGAAACGTATGGAATTGACGCAGAAACGCGTTACAATCGATTTCATGCAAGCGACGACGAATGTACGTGTAGAAGTAATTTTCTGTTCTGGAATGATCATTCGCAAGCAAAATCGCTGCATCCTCATCGAAACGTATGGAATTCACACAGAAACATCGAGTTTGCATGCAGGAAAGCGTCACAATCGATTTCATGGAAGCGACGACGATTGTACGTGTACAAGTTATTTTCTGTTCCTCAATGAAGATTCGCGTGCAAAAACGATGCATTTGCATCGAAACGTACAGAATTGACACAGAAACATCTAATTAGCATGCAGGAACGCGTTATAACCGATTTCACGCAAGCGACGACGAATGTTCGTGTACAAGTTATTTTACGTTCCAGAATGAAGATGCGCGTGCAAAAAGGATGCATCCGCATCTAAATGTATGGAATTGACGCAAAAACATCGAATTCTCATGCAGGAACGCGTAACAATCGAGTTCATGCAAGCGACGACGAGCTCTCGTGTACAAGTTATTTTCTGTTCCAGAATGATGATTCGAATGCGAAAAGGAGGCATCCGCATCGAAATGTATGGAATTGACACAGAAACATCGAGTTTGCAGGTAGGACCGCGTTACAATCGATTACATGCAAGCGACGACGAATGTACGTGTAGAAGTAATTTTCTGTTCTGGAATGATCATTCGCAAGCGAAATCGCTGCATCCTCATCGAAACGTATGGAACTCACACAGAATCATCGGGTTTGCAGGTATTACCGCGTTACAATCGATTTCATGGAAGCGACGACGAATGTACGTGTAGAAGTAATTTTCTGTTCTGGAATGATCATTCGCAAGCAAAATCGCTGCATCCTCATCGAAACGTATGGAATTCATACAGAAACATCGAATGTGCATGCAGAAACGCGTTATAATCGAGTTCATGCAAGCGCCGACGAATGTTCGTGTACAAGTTACTTTATGATCCAAAATGAAGATCCGCGTGCAAAAAGGATGCATCCGCATCGAAATGTATGGAATTGACGCAAAAACATCGAATTCTCATGCAGGAACGCATAACAATCGATTTCGTGAAAGCGACGACAATTGCACGTGTACAAGTTATTTCCTGTTCCACAATGAAGATTCGAATGCGAAAACGAGGCATCTGCATCTAAACGTATGGAATTGACGCAGAAACGCGTTACAATCGAGTTCATGCAAGCGTCGACGAATGTTCGTGTACAAGTTACTTTATGATCCAAAATGAAGATCCGCGTGCAAAAAGGATGCATCCGCATCGAAACGTATGGAATTCACACAGAAACATCGAATTCTCATGCAGGAACGCGTAACAATCGATTTCATGGAAGCGACGACGATTGTACGTGTACAAGTTATTTTCTGTTCCAGAATGATGATTCGAATGCGAAAAGGAGGCATCTGCATCGAAACGTATGGAATTGACGCAGAAACGCGTTACAATCGAGTTCATGCAAGCGTCGACGAATGTTCGTGTACAAGTTACTTTATGATCCAAATGAAGATCCGCGTGCAAAAAGGATGCATCCGCATCGAAATGTATGGAATTGACACAGAAACATCGAAATTGCATGCAGGGACGCGTAACAATCGATTTCATGCAAGCGACAACGAATGTACGTGTAGAAGTAATTTTCTGTTCTGGAATGATCATTCGAATGCGAAAAGGAGGCATCTGCATCGAAACGTATGGAATTGACGCAGAAACGCGTTACAATCGAGTTCATGCAAGCGTCGACGAATGTTCGTGTACAAGTTACTTTATGATCCAAATGAAGATCCGCGTGCAAAAAGGATGCATCCGCATCGAAATGTATGGAATTGACGCAGAAACATCGAAATTGCATGCAAGGACTCGTAACAATCGATTTCATGCAAGCGACAACGAATGTACGTGTAGAAGTAATTTTCTGTTCTGGAATGATCATTCGCAACCAAAATCGCTGCATCCTCATCGAAACGTATGGAATTCACACAGAAACATCGAGTTTGCATGCAGGAAAGCGTCACAATCGATTTCATGCAAGCGACAACGAATGTTCGTGTACAAGTTACTTTCTGTTCCAGAATGAAGATTCGAATGCGAAAACGAGGCATCTGCATCGAAACGTATGGAATTGACCCAGAAACACGTTACAATCGAGTTCATGCAAGCGGCGACCAATGTTCGTGTACAAGTTACTTTATGTTCCAAAATGAAGTTCCACGTGCAAAAAGGATGCATCCGCATCGAAATGTATGGAATTGACGCGGAAACATCGAAATTGCATGCAGGGACCCGTAACAATCCACTTCATGCAATCGACGACTAATGTATGCGAACAAGTTATATTCTGTTCCGAAATGGTCTTTTACGTGAAAATAGCTACATCTGCATCGAAACGTATGGAATTGACGCAAAAACATCGAATTCTCATGCAGGAACGCGTAACAATCGAGTTCATGAAAGCGACGACGATTGTACCTGTACAAGTTATTTTCTGTTCCAGAATGATGATTGGAATGCGAAAAGGAGGCATCTGCATCGAAACGTATGGAATTGACGCAGAAACGCGTTACAATCGATTTCATGCAAGCGACGACGAATGTACGTGTACAAGTTCTTTTCTGTTCGAGAATGATGATTCGCGTGCAAAAGCGATGCATCCGCATCGAAATGTATGGAATTGACACAGAAACATCGAGTTTGCAGGTAGGACCGCGTTACAATCGATTTCATGCAAGCGGCGACGAATGTACGCGTAGAAGTAATTTTCATTTCTGGAATGATCATTCGCAAGCAAAATCGCTGCATCCTCATCGAAACGTATGGAATTCACACAGAAAAATCGAGTTTGCATGCAGGAAAGCGTCACAATCGATTTCATGGAAGCGACGACGATTGTACGTGTACAAGTTATTTTCTGTTCCTCAATGAAGATTCGCGTGCAAAAACGATGCATCTGCATCGAAACGTACAGAATTGACACAGAAACATCTAATTAGCATGCAGGAACGCGTTATAATCGATTTCACGCAAGCGACGACGAATGTTCGTGTACAAGTTATTTTACGTTCCAGAATGAAGATCCGCGTGCAAAAAGGATGCATTCGCATCTAAATGTATGGAATTGACGGAAAAACATCGAATTCTCATGCAGGAACGCGTAACATTCGAGTTCATGCAAGCGACGACGAATGTTCGTGTACAAGTTATTTTCTGTTCCTCAATGAAGATTCGCGTGCCAAAACGATGCATCTGCATCGAAACGTACAGAATTGACACAGAAACATCTAATTAGCATGCAGGAACGCGTTATAATCGATTTCACGCAAACGACGACGAATGTTCGTGTACAAGTTATTTTACGTTCCAGAATGAAGATCCGCGTGCAAAAAGGATGCATCCGCATCTAAATGTATGGAATTGACGCAAAAACATCGAATTCTCATGCAGGAACGCGTAACAATCGAGTTCATGCAAGCGACGACGAATGTTCGTGTACAAGTTCTTTTCTGTTCCTCAATGAAGATTCGCGTGCAAAAACGATGCATCTGCATCGAAACGTACAGAATTGACACAGAAACATCTAATTAGCATGCAGGAACGCGTTATAATCGATTTCACGCAAGCGACGACGAATGTTCGTGTACAAGTTATTTTACGTTCCAGAATGAAGATCCGC
Source organism: Lasioglossum villosulum (assembly GCA_963971365.1). Taxonomy (NCBI): domain Eukaryota; kingdom Metazoa; phylum Arthropoda; class Insecta; order Hymenoptera; family Halictidae; genus Lasioglossum; species Lasioglossum villosulum. The sequence continues at coordinate 13,267,743 of OZ020502.1, read as the reverse complement.
GTGCAAAAAGGATGCATCCGCATCTAAATGTATGGAATTGACGCAAAAACATCGAATTCTCATGCAGGAACGCGTAACAATCGAGTTCATGCAAGCGACGACGAATGTTCGTGTACAAGTTATTTCCTGTTCCACAAAGAAGATTCGAATGCGAAAACGAGGCATCTGCATCGAAACGTATGGAATTGACCCAGAAACGCGTTACAATCGAGTTCATGCAAGCGTCGACGAATGTTCGTGTACAAGTTACTTTATGTTCCAAAATGAAAATCCGCGTGCAAAAAGGATGCATCCGCATCGAAATGTATGGAATTGACGCAGAAACATCGAAATTGCATGCAGGGACGCGTAACAATCCACTTCATGCAATCGACGACTAATGTATGCGGACAAGTTATATTCTGTTCCGAAATGTTCTTTTACGTGAAAATAGCTACATCCTCATCGAAACGTATGGAATTCACACAGAAACATCGAGTTTGCATGCAGGAAAGCGTCACAATCGATTTCATGGAAGCGACGACGATTGTACGTGTACAAGTTATTTTCTGTTCCTCAATGAAGATTCGCGTGCAAAAACGATGCATCTGCATCGAAACGTACAGAATTGACACAGAAACATCTAATTAGCATGCAGGAACGCGTTATAATCGATTTCACGCAAGCGACGACGAATGTTCGTGTACAAGTTATTTTACGTTCCAGAATGAAGATCCGCGTACAAAAAGGATGCATCCGCATCTAAATGTATGGAATTGACGGAAAAACATCGAATTCTCATGCAGGAACGCATAACAATCGATTTCGTGAAAGCGACGACAATTGCACGTGTACAAGTTATTTCCTGTTCCACAATGAAGATTCGAATGCGAAAACGAGGCATCTGCATCGAAACGTATGGAATTGACGCAGGAACGCGTTACAATCGAGTTCATGCAAGCGTCGACGAATGTTCGTGTACAAGTTATTTTATTTTCCAGAATGAAGATTCGCGTGCAGAAACGATACATCCGCATCGAAATGTATGGAATTGACGCAAAAACATCGAATTCTCATGCAGGAACGCGTAACAATCGATTTCATGGAAGCGACGACGATTGTACGTGTACAAGTTATTTTCTGTTCCAGAATGATGATTCGAATGCGAAAAGGAGGCATCTGCATCGAAACGTATGGAATTGACGCAGAAACGCGTTACAATCGAGTTCATGCAAGCGTCGACGAATGTTCGTGTACAAGTTACTTTATGATCCAAATGAAGATCCGCGTGCAAAAAGGATGCATCCGCATCGAAATGTATGGAATTGACGCAGAAACATCGAAATTGCATGCAGGAACGCGTAACAATCGATTTCATGGAAGCGACGACGATTGTACGTGTACAAGTTATTTTCTGTTCCAGAATGATGATTCGAATGCGAAAAGGAGGCATCTGCATCGAAACGTATGGAATTGACGCAGAAACGCGTTACAATCGAGTTCATGCAAGCGTCGACGAATGTTCGTGTACAAGTTACTTTATGATCCAAATGAAGATCCGCGTGCAAAAAGGATGCATCCGCATCGAAATGTATGGAATTGACGCAGAAACATCGAAATTGCATGCAGGGACTCGTAACAATCGATTTCATGCAAGCGACAACGAATGTACGTGTAGAAGTAATTTTCTGTTCTGGAATGATCATTCGCAACCAAAATCGCTGCATCCTCATCGAAACGTATGGAATTCACACAGAAACATCGAGTTTGCATGCAGGAAAGCGTCACAATCGATTTCATGCAAGCGACAACGAATGTTCGTGTACAAGTTACTTTCTGTTCCAGAATGAAGATTCGAATGCGAAAACGAGGCATCTGCATCGAAACGTATGGAATTGACCCAGAAACACGTTACAATCGAGTTCATGCAAGCGGCGACCAATGTTCGTGTACAAGTTACTTTATGTTCCAAAATGAAGTTCCACGTGTAAAAAGGATGCATCCGCATCGAAATGTATGGAATTGACGCGGAAACATCGAAATTGCATGCAGGGACCCGTAACAATCCACTTCATGCAATCGACGACTAATGTATGCGGACAAGTTATATTCTGTTCCGAAATGTTCTTTTACGTGAAAATAGCTACATCCTCATCGAAACGTATGGAATTCACACAGAAACATCGAATTCTCATGCAGGAACGCGTAACAATCGAGTTCATGAAAGCGACGACGATTGTACCTGTACAAGTTATTTTCTGTTCCAGAATGATGATTGGAATGCGAAAAGGAGGCATCTGCATCGAAATGTATGGAATTGACACAGAAACATCGAGTTTGCAGGTAGGACCGCGTTACAATCGATTTCATGCAAGCGGCGACGAATGTACGCGTAGAAGTAATTTTCATTTCTGGAATGATCATTCGCAAGCAAAATCGCTGCATCCTCATCGAAACGTATGGAATTCACACAGAAAAATCGAGTTTGCATGCAGGAAAGCGTCACAATCGATTTCATGGAAGCGACGACGATTGTACGTGTACAAGTTATTTTCTGTTCCTCAATGAAGATTCGCGTGCAAAAACGATGCATCTGCATCGAAACGTACAGAATTGACACAGAAACATCTAATTAGCATGCAGGAACGCGTTATAATCGATTTCACGCAAGCGACGACGAATGTTCGTGTACAAGTTATTTTACGTTCCAGAATGAAGATCCGCGTACAAAAAGGATGCATCCGCATCTAAATGTATGGAATTGACGGAAAAACATCGAATTCTCATGCAGGAACGCATAACAATCGATTTCGTGAAAGCGACGACAATTGCACGTGTACAAGTTATTTCCTGTTCCACAATGAAGATTCGAATGCGAAAACGAGGCATCTGCATCGAAACGTATGGAATTGACGCAGGAACGCGTTACAATCGAGTTCATGCAAGCGTCGACGAATGTTCGTGTACAAGTTATTTTATTTTCCAGAATGAAGATTCGCGTGCAGAAACGATACATCCGCATCGAAATGTATGGAATTGACGCAAAAACATCGAATTCTCATGCAGGAACGCGTAACAATCGATTTCATGGAAGCGACGACGATTGTACGTGTACAAGTTATTTTCTGTTCCAGAATGATGATTCGAATGCGAAAAGGAGGCATCTGCATCGAAACGTATGGAATTGACGCAGAAACGCGTTACAATCGAGTTCATGCAAGCGTCGACGAATGTTCGTGTACAAGTTACTTTATGATCCAAATGAAGATCCGCGTGCAAAAAGGATGCATCCGCATCGAAATGTATGGAATTGACGCAGAAACATCGAAATTGCATGCAGGGACGCGTAACAATCGATTTCATGCAAGCGACAACGAATGTACGTGTAGAAGTAATTTTCTGTTCTGGAATGATCATTCGAATGCGAAAAGGAGGCATCTGCATCGAAACGTATGGAATTGACGCAGAAACGCGTTACAATCGAGTTCATGCAAGCGTCGACGAATGTTCGTGTACAAGTTACTTTATGATCCAAATGAAGATCCGCGTGCAAAAAGGATGCATCCGCATCGAAATGTATGGAATTGACGCAGAAACATCGAAATTGCATGCAGGGACTCGTAACAATCGATTTCATGCAAGCGACAACGAATGTACGTGTAGAAGTAATTTTCTGTTCTGGAATGATCATTCGCAACCAAAATCGCTGCATCCTCATCGAAACGTATGGAATTCACACAGAAACATCGAGTTTGCATGCAGGAAAGCGTCACAATCGATTTCATGCAAGCGACAACGAATGTTCGTGTACAAGTTACTTTCTGTTCCAGAATGAAGATTCGAATGCGAAAACGAGGCATCTGCATCGAAACGTATGGAATTGACCCAGAAACACGTTACAATCGAGTTCATGCAAGCGGCGACCAATGTTCGTGTACAAGTTACTTTATGTTCCAAAATGAAGTTCCACGTGTAAAAAGGATGCATCCGCATCGAAATGTATGGAATTGACGCGGAAACATCGAAATTGCATGCAGGGACCCGTAACAATCCACTTCATGCAATCGACGACTAATGTATGCGAACAAGTTATATTCTGTTCCGAAATGGTCTTTTACGTGAAAATAGCTACATCTGCATCGAAACGTATGGAATTGACGCAAAAACATCGAATTCTCATGCAGGAACGCGTAACAATCGAGTTCATGAAAGCGACGACGATTGTACCTGTACAAGTTATTTTCTGTTCCAGAATGATGATTGGAATGCGAAAAGGAGGCATCTGCATCGAAATGTATGGAATTGACACAGAAACATCGAGTTTGCAGGTAGGACCGCGTTACAATCGATTTCATGCAAGCGGCGACGAATGTACGCGTAGAAGTAATTTTCATTTCTGGAATGATCATTCGCAAGCAAAATCGCTGCATCCTCATCGAAACGTATGGAATTCACACAGAAAAATCGAGTTTGCATGCAGGAAAGCGTCACAATCGATTTCATGGAAGCGACGACGATTGTACGTGTACAAGTTATTTTCTGTTCCTCAATGAAGATTCGCGTGCAAAAACGATGCATCTGCATCGAAACGTACAGAATTGACACAGAAACATCTAATTAGCATGCAGGAACGCGTTATAATCGATTTCACGCAAGCGACGACGAATGTTCGTGTACAAGTTATTTTACGTTCCAGAATGAAGATCCGCGTGCAAAAAGGATGCATTCGCATCTAAATGTATGGAATTGACGGAAAAACATCGAATTCTCATGCAGGGACGCGTAACAATCCACTTCATGCAATCGACGACGAATGTTCGAGTACAAGTTATTTTCTGTTCCAGAATGATGATCCGCGTGTAAAAAGGATGCATCCGCATCGAAATGTATGGAATTGACACAGAAATAACGAGTTTGCAGGTAGGACCGCGTTACAATCGATTTCATGCAAGCGACAACGAATGTACGTGTAGAAGTAATTTTCTGTTCTGGAATGATCATTCGCAACCAAAATCGCTGCATCCTCATCGAAACGTATGGAATTCACACAGAAACATCGAGTTTGCATGCAGGAAAGCGTCACAATCGATTTCATGCAAGCGACAACGAATGTTCGTGTACAAGTTACTTTCTGTTCCAGAATGAAGATTCGAATGCGAAAACGAGGCATCTGCATCGAAACGTATGGAATTGACCCAGAAACACGTTACAATCGAGTTCATGCAAGCGGCGACCAATGTTCGTGTACAAGTTACTTTATGTTCCAAAATGAAGTTCCACGTGCAAAAAGGATGCATCCGCATCGAAATGTATGGAATTGACGCGGAAACATCGAAATTGCATGCAGGGACCCGTAACAATCCACTTCATGCAATCGACGACTAATGTATGCGAACAAGTTATATTCTGTTCCGAAATGGTCTTTTACGTGAAAATAGCTACATCTGCATCGAAACGTATGGAATTGACGCAAAAACATCGAATTCTCATGCAGGAACGCGTAACAATCGAGTTCATGAAAGCGACGACGATTGTACGTGTACAAGTTATTTTCTGTTCCAGAATGATGATTGGAATGCGAAAAGGAGGCATCTGCATCGAAACGTATGGAATTGACGCAGAAACGCGTTACAATCGATTTCATGCAAGCGACGACGAATGTACGTGTAGAAGTAATTTTCTGTTCTGGAATGATCATTCGCAAGCAAAATCGCTGGATCCTCATCGAAACGTATGGAATTCACACAAAAACATCGAGCTTGCATGCAGGAAAGCGTCACAATCGATTTCACGGAAGCGACGACGATTGTACGTGTACAAGTTATTTTCTGTTCCAGAATGATGATCCGCGTGCAAAAAGGATGCATCCGCATCGAAATGTATGGAATTGACACAGAAATAACGAGTTTGCAGGTAGGACCGCGTTACAATCGATTTCATGCAAGCGGCAACGAATGTTCGTGTACAAGTTATTTTCTGTTCCAGAATGAAGATTCGCGTGCAGAAACGATACATCCGCATCGAAATGTATGGAATTGACGCAAAAACATCGAATTCTCATGCAGGAACGCATAACAATGGAGTTCATGCAAGCGACGACGAATGTTCGTGTACAAGTTCTTTTCTGTTCGAGAATGATGATTCGCGTGACAAAACGATGCATCCGCATCGAAATGTATGGAATTGACACAGAAACATCGAGTTTGCAGGTAGGACCGCGTTACAATCGATTTCATGCAAGCGACGACGAATGTACGCGTAGAAGTAATTTTTATTTCTGGAATGATCATTCGCAAGCAAAATCGCTGCATCCTCATCGAAACGTATGGAATTCATACAGAAACATCGAATGTGCATGCAGGAACGCGTTATAATCGAGTTCATGCAAGCGCCGACGACCTCTCGTGTACAAGTTATTTTCTGTTCCAGCATGATGATTCGAATGCGAAAAGGAAGCATCTGCATCGAAACGTATGGAATTGACGCAGAAACGCGTTACAATCGAGTTCATGCAAGCGTCGACGAATGGTCGTGTACAAGTTACTTTATGATCCAAAATGAAGATCCGCGTGCAAAAAGGATGCATCCGCATCGAAATGTATGGAATTGACGCAAAAACATCGAATTCTCATGCAGGAACAATCGATTTCGTGAAAGCGACGACAATTGCACGTGTACAAGTTATTTCCTGTTCCACAATGAAGATTCGAATGCGAAAACGAGGCATCTGCATCGAAACGTATGGAATTGACGCAGAAACGCGTTACAATCGAGTTCATGCAAGCGTCGACGAATGTTCGTGTACAAGTTACTTTATGATCCAAATGAAGATCCGCGTGCAAAAAGGATGCATCCGCATCGAAATGTATGGAATTGAGTAGTATGTCTAGGCCGGTTCTAGCACACCACTTATCATTGTAGGCAGATTCCTACCTTACCGGCAGTTTACCTTATAGCGCGACTTTGTGTGGGAGGGGGAGGGGGGAATTAGCTTATAACAGAACCAAATTTTGCGGGTGGAGGATGGGGGGGAATTACCTTATAGAACGATCATATTTTTGAGGGGGAGGGGGGTATCAAACTGCAGCGTCAGCTTTTTGGGGTAACCTTGAACGTCAGCTTTATTTTTGGGGGGGGGGAGGGGGAGGGGGGAGGGGGGTATCAAACTGCAGCGTCAGCTTTTTGAGTTTCTCGCACGTGCAAAACTGCAGCGTCAGCTTTTTGGGTAACCTTGAACGTCAGCTTTATTTTTGTGGGGGAGGGGGGTATCAAACTGCAGCGTCAGGTTTTTGGGTAACCGCGGGGGAGGGGGGGGGTATCTCGCACGTGCAAAACTGCAGCGTCAGCTTTTTGGGGGTAACCTTGAACGTCAGCTTTATTTTTGCGGGGGAGGGGGGTATAAAACTGCAGCGTTAGCTTTTGGGTAACCTTGAACGTGTTCGAACGTGTGATGAGTCATGCGTGATGAGTCATGAGTCATGACTCATCATCGCGGTATTCAGAGGTATGTAATTTGATATCCCTTCGCACGTGCAAAACTGGAACGTCAGGTTTTTGGGTAACCTTCAACGTCAGCTTTTTGAGTATCTCGCACATGCAAAACTGCAGCGTCAGGCTTTCGAGTAAACTTGAACGTGTGATGAGTCATGACTCGTCACCGAGGTATGTAATATGATACCTCTAATCAAGGGCAGTTTCCTTGGATAAATAGGACGCGATGGGCCGCGAATGTCAACATACGCGAACGTTCCATCGTTGTCGTGTTAAAGTTATTCTATACCGTGTGTTAACAACCGTTCGATAGCAAGATGATCGAAACGTGTAAAAAAATGTTGAAGTGTTTGACACGCATGTCAATGTTGGTGAAAACCATGGACGAGTATCGCGAATGGCATCGCTCGTACATCGAGTCTCTGCAGTGTTGCGTCAATTATCTATCCCATGCAAAGGATGAATTGTCAGTAGGCCAGAAATTTAGTTTAACATCGACTATGTGTCGTATGAAAACTTTGAACGTTTCGTTGAATCAACGTGTTTCCTCGTCGCGCGTCGGTAGTGGTTTATACGATCGCCGGGGTGCGAGAGCCTCGACGCTTCGTTGGGAAAATGTCGAGTCGGCTTTTAAAAATCGCATATCGACCGGCATCGTTATCAACGTTGAGCATATCGACCCGAAACAATTTCTACAGCACGCGAAACGAATGGTCACAGGACGCGTTACGGAATTTTTAAACGCACATTCATCGTTGAAAGCTAGCGTAACGTTGGAGGCAGAATTCATGCAGCGCGCCAACGAGGTTTCCGTGAAAAGTTTCGGCACGCGGAACGTTGCATTGTTTCGGACGAGCAATCTGCGACAGTGGTACCAGAAAGACGTTATGCCTACCATTTTGACATCGTTGGAGGAGTTTCAAGAGCGAGACAGCGGGTGGGCGCTGTCGAAGATACTGCATTTAATCGTGAACTGTAGCAAATACCAGCCATTGCAAGCCGGCTGCCCCGTTGCAATCGACGTGCCTCGAGCGATACAGCTGAAAAGAGCGATCGTGAACATAAACAGCAACGATGACGCATGCTTTTATTGGGCGGTCGTGGCAAGTCTCTACCCGGTTGATAGAAATCCGTCGCGTTTGTCGGCGTATCCACACTACAAAGACGTGCTTCCAAAAACCGAAGGTTTCCAACTGCCTATGTCGTTCAAAGATATCCGAAAATTTGAACGAGAAAACGACGTTTCCGTGAACGTGTTCGAATGGGTGCGCAAGAAATGCGTAACGCTTCATTTGACAGAGAAGAAACGGGAGGGAAGACACGCCAACTTGCTGTTTCTACAGAATGCCGCAAAGACGCATGGCCATTTCGCGTGTATACGAAATTTGTCACGATTGGTTTCGTCACAGCTTAGCAAGCGGAATCATCAACAGTATATCTGTGATCGGTAAGTTGCACGTTTTATTATTTTTTAAATTGTTTGAAGCAAAAAGACATAATTTTTCCCTTCCCACAGGTGCTTGCAATATTTTCGCACGCAGGAGAGATTAAACGTTCATACAGCCGACTGTGAACGGATGAACGATTGCGCTTTGATGCTTCCCATATCAGAAGAAGACAAGTGGCTGAGGTTTAAGAACTACGCGAACAAAGAACAGGCGCCGTTTGTTATCTATGCTGACTTGGAATGCCTGCTGCTGCCGGGGGAACAGGACGGACAAGGCCGTGCGGCACGCGTACAGTATCAGCATCACCACGCGTTTAGCATAGGATACTACTTGCATTGCCGCTATGACGAATCGTTGTGCGAGTATCAGGTTTACCGCGATAAAGAGGGATGCGCCGCGTGGTTCGCGAACAGGTTGTACGAACTCAGTCGTAAATTACAGCCGATATTCGATAAAACGGTACCGATGAATCCGCTAACCGAATCGGAAAAGTTAAATTTTCGTACGGCAACACATTGTCACATCTGCGAGGAACCGTTCGACACTTCCGATGTGACGAGGGTGCACGATCATTGTCATTTCACGGGCACGTATCGCGGTCCGGCGCACAACGGTTGTAATTTAGGCTATCAATCTTCATACGTGATACCGGTAGTTTTTCATAATTTATCACGCTACGATGCACATTTCATCATCAAAGAATTAGCAAACTCGTTCGAGGGACGAATAGATGTGTTGCCATTGACGAAAGAGAAGTATATCTCTTTCACAAAAACCGTTCATATCGAGGGTGAAGAGCGTAAACATGCAAAATTGTTGAAATTTCGCTTCATCGATTCGTTCAAGTTCTTGAACTCGAGTCTGGACAAGCTGTCGTCGTACTTGGACGAAAGTAAATTACGCATCGTACGAGGTGAATTTGCACATCTTTCCCACGATGATTTCAAATTATTGACCAGAAAAGGTGTTTTCCCATACGATTATCTGACGTCGTACGACAAATTAAACGATACAAGTTTACCACCGCGCGAAGCATTTTACAATCGGTTGAATGGCAGCGAGATATCCGACGTCGATTACCTTCACGCGAATACGGTTTGGTCGCGTTTCGCCATACAAACGCTTGGACAGTACAGCGATTTGTACTTAAAATTGGATGTTCTGTTGTTGGCGGATGTTTTTGAAAATTTTCGCGATGACTGTCTCGAGAATTACAAGCTCGATCCGGCGCATTATTACACGCTCCCCGGTTTCGCGTGGGACGTGATGTTGAAAATGACAAAGATCGAATTGGAATTGTTGACAGACGTTGATATGCTTTTGTTCGTGGAGCGGGGAATACGCGGCGGATTGAGCCAGTGTTCTCACAGATATGCGCACGCCAACAACAAATATATGTCTATGCACGACTCGACCAAACCGTCCACCTACTTAATGTATTTCGATGTGAATAATCTGTACGGTTGGGCAATGTCGCAACCTCTGCCGTACAGAGACTTTCGATGGGTGGACGTGGACAATTTCGACGTCGAATCCATTCCGATCGATAGCCCCGTAGGATACATTTTGGAGGTGGATTTAGAGTATCCGCGCAAAATTCACGATGTTCATGCGGATCTTCCGTTTTGTCCAAGTCACGACTCAGCGACTGACTCGAATACGCAGAAAAAGTTGATGGCAACACTTCGCGATAAGGAACGATACGTTGTGCATTACCGGTACCTCCAACAAAGTTTAAAACATAATTTGAAATTGCGGAAAATACATAGAATTTTAGAATTTAGGCAGTCGCGATGGTTGCACGGCTATATCGACTTGAACACGAAATTACGTGCCAACGCCACCAATGATTTTTCCAAGAATTTATTCAAATTAATGAACAATGCCGTGTTTGGAAAGACTATGGAGAACGTTCGAAATCATACGATCGTGAAATTACTTTCTCGATGGAGCGGTAGACACGGTGTTGAACGATTGATAGCTAGACCAAATTTTCACAGCTGTACCGTGTTTTCCGAGAACTTTGTCGCGATTCAGCTGAAAAAGCTGCTCGTTAAATTTTTCAAACCAATCTACGTGGGCATGTCTATATTAGATATTTCGAAATTTCATTTGTACAGTTTTCATTACGAGTACATGCAGCCAAAATTCCAGCAAAATTGTAAGATTTTGTACACGGACACGGACAGCCTGATATACGAGATCGCTTGCGATGACGCGTACGATGCACTGCTGAAACGCGATATCCATAGATACGACACCAGTAATTATGCCGCGAACAACGTTTACGGTGTTCCCATCGCGAACAATAAACAGATCGGTTTGATGAAGGATGAGAACGGTGGTAAAATTATGATTGAGTTCGTAGGGCTTCGTTCGAAAATGTATGCGATTCGCGTGAACGGTGACCAGGATACTAAAAAGATCAAAGGTATCAGGACAAACGTTACCGCTCGAGATATAAGTTTCGAAGACTACGTCGAGTGTCTTCGTAATCATACGGAAAAGAGCGTTACCGGTAATCGCATAGTGTCCGTACGGCATCAGGTGTATTCGATGTCGGAAAAGAAATTGGCGTTGAGTCCGCACGACGATAAGCGATATATTTGTAGTAATTTGATCAATACTCTTCCTTGGGGGCATTACAACATCGATTAAGAAAAAACCGAGTCATCAAATTTATCCCCGTAAATGAAAAGGAAGTGGTAGGGAGATTATTGCAAGTCTGTAACTGTCGGGGGATTGCTGATCTTATCTGTAAAAGAAGTGGTAGGGAGAGATCCTATAAAACGACGTATTCCAACCGTCAAGCTTCAGATTGACCGCTAAAAACGTTGCAAGATGCAGTACAACCGTCATCCGTCCGCTGAATGTGAGCGTTCAAACGTCGAGGAGCCACACAAAAAGAGGAGGCTAAATAATATGTAAGTATAAAAACATGAAAACAATTGTGAAAAAAAAATTTTATTGAAAAACGTCTAATTTGGAAATCTGTTGCAGGGTTTCTCAACAGCAGTCCAGATCATCAATGATGCAACCGCCGAGGAGTTTGCGCAGCGCACGGGTCTTGAGCCGAAGATATTCCATAGCTGGCAATTATTTTAAATATTTTGAGATTGGTGTGCGCGTTGGCGATGACATTTGCGTGGAACTGGCTATAGGAGATAACCGCGGTAACGAGATCACATTTTTCCTGGATGCATGGACAGAGTTGTTGCGCTCGAAGGAGTATATTTCCGATTTACTGTCATCATCTATTCAAAAACAGTGTCGAAAAATGAGCGATGATTTAACATTTCAAACAGTTAATCGTAATGGTATGAATTTAGTGAAATTATCGAATCAGTTCGTAGCTTTGTACATTACAGAAAAAACTATGTATAACTTGTATAACCTCGAATTCTGCGTGTACAACATGTATTCGTGGCTGAGTGATAATGTTCCCGCGGTGACTGCTAAATTCATGAATTTCGTCGGTGCTGTGAAGGATAGCGACGCGAATAATATCACGAAAACGATTGTCGAGAGCGAATCTTTCGATCAAAGTTCGCTGATCGATTGTGAACTGGCGGCTTCGTGCGTCGATATCATCGCGGCGTTCGCGCAAAACAGATAGGTTAAGAAATATATAATGTGTGTAAAAATTATTGGAGAAGGTCTTTTGTAACAATACATTATTTTAAAAATAAAAAAATTATTTAAGAATTCTCGTTGTATTTTATTTGATTGTAAAATTATTCTTTTAGAATTCCTATAGAAAAATTAATTTCTACATATAAAGTATAGTCGTTTTAGAGAAAAAATGAATTATCATATTACCATCCCTCAACCACATACTAATATGTCAACGTCTAAGGAGAGGGGTTCTCGTTTAGGCTGTTCATCGCGTACAAAATCATTCAGCAGAACTAAGGTTTCCACCCTGACTTATTGATGCGAATGTATTTCGATAGGCATTGATTCACCTTAAGCAGAAAAGATAACTCCTCTACAGTTGATGATTTTGCAATGCACATAAGAACCCCGACCAACCAATTTAGAATTTCTACCAGTAAACGGTACAATTTCTACCAGTAAACGGTACAATGTGGACGGTCTGGGTTCTTATGTGCATGGCAAAATCATCAACTGTAGAGGAGTTATCTTCTACTAGACGGTTGAGGACGGTATATATGCAAATCGTCGACGGATCATGTTCTAGCGAGAAAGGATAGGAACAACGTCGCTATCTTGTGACGAGGGTAGAAAGTTAGCCGACACACATTACTCGACTGCAAGAAGTTTATTTAAATGTTGTATTTTATCGCAAATTACATTTTCACAATTCCTATAGAATAAAAGAATACAATTAAAAGAAGAGAAAAATTAATTATCTTACATATAAAATACGAGTAGAAATACAATTAAAGTATATTCGTTTTAGATATCCATGAATTATGTGACGCATCCATTCCCAACCATTTTACGTATACCTTATTTCCTTTTCTGCGCAATATTTTTTCAACTAAGTATACGTCAGGATATTTTGCCGCGCGTATCTCGTGCTCGTAAAATCCTCCAGCGATAGGTTTGCTCCTCGAGTCGGTCAAGAGATACGTGACAGGATTCGTTAGTTTCACCGCGGTAATCTTGAATATTTCGGTTGACCAGTTCGGCGTGTATCCTTTGTCAAATAGAGTTTTGAACTTGCTGACGCGCACGTGATCATTGACCTTGAATTTAGCAGGACCAGCAATCTTCACGTTGTTGTACACGGTGGACAGAAGGTGTCCGGCATTTTTACGGTTCACGTCGGCGGGTCGCATACGAATGGTACGATGTTTTCGATTATTGTAGTTCTCGGTCAACGTGGGAAGCGCATCGATCCAGCGATATTTTCCACTCAACGAGAAAAATTTCCACATGCTGTTCTTCAACGTACGATTGAAACGTTCCACGACCGATGCTTTCATAGGGCTAAACGTTGAATAATGGTTGATGTTACGTTTCTTCAGATATTCTTGGAACGTTGCATTGTAGAATTCTTTCCCCATGTCGGTCTGCAAGTTGTTCGGAGCTCTGCCGTCCTTCTCCAACGCTGACGCGAAAGCTTTACACACGTCGCTCGCATTTTTACTCTTCAAAGGAACCGTCCACGCGTATTTGCTAAATACATCGATTATTGTGAGAATATATCGATGCCCGCGATTGTTTCGCGCGTAGTTTTGAACTTCAACGATATCGGCTTGCCAAAGATCATCGAATCCTCGCACGATCACACGTCTACGCGGGTAAAAACGTCTCGCCGGAGCATGCAGCTCTTCCACCACGTTTTCTTTACTCATCCTCGCTGTTGTCTCCAGTAATTGAAGCGTCGCGCTCTCGCTCCTCGATACGTCGTATCTGCACGTATACTTATGTGAAACTCGTGAAATAGAACGAACTCGTGGTGATATATCCCTCCCTCATTTTTCCATACAGGTACAGGTACAGGTACAGGTACAGGTACAGGTACAGGTACAGGTACAGGTACAGGTACAGGTACAGGTACAGGTACAGGTACAGGTACAGGTACAGGTATAGCGGTTGCACAGTACGCAGTATGGCTGTTGTACAGTATGGCTGTTGTACAGTATGCAGTATGGTTGTTGTACATCTATCCATAGATTTCTCAAGATCGGGACGGTCATGAAAGCTTATTCCAAAGTTCTCCAGCCGATCGTCATCGACGATGTTGTTCATATCGCTTTTTTACCTTCTCCTTCTCGAGCATTTGCAACTCATCCGAATGATCGATTTTCGCGTCGATCTCATGGACACGTGAATCCATTGATCTCACATTTTTGCCTGCATCGTATCGAACGCCTTGTATCGTAGCCAGTATTTCAGACTTTATCATTTCTTTGACAGTTTTCAGTTTTTCATCCTGTTTAGCTAATATTTCAGACTTTATCGTCTCTTTAGCGGTTTTCAGTTCTTTGACCAGCGTTTTCATGATCTCGAACTCGAGCTTCGCGTTAAGCGTGTCCACGTATACTTTGGTTGCTGCGTGATCGTTTGCCTCAGGATTCGCCACGTGCCCGATCCTCGTACCTTTCGCATCGTACAATTTAGCGTCATCGTTCAAACATATAGCGTTATCGCACACATAACTTTTCAAAACGTCAGGATAGAAAATTGAAGAAACATTTGGCTCGCTTTTGTTCGCTTCGCGAAGCACTCTACCAAATTTGTCGATAGACATTTTTTCGCTCGAGTTAGTCTTCTTCTTCTTCTTCTTCTTCTTCTTCTTCTTCGATTATCGCCAACTCGTATCGTTTGCACAACCGTTTTACCTGCTTTTCTATCCACAGCATTCGTTGAAATATCTCATCCAGTTTTATCCTTAGACTTTGAAATCTCAACTTCCAGCTTTCACCGTCGTCGTCTTCTCCCGAGGATATCGTTTGATTCGTTTCGCAACAATTGAGACGAACACGCATTTTTATCGATCGACATTTCATTCATCACTGACTCGACGAACGCACGCGCTTTAATTTATAATTATACCGGCTTCGCGAAGTTCTTCGATTATCGACATTATTTCGTTGTCATGGTTGGAATGGCCGGCGTTCTTCGAAGCGGTTAACAATTTCAGACGATCGACAAGTTCGTTTGGATCGTCCCAATGCACGTAATCGATCGGATGGTCGGTCACACGCATAAAAGTTGGAAGTTCAACCCCTCTCCCACCTCGCGATGAAAACATCGGTCCTATAATTCTCCTATACTTGAATCCTTTGTTTCCCATTATCTGATTCCCGCGTCGATGTGCATGCGTAAGAGTGAGAATTCTTTTGTATGCGTTCTTATCATCCTCGGTGTACAGCTTCTCATCAGGTATTCTGTTGAATATCAATTCGTAAAGACCGCGAGTCCCATTGTACCGTGCCCCCTTAACGATGATATCATCGTTGCTGTCCACCTCGAACGTTGAATTTCCCAGCATCAGCTTATCATCTTTCAAACATACTCCGTACACGTTGTCAGAATTTTTCGTCGGTCCGGTAAAAAATTTTTCTAAATATTCACGCGCCAAAGGTCCAAGATTCTCGGTTAGACGTTGATTTTCTTCTTGATGAGATTCAGGATTTTCAAAAATATTACGCATTGAAGATTCCAAAGATGGCGTGCGCGGTGATTCGAAGGTATCTTGTCGTGGTACCATACTCGTCGATTCGAAGGTATCTTGTCGTGGTACCATGGTCGTCGATTCGATCTCATCGTCATCATAGTTGTCATCATCATCGTCATCATCATCATCATCATCATCAAGATATATTATTTTTTTCGAGGCGCGCGTTACATCGGCTGCGTCATTCTTTTCCCTATTTCCATTCTTCTTTATTCTTCTTCTTTTTTTCATGGAGGACGATGGCGTTCCCCTAATATCCGAGAATCTTCTTTTTTTTCGTAGGAAGGACGACGGTGATGTTTCCTTGATATCTGATAACGCGTTGTCGTTCGGTTTGACAGCGGTTGTATTTTGAACTATCTGTTTCAACGGTTCGACGATTGGTTGTAAAGTCGTTCGCAAATTCGTCTCGGCCGTCAGTTTCCCAACTTTCAACGCTAAATACTTTTTACGTATGATATCGCTGGTCTTCGCTATTTCGTTCACGATTGAAGCTCGCAGCTTCTCCTTCTCTTGGGCTGACATATTGGTTATGCAAGAGATATTTTACAACCGCGATACAGCACCGACGACTCTTATCGAGCAACTGTATTCGCTACAGTACGACAAACTCGTTAAATCCACGTCTGTAACGACCACGATTCGCAGGGCTGTCTTTATCGATTACGAGAAATCCATACTTCGTTCGCCAGCAATTCGCACATAACGCGCTAAACGTCTCGAACGACATATCGGTATTTACATGATCCTGATGAACGTGACGTAAATTCATGGTATCCTGTTTGAACAGAATCAACAGATTGGCATTGTCACGAATTAAATGTTTAGGTATTCTCGCGTACGACTGACCCAGGTAGAAGCAATCGACGTGCGAATGTCTACCCATCGCGAAATACTCTCTCATGATATCCTGCTCGTCGCACGCCACGTCGTCGAAGATAAAAATCGAATCGGGCCGTGCCTCTGTGGGGGGGATTACGTCAGCGTTATCCGCGAACGCGAAGTATCCTACATCCTTCCCCACGGATGAGAATAGTTTGCTCAAGTATTGGTATTTTGGTTGACACAGAGATTTCGAATACACGTAGACATTGGCGAATCGTAGCCCGTTCGCGCTCTCCAACAGGCTAATCATAACGTTCGTTTTACCACATCCTGACGGGCCGCTTATGACGCATCGTACATTGCCTGGTAACAATGATCCATGTTTCCGCATCGTTTCGTCGCAATCGTCGAACGCGCGACTCGTTGGAACACGAATATCCAAAGATTGCCTCACAAAACGCATGTTCTGATTGATTCGATGAGGGGGTGGGTGGGGGAGTATTTATACGACAGCCCGAACACCATTGGTATCAGTCGCTCTAAAGGGTTCGTTTCTTTCCAAAGCGAGAGAGAGCAGAAAAAGTAGCTTATGCGTGCGAATCATCGTTCACAACGGTGCCCCGGTTCGCATACGGGTAAGGGATTCTTAAACAGAGCTATAAACGCGTTGCCGGTCGAATTACATATACCCGGTTATCAATTCTGTGGTCCTGGTACGAAACTGACCGCTCGATTAGCTCGTGGGGATCGAGGAATCAATCCGTTGGATGCAGCCTGTCGTGAACACGATATAGCGTATTCACGGTACAAGGATCTTGGAAATCGTCACGCAGCCGACAGCGTTTTGGCAGATCGAGCGTTGCATCGAGTAACGTCTGGGGACGCAACTTTGGGAGAGAAGGTGTCCGCGGCTGCAGTGTTGGCAGCCATGAAAGCTAAAACGAAATTGGGCATGGGCCTGATAAAGAAAAAAGGTGAAAAGAGAAAAAAACAACGAATTCTCCCGATCGCCAAACGCGGTGGTTTTCTGCCGCTGCTGCTGCCTGCTTTGTCGGCTATAGGAGCATTGACGGGTGGTGCCGCAGGAGTAGTCAAAGCCATTAACGCTGCGAAAGCTGCAAAGAAACAATTGCAAGAAGCGGAGCGACACAATCGTGCCATGGAGGGTCGTGGGGTATATCTCGCACCGTATAAGCATGGAAAAGGTTTGAAGAGGGGGAAAAAAAAAACAACGAAGAAAGACAACACGACGACAGACGTCGAATTGATGACCTTCTGTAAAGAATTACCATACTTTCGCGGAGTTTTTATGCGTGACGATTTGCCGCCGCATGCATGGGTAAACGAGCGGGGTATAGTCAATCTAGACGATAGTCGTGGACCGGGAACGCACTGGGTCGCCTATATAAAACACGGCTCGCGCGTCAAATACTTTGATAGTTTTGGAAATCTTCGACCGCCGATCGAGTTGATTCGCTATTTCGGTGCGAACGCGACGATCTTATATAACCACGAACGTTTTCAAAACTACGACGAAAGCGTGTGTGGGCAATTGTGCGTGAAATTTCTCCGAGAAACTACGTTATAAATTCTCTGGAAAGAGTCTCTCTCTCTCTCTGCACGATGCATGCGAAAAAGTCATTTACGCTCACGTTGTCGGGGAGAAGCAGCATACTGTCGTCCAAGTACTTTCCACCCATAGATCTGGCCAATGGCGAATACGAGCTGGGATTGCTCGATTTACAAACTTATTACACGATACCGAACATCAGCGCCAACATCGGAAACAATCGATTCTACTTCGGTGAAAAAGACGAGGAGATCGTCATCCCCGACGGATCGTACGAATTGGAAGCGATTAACGCATACTTGAGGCGTGAAATACGCGCGCGGTATCCCCCAAAAAATGTTGGCGAGTCATCCACCGTCTCCGATATCGAATATCCGCTGGTCCTACGAGCGAACAACAACACCATGAAAAGCGAAATTATAAGCAAGTATCAAATAAACTTTACAAAGCCTCGCAACGTGGGATCTATTCTGGGATTTTCCTTGAATCGTGTTTTGTCACCGAACGCGTGGCACACGTCGAACGCACCTGTGAATATCATCAACGTGAATATCGTACGAGTGGAATGCAACATAACCACTGGATCGTACGACAATGGCAAACTCGTTCACACGATACATGAGTTCGCGCCCCAGGTACCACCGGGGTATAAATTATCGGAAACGCCCGCACGAGTCATTTACCTTCCGATCGTTGCACGAGTAATTGACGATTTAACGATTCGCATAGTTGACCAATCCGGACGTTTGATTGATTTTCGAGGTGAAGAAATCACGGTGCGACTACACGTGCGAAGGAGCAATGCTAATTCATAACAATACGGCATTCCATACGTTGAACAACAGCAGCACATTGATTCGCAAGAAACTAACTGTGGAAAAAAACGTAAAGTCAGCGATACGTAAAAAATTAACCGTGGAAAACGCAAAGTATCTACGATCTTTGGGATTTATTGTTAGAAAGTGAGTGGAAAAATCATGTTCGACGACATTTTGAACATCTCTGAAGCGCCGATCTCCGACAATCGCATAACGAAGATTGAGCTGCACACGTACAATCCGTACGCCAACACGACGTTCGAAAACAGCGATGAAGTACGGATACCCATTCAACAACAAGACCTGTACACGCTCCCGTGTAAAAGCTTTCTATATGTTGAGGGAAAACTTAGTTTACCGGGAAAACTCGAATTACCGGCTGGAGCAGGAGAATCACGCATCGATACGGCGACTCTCGAGAACAATGCCGTTGCGTTTATGTTCGAGGAAATACGCTACGAATTGAATGGAGTGGAAATCGATCGGTCCAGAAATCCTGGTGCAACGACAACTCTGAAGAATTACGTGAGTCTATCCAGAACGAGAAGCGACGCGTTATCCAACGCTGGCTGGCTGTATGGTGATGATCGACAGAAGCAAACGGCGACGACCACGGCTGCGATAAATTTCAACTTTTGTGTGCCTATGAACGTTTTATTAGGCTTCTGCGAAGACTACAAACGCGTTGTGATAAATGCTCGACATGAATTGATTTTGATTCGCTCGCGTACCGACGCGAACGCGTTGTTCAGTCCTTCCAACAACGCGAAACCTATTCTGGATCTGTACAAAATTCAATGGCGAATGCCACACGTTGCATTGGATGAACTACATAAGCTGTCCATGTTACGTATTTTGGACAGCGACAGACCGATTGGCATGAGTTTTCGATCGTGGGATCTGTTCGAATATCCTCTGCTGCAGACTACTACGAAGCATACATGGGCGATAAAAACGACTCAGCAAATGGAAAAACCGCGATACGTTATATTCGCTTTGCAAACCAATCGAAAGAATAACTTAACGAAAACGGTCACGCGATTCGATCATTGCGCATTGTCAAATATTCGGCTTTACTTGAACTCGGAAACCTATCCGTACGATGATTTAAATATTGATTTCGAGAAAGGTAAATACGCATTGCTCTACGACATGTATGCAAAATTCCAAGAATCATACTATGGAAACGGCGAAGCGCTACTCGACGTCTCAGATTTCCTGCGATATGGTCCATTCGTCGTTCTCGATTGTTCCCGGCAAAACGATGCGTTAAAAAACGCTACGATTGACGTGCGAATCGAATTTGAATGTCGAACCGACGTCCCCCCATCGACAACAGCCTACTGCTTGATGATACACGACCGCATCGTGGAGTACAGTCCATTGACGAATATTGTTCGAAAAATTACTTAATATATACTTTATAAAATAAAAAATCATGTGAAAGATCTTTTTTTATTTAAAACAATCCTCCTCCTCCTCCTCCTCCTCCTCCTCCTCCTCCTCCTCCTCCTCCTCCTCCTCATACACATTCTCACTTATCTTTCAAAATGCATGTAAGATCATGCTCGAATTTCGCTTGTACATTGAGAGAGAGATTCACTTTTGCAGGGTGGCATAGAGTTTCCCTTATCTTTTCGACACGTGTAGGATTGTGCTCGAATATGCTTCACGGTTTTTATTATGTATATCGTTCGAGATGTAAGAGAAGTGTTTTATGAAACGCTACAGATTATGATCTGTAGTAGCAGCATCGTTTCGCTGCTGATATCGAGTTGTCAAGCCAAGACATGCAATCATGAGTTGAGATTTCACATGGACTGGGTTAGGGCTCGATTACCGCTGATTCAAAACATGCATTCGCGAGTTGAGATTTTCATTTATTCTTATCTACTGCAACGAATGTCTTTTCTAATCTTATGAGCGGAGATTTTGCAGCATCTTTTCCCACAGGGGATGCATATATAAGAATGGGTGTTGTCGTCCTAGATCAAAAATCTTTCCACATTGCAAGATGCCGCACTATTTAATCATAAACAGTTTCCCACCCACGAATAATCAGACACAAATGATGGTAAGTACAAAGAAATATTATAAGTAATATATATTATTTAATGTTAGATATTTTATATTATTTAATGTTAGATATTTTATATTATAATAATAATAATATTTTATATTATTAACAGATTTTTGATACGGAGGAGGAAATGGATGCATTTCTTCGGGGGTGGCGATTCGCCATGGAAAGGTATTTTATAGAAGATGAAATATGGTACCCCGAAATCATAACTGCGGTGATGGTTACACATTTAAATACCGTGAGTAAAGCGAATGATTTTATATATTTATACATAATTAAAATTACTAATTAATAATTAAATATTTTTTTCAGACTCAGCAATAAGAAATTGTTTTTTTATTTTTTAAATAATTATAGTAATAATTATAGTAATAATAATAATAATAATAATATTAATGTAGTTTTAATATATAATTTAGAATAAATATTTTTTATCATAATTATTATCATAATTATTGAAATTCCTGTCATCCTTTCAGACTCTCCAATTAAAAAAATAATGTATTTTTATATTTTTATATTAAAATTATTAGAAAAAATATGTATTTTTATATTAATTAATGTATAATGTTTAATATGTAATTTTACAATAAATATTATTTTACCAGATTAAAATCTACCCATAATTATCGAAATTCCCCTAATCCTTTCTTGTACGCGTGCCGCACGGCCTTGTCCTTCCTGTTCCCCGGCATCAGCAGGCACTCCAAGTCAGCATAGATAACAAACGGCGCCTGTTCTTTGTTCGCGTAGTTCTTAAACCTCAGCGACTTATCTTCTTCTGTTCGAAAGAAGACTTTATATGTAGATTAATTTTTCTATTTTATTCGCATTCTTATAGGAATTGTAAAAAAGAAACTGTAATTTTACAATAAATATTATTTCTACCAGATTGAAATCTTCCACAATTATTTAAATTCCCCTCATCCTTTCCTTCGTACAGTACCCATCCTGCGAGCCACATTTTTTATGAAAAGGAATGAAGGGACTGCTCGGTACGTAAAATGTTGTTGTGAAAACACAATATTACACACGAAATATCACTCCATATGATGACCGTTATTGTCGGCGTTTACTTATGGTATAACTTCGTAAGACGACTGTGACGACGTCCTATTTATCCAAGGAAACTGTCCTTGATAAGAGGTATCATATTACAGATGACTCATCAATCATGACTCATCACACGTTCAAGGTTAACCAAAGCGACTTTTACACGTGCGAGATTGCTGTTGCTATGGGGTCGAACACCCCAAACGGCTGCAGTTTTGCACGTGCGATGGGGTATCATATTACATACCTCCGAATACCACGATGGTGAGTCATGACGCATGACTCATAACGCATGACTCATCACACGTTCAAGGTTAACCAAAAAGCTGCAGTTTTACACGTGCGAGATTGCTGTTGCTATGGGGTATCATATTACATAACCCCTCCCCCTACGAACACGTTCAAGGTTACCCCCAAAAAGCTGACGCTGCAGTTTGATACCCCCCTCCCCCTCAAAAATAAAGCTGACGTTCAAGGTTACCCCCAAAAAGCTGACGCTGCAGTTTGATACCCCCCTCCCCCCTCAAAAATATGCTCGTGCTATAAGGTAATTCCCCCACCCCTCCACCCGCAAAATTTGGTTCTGTTATAAGCTAATTCCCCCCTCCCCCCTCCCACACAAAGTCGCGCTATAAGGTAAACTGCCGGTAAGGTAGGAATCTGCCTACAATGATAAGTGGTGTGCTAGAACCGGCCTAGACATACTACTGAATTGATGCGGTAACATCGAAATTGCATGCAGGGACGCGTAACAATCCACTTCATGCAATCGACGACTAATGTATGCGAACAAGTTATATTCTGTTCCGAAATGGTCTTTTACGTGAAAATAGCTACATCTGCATCGAAACGTATGGAATTGACGCAAAAACATCGAATCCTCATGCAGGAACGCGTAACAATCGAGTTCATGCAAGCGGCGACGAATGTTCGTGTACAAGTTCTTTTCTGTTCGAGAATGATCATTCGCAAGCAAAAACGATGCATCTGCATCGAAACGTACAGAATTGACACAGAAACATCTAATTAGCATGCAGGAACGCGTTACAATCGATTTCACGCAAGCCACGACGAATGTTCGTGTACAAGTTACTTTCTGTTCCAGAATGAAGATTCGAATGCGAAAACGAGGCATCTGCATCGAAATGTATGGAATTGACGCAAAAACATCGAATTCTCATGCAGGAACGCGTAACAATCGAGTTCATGCAAGCGACGACGAATGTTCGAGTACAAGTTATTTTCTGTTCCAGAATGATGATATGCGTGCAAAAAGGATGCATCCGCAACGAAATGTATGGAATTGACACAGAAATAACGAGTTTGCAGGTAGGACCGCGTTACAATCGATTTCATGTAAGCGACGACGAATGTACGTGTAGAAGTAATTTTCTGTTCTGGAATGATCATTCGCAAGCAAAATCGCTGCATCCTCATCGAAACGTATGGAATTCACACAGAAACATCGAGTTTGCATGCAGGAAAGCGTCACAATCGATTTCATGGAAGCGACGACGATTGTACGTGTACAAGTTATTTTCTGTTCCTCAATGAAGATTCGCGTGCAAAAACGATGCATTTGCATCGAAACATACAGAATTGACACAGAAACATCTAATTAGCATGCAGGAACGCGTTATAACCGATTTCACGCAAGCGACGACGAATGTTCGTGTACAAGTTATTTTACGTTCCAGAATGAAGATGCGCGTGCAAAAAGGATGCATCCGCATCTAAATGTATGGAATTGACGCAAAAACATCGAATTCTCATGCAGGAACGCGTAACAATCGAGTTCATGCAAGCGACGACGAGCTCTCGTGTACAAGTTATTTTCTGTTCCAGAATGATGATTCGAATGCGAAAAGGAGGCATCCGCATCGAAATGTATGGAATTGACACAGAAACATCGAGTTTGCAGGTAGGACCGCGTTACAATCGATTACATGCAAGCGACGACGAATGTACGTGTAGAAGTAATTTTCTGTTCTGGAATGATCATTCGCAAGCGAAATCGCTGCATCCTCATCGAAACGTATGGAACTCACACAGAAACATCGGGTTTGCAGGTATTACCGCGTTACAATCGATTTCATGGAAGCGACGACGAATGTACGTGTAGAAGTAATTTTCTGTTCTGGAATGATCATTCGCAAGCAAAATCGCTGCATCCTCATCGAAACGTATGGAATTCATACAGAAACATCGAATGTGCATGCAGAAACGCGTTATAATCGAGTTCATGCAAGCGCCGACGAATGTTCGTGTACAAGTTACTTTATGATCCAAAATGAAGATCCGCGTGCAAAAAGGATGCATCCGCATCGAAATGTATGGAATTGACGCAAAAACATCGAATTCTCATGCAGGAACGCATAACAATCGATTTCGTGAAAGCGACGACAATTGCACGTGTACAAGTTATTTCCTGTTCCACAATGAAGATTCGAATGCGAAAACGAGGCATCTGCATCTAAACGTATGGAATTGACGCAGAAACGCGTTACAATCGAGTTCATGCAAGCGTCGACGAATGTTCGTGTACAAGTTACTTTATGATCCAAAATGAAGATCCGCGTGCAAAAAGGATGCATCCGCATCGAAACGTATGGAATTCACACAGAAACATCGAATTCTCATGCAGGAACGCGTAACAATCGATTTCATGGAAGCGACGACGATTGTACGTGTACAAGTTATTTTCTGTTCCAGAATGATGATTCGAATGCGAAAAGGAGGCATCTGCATCGAAACGTATGGAATTGACGCAGAAACGCGTTACAATCGAGTTCATGCAAGCGTCGACGAATGTTCGTGTACAAGTTACTTTATGATCCAAATGAAGATCCGCGTGCAAAAAGGATGCATCCGCATCGAAATGTATGGAATTGACGCAGAAACATCGAAATTGCATGCAGGGACGCGTAACAATCGATTTCATGCAAGCGACAACGAATGTACGTGTAGAAGTAATTTTCTGTTCTGGAATGATCATTCGAATGCGAAAAGGAGGCATCTGCATCGAAACGTATGGAATTGACGCAGAAACGCGTTACAATCGAGTTCATGCAAGCGTCGACGAATGTTCGTGTACAAGTTACTTTATGATCCAAATGAAGATCCGCGTGCAAAAAGGATGCATCCGCATCGAAATGTATGGAATTGACGCAGAAACATCGAAATTGCATGCAAGGACTCGTAACAATCGATTTCATGCAAGCGACAACGAATGTACGTGTAGAAGTAATTTTCTGTTCTGGAATGATCATTCGAATGCGAAAAGGAGGCATCTGCATCGAAACGTATGGAATTGACGCAGAAACGCGTTACAATCGAGTTCATGCAAGCGTCGACGAATGTTCGTGTACAAGTTACTTTATGATCCAAATGAAGATCCGCGTGCAAAAAGGATGCATCCGCATCGAAATGTATGGAATTGACGCAGAAACATCGAAATTGCATGCAGGGACTCGTAACAATCGATTTCATGCAAGCGACAACGAATGTACGTGTAGAAGTAATTTTCTGTTCTGGAATGATCATTCGCAACCAAAATCGCTGCATCCTCATCGAAACGTATGGAATTCACACAGAAACATCGAGTTTGCATGCAGGAAAGCGTCACAATCGATTTCATGCAAGCGACAACGAATGTTCGTGTACAAGTTACTTTCTGTTCCAGAATGAAGATTCGATTGCGAAAACGAGGCATCTGCATCGAAACGTATGGAATTGACCCAGAAACACGTTACAATCGAGTTCATGCAAGCGGCGACCAATGTTCGTGTACAAGTTATTTTATGTTCCAAAATGAAGTTCCACGTGTAAAAAGGATGCATCCGCATCGAAATGTATGGAATTGACGCGGAAACATCGAAATTGCATGCAGGGACCCGTAACAATCCACTTCATGCAATCGACGACTAATGTATGCGAACAAGTTATATTCTGTTCCGAAATGGTCTTTTACGTGAAAATAGCTACATCTGCATCGAAACGTATGGAATTGACGCAAAAACATCGAATTCTCATGCAGGAACGCGTAACAATCGAGTTCATGAAAGCGACGACGATTGTACCTGTACAAGTTATTTTCTGTTCCAGAATGATGATTGGAATGCGAAAAGGAGGCATCTGCATCGAAACGTATGGAATTGACGCAGAAACGCGTTACAATCGATTTCATGCAAGCGACGACGAATGTACGTGTACAAGTTCTTTTCTGTTCGAGAATGATGATTCGCGTGCAAAAACGATGCATCCGCATCGAAATGTATGGAATTGACACAGAAACATCGAGTTTGCAGGTAGGACCGCGTTACAATCGATTTCATGCAAGCGGCGACGAATGTACGCGTAGAAGTAATTTTCATTTCTGGAATGATCATTCGCAAGCAAAATCGCTGCATCCTCATCGAAACGTATGGAATTCACACAGAAA
The DNA here is from genome assembly GCA_963971365.1 of Lasioglossum villosulum. Lineage (NCBI taxonomy): Eukaryota > Metazoa > Arthropoda > Insecta > Hymenoptera > Halictidae > Lasioglossum > Lasioglossum villosulum. Next base: position 13,240,882 of record OZ020502.1, on the reverse strand, counting down.
AATCGAGTTTGCATGCAGGAAAGCGTCACAATCGATTTCATGGAAGCGACGACGATTGTACGTGTACAAGTTATTTTCTGTTCCTCAATGAAGATTCGCGTGCAAAAACGATGCATCTGCATCGAAACGTACAGAATTGACACAGAAACATCTAATTAGCATGCAGGAACGCGTTATAATCGATTTCACGCAAGCGACGACGAATGTTCGTGTACAAGTTATTTTACGTTCCAGAATGAAGATCCGCGTGCAAAAAGGATGCATTCGCATCTAAATGTATGGAATTGACGGAAAAACATCGAATTCTCATGCAGGAACGCGTAACATTCGAGTTCATGCAAGCGACGACGAATGTTCGTGTACAAGTTATTTTCTGTTCCTCAATGAAGATTCGCGTGCCAAAACGATGCATCTGCATCGAAACGTACAGAATTGACACAGAAACATCTAATTAGCATGCAGGAACGCGTTATAATCGATTTCACGCAAACGACGACGAATGTTCGTGTACAAGTTATTTTACGTTCCAGAATGAAGATCCGCGTGCAAAAAGGATGCATCCGCATCTAAATGTATGGAATTGACGCAAAAACATCGAATTCTCATGCAGGAACGCGTAACAATCGAGTTCATGCAAGCGACGACGAATGTTCGTGTACAAGTTCTTTTCTGTTCCTCAATGAAGATTCGCGTGCAAAAACGATGCATCTGCATCGAAACGTACAGAATTGACACAGAAACATCTAATTAGCATGCAGGAACGCGTTATAATCGATTTCACGCAAGCGACGACGAATGTTCGTGTACAAGTTATTTTACGTTCCAGAATGAAGATCCGCGTGCAAAAAGGATGCATCCGCATCTAAATGTATGGAATTGACGCAAAAACATCGAATTCTCATGCAGGAACGCGTAACAATCGAGTTCATGCAAGCGACGACGAATGTTCGTGTACAAGTTATTTCCTGTTCCACAAAGAAGATTCGAATGCGAAAACGAGGCATCTGCATCGAAACGTATGGAATTGACCCAGAAACGCGTTACAATCGAGTTCATGCAAGCGTCGACGAATGTTCGTGTACAAGTTACTTTATGTTCCAAAATGAAAATCCGCGTGCAAAAAGGATGCATCCGCATCGAAATGTATGGAATTGACGCAGAAACATCGAAATTGCATGCAGGGACGCGTAACAATCCACTTCATGCAATCGACGACTAATGTATGCGAACAAGTTATATTCTGTTCCGAAATGTTCTTTTACGTGAAAATAGCTACATCCTCATCGAAACGTATGGAATTCACACAGAAACATCGAGTTTGCATGCAGGAAAGCGTCACAATCGATTTCATGGAAGCGACGACGATTGTACGTGTACAAGTTATTTTCTGTTCCTCAATGAAGATTCGCGTGCAAAAACGATGCATCTGCATCGAAACGTACAGAATTGACACAGAAACATCTAATTAGCATGCAGGAACGCGTTATAATCGATTTCACGCAAGCGACGACGAATGTTCGTGTACAAGTTATTTTACGTTCCAGAATGAAGATCCGCGTACAAAAAGGATGCATCCGCATCTAAATGTATGGAATTGACGGAAAAACATCGAATTCTCATGCAGGAACGCATAACAATCGATTTCGTGAAAGCGACGACAATTGCACGTGTACAAGTTATTTCCTGTTCCACAATGAAGATTCGAATGCGAAAACGAGGCATCTGCATCGAAACGTATGGAATTGACGCAGAAACGCGTTACAATCGAGTTCATGCAAGCGTCGACGAATGTTCGTGTACAAGTTACTTTATGATCCAAAATGAAGATCCGCGTGCAAAAAGGATGCATCCGCATCGAAATGTATGGAATTGACGCAGAAACATCGAATTCTCATGCAGGAACGCGTAACAATCGATTTCATGGAAGCGACGACGATTGTACGTGTACAAGTTATTTTCTGTTCCAGAATGATGATTCGAATGCGAAAAGGAGGCATCTGCATCGAAACGTATGGAATTGACGCAGAAACGCGTTACAATCGAGTTCATGCAAGCGTCGACGAATGTTCGTGTACAAGTTACTTTATGATCCAAATGAAGATCCGCGTGCAAAAAGGATGCATCCGCATCGAAATGTATGGAATTGACGCAGAAACATCGAAATTGCATGCAGGGACGCGTAACAATCGATTTCATGCAAGCGACAACGAATGTACGTGTAGAAGTAATTTTCTGTTCTGGAATGATCATTCGAATGCGAAAAGGAGGCATCTGCATCGAAACGTATGGAATTGACGCAGAAACGCGTTACAATCGAGTTCATGCAAGCGTCGACGAATGTTCGTGTACAAGTTACTTTATGATCCAAATGAAGATCCGCGTGCAAAAAGGATGCATCCGCATCGAAATGTATGGAATTGACGCAGAAACATCGAAATTGCATGCAGGGACTCGTAACAATCGATTTCATGCAAGCGACAACGAATGTACGTGTAGAAGTAATTTTCTGTTCTGGAATGATCATTCGCAACCAAAATCGCTGCATCCTCATCGAAACGTATGGAATTCACACAGAAACATCGAGTTTGCATGCAGGAAAGCGTCACAATCGATTTCATGCAAGCGACAACGAATGTTCGTGTACAAGTTACTTTCTGTTCCAGAATGAAGATTCGAATGCGAAAACGAGGCATCTGCATCGATATGTATGTAATTGACGCAAAAACATCGAATTCTCATGCAGGAACGCGTAACAATCGAGTTCATGCAAGCGACGACGAATGTTCGAGTACAAGTTATTTTATGTTCCAGAATGATGATCCGCGTGTAAAAAGGATGCATCCGCATCGAAATGTATGGAATTGACACAGAAATAACGAGTTTGCAGGTAGGACCGCGTTACAATCGATTTCATGCAAGCGACAACGAATGTACGTGTAGAAGTAATTTTCTGTTCTGGAATGATCATTCGCAACCAAAATCGCTGCATCCTCATCGAATCGTATGGAATTCACACAGAAACATCGAGTTTGCATGCAGGAAAGCGTCACAATCGATTTCATGCAAGCGACAAAAAATGTTCGTGTACAAGTTACTTTCTGTTCCAGAATGAAGATTCGAATGCGAAAACGAGGCATCTGCATCGAAACGTATGGAATTGACCCAGAAACACGTTACAATCGAGTTCATGCAAGCGGCGACCAATGTTCGTGTACAAGTTACTTTATGTTCCAAAATGAAGTTCCACGTGCAAAAAGGATGCATCCGCATCGAAATGTATGGAATTGACGCGGAAACATCGAAATTGCATGCAGGGACCCGTAACAATCCACTTCATGCAATCGACGACTAATGTATGCGAACAAGTTATATTCTGTTCCGAAATGGTCTTTTACGTGAAAATAGCTACATCTGCATCGAAACGTATGGAATTGACGCAAAAACATCGAATTCTCATGCAGGAACGCGTAACAATCGAGTTCATGAAAGCGACGACGATTGTACGTGTACAAGTTATTTTCTGTTCCAGAATGATGATTGGAATGCGAAAAGGAGGCATCTGCATCGAAACGTATGGAATTGACGCAGAAACGCGTTACAATCGATTTCATGCAAGCGACGACGAATGTACGTGTAGAAGTAATTTTCTGTTCTGGAATGATCATTCGCAAGCAAAATCGCTGCATCCTCATCGAAACGTATGGAGTTCACACAAAAACATCGAGCTTGCATGCAGGAAAGCGTCACAATCGATTTCACGGAAGCGACGACGATTGTACGTGTACAAGTTATTTTCTGTTCCAGAATGATGATCCGCGTGCAAAAAGGATGCATCCGCATCGAAATGTATGGAATTGACACAGAAATAACGAGTTTGCAGGTAGGACCGCGTTACAATCGATTTCATGCAAGCGGCAACGAATGTTCGTGTACAAGTTATTTTCTGTTCCTCAATGAAGATTCGCGTGCAGAAAGGATGCAGCCGCATCTAAATGTATGGAATTGACGCAAAAACATCGAATTCTCATGCAGGAACGCGTAACAATCGATTTCGTGAAAGCGACGGCGAGCTCTTGTGTACAAGTTATTTTCTGTTCCAGAATGAAGATTCGCGTGCAGAAACGATACATCCGCATCGAAATGTATGGAATTGACGCAAAAACATCGAATTCTCATGCAGGAACGCATAACAATCGAGTTCATGCAAGCGACGACGAATGTTCGTGTACAAGTTCTTTTCTGTTCGAGAATGATGATTCGCGTGCAAAAACGATACATCCGCATCGAAATGTATGGAATTGACACAGAAATAACGAGTTTGCAGGTAGGACCGCGTTACAATCGATTTCATGCAAGCGGCAACGAATGTTCGTGTACAAGTTATTTTCTGTTCCTCAATGAAGATTCGCGTGCAGAAAGGATGCATCCGCATCTAAATGTATGGAATTGACGCAAAAACATCGAATTCTCATGCAGGAACGCGTAACAATCGATTTCGTGAAAGCGACGACGAGCTCTCGTGTACAAGTTATTTTCTGTTCCAGAATGAAGATTCGCGTGCAGAAACGATACATCCGCATCGAAATGTATGGAATTGACGCAAAAACATCGAATTCTCATGCAGGAACGCATAACAATCGAGTTCATGCAAGCGACGACGAATGTTCGTGTACAAGTTCTTTTCTGTTCGAGAATGATGATTCGCGTGCAAAAACGATACATCCGCATCGAAATGTATGGAATTGACGCAAAAACATCGAATTCTCATGCAGGAACGCATAACAATCGAGTTCATGCAAGCGACGACGAATGTTCGTGTACAAGTTCTTTTCTGTTCGAGAATGATGATTCGCGTGCAAAAACGATGCATCCGCATCGAAATGTATGGAATTGACACAGAAACATCGAGTTTGCAGGTAGGACAGCGTTACAATCGATTTCATGCAAGCGACGACGAATGTACGTGTAGAAGTAATTTTCTGTTCTGGAATGATCATTCGCAAGCAAAATCGCTGCATCCTCATCGAAACGTATGGAATTCATACAGAAACATCGAATGTGCATGCAGGAACGCGTTATAATCGAGTTCATGCAAGCGCCGACGACCTCTCGTGTACAAGTTATTTTCTGTTCCAGAATGATGATTCGAATGCGAAAAGGAGGCATCTGCATCGAAACGTATGGAATTGACGCAGAAACGCGTTACAATCGAGTTCATGCAAGCGTCGACGAATGGTCGTGTACAAGTTACTTTATGATCCAAAATGAAGATCCGCGTGCAAAAAGGATGCATCCGCATCGAAATGTATGGACTTGACGCAAAAACATCGAATTCTCATGCAGGAACGCGTAACAATCGAGTTCATGCAAGCGACAACGAATGTTCGTGTACAAGTTACTTTCTGTTCCAGAATGAAGATTCGAATGCGAAAACGAGGCATCTGCATCGAAACGTATGGAATTGACCCAGAAACACGTTACAATCGAGTTCATGCAAGCGGCGACCAATGTTCGTGTACAAGTTACTTTATGTTCCAAAATGAAGTTCCACGTGCAAAAAGGATGCATCCGCATCGAAATGTATGGAATTGACGCGGAAACATCGAAATTGCATGCAGGGACCCGTAACAATCCACTTCATGCAATCGACGACTAATGTATGCGAACAAGTTATATTCTGTTCCGAAATGGTCTTTTACGTGAAAATAGCTACATCTGCATCGAAACGTATGGAATTGACGCAAAAACATCGAATTCTCATGCAGGAACGCGTAACAATCGAGTTCATGAAAGCGACGACGATTGTACGTGTACAAGTTATTTTCTGTTCCAGAATGATGATTGGAATGCGAAAAGGAGGCATCTGCATCGAAACGTATGGAATTGACGCAGAAACGCGTTACAATCGATTTCATGCAAGCGACGACGAATGTACGTGTACAAGTTCTTTTCTGTTCGAGAATGATGATTCGCGTGCAAAAACGATGCATCTGCATCGAAATGTATGGAATTGACACAGAAACATCGAGTTTGCAGGTAGGACCGCGTTACAATCGATTTCATGCAAGCGGCGACGAATGTACGCGTAGAAGTAATTTTCATTTCTGGAATGATCATTCGCAAGCAAAATCGCTGCATCCTCATCGAAACGTATGGAATTCACACAGAAAAATCGAGTTTGCATGCAGGAAAGCGTCACAATCGATTTCATGGAAGCGACGACGATTGTACGTGTACAAGTTATTTTCTGTTCCTCAATGAAGATTCGCGTGCAAAAACGATGCATCTGCATCGAAACGTACAGAATTGACACAGAAACATCTAATTAGCATGCAGGAACGCGTTATAATCGATTTCACGCAAGCGACGACGAATGTTCGTGTACAAGTTATTTTACGTTCCAGAATGAAGATCCGCGTGCAAAAAGGATGCATTCGCATCTAAATGTATGGAATTGACGGAAAAACATCGAATTCTCATGCAGGAACGCGTAACATTCGAGTTCATGCAAGCGACGACGAATGTTCGTGTACAAGTTATTTTCTGTTCCTCAATGAAGATTCGCGTGCCAAAACGATGCATCTGCATCGAAACGTACAGAATTGACACAGAAACATCTAATTAGCATGCAGGAACGCGTTATAATCGATTTCACGCAAGCGACGACGAATGTTCGTGTACAAGTTATTTTACGTTCCAGAATGAAGATCCGCGTGCAAAAAGGATGCATCCGCATCTAAATGTATGGAATTGACGCAAAAACATCGAATTCTCATGCAGGAACGCGTAACAATCGAGTTCATGCAAGCGACGACGAATGTTCGTGTACAAGTTCTTTTCTGTTCCTCAATGAAGATTCGCGTGCAAAAACGATGCATCTGCATCGAAACGTACAGAATTGACACAGAAACATCTAATTAGCATGCAGGAACGCGTTATAATCGATTTCACGCAAGCGACGACGAATGTTCGTGTACAAGTTATTTTACGTTCCAGAATGAAGATCCGCGTGCAAAAAGGATGCATCCGCATCTAAATGTATGGAATTGACGCAAAAACATCGAATTCTCATGCAGGAACGCGTAACAATCGAGTTCATGCAAGCGACGACGAATGTTCGTGTACAAGTTATTTCCTGTTCCACAAAGAAGATTCGAATGCGAAAACGAGGCATCTGCATCGAAACGTATGGAATTGACCCAGAAACGCGTTACAATCGAGTTCATGCAAGCGTCGACGAATGTTCGTGTACAAGTTACTTTATGTTCCAAAATGAAAATCCGCGTGCAAAAAGGATGCATCCGCATCGAAATGTATGGAATTGACGCAGAAACATCGAAATTGCATGCAGGGACGCGTAACAATCCACTTCATGCAATCGACGACTAATGTATGCGAACAAGTTATATTCTGTTCCGAAATGTTCTTTTACGTGAAAATAGCTACATCCTCATCGAAACGTATGGAATTCACACAGAAACATCGAGTTTGCATGCAGGAAAGCGTCACAATCGATTTCATGGAAGCGACGACGATTGTACGTGTACAAGTTATTTTCTGTTCCTCAATGAAGATTCGCGTGCAAAAACGATGCATCTGCATCGAAACGTACAGAATTGACACAGAAACATCTAATTAGCATGCAGGAACGCGTTATAATCGATTTCACGCAAGCGACGACGAATGTTCGTGTACAAGTTATTTTACGTTCCAGAATGAAGATCCGCGTACAAAAAGGATGCATCCGCATCTAAATGTATGGAATTGACGGAAAAACATCGAATTCTCATGCAGGAACGCATAACAATCGATTTCGTGAAAGCGACGACAATTGCACGTGTACAAGTTATTTCCTGTTCCACAATGAAGATTCGAATGCGAAAACGAGGCATCTGCATCGAAACGTATGGAATTGACGCAGAAACGCGTTACAATCGAGTTCATGCAAGCGTCGACGAATGTTCGTGTACAAGTTACTTTATGATCCAAAATGAAGATCCGCGTGCAAAAAGGATGCATCCGCATCGAAATGTATGGAATTGACGCAGAAACATCGAATTCTCATGCAGGAACGCGTAACAATCGATTTCATGCAAGCGACAACGAATGTACGTGTAGAAGTAATTTTCTGTTCTGGAATGATCATTCGAATGCGAAAAGGAGGCATCTGCATCGAAACGTATGGAATTGACGCAGAAACGCGTTACAATCGAGTTCACGCAAGCGTCGACGAATGTTCGTGTACAAGTTACTTTATGATCCAAATGAAGATCCGCGTGCAAAAAGGATGCATCCGCATCGAAATGTATGGAATTGACGCAGAAACATCGAAATTGCATGCAGGGACTCGTAACAATCGATTTCATGCAAGCGACAACGAATGTTCGTGTACAAGTTACTTTCTGTTCCAGAATGAAGATTCGAATGCGAAAACGAGGCATCTGCATCGAAATGTATGTAATTGACGCAAAAACATCGAATTCTCATGCAGGAACGCGTAACAATCGAGTTCATGCAAGCGACGACGAATGTTCGAGTACAAGTTATTTTATGTTCCAGAATGATGATCCGCGTGTAAAAAGGATGCATCCGCATCGAAATGTATGGAATTGACACAGAAATAACGAGTTTGCAGGTAGGACCGCGTTACAATCGATTTCATGCAAGCGACAACGAATGTACGTGTAGAAGTAATTTTCTGTTCTGGAATGATCATTCGCAACCAAAATCGCTGCATCCTCATCGAATCGTATGGAATTCACACAGAAACATCGAGTTTGCATGCAGGAAAGCGTCACAATCGATTTCATGCAAGCGACAAAAAATGTTCGTGTACAAGTTACTTTCTGTTCCAGAATGAAGATTCGAATGCGAAAACGAGGCATCTGCATCGAAACGTATGGAATTGACCCAGAAACGCGTTACAATCGAGTTCATGCAAGCGTCGACGAATGTTCGTGTACAAGTTACTTTATGTTCCAAAATGAAGTTCCACGTGCAAAAAGGATGCATCCGCATTGAAATGTATGGAATTGACGCAGAAACATCGAAATTGCATGCAGGGACCCGTAACAATCCACTTCATGCAATCGACGACTAATGTATGCGAACAAGTTATATTCTGTTCCGAAATGTTCTTTTACGTGAAAATAGCTACATCTGCATCGAAACGTATGGAATTGACGCAAAAACATCGAATTCTCATGCAGGAACGCGTCACAATCGATTTCATGGAAGCGACGACGATTGTACGTGTACAAGTTATTTTCTGTTCCTCAATGAAGATTCGCGTGCAAAAACGATGCATCTGCATCGAAACGTACAGAATTGACACAGAAACATCTAATTAGCATGCAGGAACGCGTTACAATCGATTTCACGCAAGCGACGGCGATTGTACGTGTACAAGTTCTTTTCTGTTCGAGAATGATGATTCGCGTGCAAAAACGATACATCCGCATCGAAATGTATGGAATTGACGGAAAAACATCGAATTCTCATGCAGGAACGCATAACAATCGAGTTCATGCAAGCGACGACGAATGTTCGTGTACAAGTTCTTTTCTGTTCGAGAATGATGATTCGCGTGCAAAAACGATGCATCCGCATCGAAATGTATGGAATTGACACAGAAACATCGAGTTTGCAGGTAGGACCGCGTTACAATCGATTTCATGCAAGCGACGACGAATGTACGTGTAGAAGTAATTTTCTGTTCTGGAATGATCACTCGCAAGCAAAATCGCTGCATCCTCATCGAAACGTATGGAATTCATACAGAAACATCGAATGTGCATGCAGGAACGCGTTATAATCGAGTTCATGCAAGCGCCGACGACCTCTCGTGTACAAGTTATTTTCTGTTCCAGAATGATGATTCGAATGCGAAAAGGAGGCATCTGCATCGAAACGTATGGAATTGACGCAGAAACGCGTTACAATCGAGTTCATGCAAGCGTCGACGAATGGTCGTGTACAAGTTACTTTATGATCCAAAATGAAGATCCGCGTGCAAAAAGGATGCATCCGCATCGAAATGTATGGAATTGACGCAAAAACATCGAATTCTCATGCAGGAACGCGTAACAATCGAGTTCATGCAAGCGACGACGAATGTTCGTGTACAAGTTCTTTTCTGTTCCTCAATGAAGATTCGCGTGCAAAAACGATGCATCTGCATCGAAACGTACAGAATTGACACAGAAACATCTAATTAGCATGCAGGAACGCGTTATAATCGATTTCACGCAAGCGACGACGAATGTTCGTGTACAAGTTATTTTACGTTCCAGAATGAAGATCCGCGTGCAAAAAGGATGCATCCGCATCTAAATGTATGGAATTGACGCAAAAACATCGAATTCTCATGCAGGAACGCGTAACAATCGAGTTCATGCAAGCGACGACGAATGTTCGTGTACAAGTTATTTCCTGTTCCACAAAGAAGATTCGAATGCGAAAACGAGGCATCTGCATCGAAACGTATGGAATTGACCCAGAAACGCGTTACAATCGAGTTCATGCAAGCGTCGACGAATGTTCGTGTACAAGTTACTTTATGTTCCAAAATGAAAATCCGCGTGCAAAAAGGATGCATCCGCATCGAAATGTATGGAATTGACGCAGAAACATCGAAATTGCATGCAGGGACGCGTAACAATCCACTTCATGCAATCGACGACTAATGTATGCGAACAAGTTATATTCTGTTCCGAAATGTTCTTTTACGTGAAAATAGCTACATCCTCATCGAAACGTATGGAATTCACACAGAAACATCGAGTTTGCATGCAGGAAAGCGTCACAATCGATTTCATGGAAGCGACGACGATTGTACGTGTACAAGTTATTTTCTGTTCCTCAATGAAGATTCGCGTGCAAAAACGATGCATCTGCATCGAAACGTACAGAATTGACACAGAAACATCTAATTAGCATGCAGGAACGCGTTATAATCGATTTCACGCAAGCGACGACGAATGTTCGTGTACAAGTTATTTTACGTTCCAGAATGAAGATCCGCGTACAAAAAGGATGCATCCGCATCTAAATGTATGGAATTGACGGAAAAACATCGAATTCTCATGCAGGAACGCATAACAATCGATTTCGTGAAAGCGACGACAATTGCACGTGTACAAGTTATTTCCTGTTCCACAATGAAGATTCGAATGCGAAAACGAGGCATCTGCATCGAAACGTATGGAATTGACGCAGAAACGCGTTACAATCGAGTTCATGCAAGCGTCGACGAATGTTCGTGTACAAGTTACTTTATGATCCAAAATGAAGATCCGCGTGCAAAAAGGATGCATCCGCATCGAAATGTATGGAATTGACGCAGAAACATCGAATTCTCATGCAGGAACGCGTAACAATCGATTTCATGCAAGCGACAACGAATGTACGTGTAGAAGTAATTTTCTGTTCTGGAATGATCATTCGAATGCGAAAAGGAGGCATCTGCATCGAAACGTATGGAATTGACGCAGAAACGCGTTACAATCGAGTTCACGCAAGCGTCGACGAATGTTCGTGTACAAGTTACTTTATGATCCAAATGAAGATCCGCGTGCAAAAAGGATGCATCCGCATCGAAATGTATGGAATTGACGCAGAAACATCGAAATTGCATGCAGGGACTCGTAACAATCGATTTCATGCAAGCGACAACGAATGTTCGTGTACAAGTTACTTTCTGTTCCAGAATGAAGATTCGAATGCGAAAACGAGGCATCTGCATCGAAATGTATGTAATTGACGCAAAAACATCGAATTCTCATGCAGGAACGCGTAACAATCGAGTTCATGCAAGCGACGACGAATGTTCGAGTACAAGTTATTTTATGTTCCAGAATGATGATCCGCGTGTAAAAAGGATGCATCCGCATCGAAATGTATGGAATTGACACAGAAATAACGAGTTTGCAGGTAGGACCGCGTTACAATCGATTTCATGCAAGCGACAACGAATGTACGTGTAGAAGTAATTTTCTGTTCTGGAATGATCATTCGCAACCAAAATCGCTGCATCCTCATCGAATCGTATGGAATTCACACAGAAACATCGAGTTTGCATGCAGGAAAGCGTCACAATCGATTTCATGCAAGCGACAAAAAATGTTCGTGTACAAGTTACTTTCTGTTCCAGAATGAAGATTCGAATGCGAAAACGAGGCATCTGCATCGAAACGTATGGAATTGACCCAGAAACGCGTTACAATCGAGTTCATGCAAGCGTCGACGAATGTTCGTGTACAAGTTACTTTATGTTCCAAAATGAAGTTCCACGTGCAAAAAGGATGCATCCGCATTGAAATGTATGGAATTGACGCAGAAACATCGAAATTGCATGCAGGGACCCGTAACAATCCACTTCATGCAATCGACGACTAATGTATGCGAACAAGTTATATTCTGTTCCGAAATGTTCTTTTACGTGAAAATAGCTACATCTGCATCGAAACGTATGGAATTGACGCAAAAACATCGAATTCTCATGCAGGAACGCGTCACAATCGATTTCATGGAAGCGACGACGATTGTACGTGTACAAGTTATTTTCTGTTCCTCAATGAAGATTCGCGTGCAAAAACGATGCATCTGCATCGAAACGTACAGAATTGACACAGAAACATCTAATTAGCATGCAGGAACGCGTTACAATCGATTTCACGCAAGCGACGGCGATTGTACGTGTACAAGTTCTTTTCTGTTCGAGAATGATGATTCGCGTGCAAAAACGATACATCCGCATCGAAATGTATGGAATTGACGGAAAAACATCGAATTCTCATGCAGGAACGCATAACAATCGAGTTCATGCAAGCGACGACGAATGTTCGTGTACAAGTTCTTTTCTGTTCGAGAATGATGATTCGCGTGCAAAAACGATGCATCCGCATCGAAATGTATGGAATTGACACAGAAACATCGAGTTTGCAGGTAGGACCGCGTTACAATCGATTTCATGCAAGCGACGACGAATGTACGTGTAGAAGTAATTTTCTGTTCTGGAATGATCACTCGCAAGCAAAATCGCTGCATCCTCATCGAAACGTATGGAATTCATACAGAAACATCGAATGTGCATGCAGGAACGCGTTATAATCGAGTTCATGCAAGCGCCGACGACCTCTCGTGTACAAGTTATTTTCTGTTCCAGAATGATGATTCGAATGCGAAAAGGAGGCATCTGCATCGAAACGTATGGAATTGACGCAGAAACGCGTTACAATCGAGTTCATGCAAGCGTCGACGAATGGTCGTGTACAAGTTACTTTATGATCCAAAATGAAGATCCGCGTGCAAAAAGGATGCATCCGCATCGAAATGTATGGAATTGACGCAAAAACATCGAATTCTCATGCAGGAACGCGTAACAATCGAGTTCATGCAAGCGACGACGAGCTCTCGTGTACAAGTTATTTTCTGTTCCAGAATGATGATTCGAATCCGGAAAGGAGGCATCCGCATCGAAATGTATGGAATTGACACAGAAACATCGAGTTTGCAGGTAGGACCGCGTTACAATCGATTACATGCAAGCGACGACGAATGTACGTGTAGAAGTAATTTTCTGTTCTGGAATGATCATTCGCAAGCGAAATCGCTGCATCCTCATCGAAACGTATGGAACTCACACAGAAACATCGGGTTTGCAGGTATTACCGCGTTACAATCGATTTCATGCAAGCGACGGCGAATGTACGTGTAGAAGTAATTTTCTGTTCTGGAATGATCATTCGCAAGCAAGATCGCTGCATCCTCATCGAAACGTATGGAATTCATACAGAAACATCGAATGTGCATGCAGAAACGCGTTACAATCGAGTTCATGCAAGCGTCGACGAATGTTCGTGTACAAGTTACTTTATGATCCAAATGAAGCTCCGCGTGCAAAAAGGATGCATCCGCATCGAAATGTATGGAATTGACGCAGTAACATCGAATTTGCATGCAGGAACGCGTAACAATCCACTTCATGCAATCGACGACTAATGTATGCGAACAAGTTATATTCTGTTCCGAAATGGTCTTTTACGTGAAAATAGCTACATCTGCATCGAAACGTATGGAATTGACGCAAAAACATCGAATTCTCATGCAGGAACGCGTCACAATCGATTTCATGGAAGGGACGACGATTGTACGTGTACAAGTTATTTTCTGTTCCTCAATGAAGATTCGCGTGCAAAAACGATGCATCTGCATCGAAACGTACAGAATTGACACAGAAACATCTAATTAGCATGCAGGAACGCGTTACAATCGATTTCACGCAAGCGACGGCGATTGTACGTGTACAAGTTCTTTTCTGTTCGAGAATGATGATTCGCGTGCAAAAACGATACATCCGCATCGAAATGTATGGAATTGACGGAAAAACATCGAATTCTCATGCAGGAACGCATAACAATCGAGTTCATGCAAGCGACGACGAATGTTCGTGTACAAGTTCTTTTCTGTTCGAGAATGATGATTCGCGTGCAAAAACGATGCATCCGCATCGAAATGTATGGAATTGACACAGAAACATCGAGTTTGCAGGTAGGACCGCGTTACAATCGATTTCATGCAAGCGACGACGAATGTACGTGTAGAAGTAATTTTCTGTTCTGGAATGATCACTCGCAAGCAAAATCGCTGCATCCTCATCGAAACGTATGGAATTCATACAGAAACATCGAATGTGCATGCAGGAACGCGTTATAATCGAGTTCATGCAAGCGCCGACGACCTCTCGTGTACAAGTTATTTTCTGTTCCAGAATGATGATTCGAATGCGAAAAGGAGGCATCTGCATCGAAACGTATGGAATTGACGCAGAAACGCGTTACAATCGAGTTCATGCAAGCGTCGACGAATGGTCGTGTACAAGTTACTTTATGATCCAAAATGAAGATCCGCGTGCAAAAAGGATGCATCCGCATCGAAATGTATGGAATTGACGCAAAAACATCGAATTCTCATGCAGGAACGCGTAACAATCGAGTTCATGCAAGCGACGACGAGCTCTCGTGTACAAGTTATTTTCTGTTCCAGAATGATGATTCGAATCCGGAAAGGAGGCATCCGCATCGAAATGTATGGAATTGACACAGAAACATCGAGTTTGCAGGTAGGACCGCGTTACAATCGATTACATGCAAGCGACGACGAATGTACGTGTAGAAGTAATTTTCTGTTCTGGAATGATCATTCGCAAGCGAAATCGCTGCATCCTCATCGAAACGTATGGAACTCACACAGAAACATCGGGTTTGCAGGTATTACCGCGTTACAATCGATTTCATGCAAGCGACGGCGAATGTACGTGTAGAAGTAATTTTCTGTTCTGGAATGATCATTCGCAAGCAAGATCGCTGCATCCTCATCGAAACGTATGGAATTCATACAGAAACATCGAATGTGCATGCAGAAACGCGTTACAATCGAGTTCATGCAAGCGTCGACGAATGTTCGTGTACAAGTTACTTTATGATCCAAATGAAGCTCCGCGTGCAAAAAGGATGCATCCGCATCGAAATGTATGGAATTGACGCAGTAACATCGAAATTGCATGCAGGGACGCGTAACAATCCACTTCATGCAATCGACGACTAATGTATGCGAACAAGTTATATTCTGTTCCGAAATGGTCTTTTACGTGAAAATAGCTACATCTGCATCGAAACGTATGGAATTGACGCAAAAACATCGAATTCTCATGCAGGAACGCGTCACAATCGATTTCATGGAAGGGACGACGATTGTACGTGTACAAGTTCTTTTCTGTTCGAGAATGATCATTCGCAAGCAAAATCGCTGCATCCTCATCGAAACGTATGGAATTCACACAGAAAAATCGAGTTTGCATGCAGGAAAGCGTCACAATCGATTTCATGGAAGCGACGACGATTGTACGTGTACAAGTTATTTTCTGTTCCTCAATGAAGATTCGCGTGCAAAAACGATGCATCTGCATCGAAACGTACAGAATTGACACAGAAACATCTAATTAGCATGCAGGAACGCGTTATAATCGATTTCACGCAAGCGACGACGAATGTTCGTGTACAAGTTATTTTACGTTCCAGAATGAAGATCCGCGTGCAAAAAGGATGCATTCGCATCTAAATGTATGGAATTGACGGAAAAACATCGAATTCTCATGCAGGAACGCGTAACAATCGAGTTCATGCAAGCGACGACGAATGTTCGTGTACAAGTTCTTTTCTGTTCCTCAATGAAGATTCGCGTGCAAAAACGATGCATCTGCATCGAAACGTACAGAATTGACACAGAAACATCTAATTAGCATGCAGGAACGCGTTATAACCGATTTCACGCAAGCGACGACGAATGTTCGTGTACAAGTTATTTTACGTTCCAGAATGAAGATCCGCGTGCAAAAAGGATGCATCCGCATCTAAATGTATGGAATAGACGCAAAAACATCGAATTCTCATGCAGGAACGCGTAACAATCGAGTTCATGCAAGCGACGACGAATGTTCGTGTACAAGTTATTTCCTGTTCCACAATGAAGATTCGATTGCGAAAACGAGGCATCTGCATCGAAACGTATGGAATTGACCCAGAAACGCGTTACAATCGAGTTCACGCAAGCGACGACGAATGTTCGTGTACAAGTTCTTTTCTGTTCGAGAATGATGATTCGCGTGCAAAAACGATGCATCCGCATCGAAATGTATGGAATTGACACAGAAACGTCGAGTTTGCAGGTAGAACCGCGTTACAATCGATTTCATGCAAGCGACGACGAATGTACGCGTAGAAGTAATTTTTATTTCTGGAATGATCATTCGCAAGCAAAATCGCTGCATCCTCATCGAAACGTATGGAATTCACACAGAAACATCGAGTTTGCATGCAGGAAAGCGTCACAATCGATTTCATGGAAGCGACGACGATTGTACGTGTACAAGTTATTTTCTGTTCCTCAATGAAGATTCGCGTGCAAAAACGATGCATCTGCATCGAAACGTACAGAATTGACACAGAAACATCTAATTAGCATGCAGGAACGCGTTATAATCGATTTCACGCAAGCGACGACGAATGTTCGTGTACAAGTTATTTTTCGTTCCACAATGAAGATCCGCGTGCAAAAAGGATGCATCCGCATCTAAATGTATGGAATTGACACAGAAACATCTAATTAGCATGCAGGAACGCGTTACAATCGATTTCACGCAAGCGACGGCGATTGTACGTGTACAAGTTCTTTTCTGTTCGAGAATGATGATTCGCGTGCAAAAACGATACATCCGCATCGAAATGTATGGAATTGACGCAAAAACATGGAATTCTCATGCAGGAACGCATAACAATCGAGTTCATGCAAGCGACGACGAATGTTCGTGTACAAGTTCTTTTCTGTTCGAGAATGATGATTCGCGTGCAAAAACGATACATCCGCATCGAAATGTATGGAATTGACACAGAAACATCGAGTTTGCAGGTAGGACCGCGTTACAATCGATTTCATGCAAGCGACGACGGATGTACGTGTAGAAGTAGTTTTCTGTTCTGGAATGATCATTCGCAAGCAAAATCGCTGCATCCTCATCGAAACGTATGGAATTCATACAGAAACATCGAATGTGCATGCAGGAACGCGTTATAATCGAGTTCATGCAAGCGCCGACGACCTCTCGTGTACAAGTTATTTTCTGTTCCAGAATGATGATTCGAATGCGAAAAGGAGGCATCTGCATCGACACGTATGGAATTGACGCAGAAACGCGTTACAATCGAGTTCATGCAAGCGTCGACGAATGGTCGTGTACAAGTTACATTATGATCCAAAATGAAGATCCGCGTGCAAAAAGGATGCATCCGCATCGAAATGTATGGAATTGACGCAAAAACATCGAATTCTCATGCAGGAACGCGTAACAATCGAGTTCATGCAAGCGACGACGAGCTCTCGTGTACAAGTTATTTTCTGTTCCAGAATGATGATTCGAATGCGGAAAGGAGGCATCCGCATCGAAATGTATGGAATTGACACAGAAACATCGAGTTTGCAGGTAGGACCGCGTTACAATCGATTACATGCAAGCGACGACGAATGTACGTGTAGAAGTAATTTTCTGTTCTGGAATGATCATTCGCAAGCGAAATCGCTGCATCCTCATCGAAACGTATGGAACTCACACAGAAACATCGGGTTTGCAGGTATTACCGCGTTACAATCGATTTCATGCAAGCGACGGCGAATGTACGTGTAGAAGTAATTTTCTGTTCTGGAATGATCATTCGCAAGCAAGATCGCTGCATCCTCATCGAAACGTATGGAATTCATACAGAAACATCGAATGTGCATGCAGAAACGCGTTACAATCGAGTTCATGCAAGCGTCGACGAATGTTCGTGTACAAGTTACTTTATGATCCAAATGAAGCTCCGCGTGCAAAAAGGATGCATCCCCATCGAAATGTATGGAATTGACGCAGTAACATCGAAATTGCATGCAGGGACGCGTAACAATCCACTTCATGCAATCGACGACTAATGTATGCGAACAAGTTATATTCTGTTCCGAAATGGTCTTTTACGTGAAAATAGCTACATCTGCATCGAAACGTATGGAATTGACGCAAAACCATCGAATTCTCATGCAGGAACGCGTCACAATCGATTTCATGGAAGGGACGACGATTGTACGTGTACAAGTTCTTTTCTGTTCGAGAATGATCATTCGCAAGCAAAATCGCTGCATCCTCATCGAAACGTATGGAATTCACACAGAAAAATCGAGTTTGCATGCAGGAAAGCGTCACAATCGATTTCATGGAAGCGACGACGATTGTACGTGTACAAGTTATTTTCTGTTCCTCAATGAAGATTCGCGTGCAAAAACGATGCATCTGCATCGAAACGTACAGAATTGACACAGAAACATCTAATTAGCATGCAGGAACGCGTTATAATCGATTTCACGCAAGCGACGACGAATGTTCGTGTACAAGTTATTTTACGTTCCAGAATGAAGATCCGCGTGCAAAAAGGATGCATTCGCATCTAAATGTATGGAATTGACGGAAAAACATCGAATTCTCATGCAGGAACGCGTAACAATCGAGTTCATGCAAGCGACGACGAATGTTCGTGTACAAGTTCTTTTCTGTTCCTCAATGAAGATTCGCGTGCAAAAACGATGCATCTGCATCGAAACGTACAGAATTGACACAGAAACATCTAATTAGCATGCAGGAACGCGTTATAACCGATTTCACGCAAGCGACGACGAATGTTCGTGTACAAGTTATTTTACGTTCCAGAATGAAGATCCGCGTGCAAAAAGGATGCATCCGCATCTAAATGTATGGAATAGACGCAAAAACATCGAATTCTCATGCAGGAACGCGTGACAATCGAGTTCATGCAAGCGACGACGAATGTTCGTGTACAAGTTATTTCCTGTTCCACAATTAAGATTCGATTGCGAAAACGAGGCATCTGCATCGAAACGTATGGAATTGACCCAGAAACGCGTTACAATCGAGTTCACGCAAGCGACGACGAATGTTCGTGTACAAGTTATTTTATGTTCCAGAATGAAGATCCGCGTGCAAAAAGGATGCATCCGCATCTAAATGTATGGAATTGACGCAAAAACATCGAATTCTCATGCAGGAACGCGTAACAATCGAGTTCATGCAAGCGACGACGAATGTTCGAGTACAAGTTACTTTCTGTTCCAGAATGAAGATCCGCGTGCAAAAAGGATGCATCCGCATCTAAATGTATGGAATTGACGCAAAAACATCGAATTCTCATGCAGGAACGCGTAACAATCGAGTTCATGCAAGCGACGACGAATGTTCGTGTACAAGTTCTTTTCTGTTCGAGAATGATGATTCGCGTGCAAAAACGATGCATCCGCATCGAAATGTATGGAATTGACACAGAAACGTCGAGTTTGCAGGTAGAACCGCGTTACAATCGATTTCATGCAAGCGACGACGAATGTACGCGTAGAAGTAATTTTTATTTCTGGAATGATCATTCGCAAGCAAAATCGCTGCATCCTCATCGAAACGTATGGAATTCACACAGAAACATCGAGTTTGCATGCAGGAAAGCGTCACAATCGATTTCATGGAAGCGACGACGATTGTACGTGTACAAGTTATTTTCTGTTCCTCAATGAAGATTCGCGTGCAAAAACGATGCATCTGCATCGAAACGTACAGAATTGACACAGAAACATCTAATTAGCATGCAGGAACGCGTTATAATCGATTTCACGCAAGCGACGACGAATGTTCGTGTACAAGTTATTTTACGTTCCAGAATGAAGATCCGCGTACAAAAAGGATGCATCCGCATCTAAATGTATGGAATTGACGGAAAAACATCGAATTCTCATGCAGGAACGCGTAACAATCGAGTTCATGCAAGCGACGACGAATGTTCGTGTACAAGTTCTTTTCTGTTCGAGAATGATGATCCGCGTGCAAAAAGGATGCATCCGCATCTAAATGTATGGAATTGACGCAAAAACATCGAATTCTCATGCAGGAACGCGTAACAATCGAGTTCATGCAAGCGACGACGAATGTACGCGTAGAAGTAATTTTCTGTTCTGGAATGATCATTCGCAAGCAAAATCGCTGCATCCTCATCGAAACGTATGGAATTCACACAGAAACATCGAGTTTGCATGCTGGAAAGCGTCACAATCGATTTCATGGAAGCGACGACGATTGTACGTGTACAAGTTATTTTCTGTTCCAGAATGATGATTCGAATGCGGAAAGGAGGCATCCGCATCGAAATGTATGGAATTGACACAGAAACATCGAGTTTGCAGGTAGGACCGCGTTACAATCGATTACATGCAAGCGACGACGAATGTACGTGTAGAAGTAATTTTCTGTTCTGGAATGATCATTCGCAAGCGAAATCGCTGCATCCTCATCGAAACGTATGGAACTCACACAGAAACATCGGGTTTGCAGGTATTACCGCGTTACAATCGATTTCATGCAAGCGACGGCGAATGTACGTGTAGAAGTAATTTTCTGTTCTGGAATGATCATTCGCAAGCAAGATCGCTGCATCCTCATCGAAACGTATGGAATTCATACAGAAACATCGAATGTGCATGCAGAAACGCGTTACAATCGAGTTTATGCAAGCGTCGACGAATGTTCGTGTACAAGTTACTTTATGATCCAAATGAAGCTCCGCGTGCAAAAAGGATGCATCCGCATCGAAATGTATGGAATTGACGCAGTAACATCGAAATTGCATGCAGGGACGCGTAACAATCCACTTCATGCAATCGACGACTAATGTATGCGAACAAGTTATATTCTGTTCCGAAATGGTCTTTTACGTGAAAATAGCTACATCTGCATCGAAACGTATGGAATTGACGCAAAAACATCGAATTCTCATGCAGGAACGCGTCACAATCGATTTCATGGAAGGGACGACGATTGTACGTGTACAAGTTCTTTTCTGTTCGAGAATGATCATTCGCAAGCAAAATCGCTGCATCCTCATCGAAACGTATGGAATTCACACAGAAAAATCGAGTTTGCATGCAGGAAAGCGTCACAATCGATTTCATGGAAGCGACGACGATTGTACGTGTACAAGTTATTTTCTGTTCCTCAATGAAGATTCGCGTGCAAAAACGATGCATCTGCATCGAAACGTACAGAATTGACACAGAAACATCTAATTAGCATGCAGGAACGCGTTATAATCGATTTCACGCAAGCGACGACGAATGTTCGTGTACAAGTTATTTTACGTTCCAGAATGAAGATCCGCGTGCAAAAAGGATGCATTCGCATCTAAATGTATGGAATTGACGGAAAAACATCGAATTCTCATGCAGGAACGCGTAACAATCGAGTTCATGCAAGCGACGACGAATGTTCGTGTACAAGTTCTTTTCTGTTCCTCAATGAAGATTCGCGTGCAAAAACGATGCATCTGCATCGAAACGTACAGAATTGACACAGAAACATCTAATTAGCATGCAGGAACGCGTTATAACCGATTTCACGCAAGCGACGACGAATGTTCGTGTACAAGTTATTTTACGTTCCAGAATGAAGATCCGCGTGCAAAAAGGATGCATCCGCATCTAAATGTATGGAATAGACGCAAAAACATCGAATTCTCATGCAGGAACGCGTAACAATCGAGTTCATGCAAGCGACGACGAATGTTCGTGTACAAGTTATTTCCTGTTCCACAATGAAGATTCGATTGCGAAAACGAGGCATCTGCATCGAAACGTATGGAATTGACCCAGAAACGCGTTACAATCGAGTTCACGCAAGCGACGACGAATGTTCGTGTACAAGTTATTTTATGTTCCAGAATGAAGATCCGCGTGCAAAAAGGATGCATCCGCATCTAAATGTATGGAATTGACGCAAAAACATCGAATTCTCATGCAGGAACGCGTAACAATCGAGTTCATGCAAGCGACGACGAATGTTCGAGTACAAGTTCTTTTCTGTTCGAGAATGATGATTCGCGTGCAAAAACGATGCATCCGCATCGAAATGTATGGAATTGACACAGAAACGTCGAGTTTGCAGGTAGAACCGCGTTACAATCGATTTCATGCAAGCGACGACGAATATACGCGTAGAAGTAATTTTTATTTCTGGAATGATCATTCGCAAGCAAAATCGCTGCATCCTCATCGAAACGTATGGAATTCACACAGAAACATCGAGTTTGCATGCAGGAAAGCGTCACAATCGATTTCATGGAACCGACGACGATTGTACGTGTACAAGTTATTTTCTGTTCCTCAATGAAGATTCGCGTGCAAAAACGATGCAACTGCATCGAAACGTACAGAATTGACACAGAAACATCTAATTAGCATGCAGGAACGCGTTATAACCGATTTCACGCAAGCGACGACGAATGTTCGTGTACAAGTTATTTTACGTTCCAGAATGAAGATCCGCGTGCAAAAAGGATGCATCCGCATCTAAATGTATGGAATAGACGCAAAAACATCGAATTCTCATGCAGGAACGCGTAACAATCGAGTTCATGCAAGCGACGACGAATGTTCGTGTACAAGTTATTTCCTGTTCCACAATGAAGATTCGATTGCGAAAACGAGGCATCTGCATCGAAACGTATGGAATTGACCCAGAAACGCGTTACAATCGAGTTCACGCAAGCGACGACGAATGTTCGTGTACAAGTTATTTTACGTTCCAGAATGAAGATCCGCGTACAAAAAGGATGCATCCGCATCTAAATGTATGGAATTGACGGAAAAACATCGAATTCTCATGCAGGAACGCGTAACAATCGAGTTCATGCAAGCGACGACGAATGTTCGTGTACAAGTTACTTTCTGTTCGAGAATGATGATCCGCGTGCAAAAAGGATGCATCCGCATCTAAATGTATGGAATTGACGCAAAAACATCGAATTCTCATGCAGGAACGCGTAACAATCGAGTTCATGCAAGCGACGACGAATGTACGCGTAGAAGTAATTTTCTGTTCTGGAATGATCATTCGCAAGCAAAATCGCTGCATCCTCATCGAAACGTATGGAATTCACACAGAAACATCGAGTTTGCATGCTGGAAAGCGTCACAAACGATTTCATGGAAGCGACGACGATTGTACGTCTACAAGTTATTTTCTGTTCCTCAATGAAGATTCGCGTGCAAAAACGATGCATCTGCATCGAAGCGTACGGAACTGACGCAAGAACATCGAATTCGCATGCAAGAACGTGTTATAACCGATTTCATACTAGCGACGACGAATGTTCGTGTACAAGTTCTTTTCTGTTCCAGAACGAAGATTCGCGTGCAGAAACGATACATCCGCATCTAAATGTATGGAATTGACGCAAAAACATCGAATTCTCATGCAGGAACGCATAACAATCGATTCCGTGAAAGCGACGACAATTGCACGTGTACAAGTTATTTCCTGTTCCACGATGAAGATTCGAATGCGAAAACGAGGCATCTGCATCGAAACGTAGGGAATTGACGCAGAAACGTGTTACAATCGAGTTCATGCAAGCGACGACGACTGTTCGTGTACAAGTTATTTTATGTTCCAGAATGAAGATCTGCGTGCAAAAAGGATGCATCCGCATCAAAATGTACGGAATTGACGCAAAAACATCGAATTCGCATGCAGGAACGGGTTACAATCGATTTCATGCAAGCGACGACGATTGTATGTCTACAAGTTATTTTCTGTTCGAGAATGTGCTTTCACGTGCAAAACGACGCATGTGCATCGAAAGGTACGGGATTGATGTAGAAGCATCGAATTCTCATGCAGGAACGCGTAACAATCGATGTCATGAAAGCGACGACGATTGTACGTGTACAAGTTATTGCCTGTTCCACAATGAAGATTCGAATGCGAAAACGAGGCATCTGCATCGAAACGTATGGAATTGACGCAGAAACGCGTATCAATCGCGTTCATGCAAGTGTCGACGAATGTTCGTGTACAAGTCCTTTTCTGTTCCAGAATGAAGATTCGCGTGCAAAAACGATGCATCTGCATCGAAACGTACAGAATTGACACAGAAACATCTAATTAGCATGCAGGAACGCGTTATAATCGATTTCACGCAAGCGACGACGAATGTTCGTGTACAAGTTATTTTACGTTCCAGAATGAAGATCCGCGTGCAAAAACGATGCATCCGCATCGAAATGTATGGAATTCATACAGAAACATCGAATGTGCATGCAGGAACGCTTTACAATCGAGTTCATGCAAGCGCCGACGAGCTCTCGTGTACAAGTTATTTCCTGTTCCACGATGAAGATTCGAATGCGAAAACGAGGCATCTGCATCGAAACGTATGGAATTGACGCAGAAACGTGTTACAATCGAGTTCATGCAAGCGACGACGAATGTTCGAGTACAAGTTCTTTTCTGTTCGAGAATGATGATTCGCGTGCAAAAACGAATTCGCATGCAGGAACGGGTTACAATCGATTTCATGCAAGCGACGACGATTGTATGTCTACAAGTTATTTTCTGTTCGAGAATGTGCTTTCACGTGCAAAACGACGCATCTGCATCGAAACGTACGGGATTGATGTAGAAGCATCGAATTCTCATGCAGGAACGCGTAACAATCGATGTCATGAAAGCGACGACGATTGTACGTGTACAAGTTATTTTCTGTTCCTCAATGAAGATTCGAATGCGAAAACGAGGCATCTGCATCAAATTGTACGGAATTGACGCAAAAACACCGAATTCGCATGCAAGAACGCGTTACAACCGATTTCACGCAAGCGACGACGAATGTTCGTGTACAAGTTATTTTACGTTCCAGAATGAAGATCCGCGTGCAAAAAGGATGCATTCGCATCTAAATGTATGGAATTGACGGAAAAACATCGAATTCTCATGCAGGAACGCGTAACAATCGAGTTCATGCAAGCGACGACGAATGTTCGTGTACAAGTTCTTTTCTGTTCCTCAATGAAGATTCGCGTGCAAAAACGATGCATCTGCATCGAAACGTACAGAATTGACACAGAAACATCTAATTAGCATGCAGGAACGCGTTATAACCGATTTCACGCAAGCGACGACGAATGTTCGTGTACAAGTTATTTTACGTTCCAGAATGAAGATCCGCGTGCAAAAAGGATGCATCCGCATCTAAATGTATGGAATAGACGCAAAAACATCGAATTCTCATGCAGGAACGCGTAACAATCGAGTTCATGCAAGCGACGACGAATGTTCGTGTACAAGTTATTTCCTGTTCCACAATGAAGATTCGATTGCGAAAACGAGGCATCTGCATCGAAACGTATGGAATTGACCCAGAAACGCGTTACAATCGAGTTCACGCAAGCGACGACGAATGTTCGTGTACAAGTTATTTTATGTTCCAGAATGAAGATCCGCGTGCAAAAAGGATGCATCCGCATCTAAATGTATGGAATTGACGCAAAAACATCGAATTCTCATGCAGGAACGCGTAACAATCGAGTTCATGCAAGCGACGACGAATGTTCGAGTACAAGTTCTTTTCTGTTCGAGAATGATGATTCGCGTGCAAAAACGATGCATCCGCATCGAAATGTATGGAATTGACACAGAAACGTCGAGTTTGCAGGTAGAACCGCGTTACAATCGATTTCATGCAAGCGACGACGAATGTTCGTGTACAAGTTATTTTACGTTCCAGAATGAAGATCCGCGTACAAAAAGGATGCATCCGCATCTAAATGTATGGAATTGACGGAAAAACATCGAATTCTCATGCAGGAACGCGTAACAATCGAGTTCATGCAAGCGACGACGAATGTTCGTGTACAAGTTACTTTCTGTTCGAGAATGATGATCCGCGTGCAAAAAGGATGCATCCGCATCTAAATGTATGGAATTGACGCAAAAACATCGAATTCTCATGCAGGAACGCGTAACAATCGAGTTCATGCAAGCGACGACGAATGTACGCGTAGAAGTAATTTTCTGTTCTGGAATGATCATTCGCAAGCAAAATCGCTGCATCCTCATCGAAACGTATGGAATTCACACAGAAACATCGAGTTTGCATGCTGGAAAGCGTCACAAACGATTTCATGGAAGCGACGACGATTGTACGTTTACAAGTTATTTTCTGTTCCTCAATGAAGATTCGCGTGCAAAAACGATGCATCTGCATCGAAGCGTACGGAACTGACGCAAGAACATCGAATTCGCATGCAAGAACGTGTTATAACCGATTTCATACTAGTGTCACGGGAATTTATTTATAATTGAAATTATTAACACCAAACTACCGGTATCGCGTATAGGAAGAGCCGTAGCGATCTCACTATAGAACTTAGTAAACTAACCGAGAGTTTTAATCGTGGCGCGTGCCGTGGATTGAGGATATGGAGTTGGGAAGTGTCAAAATGACGTATCTATTTGATTACTAACCCAAGACTGACTTTTTATTGCGTATCGAGTCTTTTATACATCTTCTTATCACGCTATTGTTACCGGGCGGTCTTTGAACAAAGGAGTGTCGGATGATTTAAATGGCGATATGTCGCGTGTTATATGTCGCGGTGTCGTATGCGGATTGTATCTACTGGGAGGTCGATAATATACGCTTCACACCCCCCTTCTTAGCCTTGATTTGGTCTCCAAATCGCACGACTTTTCGCATAGGTGTTGGGAAGTCTTCTATGCCTGCGTACCTGTCCATTGATATGCATTCAGGGGATGCATGTATGTTCGGTGATGATGATGGTTGATTACTGGTTGTGTTTACATTTTCCATTTTGATTTCGTTGCAACAAATTTTGAGACAGAAGTTTCTTGGGATTAAATTCGATATAAACTTAAAGAGTCCTATTTTGCGAAGAGTATATAATGTTACGAGACCTAATGAGATCCAACCGGCAATTTTGAGTATACTGTAACCTATGTCTGTAGCAGAGAGAATTCTACGTTGATTTTTAAGCCTTTCCAATCGTGAGTACATTGAGTTTAAAGATTCCCTGAAATTATTGAAGTTTGGAGTGATTTTTGGAGCTCTTGGAATATAATCGTTTAACAATTTAATTTCGTCGTTTGTAAGATTAATGGCCAATGTGTAGTCAGTGGTAATTATTTTAGTTTCTAACGTCTTTCCTCCAATCTTCATTACATTATTGTTATATGTTAGTAGACATTCGGTTGAAGTATATAGTATTACGGGTTTCGAAATTTCTATTTTCCTATTGTTGTCGCAAAATGTTTGGATATCTATACTGTTTTTAGGGATTGCTATGTACTTGTTCGGTGTGTGCATTGGTATGAAAGTGATGTCGTCGATTTTGAATATGGCTGTACCGCAGGCAGTGTAATCTTTTTGAGCTATTTGACATCCAGTAATGTAATCATTTCGTGTCGGTTGTGTTCGTTCGCAAATGAGCCCTATTGAACTGTCCCTACAATAGTCGTCTATATATTGTTTGTCAATTATTATTTTGGAATCGTGTTGCTGTAACACAGTGTCATGATCTAATATGGGTGCAAAAAAAACATTATTAATTTTATGCGGTATAGCGTAATATCGGATAATTTCCCATTCTTGTTCCTCTAAAATCGGCACAATTATTTGATATATTATTTTTCCATTTGAGATCTGTGTTTTGAGTTTACTGATATCGATTAGAATTTGGAAATTCTCCGGTTTTCCGTCTATATGATGTAGTATGAAATTTCTTTGAGTAACGTTATTATATGCTTCCAAAAAATCTCCTATGTTCATTAAAGTGGTGTCGATAATTCCGCGTTTTCCAAGTATGAGCGTGAAATGGAAATCATTTATTTTTGCTGTTAGGTCGAATATCATGGCTTCTAATATTACGAGATGTCTTAATAGTAATTGATCGCTATATGCATTGGCTAGTTCATTCGTGTTGTTGTCTAATATTTGCGTTAAATGTCTGAAATCGTTGCTGCTAATTATTGTTTTTATCATGGCTGTCTGATTTTGTACAATGTGTGTGATTTCGTTTTGTTGGTCGAATAGTTTGTCCATATTATCATTTATTAGCTTTAGGTCGTCTTCGTCTAAGCTACCAAACAGAGATTTAGAAACGGAGCCTATTACGTTAAGAAGTCCGCGTCGGGGTCGTTTGTGTAAAATTGTGTTGAGTTTCAAATGTGCTTTGTTTAATTTCGTTATTTTTGCCGAAATTATGTCGAGTCCGAAAGGTGCGCAATTTCGGGTCTTACAGAGTGTGAGTGTGAGTGTGTGCATTTGCATTATTTTTGACAGATTTACGTCGATTTCGTTTACATCGAATATAACAGATATCTTTACTTCATTATGGTATACAAAACTAATTCCTATTCTTTCTTCGATTATTTGAGTATTATTTAAATGTTGGATTTGGAGCGCATATCCCTGAGTCGTAAATAGTGTTAAGAGCTGAAATTAGAATTGTATATTTTAATTCTGTTTCCGTGTGTTAATAGTGTCTTTTTGTTATTAATTTGTAATAAGTAATTCGGAGTGTGTACTTCGAGAATCTTGTAAGGTCCTATCCATTCTGAATCGAGTTTATGTTTTTTATGCTCATTGTGCAACAAAACAAGGTCTCCTACGTTGTAAAGGCTTTTTATTCGTATTTTTCGGTCTTGCTCATTTTTATAACGTCTTTTGTTAGCCTCTATAATAACTGTAGCGTTTGCCAAATACTCTTTGTGTCTTTGTTTCCATAATTGAAATAATTCGTTTTTTGTTAAGCTAGGCGTTGTCGCGATAGCTGAAGGTAAATTGGCTTTACGTCCGAAAGTTAATTCAAAGGGCGTGTACCCTGTGCCTGAATGAACTGACGTATTATATGCCATGCAAATAAGATTTAGATGCTCATCCCATTCGGATTTCTTTTGATCTATACAGGTTCTAAGTAAATCTTTAACTGTACCGTGGGTTCTTTCCAGAGCTCCATTGCTCTGAGGATGGAAACTCGTGGTCTTAATGTGTTTGATTTTGAAAGCCTTTTCGAAGGATTCCATTAACTTACATACAAAATTTTGCCCTTGATCAGTGAGGATGTGTTTAGGTGAGGAAAAGACATATACGTAATGTTCAATTAAGGCATTTATAATGGAATCTGCTCTTTGATTGTCTAGAGGTACGAGGAGTAAATATTTGGTTAAACAATCTTGGATTGAGAGAATAAATTGATTTCCTCTAGTAGTCGTAATGAGTGGCCCAATAATGTCAAGTGCTACTTTATCATTAGGATTCTGAGGTGTATCGGGTATAATACTTTCCTCGCGCGGTCGTATACGTGTCAATTTGTTTCTTTGGCAGATATCACATTTCTTTATGTACTCGCATATGTCTCGGTCAATGTTAGTCCAGTAATGTCGTTCTTTTATGCGTTCTATAGTTTTATTTTCACCTAAATGTTGTGCGTTATCATGATTTTCGGAAAGAATCTGTTTTTTCTCGTCATTAGTGTATTCTCTAAGCGGTTCTTGTGCAAAACGTAATTTTTTATCAGGATAATATTTCATAAGGAATCTCAGCATAAGTTGAATCTCAGTTATTTGAATTGGTTGAAAACCGTCGTTTATTCCGAAACAAATGGTAGTTTTGTCCTTTTGAAGTGCCATTAGATCGTGAAGTTTAACTAACCATTGTTCTTCGTCGTATTGGCCAAGCAAGTCGGTAGTTAATTGTGTCCAATGTGGTCTGTTAGCGGTTATTTGTATAGGGGTCGCGGTAGGCTGGGCCTTCCAATTGTCGTATTCTAACCATAAGATTTCTTGGGGACTGCATGATTCTTCTGCATTGGATGAATTGCCTTCAGTTTTTCGTGCGTCGGGAGGTAGTACAATTTTAACGGTTTTATGGAAGGGGACATTGCTGGTGATTGTTAGAGGATGAAGTCGGGAAAGGGCGTCTGCTACTGTGTTTTCTTTTCCCTTTTTGTATTCAATTGTATATTCGTACTCTTCGAGTCTCAGCCGCCAACGCATGAGTCTGGAAGAGGGATCGCGTACATTGTGTAGCCATTTGAGAGCTTGGTGATCGGTTTGGATAATGAATTTTCTTCCGAGCAAGTATTGTCGTAGGCGTTTAACAGCCCACACAATTGCGAGTAATTCTTTCTCTGTAGTACTATAATTTTTTTCAGCCGAATTTAAGGTTCGAGATATGTAGCAGCAGGGATGGTCATTTTGGGAGAGTACACCACCAATTCCTTCATTGCTGGCATCTGTAGTTAAAGTGAAAGTCTGTGTAAAGTCTGGGTAACATAGGATGGGTGTTTCACAAAGTTTCGTTTTTAGATAGTCAAAAGAATCTTGTTGTTTCTGAGTCCAATGGAAAGGAGTGTTTTTCTGCGTTAGGTCAGTGAGTGGTTTCGAAAATTTGGCAAAGTTTCTAATAAATTTGCGATAGTATCCTGTGAGTCCTAAGAATGATTTTATCTGAGTTACAGTGGTGGGGATCTTAAAGTTTTTGATCGCGTCTAATTTTTCCGGGTTAGGTTTTACTCCGTCTTTTGTTACTATATGTCCTAAATATTCGAGTTCAGGTTTCAAAAATTCACATTTATCAATTTGTAGTTTCAGTCCTGTTTCTCTAAGTCTTTGGAAAACGATCGCGAGGTTTCTATTATGTTCTTCAAGGGTACTGCCGAAAATTATTATATCATCGAGGTACACAAAACAATATTTGTCAACTAATCCACGCAGGGCCGTGTCCATCATTCGTTGGAATGTGGCAGGGGCGTTCTTAAGCCCGAAAGGCATCCTATTATAATGAAAGTGTCCGTCGGATGTCGAAAAAGCAGTGTATTTTTTGCAATCTGGATGCATTGGGATCTGGTGAAAACCGGACGAAAGGTCGAGTGCCGAGAAGAACTTTGCGTTGCCTAAATGTTGTAGTATTTCGTCAGAGTTTGGTAGTGGGTATGCGTCCTGGTCAGTTTGCTCGTTGAGTTTACGAAAGTCGATTACGATTCGCCATTTCTGTTTTCCCGAAGCATCGCGTTTCTTGGGTACTACCCATACCGGGGCGTTAAAAGGAGAGTCCGATGATTCTATAACTCCTTTGTCTAGCATTTCGTTCATTTGTCGGTGGATTTCGGCTTTATGACATTCTGGTGATCTGTATGATTTTATATTAATAGGTTTTTGATTTTTTAATACAATTGTATGTTCTGTCAATGAAGTACAAGGTAGTGGATCGGCTTCTAACGTAAAAATATCGTTGTAGGAACTAACAATTTTTAGGATGGTTTCTCGCATGCAGGATTCAATGTGATCAAGCCGTAATTTGGATGTAAGTTCGTGGATTCTGTTAATGTTATTTTCACATTCAATTAAATTTGTAATGTGCGTGTTCCGCTTACCAGTATTGATGAAACAAACCCTCGTAATGTCATTGTTGATCTTACAAAACCGTGAGGCGACCTTGTTTGGTTGTATCTCTATTTCAGTGGGCGTCGTCTGTAATGAATAACTAAATTCGTTAAGCTGTAAGTAATCGTTGTGTATGGAATATTCGTATTTTTTAAGATAGGGAAGTCCAAGAATTCCGTCTTCAATTAATGGGAAATCGTCAGGGACAATGAGGAATTCGTGTTTTTGTCCAAGGAAAAATAGTTCAGTCATGTTAGTTATTTCGTGTTGGTCATTGCCGAGTCGTATGTGTCGAACTTGTGGTAAAAGTGTATAGTTTTCTACAAATCCTCGTTTGATGATGTTGGCTCCTGCTCCTGTGTCCAGTAGGAGTCTTCCTCGTTTAGACATTCCTTGGAATCGACAGAATATTGACTGCAGGTCTCCTGGCGTGTAGTTAATTCTGTAGCTTCTGGTTCGATCATCTCGAGTCTGTGGATACGGGGTGGTAGTTTTCCGCTCTGAGGTGAGTAAAAATTTTTCGGCTTGAGTTGGTAGCAAGTTGCTTTTGTGTGTCCCGATTTTCCGCAATGTTCACAGACGATAGGTGCTTTGGTGATAATGCGGCTATCTGGTGGTCTGACGGCAGGGTTGTTGCTGGTATGGTTTGGCCGTGTGAATTTCCCTTGAATTGACTGTGGCCTTGACAGCATGTTCATAGGGCGTGACTGTTGGACTACTCTGGAGTCACGTAACCAGAGTTCCATGTTGGTGGCTTCGCTCTGTGCTTCGGAGATGGTCTTTGGTCTCATAGGAATAATTATTTGTCCTATGTCCCGTCGTAGATTGATTGAATACATGCGTAGTGCTTCGGCGTTTTCTTGGTCGAGTGCAATGTTACGCGCTGTCGGGTTGCGATGTTTGGCTTGGATTGCGTATTCCAACTCACTAAGCATTTGCCGAAATCGCAAACTGTACGATTGCACACTTTCGGTCATACCTTGCTTGATGTTCTGTAGTCGGTTTCGGCTGCCGCTTACAGTGGTAGGAACAGAAATTTGGCTCCTTAAGGTATCGTAGAGTTCTTCATAAGTATGTATTCGGCAGAAACGTATACTCTTCTTTGCTTGATCTGTGATCTTTTCAGTAATGATCATGCGTAATAGTAAATCTGGCTCAGAGCATTTGCTTCGTGCAAATTTACATGTTTTAATAAATTCTTCTACTCCGATGTCGTCTTTGCCGTGTAGGGTCTCAACTACTCGAAGTGCTTTGCTTGCTTTTACAGTATTATTATTTAAGGATGAAGCAGGTGGAATTTCGTTATTGTTTGTCAGTGGTTGACGTCGGGGTACGTCAGGTGCGGTGTTGTCGTTGTCATCAGTTATATAGTTTTCTTCTTCTTCAGTGCTTTCGTAAGACCGTTCTTCTTCGGTGATAGCCGACACTCCTAATCGAGCGCCCAACTTCTTTAGCTCAGTTGCTTGCTCTTTTCGTTCGCTGTTTATTGTTTTCAGAGCGTTGGTTAATTGATTAATTTTGTCGTCTTGTCTCCGTAAATGGTCAAATATGCCATCAAGTCGTGACAGGATGTCAGAGTTTGACGTGGACGTTATTGTCGGATTGCTCATTGTTTTGTTTTTACCTGGAAATATTCGATCCTTGGCGTCTGCTGAATGACGTGGCACACGTAGTCCTTGGGTTGTCAAGCTCCGTAGATTGCTTTAGAATCCCAACTGTCTTCAGCGAAGTAACCGTTGGATCCTGGCAGGATCGCCAAAAATGTCACGGGAATTTATTTATAATTGAAATTATTAACACCAAACTACCGGTATCGCGTATAGGAAGAGCCGTAGCGATCTCACTATAGAACTTAGTAAACTAACCGAGAGTTTTAATCGTGGCGCGTGCCGTGGATTGAGGATATGGAGTTGGGAAGTGTCAAAATGACGTATCTATTTGATTACTAACCCAAGACTGACTTTTTATTGCGTATCGAGTCTTTTATACATCTTCTTATCACGCTATTGTTACCGGGCGGTCTTTGAACAAAGGAGTGTCGGATGATTTAAATGGCGATATGTCGCGTGTTATATGTCGCGGTGTCGTATGCGGATTGTATCTACTGGGAGGTCGATAATATACGCTTCACACTAGCGACGACGAATGTTCGTGTACAAGTTCTTTTCTGTTCCACAACGAAGATTCGCGTGCAGAAACGATACATCCGCATCTAAATGTATGGAATTGACGCAAAAACATCGAATTCTCATGCAGGAACGCATAACAATCGATTCCGTGAAAGCGACGACAATTGCACGTGTACAAGTTATTTCCTGTTCCACGATGAAGATTCGAATGCGAAAACGAGGCATCTGCATCGAAACGTAGGGAATTGACGCAGAAACGTGTTACAATCGAGTTCATGCAAGCGACGACGACTGTTCGTGTACAAGTTATTTTATGTTCCAGAATGAAGATCTGCGTGCAAAAAGGATGCATCCGCATCAAAATGTACGGAATTGACGCAAAAACATCGAATTCGCATGCAGGAACGGGTTACAATCGATTTCATGCAAGCGACGACGATTGTATGTCTACAAGTTATTTTCTGTTCGAGAATGTGCTTTCACGTGCAAAACGACGCATGTGCATCGAAAGGTACGGGATTGATGTAGAAGCATCGAATTCTCATGCAGGAACGCGTAACAATCGATGTCATGAAAGCGACGACGATTGTACGTGTACAAGTTATTGCCTGTTCCACAATGAAGATTCGAATGCGAAAACGAGGCATCTGCATCGAAACGTATGGAATTGACGCAGAAACGCGTATCAATCGCGTTCATGCAAGTGTCGACGAATGTTCGTGTACAAGTCCTTTTCTGTTCCAGAATGAAGATTCGCGTGCAAAAACGATGCATCTGCATCGAAACGTACAGAATTGACACAGAAACATCTAATTAGCATGCAGGAACGCGTTATAATCGATTTCACGCAAGCGACGACGAATGTTCGTGTACAAGTTATTTTACGTTCCAGAATGAAGATCCGCGTGCAAAAACGATGCATCCGCATCGAAATGTATGGAATTCATACAGAAACATCGAATGTGCATGCAGGAACGCTTTACAATCGAGTTCATGCAAGCGCCGACGAGCTCTCGTGTACAAGTTATTTCCTGTTCCACGATGAAGATTCGAATGCGAAAACGAGGCATCTGCATCGAAACGTATGGAATTGACGCAGAAACGTGTTACAATCGAGTTCATGCAAGCGACGACGAATGTTCGAGTACAAGTTCTTTTCTGTTCGAGAATGATGATTCGCGTGCAAAAACGAATTCGCATGCAGGAACGGGTTACAATCGATTTCATGCAAGCGACGACGATTGTATGTCTACAAGTTATTTTCTGTTCGAGAATGTGCTTTCACGTGCAAAACGACGCATCTGCATCGAAACGTACGGGATTGATGTAGAAGCATCGAATTCTCATGCAGGAACGCGTAACAATCGATGTCATGAAAGCGACGACGATTGTACGTGTACAAGTTATTTTCTGTTCCTCAATGAATATTCGCGTGCAAAAACGATGCATCTGCATCGAAACGTACAGAATTGACACAGAAACATCTATTTAGCATGCAGGAACGCGTTATAATCGATTTCACGCAAGCGACGACGAATGTTCGTGTACAAGTTATTTTACGTTCCAGAATGAAGATCCGCGTGCAAAAGGATGCATCCGCATCTAAATGTATGGAATTGACGGAAAAACATCGAATTCTCATGCAGGAACGCGTAACAATCGAGTTCATGCAAGCGACGACGAATGTTCGTGTACAAGTTCTTTTCTGTAC
Organism: Lasioglossum villosulum; assembly: GCA_963971365.1. NCBI lineage: Eukaryota > Metazoa > Arthropoda > Insecta > Hymenoptera > Halictidae > Lasioglossum > Lasioglossum villosulum. Next base: position 13,205,163 of record OZ020502.1, on the reverse strand, counting down.
GAGAATGATGATTCGAATGCGAAAAGGATGCATCCGCATCTAAATGTATGGAATTGACGCAGAAACGCGTATCAATCGCGTTCATGCAAGTGTCGACGAATGTTCGTGTACAAGTCCTTTTCTGTTCCAGAATGAAGATTCGCGTGCAAAAACGATACATCCGCATCGAAATGTATGGAATTGACGCAAAAACATCGAATTCTCACGCAGGAACGCGTAACAATCGAGTTTATGCAAGCGACGACGAATGTTCGTGTACAAGTTCTTTTCTGTTCGAGAATGATGATTCGCGTGCAAAAACGATGCATCTGCATCGAAACGTACAGAATTGACACAGAAACATCTAATTAGCATGCAGGAACGCGTTATAATCGATTTCACGCAAGCGACGACGAATGTTCGTGTACAAGTTATTTTACGTTCCAGAATGAAGATCCGCGTGCAAAAAGGATGCATCCGCATCTAAATGTATGGAATTGACGCAAAAACATCGAATTCTCACGCAGGAACGCGTAACAATCGAGTTTATGCAAGCGACGACGAATGTTCGTGTACAAGTTCTTTTCTGTTCGAGAATGATGATTCGCGTGCAAAAAGGATGCATCCTCATCGAAATGTATGGAATTGACACAGAAACATCGAGTTTGCTTGCAGGAACGCGTCACAATCGATTTCATGGAAGCGACGACGATTGTACGTGTACAAGTTACATTCTGTTCCAGAATGAAGATTCGAATGCGAAAACGAGGCATCTGCATCGAAACGTATGGAATTGACGCAGAAACGCGTCACAATCGAGTTCATGCAAGCGACGACGACTGTTCGTGTACAAGTTATTTTATGTTCCAGAATGAAGATCTGCGTGCAAGAAGGATGCATCCGCATCTAAATGTATGGAATTGACGGAAAAACATCGAATTCCCATGCAGGAACGCGTAACAATCGAGTTCATGCAAGCGACGACGAATGTTCGAGTACAAGTTCTTTTCTGTTCGAGAATGATGATTCGCGTGCAAAAACGATGCATCCGCATCGAAATGTATGGAATTGACACAGAAACGTCGAGTTTGCAGGTAGAACCGCGTTACAATCGATTCCATGCAAGCGGCGACGAATGTACGCGTAGAAGTAATTTTTATTTCTGGAATGATCATTCGCAAGCAAAATCGCTGCATCCTCATCGAAACGTATGGAATTCACAACAGAAACATCGAGTTTGCATGCAGGAAAGCGTCACAATCGATTTCATGGAAGCGACGATGATTGTACGTGTACAAGTTATTTTCTGTTCCTCAATGTAGATTCGCGTGCAAAAACGGTGCATCTGCATCGAAACGTACAGAATTGACACAGAAACATCTAATTAGCATGCAGGAACGCGTTATAATCGATTTCACGCAAGCGACGACGAATGTTCGTGTACAAGTTATTTTACGTTCCAGAATGAAGATCCGCGTGCAAAAAGGATGCATCCGCATCTAAATGTATGGAATTGACGGAAAAACATCGAATTCCCATGCAGGAACGCGTAACAATCGAGTTCATGCAAGCGACGACGAATGTTCGTGTACAAGTTCTTTTCTGTTCGAGAATGATGATTCGCGTGCAAAAAGGATGCATCCGCATCTAAATGTATGGAATTGACGCAAAAACATCGAATTCTCATGCAGGAACGCGTAACAATCGAGTTCATGGAAGCGACGACGAATGTTCGTGTACAAGTTCTTTTCTGTTCGAGAATGATGATTCGCGTGCAAAAACGATGCATCCTCATCGAAAAGTATGGAATTGACACAGAAACATCGAATTCTCATGCAGGAACGAGTAACATTCGATTTCATGAAAGCGACGACTGTACGTGTACAAGTTACTTTCTGTTCCAGAATGATGATACGAATGCGAAAACGAGGCATCTGCATCGAAACGTATGGAATTGACGTAGAAACGCGTTACAATCGAGTTCATGCAAGCGTCGGCGAATGTTCGTGTACAAGTTACTTTATGATCCAAAATGAAGATCCGCGTGCAAAAACGATGCATCCGCATCGAAATGTATGGAATTGACACAGAAACATCGAGTTTGCAGGTAGGACCGCGTTACAATCGATTTCATGCAAGCGACGACGAATGTACGTGTACAAGTTCTTTTCTGTTCGAGAATGATGATTCGCGTGCAAAAACGATACATCCGCATCGAAATGTATGGAATTGACGCAAAAACATCGAATTCTCATGCAGGAACGCATAACAATCGAGTTCATGCAACCGACGACGAATGTTCGTGTACAAGTTCTTTTCTGTTCGAGAATGATGATTCGCGTGCAAAAACGATGCATCCGCATCGAAATGTATGGAATTGACACAGAAACATCGAGTTTGCAGGTAGGACCGCGTTACAATCGATTTCATGCAAGCGACGACGAATGTACGTGTAGAAGTAATTTTCTGTTCTGGAATGATCATTCGCAAGCAAAATCGCTGCATCCTCATCGAAACGTATGGAATTCATACAGAAACATCGAATGTGCATGCAGGAACGCGTTATAATCGAGTTCATGCAAGCGTCGACGAATGGTCGTGTACAAGTTACTTTATGATCCAAAATGAAGATCCGCGTGCAAAAAGGATGCATCCGCATCGAAATGTATGGAATTGACGCAAAAACATCGAATTCTCATGCAGGAACGCGTAACAATCGAGTTCATGCAAGCGACGACGAGCTCTCGTGTACAAGTTATTTTCTGTTCCAGAATGATGATTCGAATGCGGAAAGGAGGCATCCGCATCGAAATGTATGGAATTGACACAGAAACATCGAGTTTGCAGGTAGGACCGCGTTACAATCGATTACATGCAAGCGACGACGAATGTACTGCCACGTCGTCTAGCAAAAGTCAGCGCCAGAAGGGCGAAAACTTTGACGACACCGGATATTTATAAGCTCGGAAGCCGGGCCGCGTTCGGCCGCGCGAAACGCGGTCCACCCGGGACAAAAGCTGCTCGCAGGCTCGTAAAGTTATCGTGAATCTCACAGATTTTCGGGCGCCGGGCACGAAAGGTGCCACGCGAAATACTCGGTCTCAGTTTCACTCACACGACGTTTTTGCCGAGCCTGCGACAACCGGCAAAACACGCGGATCTAACGCGAACGGGTCCAGGATACCACGCAGGACGACCACGAGGCATTCCCCGCGGCGGGAAGGTTTCTCACGAAATGAATAGCCAGTGAACTCTGGTTAACCACAATTTATTCCGATTTGGTGTTATAATCGCGCTGCCGGTCGGCACCGGCAACGTTGAGGAGGTTAACCGGCGCGTAACAACTCTCGACGACGGATGATATTCGCCCGCGCGCCTTGTCCTTCTGGACTTCTTCAAGATCGCGTCGAACCCGGCAATACGCGATGGAAGCGTGAGCGTACGCGTTTCACACGTTTCACGCCCGGATTCAGATGGAAAACGCGTAACAGTTGACTCCTCTCGACCGGCACTAGGAATGCGAATACGACGCGAGCACGTGGCGACGTCCCACCGTGGGACGACACGAGGTTGTCGTGAACTTTACGGAGACGCGCGGATCCTCGCTAAATTACAAAATAGTGCCCCGCACTTCGCTAAATAATATTCCCCACGCGTCTACCGCTCGACCGATGTTTTCGCTCGCGGACTGGCTGCAGCCGGCAGCCGCAAAGCAACGTCGAAGTTCCGCGACGCGATCGCGAACCCGTCACGCACACCGAGCCAACGCGATATCAAATCACTCCCGGATGAAAAGAAAATCCGACGGAAACTTACCACCGGCACTTCGCTCGAGTCGGATGAGCGCTTCTCCTCTACTACCGGCAGCGTGCGTCGCAAAATCCTTTATAACCAATTGACGTTCGCCTGTTCCTATCGCTAACGAGAGAGTGATCTCTTACGCGTTGGCTCGGGCACGCGGAAGTGAGGCGTCCCCCCCTTTCCGCACGCGTTTCCTCGCGGAGCGCTTTGGCCTATCTCGGCCCGAATTTCGGCACGGGCCTCGCTCTTCGCGACGGTCCCTGGCGTCCGGCGATTGGCGGTTGCTCCGGCAGCGGTGACGTTGATTCGCCGCTTCTTCCTGAGGCGATCGGCGTTGGCCAATCCGGTAGCGCGCCAGGCTGCTTCCCGGTTGAGGCGACGCCAAAGCAGCTGAGATATCTTCTTGGCCAGTTCTGCTCTTTGGCGGCGCCTCCAGGTTGTTCGTCCTGAGCCATGTCGATCTTTCCGCAACTCGTTCTTTCGCCGGCGCCTCTCGCGTTCTGTTCCTCCGCAGGGAAACGTATTCCGGGTCCCCCTTGGGACCCGGTGACGGTCCTGCAAAATGTGCGTCGCGCAAATTGGCGCGACGCTCACAAACATGAAACAATCGCCCATGGGTCCCGCTCGTGCCCAGGGAGAGCGCTCGCCATTATTCGCTCCGCTTTCCGGCAGCGGAAGGTGACCCGGCCTTCCGTTATTTGGTAACGGAGGACGGTGGCTAAAACGCCACGTCACAACTCCTCCCCCCCCAGGGGAGACCGGGTCACACCCGTGGTAAGCTCACGTCGGACTTTCGCAGGCTCGGTGGCGAACGCTCAACCTCGGTCGTTCCTCGGTACATTACACCAAACTCAACATTAACCTCCACCATGTAACACAAAGAATACTTACGCTCACTTGTACAATGTCTCGGGCGAGACTTCCCTAATGCGCAGTCGTTACCTGAAAACTCAAAGTTCTTTTCGCGCCTAACGATAAGCGGATTTCGCTTCCTATGAGGGGAATATCGGGATTGGGCACTCAGAACTCTCTTCAATGTTTCCTTTTTCCGGCAACTGCGTGCCCTTTTATTACTCCGGTAGCTCCGGAGTTTAAACGTAACTTATTTTTTTTTAAACTTCTTGTTGGCAACTATATTTAAACAGAACCTTCGCGTCGACACCACCCAACTGGGCTACAAAAAGAAAATTAATATACTAATGTTTTCGCGACTTAATATGAGGTCTCCTCTCGTCCCGGCATCACCACGGGTTGTGTGGCCCTCCCGCCTTCCATCGGGGGCCACACTTCGGGCAGGTCTTGACCGACACCCCCAGCCGTCCGCATCGGTAACAATAGTCGCTCCTCTGCTTTTTACAGTTGCGTTGTCGGTGCTCCATTGATCCGCAGGCCCAGCACTCGTCTTGTCGGGCCTTCCGGTCTTCCTTGTTGGCCTGTTTCGTTGGCACGGCCCTGCGCGGCGCGGGTTGGCGAGTCTTCGGCAGCTTATTAGCATTTGCTACCGGCTTGGTCGAGTGGGGTGCCGGCTGTAATACCTCTATTCTGGGCTCTTTGGACCCTGCAGAATATATTTTTACGGGTATTCCTACCCTCACGTCCCCGGTCATAGACCACGAAGTGGTTTTGGCTTGCGCCTCCGCCAGCTTGGCCACCGCTTCCCTGACCGCTTCCATTCTCCTTTTTATTGGATCCTGGTGGCGTGTCTCTTCGTCGGGTTTTCCTCCTCCGGCACCCTCTAAGTGTTCGCTCCGCGGCGCGCCCTCCTTGTCTCCGGCAGCATTAGGGGTATCGCATTCCCCTTTGGTGACCATCGGGGTCTCTCCTCCGGCAGTGATGGAGGGTTCGGCTCCCTTTTCGGCCGAAGCTGGGGGGTCGGCTTCTTTTCCGGCAGGTATCGGGCCATCCTCCGGCATCTCCTCCTCCGCGACGGGGTCTGAGTCACCCTCGCCGGTCTGGGTGGCCACCTCTCGCTCCTCGGTTTCGCGCCCCGCTGCGAGGTACAGCCTTACCGCCTGGCGGATGCCCCTGACGCCCACGGTGATGTGGGCCAGGCGTAAGGCCTCCCATAGATTCAATACGGCATCGTCCTTCGTATCCATCTCCCGGCAGGACCTCCGGCAGCTGTTATTATTTAATCCTGTTGAAGATCCTCGGACATGTAACTAACGTTCTCTGGTGTGTATGATGGACGGTACGCTTTAAGATCGCTTATGTGCGATTTTCCGAGGTCTTTACCTTCTTCGGTGGCTAACCGATAGACTACCGGGGACAATTTGTGCGTTATGGTGACGGGACCGACATATTTCGGAGCTAACTTAGCCGCGACGTGTCGTGTTGCCGATGAAAGAACTCTATTTCTCTTCATCACCTTATCCCCGACCTCATATTCCGCCTCACGGTGATTCTCGTTATAATAGCGCGCTTGCCGATTATACGCCTCCTCTAAATTTTCTATTACCCAACTGCGCAACGTTTGCAGTTGGGCAACCCTACCCTTCCAGGGTTCTATTGGCGCTACTTCGCAATCTACTGGCGGCTCGCGGGCCGCCCGCGCGCATTTCGCAGGTCGCGGTTCTCGCCCGAAATTCAAAAATGCTGGGGACGCTTGTAATACCGAATGATACGCCGTGTTGTAGGCAAATCGGAACTTTGATAGGTGAACATCCCACTCTCGGTGATCCCTCCCGATGTACGCGGTAATCATCGTCTTTAGTATTCGATTGACTCTTTCTACGGGATTCGCCTGCGGGTGGTACGTAGGGGTGGTGGTGATTTTAATCCCATATTCGGCAGCTAGTTCATGGATGCTCTTATTCACGAACTCCGTGCCGTTATCAGTGAGGAGCACATCCGGTGTTCCCCATCGCGAGAAAATCAGGTTTTCGAGGGCCCCCGCAATGTTAGGGCCGGTCGCTTTTCGGAGCGGGGCGCACTCGATCCATTTAGTGAACAGATCCTGCATTACGAGAAGGTACGCATGACCGGACTTGCTGCGAGGAAGCGTACCCATAATATCGGCAGCAACTACTGACCAGGGCGTGTCGATACGGCGCCGACCCATCAGCCCGGGAGGGAGTGTTTGCTCCACTTTCGTCAGCTGGCACGTGGTACAGCGTCTTACGTATTCGACTGTTGTTCTATACATGCCCGGCCAGTAGTATCTTGTCGCGACGCGATGATATGTCTTTTCGACCCCTAAGTGTCCTGCTTGAGGACCGTCATGTGCCTCTTGCAAGATCTCGGTCCTGCGTTCCTGTGGGACTACTAGCTTCCATTCGTTCCCGTCTTGACCTAAGGTCTCCGCGATAAGAGGATCTGTTCTCCGGCAAAATAGTTCCCCATCCCGAATCGACCAGCCCTTAAATTTTGAAGGGTTCCTCTCTACCTCTCCGAATTTTCTGTCGTACCACTCCGCACGCACGGCAGCCGCGATCCCGAGTTCCTCTCCGACGACCCCTGTTCCCTCAAACGCGCGCGAGAGTGCATCCGGCACTGTATTCAACTTGCCTTGTCGATATACAACTTCGAAATCATATTCGATGAGTTGTAAGGCCCATCGCGCCAAGCGCCCCGAGGGATTTCGTAATGAGCGCAGCCACCGTAAGCTGTTATGATCCGTGATCACCTTGAATCTGTACCCTTCTAAATACGGTCTAAATTTTTGTACCGCCCATAGTATCGCTAGACACTCTAATTCAGTTGCCGAGTACTTTCTTTCCGGCAGCGTAAGAGCGCGACTCGCGAATGCGATTACTTTTTCGGTACCCTCGATCTCTTGGGTCAGTACTGCCCCTAACCCGACTGTACTCGCGTCTGTCTGGACCGTGAATGGGATTTCGAAGTTCGGACACGACAGTGTTGGCGCGGTAGCTATCATCTCGCGTAGGGTTTCGAAGGCGGATTGTTGTCCGTCCTTCCAGACCCACTCGCGATCCTTCCGAAGTAGCTCGTTTAACGGTTCCGCAACTGTAGCGAATCCCGGGATGAACTTCCTATACCAGGAGGCCATCCCTAAGAAGCGCCGCAGTTGCTTCACGTTCTTCGGAACTGGATATCCAACTATCGGTCGGATCTTTTCTGGATCGACAGTTAATCCTTCCCTACTAACCACGAAACCCAGGTACCTGACTTCCGCGCGGCAAAATTCGCACTTTTTCGGGTTTATGATGAGACCGGCCGCTTTTACTTTGTCTAAGACGCGTTTCAACCATTCAAGATGTTGTTCGAACGTTTCAGTTACTATAATAATATCGTCTAGATAAGCAAACGCGTGGGGCTCCATCTCAGGACCAATTAGGCGATCTAACAATCGTTGGAAGGTAGCCGGGGCTCCCGTTAGCCCATACGGCATTCTTCGGAATTGAAACAATCCCTTGCCCGGCACTGTGAACGCTGTTATTTCACGACTTTTTGGCTCTAACGGTATCTGAAAATACGCGTTCACTTTCCGGAAGTCCAAACAAAACCTGTATTTACCATTGGCCTTCTTGACCATCACTATTGGGCTTGACCAGCCACTCTGCGACGGTTCTATTATGCCGTCCGCTAATAAAGCGTCTACTTCCGCGTAGATGGCCTCCTGTATTTTGGGAGAGACGGCATAATAACGTTGTTTGATGGGTGGATGGTCGCCCACGTCTATTCGGTGGCTGATCAAGTCGGTTACCCCTTTCATGGTTTCGAATTCCGGCAGCTCGGTCTGGAGGAATTTTTGTATACGTAATTTTTCCAAGTGATTCAATTCTCGCAATCCGGAACACATGGCGGCCGGCAGGGTGTTGTCGAAAGGGAATTTCTCACTCGGATCCGATGCAAAGTACCAGGTCGCGTTATGGTATTCCGCCACAATCCCAAAGAGTGCAATCGAATCGGTACCTAGGAGGAGGGGGGTCACCAGATTTTCTAATACGCGTGCCGAGATACGTTGTTCCCTTTTCCCTATTCTAATCGCGAAATAGGCTCGCTCGACTGCTCGATCGATTGTCCCCGTGGCCAGGAGGAAGTAACAGGGTCTCTCGGTGTTCTCCAATGTGACGACTCCGTCACCGACCCGATTTATTACGTCTCGACTGACGAACGTGATCGACGACCCGGAGTCTACTAGGGCACGCACCGGCAGCCCCCCGACCAGTGCTTCGACCGTTAATAGAGGCGGTCTCTTTGTTTCTCCGATGGTTGATACTCGGGCCGATATTACTTCCGGCAGAGTCCCTCCGGCCCCGATGAGTGACTCTTCCCCCCATTTCCCGTCTGCCTATTGCATTTCTTGCAGGTGTTAATTGTTATTCCTGGCGCTCCGCACCCGTAGCAGTGCACCCTTGGTGCTTCCCGGCAGTCTCGCGACCTATGTCCGATCTTCCGGCAATTCCAACACTCGAACGACGAACTTCCGGGCGCGCGTTGTTTATCGCGCGGCTGTTCCGTTCGTCGATCGGTGTTCGCGGTGTCGTTTGGTCTACGCGGTGGGGCACTGTATGATCTTTCCCTCGGTTCGAAGCGATATCCCGGTTCCCTTCGCCCGGCAGCAGAAAAATTCTTCGCGCACGGCGCTAAAGAGTCTCGTTTACTCGACCCGAACCGGGGTTCTCCGTATGTGGGGTTGGGGGCTCGGTCACTCTCTCTACTACTCCCGGCAGCTATCGCGTTTGCGTATTCTACTTGCACGGTTTTTCCTCTCCCTGGTTGTTTGTGAGGGGTGTAGCGAGCGGGGTCGTACGCGAAGCTCGGATGAGCCATCTCCGATGGCTTCGGATTTCGTTTTAACTTTTCTATATCGGATTCGCGCTCGGCCTCTATCAACGCGTCCTCTAACTGGTCGAACGTCGTAAGGGTAGCTAGCGCAAGTGCTTGCCTCAAAATCGGCTTCGCCCCCCAGTATGCCCGTCTGATCTTCCTTTCCTCCGGCCACGGTGGATTTAATCGGTCGAACATTGCTCGCATACTCACGATATAATCACGAAGGGGTTCGTGTTCCCCTTGAGCCCTATCTTTAATATTTTGAATCAGGGTGTCGCGGTATTCCGGATCGCCGAAAAATCTCCGAAACGCGCCTACAAAATTGTCCCACGTCCCCATTTGGGCTTCCCTCGCCTTGTACCAGTGCAGCGCCGTACCTTCTAAACAAACCGTCATGCACCGTAGTAGGTGCCGGTCTGCGATGTTACCGTATTTTCTGTGGTCGACTAGGCGCTCGAGGAAGGCTTCTGAGTCTTCCCCTGGCGCCCCAGAAAATTTTATACGCCATCGTCTCATGACCTCCGAAATCGGGGTACCGCGGCAATACATTTCGCTACTGGTACTTGGCGGGGGTCGCCCCGGGGGGTTGGGAGGGGGATCCGGCAGCCTTTTTTCCGTTTTCAATTTAGGGGCAGACGGGGGCGGGTTCCCTGTTCTTTCGAGAGTCGGTACCGGCAGAATAAAATCGCGAGGTGGCGACCTCATCCCCCCGGTCCGTTCCTCGTCCGAAGTCATCGCGTCCGAATTATCATTTCCGTCCGTGGCCTCGTCGTACACCGAATGGTATTCCCACTCGTCCCCCCCTACTTCCCAATGCGGACGAAGCATGTTTACCGGCAGCTCGAATTCTCCTCAATAACGCGACTCTCGTAAATCGACTTGATCCTATCGAAAGATCAACACTGGCTGTTGATTATTCCACGCGATAATAAAGGGAACTCGATCTCGGCCGCACCGCGATATCAACAACGTCTAACGCAAAAAAAAATTCCGAATTCCTCCGACAATACACGGTCACGCGAATATCTCGCCGATAACTCCGGCAGCGCGAATCTTCTAAATCGGATTGCTTATTCCCCAGCAATTTGTACAATAGTTCGTACAGGATACTCTCTCGTTTTAAATCGGCAAAATTTTATCGCAAATGAACAACTCAGTCCAGCAGCTGAGAGTTCTTCTCGCAAAAGTGAGCGCAATATTCTCGTGTCCGCAAAAGAGAATAAAAAAATAAACAAAAAACAAAAAAAAACAACACGAGACGTCACTCTCTACGACGGCACAGCTCTCAAAACGTTCCGTCCATCACCACATGATATATTCAATTCACCCGCTCCGGATGAATTGTACACGAAATCAAAATATACAAAAAAATACAAGAAAATGCAATAAAATTCAAGAAAATGCCAGAAATCGAATAGAATAATGGCAATACACAATATATATCGGTGGTCTAACCTGTGCTCCTTCTGGGCGCTCGAACGCGTCGAACCCACAGACTAATAAATAACAATAAAAAATAAAATAATACCGAGCACGAAACGAAAAATAATGAAAGAAACGGTAACGCGAGAAAAAAAACAATTTTGAAATGATACAAACAAATGAACAAAATTAATAAATTATTTAAAATAACTGAATTAAATAAACTATCACAAAAGAAAAAGACTAGAAATTAACAGGTAGAACAGCAAGCGAATAACGTGACAAGAAGAGAAAGGTGAGAGGAGTCTCGAAATGACAGAGAAAAGAAATGAAAAATGAAAGAGAGAGACAGAGAGAAAAGTGAGGAGAATGAAGAAAAAGAAACGGAAGCGGAAAACTAGACGCGAGAAGAGAAGAGAAAAGAAGAAAACGCGAGCTTGCTGCTCCTGCCCAAATTCGAAATTTAATACTAGAATATTTACAATTTACACGAAAATGTGCGGACGAAAATTACCGCGGTAAATAATGAACAAAACCAACACAAATAAATAGCCAAAAGCAATATGGAAAAATAAATAGAAAAATCAAAATAATAATCAAACGAAAAATATAAAAATAGCACAGGAAAGACCGAATCAATTAACAGTTGGCATAATAAATTCACATCAAATAATTGCATGTTAACTTCAATCCCGAGCATTCTTAAATATGAGAAAAACATTTCAAAGAAGTATCACTCCTAATTCCGTTGGTAGAAAATAGCGTAATATTTCCTGTTCCCGGAGTGAGGAATGATAATTCAAATCACAATTAAATATAATCAATAAAATCATCAAATATTCAATTAAAAAAATCACATTAAATATCATGAATAAGTATTTCCAACTTCAGATAGAAATTGCACAAAATATCCTCAGTAAAAAAAAATTGCCATTAAGAAAATCAGATTCAATAAATAATATGAAATCACAATTTGCATAGGAGGAAATCAAGTTCAATAAAGACCCAATATACGAAATTACCTATTAGTAAATCAGATTCAATAAATATCAATTATGAGAAATTACATGTGAGAAAGAAAAAAAAATCAATTCAATAAATATCACAGGCAATATCTCATATGAAACATTCAATATCATGTGAAATAGGAAATTCTACCGGCAGCCTTATTCTGAATCAAAGTTCGGAAATTTACATCCGAAATTCAATTCAGCGGCGCGTTCAAGCAAATAACAACAGTGAAGGACGGGTCATACACGAAAACATTGTTCGCTTCGTTGGTTCTGCGAACGTCGTAGGAATTCCACGGTCGTAACGGGTGTTCGAATTCGACGTCGCGACGGCCACGCTCGCACTCGCACTCAGCTTCTCCGGCAAAAGAAAATCCAAAGGGAACAATTCCGTTTTTCGTGAGAGCCTCGAATCGTTCCACGTATCTCCGCCAAACTTGTCACGATCTTGCGATCAGAAGACTGTTCGGGCGCCAATTTGCCACGTCGTCTAGCAAAAGTCAGCGCCAGAAGGGCGAAAACTTTGACGACACCGGGTATTTATAAGCTCGGAAGCCGGTCCGCGTTCGGCCGCGCGAAACGCGGTCCACCCGGGACAAAAGCTGCTCGCAGGCTCTTAAAGTTATCGTGAATCTCACAGATTTTCGGGCGCCGGGCACGAAAAGTGCCACGCGAAATACTCGGTCTCAGTTTCACTCACACGACGTTTTTGCCGAGCCTGCGACAACCGGCAAAACACGCGGATCTAACGCGAACGGGTCCAGGATACCACGCAGGACGACCACGAGGCATTCCCCGCGGCGGGAAGGTTTCTCACGAAATGAATAGCCAGTGAACTCTGGTTAACCACAATTTATTCCGATTTGGTGTTATAATCGCGCTGCCGGTCGGCACCGGCAACGTTGAGGAGGTTAACCGGCGCGTAACAACTCTCGACGACGGATGATATTCGCCCGCGCGCCTTGTCCTTCTGGACTTCTTCAAGATCGCGTCGAACCCGGCAATACGCGATGGAAGCGTGAGCGTACGCGTTTCACACGTTTCACGCCCGGATTCAGATGGAAAACGCGTAACAGTTGACTCCTCTCGACCGGCACTAGGAATGCGAATACGACGCGAGCACGTGGCGACGTCCCACCGTGGGACGACACGAGGTTGTCGTGAACTTTACGGAGACGCGCGGATCCTCGCTAAATTACAAAATAGTGCCCCGCACTTCGCTAAATAATATTCCCCACGCGTCTACCGCTCGACCGATGTTTTCGCTCGCGGACTGGCTGCAGCCGGCAGCCGCAAAGCAACGTCGAAGTTCCGCGACGCGATCGCGAACCCGTCACGCACACCGAGCCAACGCGATATCAAATCACTCCCGGATGAAAAGAAAATCCGACGGAAACTTACCACCGGCACTTCGCTCGAGTCGGATGAGCGCTTCTCCTCTACTACCGGCAGCGTGCGTCGCAAAATCCTTTATAACCAATTGACGTTCGCCTGTTCCTATCGCTAACGAGAGAGTGATCTCTTACGCGTTGGCTCGGGCACGCGGAAGTGAGGCGTCCCCCCCTTTCCGCACGCGTTTCCTCGCGGAGCGCTTTGGCCTATCTCGGCCCGAATTTCGGCACGGGCCTCGCTCTTCGCGACGGTCCCTGGCGTCCGGCGATTGGCGGTTGCTCCGGCAGCGGTGACGTTGATTCGCCGCTTCTTCCTGAGGCGATCGGCGTTGGCCAATCCGGTAGCGCGCCAGGCTGCTTCCCGGTTGAGGCGACGCCAAAGCAGCTGAGATATCTTCTTGGCCAGTTCTGCTCTTTGGCGGCGCCTCCAGGTTGTTCGTCCTGAGCCATGTCGATCTTTCCGCAACTCGTTCTTTCGCCGGCGCCTCTCGCGTTCTGTTCCTCCGCAGGGAAACGTATTCCGGGTCCCCCTTGGGACCCGGTGACGGTCCTGCAAAATGTGCGTCGCGCAAATTGGCGCGACGCTCACAAACATGAAACAATCGCCCATGGGTCCCGCTCGTGCCCAGGGAGAGCGCTCGCCATTATTCGCTCCGCTTTCCGGCAGCGGAAGGTGACCCGGCCTTCCGTTATTTGGTAACGCAGGACGGTGGCTAAAACGCCACGTCACAGTACGTGTAGAAGTAATTTTCTGTTCTGGAATGATCATTCGCAAGCGAAATCGCTGCATCCTCATCGAAACGTATGGAACTCACACAGAAACATCGGGTTTGCAGGTATTACCGCGTTACAATCGATTTCATGCAAGCGACGACGAATGTACGTGTAGAAGTAATTTTCTGTTCTGGAATGATCATTCGCAAGCGAAATCGCTGCATCCTCATCGAAACGTATGGAATTCATACAGAAACATCGAATGTGCATGCAGGAACGCATAACAATCGAGTTCATGCAAGCGCCGACGAATGTTCGTGTACAAGTTACTTTATGATCCAAAATGAAGATCCGCGTGCAAAAAGGATGCATCCGCATCGAAATGTATGGAATTGACGCAAAAACATCGAATTCTCATGCAGGAACAATCGATTTCGTGAAAGCGACGACAATTGCACGTGTACAAGTTATTTCCTGTTCCACAATGAAGATTCGAATGCGAAAACGAGGCATCTGCATCGAAACGTATGGAATTGACGCACAAACGCGTTACAATCGAGTTCATGCAAGCGTCGACGAATGTTCGTGTACAAGTTACTTTATGATCCAAATGAAGCTCCGCGTGCAAAAAGGATGCATCCGCATCGAAATGTATGGAATTGACGCAGTAACATCGAAATTGCATGCAGGGACGCGTAACAATCCACTTCATGCAATCGACGACTAATGTATGCGAACAAGTTATATTCTGTTCCGAAATGGTCTTTTACGTGAAAATAGCTACATCTGCATCGAAACGTATGGAATTGACGCAAAAACATCGAATTCTCATGCAGGAACGCGTCACAATCGATTTCATGGAAGGGACGACGATTGTACGTGTACAAGTTCTTTTCTGTTCGAGAATGATCATTCGCAAGCAAAATCGCTGCATCCTCATCGAAACGTATGGAATTCACACAGAAAAATCGAGTTTGCATGCAGGAAAGCGTCACAATCGATTTCATGGAAGCGACGACGATTGTGCGTGTACAAGTTATTTTCTGTTCCTCAATGAAGATTCGCGTGCAAAAACGATGCATCTGCATCGAAACGTACAGAATTGACACAGAAACATCTAATTAGCATGCAGGAACGCGTTATAATCGATTTCACGCAAGCGACGACGAATGTTCGTGTACAAGTTATTTTACGTTCCAGAATGAAGATCCGCGTGCAAAAAGGATGCATTCGCATCTAAATGTATGGAATTGACGGAAAAACATCGAATTCTCATGCAGGAACGCGTAACAATCGAGTTCATGCAAGCGACGACGAATGTTCGTGTACAAGTTCTTTTCTGTTCCTCAATGAAGATTCGCGTGCAAAAACGATGCATCTGCATCGAAACGTACAGAATTGACACAGAAACATCTAATTAGCATGCAGGAACGCGTTATAATCGATTTCACGCAAGCGACGACGAATGTTCGTGTACAAGTTATTTTACGTTCCACAATGAAGATCCGCGTGCAAAAAGGATGCATCCGCATCTAAATGTATGGAATTGACACAGAAACATCTAATTAGCATGCAGGAACGCGTTACAATCGATTTCACGCAAGCGACGGCGATTGTACGTGTACAAGTTCTTTTCTGTTCGAGAATGATGATTCGCGTGCAAAAACGATACATCCGCATCGAAATGTATGGAATTGACGCAAAAACATCGAATTCTCATGCAGGAACGCATAACAATCGAGTTCATGCAAGCGACGACGAATGTTCGTGTACAAGTTCTTTTCTGTTCGAGAATGATGATTCGCGTGCAAAAACGATGCATCCGCATCGAAATGTATGGAATGGACACAGAAACATCGAGTTTGCAGGTAGGACCGCGTTACAATCGATTTCATGCAAGCGACGACGAATGTACGTGTAGAAGTGATTTTCTGTTCTGGAATGATCATTCGCAAGCAAAATCGCTGCATCCTCATCGAAACGTATGGAATTGACGCAGAAACACGTTACAATCGAGTTCATGCAAGCGTCGACGAATGTTCGTGTACAAGTTCTTTTCTGTGTCAGAATGAAGATTCGCTTGCGAAAACGATGCGTCTGCATCGAAACGTATGGAATTGACACTGAAACATCGGGTTTGCACGTAGGACCGCGTTACAATCGATTTCATGCAAGCGACGACGAATGTACGTGTAGAAATAATTTTCTGTTCTGGAATGATCATTCGCAAGCAAAATCGCTGCATCCTCATCGAAACGTATGGAATTCATACAGAAACATCGAATGTGCATGCAGGAACGCGTTATAATCGAGTTCATGCAAGCGCCGACGAATGTTCGTGTACAAGTTACTTTATGATCCAAAATGAAGATCCGCGTGCAAAAAGGATGCATCCGCATCGAAATGTATGGAATTGACGCAAAAACATCGAATTCTCATGCAGGAACAATCGATTTCGTGAAAGCGACGACAATTGCACGTGTACAAGTTATTTCCTGTTCCACAATGAAGATTCGAATGCGAAAACGAGGCATCTGCATCGAAACGTATGGAATTGACGCACAAACGCGTTACAATCGAGTTCATGCAAGCGTCGACGAATGTTCGTGTACAAGTTACTTTATGATCCAAATGAAGCTCCGCGTGCAAAAAGGATGCATCCGCATCGAAATGTATGGAATTGACGCAGTAACATCGAAATTGCATGCAGGGACGCGTAACAATCCACTTCATGCAATCGACGACTAATGTATGCGAACAAGTTATATTCTGTTCCGAAATGGTCTTTTACGTGAAAATAGCTACATCTGCATCGAAACGTATGGAATTGACGCAAAAACATCGAATTCTCATGCAGGAACGCGTCACAATCGATTTCATGGAAGGGACGACGATTGTACGTGTACAAGTTCTTTTCTGTTCGAGAATGATCATTCGCAAGCAAAATCGCTGCATCCTCATCGAAACGTATGGAATTCACACAGAAAAATCGAGTTTGCATGCAGGAAAGCGTCACAATCGATTTCATGGAAGCGACGACGATTGTGCGTGTACAAGTTATTTTCTGTTCCTCAATGAAGATTCGCGTGCAAAAACGATGCATCTGCATCGAAACGTACAGAATTGACACAGAAACATCTAATTAGCATGCAGGAACGCGTTATAATCGATTTCACGCAAGCGACGACGAATGTTCGTGTACAAGTTATTTTACGTTCCAGAATGAAGATCCGCGTGCAAAAAGGATGCATTCGCATCTAAATGTATGGAATTGACGGAAAAACATCGAATTCTCATGCAGGAACGCGTAACAATCGAGTTCATGCAAGCGACGACGAATGTTCGTGTACAAGTTCTTTTCTGTTCCTCAATGAAGATTCGCGTTCAGAGACGATACATCCGCATCGAAATGTATCGAATTGACGCAAAAACATCGAATTCTCATGCAGGAACGCCTAACAATCGATTTCATGAAAGCTACGACGAATGTACGTGTACAAGTTAGTTTCTGTTCCAGAATGATGATTCGAATGCGAAAACGAGGCATCTGCATCGAAACGTATGGAATTGACGCAAATACATCGAATTCGCATGCAAGAACGCGTTATAACCGATTTCATACTAGCGACGACGAATGTTCGTGTACAAGTTCTTTTCTGTTCCAGAACGAGGATTCGCGTGCTGAGACGATACATCCGCATCTAAATGTATGGAATTGACGCAAAAACATCGAATGTGCATGCAGGAACGCATAACAATCGATTTCGTGAAAGCGACGACAATTGCACGTGTACAAGTTATTTCCTGTTCCACAATGAAGATTCGAATGCGAAAACGAGGCATCTGCATCGAAACGTATGGAATTGACGCAGAAACGCGTTACAATTGAGTTCATGCAAGCGTCGACGAATGTTCGTGTACAAGTTACTTTATGATCCAAAATGAAGATCCGCGTGCAGAAACGATACATCTGCATCGAAACATATGGAATTGACGCAAAAACATCGAATTCTCATGCAGGAACGCGTTACAATCGAGTTCATGCAAGCGTCGACGAATGTTCGTGTACAAGTTATTTTATGTTCCA
Organism: Lasioglossum villosulum; assembly: GCA_963971365.1. NCBI lineage: Eukaryota > Metazoa > Arthropoda > Insecta > Hymenoptera > Halictidae > Lasioglossum > Lasioglossum villosulum. The sequence continues at coordinate 13,187,023 of OZ020502.1, read as the reverse complement.
GATTGAAGATCCGCGTGCAAAATCGCTGCATCCGCATCGAAACGTATGGAATTGACGCAGAATCATCGAATTTGCATGCAGGAACGCGTTACAATCGATTTCACGCAAGCGACGACGAATGTTCGTGTTCAAGTTATTTTCTGTTCCAGAATGAAGATTCGCGTTCAGAGACGATACATCCGCATCGAAATGTATCGAATTGACGCAAAAACATCGAATTCTCATGCAGGAACGCCTAACAATCGATTTCATGAAAGCGACGACGAATGTACGTGTACAAGTTAGTTTCTGTTCCAGAATGATGATTCGAATGCGAAAACGAGGCATCTGCATCGAAACGTATGGAATTGACGCAGAAACGCGTTACGATCGAGTCCATGCAAGCGTCGACGAATGTTCGTGTACAAGTTATTTTATGTTCCAGAATGATGATTCAAATGCGAAAACGAGGCATCTGCATCGAAACGTATGGAATTGACGCAGAAACGCGTTACGATCGAGTTCATGCAAGCGTCGACGAATGTTCGTGTACAAGTTCTTTTCTGTGTCAGAATGAAGATTCGCTGGCGTAAACGATGCATCTGCATCGAAACGTATGGAATTGACACAGAAACATCGGGTTTGCAGGTAGGACCGCGTTACGATCGATTTCATGGAAGCGACGACGATTGTACGTGTACAAGTTATTTTCTGTTCCACAATGAAGATTCGAATTCGAAAACGAGGCATCTGCATCAAAATGTACGGAATTGACGCAAAAACATCGAATTCTCATGCAGGAACGCGTAACAATCAATTTCATGAAAGCGACGGCGATTGTACGTGTACAAGTTATTTTCTGTTCCAGAATGATGATTCGAATGCGAAAACGAGGCATCTGCATCGAAACGTATGGAATTATGGCAGAAACGCGTTACAATCGAGTTCATGCAAGCATCGACGAATGTTCGTGTACAAGTTATTTTATGTTCCAGAATGAAGATCCACATGCAAAAAGGATGCATCCACATCGAAATGTATGGAATTGACACAGAAACATCGAATTCTCATGCAGGAACGCGTAACAATCAATTTCATGAAAGCGACGACGAATATTCGTGTACAAGTTATTTTCTGTTCCATAATGATGATTAGAATGCGAAAACGAGGCATCTGCATCGAAACGTATGGAATTGACGCAGAAACGCGTTACAATGGAGTTCATGCAAGCGTCGATGTATGTTCGTGTACAAGTTATTTTATGTTCCAGAATGAAGATCCGCGTGCAAAAAGGATGCGTCCGCATCGAAATGTATGCGATTGACACAGAAACAACGAGTTTACAGGTACAGTTTACAGGACCGCGTTACAATCGATTTCACGCAAGCGACGACGAATGTTCGTGTTCAAGTTATTTTCTGTTCCAGAATGAAGATTCGCGTTCAGAGACGATACATCCGCATCGAAATGTATCGAATTGACGCAAAAACATCGAATTCTCATGCAGGAACGCCTAACAATCGATTTCATGAAAGCGACGACGAATGTACGTGTACAAGTTAGTTTCTGTTCCAGAATGATGATTCGAATGCGAAAACGAGGCATCTGCATCGAAACGTATGGAATTGACGCAGAAACGCGTTACGATCGAGTCCATGCAAGCGTCGACGAATGTTCGTGTACAAGTTATTTTATGTTCCAGAATGATGATTCAAATGCGAAAACGAGGCATCTGCATCGAAACGTATGGAATTGACGCAGAAACGCGTTACGATCGAGTTCATGCAAGCGTCGACGAATGTTCGTGTACAAGTTCTTTTCTGTGTCAGAATGAAGATTCGCTTGCGTAAACGATGCATCTGCATCGAAACGTATGGAATTGACACAGAAACATCGGGTTTGCAGGTAGGACCGCGTTACGATCGATTTCATGGAAGCGACGACGATTGTACGTGTACAAGTTATTTTCTGTTCCACAATGAAGATTCGAATTCGAAAACGAGGCATCTGCATCAAAATGTACGGAATTGACGCAAAAACATCGAATTCTCATGCAGGAACGCGTAACAATCAATTTCATGAAAGCGACGGCGATTGTACGTGTACAAGTTATTTTCTGTTCCAGAATGATGATTCGAATGCGAAAACGAGGCATCTGCATCGAAACGTATGGAATTATGGCAGAAACGCGTTACAATCGAGTTCATGCAAGCATCGACGAATGTTCGTGTACAAGTTATTTTATGTTCCAGAATGAAGATCCACATGCAAAAAGGATGCATCCGCATCGAAATGTATGGAATTGACACAGAAACATCGAATTCTCATGCAGGAACGCGTAACAATCAATTTCATGAAAGCGACGACGAATATTCGTGTACAAGTTATTTTCTGTTCCATAATGATGATTAGAATGCGAAAACGAGGCATCTGCATCGAAACGTATGGAATTGACGCAGAAACGCGTTACAATGGAGTTCATGCAAGCGTCGATGAATGTTCGTGTACAAGTTATTTTATGTTCCAGAATGAAGATCCGCGTGCAAAAAGGATGCGTCCGCATCGAAATGTATGCGATTGACACAGAAACAACGAGTTTACAGGTACAGTTTACAGGACCGCGTTACAATCGATTTCATGCAAGTGACGATGAATGTTCGTGTACAAGTTATTTTCTGTTCCAGAATGAAGATTCGCGTTCAGAGACGATACATCCGCATCGAAATGTATCGAATTGACGCAAAAACATCGAATTCTCATGCAGGAACGCCTAACAATCGATTTCATGAAAGCGACGACGAATGTACGTGTACAAGTTAGTTTCTGTTCCAGAATGATGATTCGAATGCGAAAACGAGGCATCTGCATCGAAACGTATGGAATTGACGCAGAAACGCGTTACGATCGAGTCCATGCAAGCGTCGACGAATGTTCGTGTACAAGTTATTTTATGTTCCAGAATGATGATTCAAATGCGAAAACGAGGCATCTGCATCGAAACGTATGGAATTGACGCAGAAACGCGTTACGATCGAGTTCATGCAAGCGTCGACGAATGTTCGTGTACAAGTTCTTTTCTGTGTCAGAATGAAGATTCGCTTGCGTAAACGATGCATCTGCATCGAAACGTATGGAATTGACACAGAAACATCGGGTTTGCAGGTAGGACCGCGTTACGATCGATTTCATGGAAGCGACGACGATTGTACGTGTACAAGTTATTTTCTGTTCCACAATGAAGATTCGAATTCGAAAACGAGGCATCTGCATCAAAATGTACGGAATTGACGCAAAAACATCGAATTCTCATGCAGGAACGCGTAACAATCAATTTCATGAAAGCGACGGCGATTGTACGTGTACAAGTTATTTTCTGTTCCAGAATGATGATTCGAATGCGAAAACGAGGCATCTGCATCGAAACGTATGGAATTATGGCAGAAACGCGTTACAATCGAGTTCATGCAAGCGACGACGACTGTTCGTGTACAAGTTATTTTATGTTCCAGAATGAAGATCTGAATGCAAAAACGAGGCATCTGCATCGAAATGTATGGAATTGACGCATAAACATCGAATTCTCATGCAGGAACGCGTAACAATCGAGTTCATGCAAGCGACGACGAATGTTCGTGTACAAGTTCTTTTCTGTTCCAGAACGAAGTTTCGCGTGCAGAAACGATACATCCGCATCTAAATGTATGGAATTGACGCAAAAACATCGAATTCTCATGCAGGAACGCATAACAATCGATTCCGTGGAAGCGACGACAATTGCACGTGTACAAGTTATTTCCTGTTCCACAATGAAGATTCGAATGCGAAAACGAGGCACCTGCATCAAAACGTATGGAATTGACGCAGAAACGCGTTACAATCGAGTTCATGCAAGCGTCGACGAATGTTCGTGTACAAGTTACTTTATGATCAAAATGAAGATCCGCGTGCCGAAACGATACATCCGCATCTAAATGTACGGAATTGACGCAAAAACATCGAATTCGCATGCAGGAACGGGTTACAATCGATTTCATGCAAGCGACGACGATTGTATGTCTACGAGTTATTTTCTGTTCGAGAATGTGCTTTCACGTTCAAAACGACGCATCTGCATCGAAACGTACGGGATTGATGTAGAAGCATCGAATTCTCATGCAGGAACGCGTAACAATCGATGTCATGAAAGCGACGACGATTGTACGTGTACAAGTTATTTCCTGTTCCACAATGTAGATTCGAATGCGAAAACGAGGCATCTGCATCGAAACGTTGTCACGTCGCTCACGAGCGGAGGCTAGGAAACCTCCGATAGAGCGACTTTCGGGCTTTTACAGGCCCTTAGGCCGGGCCGCGGGCCGCCGTATGCCCGTGGTCCGCCCGAGACAAAGGACGTCCGAAGGCTCGAAATTTCCGCGAGATTGTTCGGGCGCCAGACACCGTGAAAAGTGTCACGCGTAATACAACACGAATTTCGGACTCGGAAATCGAACCTTCGAAGCACGCGGATCGTAACGAGGACGCGATGGGGTCCGGTGGTTCGAACACGGAAGGACGAGGACAGCCCTTACGGCAGGACGGATCTCACGGGGAATGAACGACAACGTAATTGGCCTCGAGTGGGTGTTTTATTCAGTCGTCAAATTGTACAAGAGGGCGGTCACGTGACCGCAACCCGAGAGCCCGCGCTCTTCATACAGAATTGCGGACGGTTGGTCGGTCGCAGCGCGGTTGTCGGTGGTTAAGATCGCGCGAAAGGGTACGGATGATCGGTACCGACGATACGATTTCCCGACGGACGGGATCGCGCGAAGCGCGGGTGGACGGCGCGATACGAGACTGTCGCGATAGCGCGCGTACGCAAAGCACACGACGGACGATACGAACGGCGACGGAGCTGAACGCGTTCGCTACGCAATACGACACAGGATTCGAGATGTTTGCGAGGCGTCGGACGAAATATTCGCGAGACGCGATTCCTCCGAGGAAACTTCCGAGCGCGAGATTTTAAGGGGAACTCTCTACGCGAACTACCGCTCAAAGGACCGTCGCTACGGCCCGAGCCGACGGCACGAGACGCTTGGCGTCTCGGCCTACGCGAAATGTCGAGGACGAAACGACAAAGGGTCGTCCTCGCGCGATAATCGTCGAGCCAACACGCTAACCGAAAATTCGAAAAGATCACTGTGCGACTTACCCTCTCGCTTCGTGCCGCTCGGCTTTTCTATTTGGACTGTCCTCGTCACCCACAGAAATCTCGCTAGGGCGCTACTTCGGGCACTTTTAACGTACGCGAGACCGGCGTGCGTGAGTCGATTTTCTAGTTCGCGCTCGCGATGTCGTAACCGTGGTTAAGGGTCTCTCTAGAGGCTAGCGCGACAGTGATCCTCGATATTCGGTCGCGCGCCGCATCGATTCTCGTTCCCCCCACCCGACCTCCTTGCCGAATTTTCTAGGGCTCCGTTTCACGCGCGACGTTCGCGTAACAGGGGCGTCTCGACGGGGTCTATGGCTCCTTGACCCTAACGCGAAAACGTCTCACTTTTTGTGAGACGTGTGGGGGAGGCTCGTGCCTCGTCCTGGCTTCTCGGTGGCACCATCCTCGCTGGAACCCTATTTATGGCGGGATGAGGCGGCGTCGGGACCGCGAAATGATATGATGGTCGATAGGGGTTCCTGTCCCTTCGGCGCCTCCAAGTCGATTGACCGGGTGCCCTCGATCGTCCGTTGATGGCCCGTGCACGGGGCTTCGATTCATGCCATTTATTTATCGTCGGACATCCTCCTGTCTCGAAATCGTTCGCCTATGGAAATGTCGAAGGTCGGGGCTCCGTTTCCTGGTCCGCTGCTCGGCCCTGAAACTTGCCGTTCTCGGCGCGCACGCTAGGTGTCAGTGCGCGCTCTAATTTATGGAAATTCCTCGCGGAACGCTCTCGAATCCTGTTTTTCCCGGTCTCGCGTCTCGTTATTGTACGGTCCGGTCCTCCGCACTATTAAAAATGTGCTCGCACATAACGGCGAAGTGACGTTGCTGATTTGCAACGTCACAACGTATGGAATTGACGCAGAAACGCGTATCAATCGCGTTCATGCAAGTGTCGACGAATGTTCGTGTACAAGTCCTTTTCTGTTCCAGAATGAAGATTCGCGAGCAAAAACGATACATCCGCATCGAAATGTATGGAATTGACGCAAAAACATCGAATTCTCACGCAGGAACGCGTAACAATCGAGTTTATGCAAGCGACGACGAATGTTCGTGTACAAGTTCTTTTCTGTTCGAGAATGATGATTCGCGTGCAAAAACGATGCATCAGCATCGAAACGTACGGAATTGACACAGAAACATCTAGTTAGCATGCAGGAACGCTTTACAATCGAGTTCATGCAAGTGTCGACGAATGTTCGTGTACAAGTCCTTTTCTGTTCCAGAATGAAGATTCGCGTGCAAAAACGATACATCCGCATCGAAATGTACGGGATTGATGTAGAAGCATCGAATTCTCATGCAGGAACGCGTAACAATCGATTTCATGGAAGCGACGACGATTGTACGTGTACAAGTTACATTCTGTTCCAGAATGAAGATTCGAATGCGAAAACGAGGCATCTGCATCGAAACGTATGGAATTGACGCAGAAACGCGTTACAATCGAGTTTATGCAAGCGTCGACGAATGTTCGTGTACAAGTCCTTTTCTGTTCCAGAATGAAGATTCGCGTGCAAAAACGATACATCCGCATCGAAATGTACGGGATTGATGTAGAAGCATCGAATTCTCATGCAGGAACGCGTAACAATCGATTTCATGGAAGCGACGACGATTGTACGTGTACAAGGTACTTTCTGTTCCAGAATGATGATTGGAATGCGAAAACGAGGCATCTGCATCGAAATGTACGGAACTGACGCAAATACATCGAATTCGCATGCAAGAACGCGTTATAACCGATTTCATACTAGCGACGACGAATGTTCGTGTACAAGTTCTTTTCTGTTCCAGAACGAGGATTCGCGTGCTGAAACGATACATCCGCATCTAAATGTATGGAATTGACGCAAAAACATCGAATTCTCATGCAGGAACGCGTTACAATCGAGTTCATGCAAGCGTCGACGAATGTTCGTGTACAAGTTATTTTATGTTCCAGATTGAAGATCCGCGTGCAAAAAGGATGCATCCGCATCGAAATGTATGGAATTGACACAGAAACAACGAGTTTGCAGGTAGGACCGCGTTACAATCGATTTCATGCAAGCGACGACGAATGTTCGTGTACAAGCTATTTTCTGTTCGAGATTGTGCTTTCACGTGCAAAATCACTGCATCCGCATCGAAACGTATGGAATTGACGCAGAATCATCGAATTTGCATGCAGGAACGCGTTACAATCGATTTCATGAAAGCGACGACGATTGTACGTGTACAAGTTATTTCCTGTTCCAGAATGAAGATTCGCGTGCAGAGACGATACATCCGCATCGAAATGTATGGAATTGACGCAAAAACATCGATTTCTCATGCAGGAACGCGTAACAATCGATTTCATGAAAGCGACGACGATTGTACGTGTACAAGTTATTTTCTGTTGCAGAATGATTATTCGAATGCGAAATCGAGGCATCTGCATCTAAACGTATGGAATTCACACAGAAACATCGAGTTTGCATGCAGGATCGCGTCACAATTGATTTCATGGAAGCGACGACGATTGTACGTGTACAAGTTATTTTCTGTTCCACAATGAAGATTCGAATGCGAAAACGAGGTATCTGCATCGAAACGTATGGAATTGACGCAGAAACGCGTTACAATGGAGTTAATGCAAGCGTCGACGAATGTTCATGTACAAGATGTTTTATGTTCCAGAATGAAGATCCGCGTGCAGAGACGATACATCCGCATCGAAACGTATGGAATTGACGCAGAATCATCGAGTTTGCATGCAGGGACGCGCTACAATCGATTTCACGCAAGCGACGACGAATTTTCGTGTAGAAGTTCTTTTCTGTGTCAGAATGAACATTCGCTTGCATAAACGATGCATATGCATCGAAACGTATGGAATTGACACAGAAACAACGAGTTTGCAGGTAGGACCGCGTTACAATCGATTTCATGCAAGCGACGACGATTATACGTGTACAAGTTATTTTCTGTTCCAGAATGATGATTCGAATGCGAAAACGAGGCATCTGCATCGAAACGTATGGAATTGACGCAGAAACACGTTACAATCGAGTTCATGCAAGCGACGACGAATGTTCGTGTACAAGTTATTTTCTGTTCCAGAATGATGATTCGAATGCGAAAACGAGGCATCTGCATCGAAACGTATGGAATTGACGCAGAAACACGTTACAATCGAGTTCATGCAAGCGTCGACGAATGTTCGTGTACAAGTTCTTTTCTGTGTCAGAATGAAGATTCGCTTGCGTAAACGATGCATCTGCATCGAAACGTATGGAATTGACACTGAAACATCGGGTTTGCAGGTAGGACCGCGTTACAATCGATTTTATGCAAGCGACGACGAATGTACGTGTACAAGTTATTTTCTGTTCCAGAATGATGATTCGAATGCGAAAACGAGGCATCTGCATCGATACGTATGGAATTGATGCAGAAACAACGAGTTTGCAGGTAGGACCGCGTTACAATCGATTTCATGCAAGCGACGACGAATGTTCGTGTACAAGTTATTTTCTGTTCGAGATTGTGCTTTTACGTGCAAAATCGCTGCATCCTCATCGAAACGTATGGAATTCACACAGAAACATCGAGTTTGCATGCAGGATCGCGTCACAATCGATTTCATGGAAGCGACGGCGATTGTACGTGTACAAGTTATTTTCTGTTCCACAATGAAGATTCGAATGCGAAAACGAGGCATCTGCATCAAAACCTATGGAATTGACGCAGAAACGCGTTACAATCGAGTTCATGCAAGCGTCGACGAATGTTCGTGTAGAAGTTCTTTTCTGTGTCAGAATGAACATTCGCTTGCATAAACGATGCATATGCATCGAAACGTATGGAATTGACGCAGAAACGCGTTACAATGGAGTTCATGCAAGCGCCGGCGATCTCTCGTGTACAAGTTATTTTCTGTTCCAGAATGAAGATTCGCGTGCAGAGACGATACATCCGCATCGAAATGTATGGAATTGACGCAAAAACATCGATTTCTCTTGCAGGAACGCGTAACAATCGATTTCATGAAAGCGACGACGATTGTACGTGTACAAGTTATTTCCTGTTCCAGAATGAAGATTCGCGTGCAGAGACGATACATCCGCATCGAAATGTATGGAATTGACGCAAAAACATCGATTTCTCATGCAGGAACGCGTAACAATCGATTTCATGAAAGCGACGACGATTGTACGTGTACAAGTTATTTTCTGTTGCAGAATGATGATTCGAATGCGAAATCGAGGCATCTGCATCTAAACGTATGGAATTCACACAGAAACATCGAGTTTGCATGCAGGATCGCGTCACAATCGATTTCATGGAAGCGACGACGATTGTACGTGTACAAGTTATTTTCTGTTCCACAATGAAGATTCGAATGCGAAAACGAGGCATCTGCATCGAAACGTATGGAATTGACGCAGAAACGCGTTACAATGGAGTTAATGCAAGCGTCGACGAATGTTCGTGTACAAGATATTTTATGTTCCAGAATGAAGATCCGCGTGCAGAGACGATACATCCGCATCGAAACGTATGGAATTGACGCAGAATCATCGAGTTTGCATGCAGGGACGCGCTAAAATCGATTTCACGCAAGCGACGACGAATTTTCGTGTAGAAGTTCTTTTCTGTGTCAGAATGAACATTCGCTTGCATAAACGATGCATATGCATCGAAACGTATGGAATTGACACAGAAACAACGAGTTTGCATGCACGAACGCGTTACAATCGATTTCACGCAAGCGACGACGAATGTTCGTGTACAAGTTATTTTCTGTTCCAGAATGATGATTCGAATGCGAAAACGAGGCATCTGCATCGAAACGTATGGAATTGACGCAGAAACGCGTTACAATGGAGTTCATGCAAGCGTCGATGAATGTTCGTGTACAAGTTATTTTATGTTCCAGAATGAAGATCCGCGTGCAAAAAGGATGCGTCCGCATCGAAATGTATGGAATTGACACAGAAACAACGAGTTTACAGGTAGGACCGCGTTACAATCGATTTCATGCAAGTGACGATGAATGTTCGTGTACAAGTTATTTTCTGTTCCACAATGAAGATTCGAATGCGAAAACGAGGCATCTGCATCAAATTGTACGGAATTGACGCAAAAACACCGAATTCGCATGCAAGAACGCGTTACAACCGATTTCATGCAAGCGACGACGAATGTTCGTGTACAAGTTCTCTTCTGTGTCAGAATGAACATTCGCTTGCATAAACGATGCATATGCATCGAAACGTATGGAATTGACACAGAAACAACGAGTTTGCATGCACGAACGCGTTACAATCGATTTCACGCAAGCGACGACGAATGTTCGTGTACAAGTTATTTTCTGTTCCAGAATGATGATTCGAATGCGAAAACGAGGCATCTGCATCGAAACGTATGGAATTGACGCAGAAACGCGTTACAATGGAGTTCATGCAAGCGTCGATGAATGTTCGTGTACAAGTTATTTTATGTTCCAGAATGAAGATCCGCGTGCAAAAAGGATGCGTCCGCATCGAAATGTATGGAATTGACACAGAAACAACGAGTTTACAGGTAGGACCGCGTTACAATCGATTTCATGCAAGTGACGATGAATGTTCGTGTACAAGTTATTTTCTGTTCCACAATGAAGATTCGAATGCGAAAACGAGGCATCTGCATCAAATTGTACGGAATTGACGCAAAAACACCGAATTCGCATGCAAGAACGCGTTACAACCGATTTCATGCAAGCGACGACGAATGTTCGTGTACAAGTTCTCTTCTGTGTCAGAATGAAGATTCGCTTTCATAAACGATGCATCTGCATCGAAACGTATGGAATTGACAAAGAAACGTCGGGTTTGCAGGTAGGACCGCGTTACAATCGATTTCGTGCAGGCGACGACGAATGTACGTGTAGAAGTGATTTTCTGTTCTGGAATGAAGATTCGAATGCGAAAACGGGGCATCTGCATCAAATTGTACGGGATTGACGCAAAAACACCGAATTCGCATGCAAGAACGCGTTACAACCGATTTCATGCAAGCGACGACGAATGTTCGTGTACAAGTTCTCTTCTGTGTCAGAATGAAGATTCGCTTTCATAAACGATGCATCTGCATCGAAACGTATGGAATTGACAAAGAAACGTCGGGTTTGCAGGTAGGACCGCGTTACAATCGATTTCGTGCAGGCGACGACGAATGTACGTGTAGAAGTGATTTTCTGTTCTGGAATGAAGATTCGAATGCGAAAACGGGGCATCTGCATCAAATTGTACGGGATTGACGCAAAAACACCGAATTCGCATGCAAGAACGCGTTACAACCGATTTCATGCAAGCGACGACGAATGTTCGTGTACAAGTTATTTTCTGTTCGAGAATATGCTTTCACGTGCAGAATCGCAGCATCCTCATCGAAACGTATGGAATTCACACAGAATCATCGAATTTGCATGCAGGAACGCGTTACAATCGATTTCATGAAAGCGACGACGATTGTACGTGTACAAGTTATTTCCTGTTCCAGAATGAAGATTCGCGTGCAGAGACGATACATCCGCATCGAAATGTATGGAATTGACGCAAAAACATCGATTTCTCATGCAGGAACGCGTAACAATCGATTTCATGAAAGCGACGACGATTGTACGTGTACAAGTTATTTTCTGTTGCAGAATGATTATTCGAATGCGAAATCGAGGCATCTGCATCTAAACGTATGGAATTCACACAGAAACATCGAGTTTGCATGCAGGATCGCGTCACAATTGATTTCATGGAAGCGACGACGATTGTACGTGTACAAGTTATTTTCTGTTCCACAATGAAGATTCGAATGCGAAAACGAGGTATCTGCATCGAAACGTATGGAATTGACGCAGAAACGCGTTACAATGGAGTTAATGCAAGCGTCGACGAATGTTCATGTACAAGATGTTTTATGTTCCAGAATGAAGATCCGCGTGCAGAGACGATACATCCGCATCGAAACGTATGGAATTGACGCAGAATCATCGAGTTTGCATGCAGGGACGCGCTACAATCGATTTCACGCAAGCGACGACGAATTTTCGTGTAGAAGTTCTTTTCTGTGTCAGAATGAACATTCGCTTGCATAAACGATGCATATGCATCGAAACGTATGGAATTGACACAGAAACAACGAGTTTGCAGGTAGGACCGCGTTACAATCGATTTCATGCAAGCGACGACGATTATACGTGTACAAGTTATTTTCTGTTCCAGAATGATGATTCGAATGCGAAAACGAGGCATCTGCATCGAAACGTATGGAATTGACGCAGAAACACGTTACAATCGAGTTCATGCAAGCGACGACGAATGTTCGTGTACAAGTTATTTTCTGTTCCAGAATGATGATTCGAATGCGAAAACGAGGCATCTGCATCGAAACGTATGGAATTGACGCAGAAACACGTTACAATCGAGTTCATGCAAGCGTCGACGAATGTTCGTGTACAAGTTCTTTTCTGTGTCAGAATGAAGATTCGCTTGCGTAAACGATGCATCTGCATCGAAACGTATGGAATTGACACTGAAACATCGGGTTTGCAGGTAGGACCGCGTTACAATCGATTTTATGCAAGCGACGACGAATGTACGTGTACAAGTTATTTTCTGTTCCAGAATGATGATTCGAATGCGAAAACGAGGCATCTGCATCGATACGTATGGAATTGATGCAGAAACAACGAGTTTGCAGGTAGGACCGCGTTACAATCGATTTCATGCAAGCGACGACGAATGTTCGTGTACAAGTTATTTTCTGTTCGAGATTGTGCTTTTACGTGCAAAATCGCTGCATCCTCATCGAAACGTATGGAATTCACACAGAAACATCGAGTTTGCATGCAGGATCGCGTCACAATCGATTTCATGGAAGCGACGGCGATTGTACGTGTACAAGTTATTTTCTGTTCCACAATGAAGATTCGAATGCGAAAACGAGGCATCTGCATCAAAACCTATGGAATTGACGCAGAAACGCGTTACAATCGAGTTCATGCAAGCGTCGACGAATGTTCGTGTAGAAGTTCTTTTCTGTGTCAGAATGAACATTCGCTTGCATAAACGATGCATATGCATCGAAACGTATGGAATTGACGCAGAAACGCGTTACAATGGAGTTCATGCAAGCGCCGGCGATTTCTCGTGTACAAGTTATTTTCTGTTCCAGAATGAAGATTCGCGTGCAGAGACGATACATCCGCATCGAAATGTATGGAATTGACGCAAAAACATCGATTTCTCTTGCAGGAACGCGTAACAATCGATTTCATGAAAGCGACGACGATTGTACGTGTACAAGTTATTTCCTGTTCCAGAATGAAGATTCGCGTGCAGAGACGATACATCCGCATCGAAATGTATGGAATTGACGCAAAAACATCGATTTCTCATGCAGGAACGCGTAACAATCGATTTCATGAAAGCGACGACGATTGTACGTGTACAAGTTATTTTCTGTTGCAGAATGATGATTCGAATGCGAAATCGAGGCATCTGCATCTAAACGTATGGAATTCACACAGAAACATCGAGTTTGCATGCAGGATCGCGTCACAATCGATTTCATGGAAGCGACGACGATTGTACGTGTACAAGTTATTTTCTGTTCCACAATGAAGATTCGAATGCGAAAACGAGGCATCTGCATCGAAACGTATGGAATTGACGCAGAAACGCGTTACAATGGAGTTAATGCAAGCGTCGACGAATGTTCGTGTACAAGATATTTTATGTTCCAGAATGAAGATCCGCGTGCAGAGACGATACATCCGCATCGAAACGTATGGAATTGACGCAGAATCATCGAGTTTGCATGCAGGGACGCGCTAAAATCGATTTCACGCAAGCGACGACGAATTTTCGTGTAGAAGTTCTTTTCTGTGTCAGAATGAACATTCGCTTGCATAAACGATGCATATGCATCGAAACGTATGGAATTGACACAGAAACAACGAGTTTGCATGCACGAACGCGTTACAATCGATTTCACGCAAGCGACGACGAATGTTCGTGTACAAGTTATTTTCTGTTCCAGAATGATGATTCGAATGCGAAAACGAGGCATCTGCATCGAAACGTATGGAATTGACGCAGAAACGCGTTACAATGGAGTTCATGCAAGCGTCGATGAATGTTCGTGTACAAGTTATTTTATGTTCCAGAATGAAGATCCGCGTGCAAAAAGGATGCGTCCGCATCGAAATGTATGGAATTGACACAGAAACAACGAGTTTACAGGTAGGACCGCGTTACAATCGATTTCATGCAAGTGACGATGAATGTTCGTGTACAAGTTATTTTCTGTTCCACAATGAAGATTCGAATGCGAAAACGAGGCATCTGCATCAAATTGTACGGAATTGACGCAAAAACACCGAATTCGCATGCAAGAACGCGTTACAACCGATTTCATGCAAGCGACGACGAATGTTCGTGTACAAGTTCTCTTCTGTGTCAGAATGAAGATTCGCTTTCATAAACGATGCATCTGCATCGAAACGTATGGAATTGACAAAGAAACGTCGGGTTTGCAGGTAGGACCGCGTTACAATCGATTTCGTGCAGGCGACGACGAATGTACGTGTAGAAGTGATTTTCTGTTCTGGAATGAAGATTCGAATGCGAAAACGGGGCATCTGCATCAAATTGTACGGGATTGACGCAAAAACACCGAATTCGCATGCAAGAACGCGTTACAACCGATTTCATGCAAGCGACGACGAATGTTCGTGTACAAGTTATTTTCTGTTCGAGAATATGCTTTCACGTGCAGAATCGCAGCATCCTCATCGAAACGTATGGAATTCACACAGAAACATCGAGTTTGCATGCAGGATCGCATCACAATCGATTTCATGGAAGCGACGACGATTGTACGTGTACAAGTTATTTTCTGTTCCACAATGAAGATTCGCGTGCAGAGACGATACATCCGCATCGAAATGTATGGAATTGACACAGAAACAACGAGTTTACAGGTAGGACCGCGTTACAATCGATTTGATGCAAGTGACGATGAATGTTCGTGTACAAGTTATTTTCTGTTCCACAATGAAGATTCGAATGCGAAAACGAGGCATCTGCATCAAATTGTACGGAATTGACGCAAAAACACCGAATTCGCATGCAAGAACGCGTTACAACCGATTTCATGCAAGCGACGACGAATGTTCGTGTACAAGTTCTCTTCTGTGTCAGAATGAAGATTCGCTTTCATAAACGATGCATCTGCATCGAAACGTATGGAATTGACACAGAAACGTCGGGTTTGCAGGTAGGACCGCGTTACAATCGATTTCGTGCAGGCGACGACGAATGTACGTGTAGAAGTGATTTTCTGTTCTGGAATGAAGATTCGAATGCAAAAACGATGCATCTGCATCAAATTGTACGGGATTGACGCAAAAACACCGAATTCGCATGCAAGAACGCGTTACAACCGATTTCATGCAAGCGACGACGAATGTTCGTGTACAAGTTCTTTTCTGTGTCAGAATGAAGATTCGCTTTCATAAACGATGCATCTGCATCGAAACGTATGGAATTGACACAGAAACAACGAGTTTGCCGGTAGGACCGCGTTACAATCGATTTCATGCACACGACGACGAATGTTCGTGTACAAGTTATTTTCTGTTCCAGAATGAAGATTCGCGTGCAGAGACGATACATCCGCCTCGAAATGTATGGAATTGACACAGAAACATCGAATGTGCATGCAGGAACGCGTTACAATCGAGTTCATGCAAGCGCTTACGATCTCTCGTGTACAAGTTATTTTCTGTTCCAGAATGAAGATTCGAATGCGAAAACGAGGCATCTGCATCAAATTGTACGGAATTGACGCAAAAACACCGAATTCGCATGCAAGACCGCGTTACAACCGATTTCATGCAAGCGACGACGAATGTTCGTGTACAAGTTATTTTATATTCCAGAATAAAGATCCGCGTGCAAACAGGATGCATCCGCATCGAAATGTATGGAATTGACACAGAAACAACGAGTTTGCAGGTAGGAACGCGTTACAATCGATTTCATGCAAGCGACGACGAATGTTCGTGTACAAGTTATTTTCTGTTCGAGACTGCTTTCACGTGCAAAATCGCTGCATCCGCATCGAAACGTATGGAATTGACACAGAAACATCGGGTTTGCAGGTAGGACCGCGTTACAATCGATTTCATGCAAGCGACGACGAATGTACGTGTAGAAGTGATTTTCTGTTCTGGAATGATCATTCGCAAGCAAAATTGCTGCATCCTCATCGAAACGTATGGAATTCACACAGAAACATCGAGTTTGCATGCAGGATCGCGTCACAATCGATTTCACGCAAGCGACGACGAATGTTCGTGTACAAGTTATTTTCTGTTCCAGTTGAAGATTCGCGTGCAGAGACGATACATCCGCCTCGAAATGTATGGAATTGACGCAAAAACATCGAATTCTCATGCAGGAACCCGTAACAATCGATTTCATGAAAGCGACGACGATTGTACGTGTACAAGTTATTTTCTGTTGCAGAATGATGATTCGAATGCGAAATCGAGGCATCTGCATCGAAACGTATGGAAGTCACACAGAAACATCGAGTTTGCATGCAGGATCGCGTCACTATCGATTTCATGGAAGCAACGACGATTGTAACTGTACAAGTTATTTTCTGTTCCACAATGAAGATTCGAATGCGAAAACGAGGCATCTGCATCAAATTGTACGGAATTGACGCAAAAACATCGAATTCGCATGCAAGTACGCGTTACAACCGATTTCATGCAAGCGACGACGAATGTTCGTGTACAAGTTATTTTCTGTTCGAGAATATGCTTTCGCGTGCAGAATCGCTGCATCCTCATCGAAACGTATGGAATTGACACAGAAACATCGAGTTTGCATGCAGGATCGCGTCACAATCGATTTCATGGAAGCGACGACGATTGTACGTGTACAAGTTATTTTCTGTTCCACAATGAAGATTCGAATGCGAAAACAAGGCATCTGCATCAAAACCTATGGAATTGACGCAGAAACGCGTTACAATCGAGTTCATGCAAGCGTCGACGAATGTTCGTGTACAAGTTCTTTTCTGTTCCAGAATGAATATTCGCGTGCAGAGACGATACATCCGCATCGAAATGTATGGAATTGACACAGAAACAACGAGTTTGCAGGTAGGAACGCGTTACAATCGATTTCATGCAAGCGACGACGAATGTTCGTGTACAAGTTCTTTTCTGTGTCAGAATGAAGATTCGGTTTCATAAACGATGCATCTGCATCGAAACGTATGGAATTGACACAGAAACATCGAATGTGCATGCAGGAACGCGTTACAATCGAGTTCATGCAAGCGCCGACGATCTCTCGTGTACAAGTTATTTTCTGTTCCAGAATGAAGATTCGCGTGCAGAGACGATACATCCGCATCGAAATGTATGGAATTGACGCAAAAACATCGATTTCTCATGCAGGAACGCGTAACAATCGATTTCATGAAAGCGACGACGATTGTACGTGTACAAGTTATTTTTTGTTCCAGAATGAATATTCGCGTGCAGAGACGATACATACGCATCGAAATGTATGGAATTGACGCAAAAACATCGATTTCTCATGCAGGAACGCGTAACAATCGATTTCATGAAAGCGACGACGATTGTACGTGTACAAGTTATTTTCTGTTGCAGAATGATGATTCGAATGCGAAATCGAGGCATCTGCATCTAAACGTATGGAATTCACACAGGAACATCGAGTTTGCATGCAGGATCGCGTCACAATCGATTTCATGGAAGCGACGACGATTGTACGTGTACAAGTTATTTTCTGTTCCACAATGAAGATTCGAATGCGAAAACGAGGCATCTGCATCGAAACGTATGGAATTGACGCAGTAACGCGTTACAATGGAGTTAATGCAAGCGTCGACGAATGTTCGTGTACAAGATATTTTATGTTCCAGAATGAAGATCCGCGTGCAGAGACGATACATCCGCATCGAAACGTATGGAATTGACGCAGAATCATCGAGTTTGCATGCAGGGACGCGCTACAATCGATTTCACGCAAGCGACGACGAATGTTCGTGTAGAAGTTCTTTTCTGTGTCAGAATGAACATTCGCTTGCATAAACGATGCATTTGCATCGAAACGTATGGAATTGACACAGAAACAACGAGTTTGCATGCACGAACGCGTTACAATCGATTTCACGCAAGCGACGACGAATGTTCGTGTACAAGTTATTTTCTGTTCCAGAATGATGATTCGAATGCGAAAACGAGGCATCTGCATCGAAACGTATGGAATTGACGCAGAAACGCGTTACAATGGAGTTCATGCAAGCGTCGATGAATGTTCGTGTACAAGTTATTTTATGTTCCAGAATGAAGATCCGCGTGCAAAAAGGATGCGTCCGCATCGAAATGTATGGAATTGACACAGAAACAACGAGTTTACAGGTAGGACCGCGTTACAATCGATTTCATGCAAGTGACGATGAATGTTCGTGTACAAGTTATTTTCTGTTCCACAATGAAGATTCGAATGCGAAAACGAGGCATCTGCATCAAATTGTACGGAATTGACGCAAAAACACCGAATTCGCATGCAAGAACGCGTTACAACCGATTTCATGCAAGCGACGACGAATGTTCGTGTACAAGTTCTCTTCTGTGTCAGAATGAAGATTCGCTTTCATAAACGATGCATCTGCATCGAAACGTATGGAATTGACACAGAAACGTCGGGTTTGCAGGTAGGACCGCGTTACAATCGATTTCGTGCAGGCGACGACGAATGTACGTGTAGAAGTGATTTTCTGTTCTGGAATGAAGATTCGAATGCGAAAACGGGGCATCTGCATCAAATTGTACGGGATTGACGCAAAAACACCGAATTCGCATGCAAGAACGCGTTACAACCGATTTCATGCAAGCGACGACGAATGTTCGTGTACAAGTTATTTTCTGTTCGAGAATATGCTTTCACGTGCAGAATCGCAGCATCCTCATCGAAACGTATGGAATTCACACAGAAACATCGAGTTTGCATGCAGGATCGCATCACAATCGATTTCATGGAAGCGACGACGATTGTACGTGTACAAGTTATTTTCTGTTCCACAATGAAGATTCGCGTGCAGAGACGATACATCCGCATCGAAATGTATGGAATTGACACAGAAACAACGAGTTTACAGGTAGGACCGCGTTACAATCGATTTGATGCAAGTGACGATGAATGTTCGTGTACAAGTTATTTTCTGTTCCACAATGAAGATTCGAATGCGAAAACGAGGCATCTGCATCAAATTGTACGGAATTGACGCAAAAACACCGAATTCGCATGCAAGAACGCGTTACAACCGATTTCATGCAAGCGACGACGAATGTTCGTGTACAAGTTCTCTTCTGTGTCAGAATGAAGATTCGCTTTCATAAACGATGCATCTGCATCGAAACGTATGGAATTGACACAGAAACGTCGGGTTTGCAGGTAGGACCGCGTTACAATCGATTTCGTGCAGGCGACGACGAATGTACGTGTAGAAGTGATTTTCTGTTCTGGAATGAAGATTCGAATGCGAAAACGATGCATCTGCATCAAATTGTACGGGATTGACGCAAAAACACCGAATTCGCATGCAAGAACGCGTTACAACCGATTTCATGCAAGCGACGACGAATGTTCGTGTACAAGTTCTTTTCTGTTCCACAATGAAGATTCGAATGCGAAAACGAGGCATCTGCATCAAATTGTACGGAATTGACGCAAAAACACCGAATTCGCATGCAAGAACGCGTTACAACCGATTTCATGAAAGCGACGACGATTGTACGTGTACAAGTTATTTTCTGTTGCAGAATGATGATTCGAATGCGAAATCGAGGCATCTGCATCTAAACGTATGGAATTCACACAGAAACATCGAGTTTGCATGCAGGATCGCGTCACAATCGATTTCATGGAAGCGACGACGATTGTACGTGTACAAGTTATTTTCTGTTCCACAATGAAGATTCGAATGCGAAAACGAGGCATCTGCATCGAAACGTATGGAATTGACGCAGAAACGCGTTACAATGGAGTTAATGCAAGCGTCGACGAATGTTCGTGTACAAGATATTTTATGTTCCAGAATGAAGATCCGCGTGCAGAGACGATACATCCGCATCGAAACGTATGGAATTGACGCAGAATCATCGAGTTTGCATGCAGGGACGCGCTAAAATCGATTTCACGCAAGCGACGACGAATTTTCGTGTAGAAGTTCTTTTCTGTGTCAGAATGAACATTCGCTTGCATAAACGATGCATATGCATCGAAACGTATGGAATTGACACAGAAACAACGAGTTTGCATGCACGAACGCGTTACAATCGATTTCACGCAAGCGACGACGAATGTTCGTGTACAAGTTATTTTCTGTTCCAGAATGATGATTCGAATGCGAAAACGAGGCATCTGCATCGAAACGTATGGAATTGACGCAGAAACGCGTTACAATGGAGTTCATGCAAGCGTCGATGAATGTTCGTGTACAAGTTATTTTATGTTCCAGAATGAAGATCCGCGTGCAAAAAGGATGCGTCCGCATCGAAATGTATGGAATTGACACAGAAACAACGAGTTTACAGGTAGGACCGCGTTACAATCGATTTCATGCAAGTGACGATGAATGTTCGTGTACAAGTTATTTTCTGTTCCACAATGAAGATTCGAATGCGAAAACGAGGCATCTGCATCAAATTGTACGGAATTGACGCAAAAACACCGAATTCGCATGCAAGAACGCGTTACAACCGATTTCATGCAAGCGACGACGAATGTTCGTGTACAAGTTCTCTTCTGTGTCAGAATGAAGATTCGCTTTCATAAACGATGCATCTGCATCGAAACGTATGGAATTGACAAAGAAACGTCGGGTTTGCAGGTAGGACCGCGTTACAATCGATTTCGTGCAGGCGACGACGAATGTACGTGTAGAAGTGATTTTCTGTTCTGGAATGAAGATTCGAATGCGAAAACGGGGCATCTGCATCAAATTGTACGGGATTGACGCAAAAACACCGAATTCGCATGCAAGAACGCGTTACAACCGATTTCATGCAAGCGACGACGAATGTTCGTGTACAAGTTATTTTCTGTTCGAGAATATGCTTTCACGTGCAGAATCGCAGCATCCTCATCGAAACGTATGGAATTCACACAGAAACATCGAGTTTGCATGCAGGATCGCATCACAATCGATTTCATGGAAGCGACGACGATTGTACGTGTACAAGTTATTTTCTGTTCCACAATGAAGATTCGCGTGCAGAGACGATACATCCGCATCGAAATGTATGGAATTGACACAGAAACAACGAGTTTACAGGTAGGACCGCGTTACAATCGATTTGATGCAAGTGACGATGAATGTTCGTGTACAAGTTATTTTCTGTTCCACAATGAAGATTCGAATGCGAAAACGAGGCATCATCATCAAATTGTACGGAATTGACGCAAAAACACCGAATTCGCATGCAAGAACGCGTTACAACCGATTTCATGCAAGCGACGACGAATGTTCGTGTACAAGTTCTCTTCTGTGTCAGAATGAAGATTCGCTTTCATAAACGATGCATCTGCATCGAAACGTATGGAATTGACACAGAAACGTCGGGTTTGCAGGTAGGACCGCGTTACAATCGATTTCGTGCAGGCGACGACGAATGTACGTGTAGAAGTGATTTTCTGTTCTGGAATGAAGATTCGAATGCAAAAACGATGCATCTGCATCAAATTGTACGGGATTGACGCAAAAACACCGAATTCGCATGCAAGAACGCGTTACAACCGATTTCATGCAAGCGACGACGAATGTTCGTGTACAAGTTCTTTTCTGTGTCAGAATGAAGATTCGCTTTCATAAACGATGCATCTGCATCGAAACGTATGGAATTGACACAGAAACAACGAGTTTGCCGGTAGGACCGCGTTACAATCGATTTCATGCACACGACGACGAATGTTCGTGTACAAGTTATTTTCTGTTCCAGAATGAAGATTCGCGTGCAGAGACGATACATCCGCCTCGAAATGTATGGAATTGACACAGAAACATCGAATGTGCATGCAGGAACGCGTTACAATCGAGTTCATGCAAGCGCTTACGATCTCTCGTGTACAAGTTATTTTCTGTTCCAGAATGAAGATTCGAATCCGAAAACGAGGCATCTGCATCAAATTGTACGGAATTGACGCAAAAACACCGAATTCGCATGCAAGAACGCGTTACAACCGATTTCATGCAAGCGACGACGAATGTTCGTGTACAAGTTATTTTATATTCCAGAATAAAGATCCGCGTGCAAACAGGATGCATCCGCATCGAAATGTATGGAATTGACACAGAAACAACGAGTTTGCAGGTAGGAACGCGTTACAATCGATTTCATGCAAGCGACGACGAATGTTCGTGTACAAGTTCTTTTCTGTTCCACAATGAAGATTCGAATGCGAAAACGAGGCATCTGCATCAAATTGTACGGAATTGACGCAAAAACACCGAATTCGCATGCAAGAACGCGTTACAACCGATTTCATGAAAGCGACGACGATTGTACGTGTACAAGTTATTTTCTGTTGCAGAATGATGATTCGAATGCGAAATCGAGGCATCTGCATCTAAACGTATGGAATTCACACAGAAACATCGAGTTTGCATGCAGGATCGCGTCACAATCGATTTCATGGAAGCGACGACGATTGTACGTGTACAAGTTATTTTCTGTTCCACAATGAAGATTCGAATGCGAAAACGAGGCATCTGCATCGAAACGTATGGAATTGACGCAGAAACGCGTTACAATGGAGTTAATGCAAGCGTCGACGAATGTTCGTGTACAAGATATTTTATGTTCCAGAATGAAGATCCGCGTGCAGAGACGATACATCCGCATCGAAACGTATGGAATTGACGCAGAATCATCGAGTTTGCATGCAGGGACGCGCTAAAATCGATTTCACGCAAGCGACGACGAATTTTCGTGTAGAAGTTCTTTTCTGTGTCAGAATGAACATTCGCTTGCATAAACGATGCATATGCATCGAAACGTATGGAATTGACACAGAAACAACGAGTTTGCATGCACGAACGCGTTACAATCGATTTCACGCAAGCGACGACGAATGTTCGTGTACAAGTTATTTTCTGTTCCAGAATGATGATTCGAATGCGAAAACGAGG
Organism: Lasioglossum villosulum; assembly: GCA_963971365.1. Lineage (NCBI taxonomy): Eukaryota > Metazoa > Arthropoda > Insecta > Hymenoptera > Halictidae > Lasioglossum > Lasioglossum villosulum. Next base: position 13,163,589 of record OZ020502.1, on the reverse strand, counting down.
CATCTGCATCGAAACGTATGGAATTGACGCAGAAACGCGTTACAATGGAGTTCATGCAAGCGTCGATGAATGTTCGTGTACAAGTTATTTTATGTTCCAGAATGAAGATCCGCGTGCAAAAAGGATGCGTCCGCATCGAAATGTATGGAATTGACACAGAAACAACGAGTTTACAGGTAGGACCGCGTTACAATCGATTTCATGCAAGTGACGATGAATGTTCGTGTACAAGTTATTTTCTGTTCCACAATGAAGATTCGAATGCGAAAACGAGGCATCTGCATCAAATTGTACGGAATTGACGCAAAAACACCGAATTCGCATGCAAGAACGCGTTACAACCGATTTCATGCAAGCGACGACGAATGTTCGTGTACAAGTTCTCTTCTGTGTCAGAATGAAGATTCGCTTTCATAAACGATGCATCTGCATCGAAACGTATGGAATTGACAAAGAAACGTCGGGTTTGCAGGTAGGACCGCGTTACAATCGATTTCGTGCAGGCGACGACGAATGTACGTGTAGAAGTGATTTTCTGTTCTGGAATGAAGATTCGAATGCGAAAACGGGGCATCTGCATCAAATTGTACGGGATTGACGCAAAAACACCGAATTCGCATGCAAGAACGCGTTACAACCGATTTCATGCAAGCGACGACGAATGTTCGTGTACAAGTTATTTTCTGTTCGAGAATATGCTTTCACGTGCAGAATCGCAGCATCCTCATCGAAACGTATGGAATTCACACAGAAACATCGAGTTTGCATGCAGGATCGCATCACAATCGATTTCATGGAAGCGACGACGATTGTACGTGTACAAGTTATTTTCTGTTCCACAATGAAGATTCGCGTGCAGAGACGATACATCCGCATCGAAATGTATGGAATTGACACAGAAACAACGAGTTTACAGGTAGGACCGCGTTACAATCGATTTGATGCAAGTGACGATGAATGTTCGTGTACAAGTTATTTTCTGTTCCACAATGAAGATTCGAATGCGAAAACGAGGCATCTGCATCAAATTGTACGGAATTGACGCAAAAACACCGAATTCGCATGCAAGAACGCGTTACAACCGATTTCATGCAAGCGACGACGAATGTTCGTGTACAAGTTCTCTTCTGTGTCAGAATGAAGATTCGCTTTCATAAACGATGCATCTGCATCGAAACGTATGGAATTGACACAGAAACGTCGGGTTTGCAGGTAGGACCGCGTTACAATCGATTTCGTGCAGGCGACGACGAATGTACGTGTAGAAGTGATTTTCTGTTCTGGAATGAAGATTCGAATGCAAAAACGATGCATCTGCATCAAATTGTACGGGATTGACGCAAAAACACCGAATTCGCATGCAAGAACGCGTTACAACCGATTTCATGCAAGCGACGACGAATGTTCGTGTACAAGTTCTTTTCTGTGTCAGAATGAAGATTCGCTTTCATAAACGATGCATCTGCATCGAAACGTATGGAATTGACACAGAAACAACGAGTTTGCCGGTAGGACCGCGTTACAATCGATTTCATGCACACGACGACGAATGTTCGTGTACAAGTTATTTTCTGTTCCAGAATGAAGATTCGCGTGCAGAGACGATACATCCGCCTCGAAATGTATGGAATTGACACAGAAACATCGAATGTGCATGCAGGAACGCGTTACAATCGAGTTCATGCAAGCGCTTACGATCTCTCGTGTACAAGTTATTTTCTGTTCCAGAATGAAGATTCGAATCCGAAAACGAGGCATCTGCATCAAATTGTACGGAATTGACGCAAAAACACCGAATTCGCATGCAAGAACGCGTTACAACCGATTTCATGCAAGCGACGACGAATGTTCGTGTACAAGTTATTTTATATTCCAGAATAAAGATCCGCGTGCAAACAGGATGCATCCGCATCGAAATGTATGGAATTGACACAGAAACAACGAGTTTGCAGGTAGGAACGCGTTACAATCGATTTCATGCAAGCGACGACGAATGTTCGTGTACAAGTTATTTTCTGTTCGAGACTGCTTTCACGTGCAAAATCGCTGCATCCGCATCGAAACGTATGGAATTGACACAGAAACATCGGGTTTGCAGGTAGGACCGCGTTACAATCGATTTCATGCAAGCGACGACGAATGTACGTGTAGAAGTGATTTTCTGTTCTGGAATGATCATTCGCAAGCAAAATTGCTGCATCCTCATCGAAACGTATGGAATTCACACAGAAACATCGAGTTTGCATGCAGGATCGCGTCACAATCGATTTCACGCAAGCGACGACGAATGTTCGTGTACAAGTTATTTTCTGTTCCAGTTGAAGATTCGCGTGCAGAGACGATACATCCGCCTCGAAATGTATGGAATTGACGCAAAAACATCGAATTCTCATGCAGGAACGCGTAACAATCGATTTCATGAAAGCGACGACGATTGTACGTGTACAAGTTATTTTCTGTTGCAGAATGATGATTCGAATGCGAAATCGAGGCATCTGCATCGAAACGTATGGAAGTCACACAGAAACATCGAGTTTGCATGCAGGATCGCGTCACTATCGATTTCATGGAAGCAACGACGATTGTAACTGTACAAGTTATTTTCTGTTCCACAATGAAGATTCGAATGCGAAAACGAGGCATCTGCATCAAATTGTACGGAATTGACGCAAAAACATCGAATTCGCATGCAAGTACGCGTTACAACCGATTTCATGCAAGCGACGACGAATGTTCGTGTACAAGTTATTTTCTGTTCGAGAATATGCTTTCGCGTGCAGAATCGCTGCATCCTCATCGAAACGTATGGAATTGACACAGAAACATCGAATGTGCATGCAGGAACGCGTTACAATCGAGTTCATGCAAGCGCCGACAATCTCTCGTGTACAAGTTATTTTCTGTGTCAGAATGAAGATTCGCTTGCATAAACGATGCATATGCATCGAAACGTATGGAATTGACACAGAAACGTCGGGTTTGCAGGTAGGACCGCGTTACAATCGATTTCATGCAAGCGACGACGAATGTTCGTGTACAAGTTATTTTCTGTTCGAGATTGTGCTTTAACGTGCAAAATCGCTGCATCCTCATCGAAACGTATGGAATTCACACAGAAACATCGAGTTTGCATGCAGGATCGCGTCACAATCGATTTCATGGAAGCGACGACGATTGTACGTGTACAAGTTATTTTCTGTTCCACAATGAAGATTCGAATGCGAAAACAAGGCATCTGCATCAAAACCTATGGAATTGACGCAGAAACGCGTTACAATCGAGTTCATGCAAGCGTCGACGAATGTTCGTGTACAAGTTCTTTTCTGTTCCAGAATGAATATTCGCGTGCAGAGACGATACATCCGCATCGAAATGTATGGAATTGACACAGAAACAACGAGTTTGCAGGTAGGAACGCGTTACAATCGATTTCATGCAAGCGACGACGAATGTTCGTGTACAAGTTCTTTTCTGTGTCAGAATGAAGATTCGGTTTCATAAACGATGCATCTGCATCGAAACGTATGGAATTGACACAGAAACATCGAATGTGCATGCAGGAACGCGTTACAATCGAGTTCATGCAAGCGCCGACGATCTCTCGTGTACAAGTTATTTTCTGTTCCAGAATGAAGATTCGCGTGCAGAGACGATACATCCGCATCGAAATGTATGGAATTGACACAGAAACAACGAGTTTGCAGGTAGGAACGCGTTACAATCGATTTCATGAAAGCGACGACGATTGTACGTGTACAAGTTATTTTTTGTTCCAGAATGAAGATTCGCGTGCAGAGACGATACATACGCATCGAAATGTATGGAATTGACGCAAAAACATCGATTTCTCATGCAGGAACGCGTAACAATCGATTTCTTGAAAGCGACGACGATTGTACGTGTACAAGTTATTTTCTGTTGCAGAATGATGATTCGAATGCGAAATCGAGGCATCTGCATCTAAACGTATGGAATTCACACAGGAACATCGAGTTTGCATGCAGGATCGCGTCACAATCGATTTCATGGAAGCGACGACGATTGTACGTGTACAAGTTATTTTCTGTTCCACAATGAAGATTCGAATGCGAAAACGAGGCATCTGCATCGAAACGTATGGAATTGACGCAGTAACGCGTTACAATGGAGTTAATGCAAGCGTCGACGAATGTTCGTGTACAAGATATTTTATGTTCCAGAATGAAGATCCGCGTGCAGAGACGATACATCCGCATCGAAACGTATGGAATTGACGCAGAATCATCGAGTTTGCATGCAGGGACGCGCTACAATCGATTTCACGCAAGCGACGACGAATGTTCGTGTAGAAGTTCTTTTCTGTGTCAGAATGAACATTCGCTTGCATAAACGATGCATTTGCATCGAAACGTATGGAATTGACACAGAAACAACGAGTTTGCATGCACGAACGCGTTACAATCGATTTCACGCAAGCGACGACGAATGTTCGTGTACAAGTTATTTTCTGTTCCAGAATGATGATTCGAATGCGAAAACGAGGCATCTGCATCGAAACGTATGGAATTGACGCAGAAACGCGTTACAATGGAGTTCATGCAAGCGTCGATGAATGTTCGTGTACAAGTTATTTTATGTTCCAGAATGAAGATCCGCGTGCAAAAAGGATGCGTCCGCATCGAAATGTATGGAATTGACACAGAAACAACGAGTTTACAGGTAGGACCGCGTTACAATCGATTTCATGCAAGTGACGATGAATGTTCGTGTACAAGTTATTTTCTGTTCCACAATGAAGATTCGAATGCGAAAACGAGGCATCTGCATCAAATTGTACGGAATTGACGCAAAAACACCGAATTCGCATGCAAGAACGCGTTACAACCGATTTCATGCAAGCGACGACGAATGTTCGTGTACAAGTTCTCTTCTGTGTCAGAATGAAGATTCGCTTTCATAAACGATGCATCTGCATCGAAACGTATGGAATTGACACAGAAACGTCGGGTTTGCAGGTAGGACCGCGTTACAATCGATTTCGTGCAGGCGACGACGAATGTACGTGTAGAAGTGATTTTCTGTTCTGGAATGAAGATTCGAATGCGAAAACGGGGCATCTGCATCAAATTGTACGGGATTGACGCAAAAACACCGAATTCGCATGCAAGAACGCGTTACAACCGATTTCATGCAAGCGACGACGAATGTTCGTGTACAAGTTATTTTCTGTTCGAGAATATGCTTTCACGTGCAGAATCGCAGCATCCTCATCGAAACGTATGGAATTCACACAGAAACATCGAGTTTGCATGCAGGATCGCATCACAATCGATTTCATGGAAGCGACGACGATTGTACGTGTACAAGTTATTTTCTGTTCCACAATGAAGATTCGCGTGCAGAGACGATACATCCGCATCGAAATGTATGGAATTGACACAGAAACAACGAGTTTACAGGTAGGACCGCGTTACAATCGATTTGATGCAAGTGACGATGAATGTTCGTGTACAAGTTATTTTCTGTTCCACAATGAAGATTCGAATGCGAAAACGAGGCATCTGCATCAAATTGTACGGAATTGACGCAAAAACACCGAATTCGCATGCAAGAACGCGTTACAACCGATTTCATGCAAGCGACGACGAATGTTCGTGTACAAGTTCTCTTCTGTGTCAGAATGAAGATTCGCTTTCATAAACGATGCATCTGCATCGAAACGTATGGAATTGACACAGAAACGTCGGGTTTGCAGGTAGGACCGCGTTACAATCGATTTCGTGCAGGCGACGACGAATGTACGTGTAGAAGTGATTTTCTGTTCTGGAATGAAGATTCGAATGCGAAAACGATGCATCTGCATCAAATTGTACGGGATTGACGCAAAAACACCGAATTCGCATGCAAGAACGCGTTACAACCGATTTCATGCAAGCGACGACGAATGTTCGTGTACAAGTTCTTTTCTGTTCCACAATGAAGATTCGAATGCGGAAACGAGGCATCTGCATCAAATTGTACGGAATTGACGCAAAAACACCGAATTCGCATGCAAGAACGCGTTACAACCGATTTCATGCAAGCGACGACGAATGTTCGTGTACAAGTTATTTTCTGTTCCACAATGAAGATTCGAATGCGAAAACGAGGCATCTGCATCAAATTGTACGGAATTGACGCAAAAACACCGAATTCGCATGCAAGAACGCGTTACAACCGATTTCATGCAAGCGACGACGAATGTTCGTGTACAAGTTCTCTTCTGTGTCAGAATGAAGATTCGCTTTCATAAACGATGCATCTGCATCGAAACGTATGGAATTGACACAGAAACGTCGGGTTTGCAGGTAGGACCGCGTTACAATCGATTTCGTGCAGGCGACGACGAATGTACGTGTAGAAGTGATTTTCTGTTCTGGAATGAAGATTCGAATGCGAAAACGGGGCATCTGCATCAAATTGTACGGGATTGACGCAAAAACACCGAATTCGCATGCAAGAACGCGTTACAACCGATTTCATGCAAGCGACGACGAATGTTCGTGTACAAGTTATTTTCTGTTCGAGAATATGCTTTCACGTGCAGAATCGCAGCATCCTCATCGAAACGTATGGAATTCACACAGAAACATCGAGTTTGCATGCAGGATCGCATCACAATCGATTTCATGGAAGCGACGACGATTGTACGTGTACAAGTTATTTTCTGTTCCAAAATGAAGATTCGCGTGCAGAGACGATACATCCGCATCGAAATGTATGGAATTGACACAGAAACAACGAGTTTACAGGTAGGACCGCGTTACAATCGATTTGATGCAAGTGACGATGAATGTTCGTGTACAAGTTATTTTCTGTTCCACAATGAAGATTCGAATGCGAAAACGAGGCATCTGCATCAAATTGTACGGAATTGACGCAAAAACACCGAATTCGCATGCAAGAACGCGTTACAACCGATTTCATGCAAGCGACGACGAATGTTCGTGTACAAGTTCTCTTCTGTGTCAGAATGAAGATTCGCTTTCATAAACGATGCATCTGCATCGAAACGTATGGAATTGACACAGAAACGTCGGGTTTGCAGGTAGGACCGCGTTACAATCGATTTCGTGCAGGCGACGACGAATGTACGTGTAGAAGTGATTTTCTGTTCTGGAATGAAGATTCGAATGCAAAAACGATGCATCTGCATCAAATTGTACGGGATTGACGCAAAAACACCGAATTCGCATGCAAGAACGCGTTACAACCGATTTCATGCAAGCGACGACGAATGTTCGTGTACAAGTTCTTTTCTGTGTCAGAATGAAGATTCGCTTTCATAAACGATGCATCTGCATCGAAACGTATGGAATTGACACAGAAACAACGAGTTTGCCGGTAGGACCGCGTTACAATCGATTTCATGCACACGACGACGAATGTTCGTGTACAAGTTATTTTCTGTTCCAGAATGAAGATTCGCGTGCAGAGACGATACATCCGCCTCGAAATGTATGGAATTGACACAGAAACATCGAATGTGCATGCAGGAACGCGTTACAATCGAGTTCATGCAAGCGCTTACGATCTCTCGTGTACAAGTTATTTTCTGTTCCAGAATGAAGATTCGAATGCGAAAACGAGGCATCTGCATCAAATTGTATGGAATTGACGCAAAAACACCGAATTCGCATGCAAGAACGCGTTACAACCGATTTCATGCAAGCGACGACGAATGTTCGTGTACAAGTTATTTTCTGTTCGAGAATATGCTTTCACGTGCAGAATCGCAGCATCCTCATCGAAACGTATGGAATTCACACAGAAACATCGAGTTTGCATGCAGGATCGCATCACAATCGATTTCATGGAAGCGACGACGATTGTACGTGTACAAGTTATTTTCTGTTCCACAATGAAGATTCGCGTGCAGAGACGATACATCCACATCGAAATGTATGGAATTGACACAGAAACAACGAGTTTACAGGTAGGACCGCGTTACAATCGATTTGATGCAAGTGACGATGAATGTTCGTGTACAAGTTATTTTCTGTTCCACAATGAAGATTCGAATGCGAAAACGAGGCATCTGCATCAAATTGTACGGAATTGACGCAAAAACACCGAATTCGCATGCAAGAACGCGTTACAACCGATTTCATGCAAGCGACGACGAATGTTCGTGTACAAGTTCTCTTCTGTGTCAGAATGAAGATTCGCTTTCATAAACGATGCATCTGCATCGAAACGTATGGAATTGACACAGAAACGTCGGGTTTGCAGGTAGGACCGCGTTACAATCGATTTCGTGCAGGCGACGACGAATGTACGTGTAGAAGTGATTTTCTGTTCTGGAATGAAGATTCGAATGCAAAAACGATGCATCTGCATCAAATTGTACGGGATTGACGCAAAAACACCGAATTCGCATGCAAGAACGCGTTACAACCGATTTCATGCAAGCGACGACGAATGTTCGTGTACAAGTTCTTTTCTGTGTCAGAATGAAGATTCGCTTTCATAAACGATGCATCTGCATCGAAACGTATGGAATTGACACAGAAACAACGAGTTTGCCGGTAGGACCGCGTTACAATCGATTTCATGCACACGACGACGAATGTTCGTGTACAAGTTATTTTCTGTTCCAGAATGAAGATTCGCGTGCAGAGACGATACATCCGCCTCGAAATGTATGGAATTGACACAGAAACATCGAATGTGCATGCAGGAACGCGTTACAATCGAGTTCATGCAAGCGCTTACGATCTCTCGTGTACAAGTTATTTTCTGTTCCAGAATGAAGATTCGAATGCGAAAACGAGGCATCTGCATCAAATTGTATGGAATTGACGCAAAAACACCGAATTCGCATGCAAGAACGCGTTACAACCGATTTCATGCAAGCGACGACGAATGTTCGTGTACAAGTTATTTTATATTCCAGAATAAAGATCCGCGTGCAAACAGGATGCATCCGCATCGAAATGTATGGAATTGACACAGAAACAACGAGTTTGCAGGTAGGAACGCGTTACAATCGATTTCATGCAAGCGACGACGAATGTTCGTGTACAAGTTATTTTCTGTTCGAGACTGCTTTCACGTGCAAAATCGCTGCATCCGCATCGAAACGTATGGAATTGACACAGAAACATCGGGTTTGCAGGTAGGACCGCGTTACAATCGATTTCATGCAAGCGACGACGAATGTACGTGTAGAAGTGATTTTCTGTTCTGGAATGATCATTCGCAAGCAAAATTGCTGCATCCTCATCGAAACGTATGGAATTCACACAGAAACATCGAGTTTGCATGCAGGATCGCGTCACAATCGATTTCACGCAAGCGACGACGAATGTTCGTGTACAAGTTATTTTCTGTTCCAGTTGAAGATTCGCGTGCAGAGACGATACATCCGCCTCGAAATGTATGGAATTGACGCAAAAACATCGAATTCTCATGCAGGAACGCGTAACAATCGATTTCATGAAAGCGACGACGATTGTACGTGTACAAGTTATTTTCTGTTGCAGAATGATGATTCGAATGCGAAATCGAGGCATCTGCATCGAAACGTATGGAAGTCACACAGAAACATCGAGTTTGCATGCAGGATCGCGTCACTATCGATTTCATGGAAGCAACGACGATTGTAACTGTACAAGTTATTTTCTGTTCCACAATGAAGATTCGAATGCGAAAACGAGGCATCTGCATCAAATTGTACGGAATTGACGCAAAAACATCGAATTCGCATGCACGTACGCGTTACAACCGATTTCATGCAAGCGACGACGAATGTTCGTGTACAAGTTATTTTCTGTTCGAGAATATGCTTTCGCGTGCAGAATCGCTGCATCCTCATCGAAACGTATGGAATTGACACAGAAACATCGAATGTGCATGCAGGAACGCGTTACAATCGAGTTCATGCAAGCGCCGACAATCTCTCGTGTACAAGTTATTTTCTGTGTCAGAATGAAGATTCGCTTGCATAAACGATGCATATGCATCGAAACGTATGGAATTGACACAGAAACGTCGGGTTTGCAGGTAGGACCGCGTTACAATCGATTTCACGCAAGCGACGACGAATGTTCGTGTACAAGTTACTTTCTGTTCCAGAATGATGATTCGAATGCGAAAACGAGGCATCTGCATCGAAACGTATGGAATTGACGCAGAAACGCGTTACAATGGAGTTCATGCAAGCGTCGATGAATGTTCGTGTACAAGTTATTTTATGTTCCAGAATGAAGATCCGCGTGCAAAAAGGATGCGTCCGCATCGAAATGTATGGAATTGACACAGAAACAACGAGTTTACAGGTAGGACCGCGTTACAATCGATTTCATGCAAGTGACGATGAATGTTCGTGTACAAGTTATTTTCTGTTCCACAATGAAGATTCGAATGCGAAAACGAGGCATCTGCATCAAATTGTACGGAATTGACGCAAAAACACCGAATTCGCATGCAAGAACGCGTTACAACCGATTTCATGCAAGCGACGACGAATGTTCGTGTACAAGTTCTCTTCTGTGTCAGAATGAAGATTCGCTTTCATAAACGATGCATCTGCATTGAAACGTATGGAATTGACACAGAAACGTCGGGTTTGCAGGTAGGACCGCGTTACAATCGATTTCGTGCAGGCGACGACGAATGTACGTGTAGAAGTGATTTTCTGTTCTGGAATGAAGATTCGAATGCGAAAACGGGGCATCTGCATCAAATTGTACGGGATTGACGCAAAAACACCGAATTCGCATGCAAGAACGCGTTACAACCGATTTCATGCAAGCGACGACGAATGTTCGTGTACAAGTTATTTTCTGTTCGAGAATATGCTTTCGCGTGCAGAATCGCTGCATCCTCATCGAAACGTATGGAATTGACACAGAAACATCGAATGTGCATGCAGGAACGCGTTACAATCGAGTTCATGCAAGCGCCGACGATCTCTCGTGTACAAGTTATTTTCTGTGTCAGAATGAAGATTCGCTTGCATAAACGATGCATATGCATCGAAACGTATGGAATTGACACAGAAACGTCGGGTTTGCAGGTAGGACCGCGTTACAATCGATTTCATGCAAGCGACGACGAATGTTCGTGTACAAGTTATTTTCTGTTCGAGATTGTGCTTTAACGTGCATAATCGCTGCATCCTCATCGAAACGTATGGAATTCACACAGAAACATCGAGTTTGCATGCAGGATCGCGTCACAATCGATTTCATGGAAGCGACGACGATTGTACGTGTACAAGTTATTTTCTGTTCCACAATGAAGATTCGAATGCGAAAACAAGGCATCTGCATCAAAACCTATGGAATTGACGCAGAAACGCGTTACAATCGAGTTCACGCAAGCGTCGACGAATGTTCGTGTACAAGTTCTTTTCTGTTCCAGAATGAATATTCGCGTGCAGAGACGATACATCCGCATCGAAATGTATGGAATTGACACAGAAACAACGAGTTTGCAGGTAGGAACGCGTTACAATCGATTTCATGCAAGCGACGACGAATGTTCGTGTACAAGTTCTTTTCTGTGTCAGAATGAAGATTCGGTTTCATAAACGATGCATCTGCATCGAAACGTATGGAATTGACACAGAAACATCGATTGTGCATGCAGGAACGCGTTACAATCGAGTTCATGCAAGCGCCGACGATCTCTCGTGTACAAGTTATTTTCTGTTCCAGAATGAAGATCCGCGTGCAAAAAGGATGCGTCCGCATCGAAATGTATGGAATTGACACAGAAACAACGAGTTTACAGGTAGGACCGCGTTACAATCGATTTCATGCAAGTGACGATGAATGTTCGTGTACAAGTTATTTTCTGTTCCACAATGAAGATTCGAATGCGAAAACGAGGCATCTGCATCGAAACGTATGGAATTGACGCAGAAACGCGTTACAATGGAGTTCATGCAAGCGTCGATGAATGTTCGTGTACAAGTTTTTTTATGTTCCAGAATGAAGATCCGCGTGCAAAAAGGATGCGTCCGCATCGAAATGTATGGAATTGACACAGAAACAACGAGTTTACAGGTAGGACCGCGTTACAATCGATTTCATGCAAGTGACGATGAATGTTCGTGTACAAGTTATTTTCTGTTCCACAATGAAGATTCGAATGCGAAAACGAGGCATCTGCATCGAAACGTATGGAATTGACGCAGAAACGCGTTACAATGGAGTTCATGCAAGCGTCGATGAATGTTCGTGTACAAGTTTTTTTATGTTCCAGAATGAAGATCCGCGTGCAAAAAGGATGCGTCCGCATCGAAATGTATGGAATTGACACAGAAACAACGAGTTTACAGGTAGGACCGCGTTACAATCGATTTCATGCAAGTGACGATGAGTGTTCGTGTACAAGTTATTTTCTGTTCCACAATGAAGATTCGAATGCGAAAACGAGGCATCTGCATCAAATTGTACGGAATTGACGCAAAAACACCGAATTCGCATGCAAGAACGCGTTACAACCGATTTCATGCAAGCGACGACGAATGTTCGTGTACAAGTTCTCTTCTGTGTCAGAATGAAGATTCGCTTTCATAAACGATGCATCTGCATCGAAACGTATGGAATTGACACAGAAACGTCGGGTTTGCAGGTAGGACCGCGTTACAATCGATTTCGTGCAGGCGACGACGAATGTACGTGTAGAAGTGATTTTCTGTTCTGGAATGAAGATTCGAATGCGAAAACGGGGCATCTGCATCAAATTGTACGGGATTGACGCAAAAACACCGAATTCGCATGCAAGAACGCGTTACAACCGATTTCATGCAAGCGACGACGAATGTTCGTGTACAAGTTATTTTCTGTTCGAGAATATGCTTTCACGTGCAGAATCGCTGCATCCTCATCGAAACGTATGGAATTCACACAGAAACATCGAGTTTGCATGCAGGATCGCATCACAATCGATTTCATGGAAGCGACGACGATTGTACGTGTACAAGTTATTTTCTGTTCCACAATGAAGATTCGCGTGCAGAGACGATACATCCGCATCGAAATGTATGGAATTGACACAGAAACAACGAGTTTACAGGTAGGACCGCGTTACAATCGATTTGATGCAAGTGACGATGAATGTTCTCGTACAAGTTATTTTCTGTTCCACAATGAAGATTCGAATGCGAAAACGAGGCATCTGCATCAAATTGTACGGAATTGACGCAAAAACACCGAATTCGCATGCAAGAACGCGTTACAACCGATTTCATGCAAGCGACGACGAATGTTCGTGTACAAGTTCTCTTCTGTGTCAGAATGAAGATTCGCTTTCATAAACGATGCATCTGCATCGAAACGTATGGAATTGACACAGAAACGTCGGGTTTGCAGGTAGGACCGCGTTACAATCGATTTCGTGCAGGCGACGACGAATGTACGTGTAGAAGTGATTTTCTGTTCTGGAATGAAGATTCGAATGCGAAAACGATGCATCTGCATCGAATTGTACGGGATTGACGCAAAAACACCGAATTCGCATGCAAGAACGCGTTACAACCGATTTCATGCAAGCGACGACGAATGTTCGTGTACAAGTTCTTTTCTGTGTCAGAATGAAGATTCGCTTTCATAAACGATGCATCTGCATCGAAACGTATGGAATTGACACAGAAACAACGAGTTTGCCGGTAGGACCGCGTTACAATCGATTTCATGCACACGACGACGAATGTTCGTGTACAAGTTATTTTCTGTTCCAGAATGAAGATTCGCGTGCAGAGACGATACATCCGCATCGAAATGTATGGAATTGACACAGAAACATCGAATGTGCATGCAGGAACGCGTTACAATCGAGTTCATGCAAGCGCCGACGATCTCTCGTGTACAAGTTATTTTCTGTTCCAGAATGAAGATTCGAATGCGAAAACGAGGCATCTGCATCAAATTGTACGGAATTGACGCAAAAACACCGAATTCGCATGCAAGAACGCGTTACAACCGATTTCATGCAAGCGACGACGAATGTTCGTGTTATAGTATAGCACTGGTAGTCGGTAACCGAGATGCATTGGTTGACGCGTGTCGAGAGGGCGCGAGATCTCCCGACACGCTAGGACCGATCGTATGAATCGGCAGTTATAATAAAGACTTCCCGACGCCAACACGTGTTATGATTTTAGAACCTTAGGACCTTTAGAACCCTCTTAGTACGGTCACTACAGTTTTCAGAAGTGGGATAGGATTCGGGTGTCTTTATATAATTTTGTGAAATTGTTTTACGTACTTTAGTGTTCAGTTATTTACGTGGTATAATGGAAAGTTTACGGCAAGTTCCTGGATTAGACGAAAGCATTACGAAGGCGTCAGTAAAAACGATAAAGGCTTTTCATCAATTTGTGTTTGGTGAAGTGGGTGATCGACGAAACCGAATGCGTTTGAGAAACTTCAAGGGTTTTACAGAACCTGAAGATTCCGAACAAGCGGTAGCCAAAGTAACGTGGGCAGATAGGGAACTCGAGTTGGGTGATCTAATCGCTATTTGTCACGTGCTAAACATTAATTACAGTGGAACATCCAAGGAAATTGCGCGACGCATTTATGGGTGCCTTGCAAATTTCGATTTATTATGTGAAACCACCAACGAAGGGGAATCAGACGAAGAAGGGGACAGTGTATTTCATGAGGTGGAAAATCATACGGTTATACCAAAATTCACTTTGAGTTTTCGTGACGTCGAAGATTCTGTTAGACTATTTGATGGTGGTGATGAATATTTAGTGGAGAATTGGATTGCTGAATTCGAAGACAATGCTACGTTGTTGGGATGGTCAGACATTCAGAAATTATTATTTGCCAAAAAGCGTTTGACGGGTTTAGCTAAAACTCTTGTACAGAGTGAAAAAGGCCTTACGTCGTGGGAAAAGCTGAAGTCGTGCTTGCTGGAGGAATTTTCAACTAAGATCAACAGTGCTGACCTTCATAATATGCTATCAAATAGAAGAATGCACCGGGATGAAACAGTGCAGGAATACTTTTTGCAAATGAAGGAATTGGCATCAAGAGGTTCGATTGAAGCAGAAGCATTGATACAATACATTGTAGACGGAATTCCTGATGATCCTTATCGGAAGATGTCCCTATATGAAGCACAAACTCTTAAAGAATTGAAGACAAAATTAGAAGTCTACGGTAAGCTGAGGAAGAAGACGCATGTTCAGGCGGGAAAGAACGTTCCAGTACGAGTCACCGCGCCGGCGAAGATTACGTTGCAAAATAAAACAGTGGCACAGAGGAACGAGTCGAGGGACGAAACACGGTGTTTCAACTGTAACGAAGTGGGTCACTTCAAAACATCGTGCCCGAAACCGATTCGACAACGGGGATCGTGTTACATCTGTGGAGCGGCCGATCATCAAAAGAGTGTTTGTCCGCAGCGAGCGACGAGTTCAAAGCACCGACCGGCGACTTCAACGGGGGACACCACTACACATCTAGTTCGGCAAACTTTGAGTATCATTCCTTCTTATACAATTAAAATACAGTTAGACATAGGCGAAACGGTAGCCGTTCTTGATACAGGTAGTCCAATATCATTGTTGAATAATGATTTGTTGCCTAGTGGAACAAATATTGAACCTTATAACGAAGCTGTACGTTATGAAGGAGTTAACAAAAGCGAAATTACTATATTAGGTAGATTATGGCAAAAGCTGAAAGTGCAGGATTGCGAAGTTTTTATTAATTTTTATGTTGTTCCAAAGATTACGATGAGTAATGCATGTTTGTTGGGTAGAGATTTTATTGCGAGCGACAATATTCGGATAAGCTTTGGAAAGACTGTTGAAATTTCGAAGCCGTCAAAAGAAATAGAGGCGAGTGTTGATATTCCCGAAATATTAGCTATTGAAATAGGTCAGGACTCTGTACAATCGCTTGAGACTAACGTGAACAATAGTATCAGCTGGGACGTTAAAGATAAAGTTTGTACTATTATGGATGATTATTACGTAAAACCTGAGAGGCCGGAAACACCCAAAACTCAATTAGAAATGGAACTTTCGATTAAACCAAACCATCAACCGTTTTATTATAACCCTAGACGTTTGTCATATTTTGAAAAAACAGCGGTTCAGGATATTATTCGCGATTTGTTAGAAAGAAGGATAATACGTCCAAGTACATCACAGTATAGCAGTCCTATTGTATTAGTTAAAAAGAAGAACGGACAAATCCGTATGGCGGTGGATTACCGAGAGATAAACAAAATAACGTTACGAGATAATTTCCCAATTCCGCGAATCGATGATCAAATTGATGGACTTCGCGATAAACGGTATTTCACGCGACTAGATTTAAAAGATGCGTTTCATCACGTTAAATTAAAAGAGCAATCAATTCCGTATACTTCTTTCGTTACTTTTATGGGCCAATTCGAGTATGTTCGAATGCCATTTGGATTGACAAATGGACCATCTTTCTTCATGCGATTTGTAAGTGCAGCTTTTCGTACGTTATTGGACCGAGGAAAGATTTCAATCTATATCGACGACTTATTGATTGCAACTAAAACAATAGAAGAAAATTTAGAGATTTTGAAGGAAGTGTTGACTGTTTTGGTAGAGAATTGTCTAGAATTACGGTTAGAAAAATGCACATTTTTATTTACGGAAATTACTTATTTAGGCTATAGAATTAGTGCCAATGGTGTTAAACCGAGTACCGAGCATATAGATGCAGTGACATGTTATCCAATACCGCGAACGTACCGCGAATTGCATAGTTTCGTGGGTTTAATTTCATATTTTCGAAAATTTATTCGAGATTTTGCACATATTTCGAAGCCTCTTTATGATTTATTAAAATCCAAAGCGGAGTTCAAATGGGATAGTGAAGCTTTAAAGTCTTTTGAAAATTTAAAACAATTAATGATATCCGAACCAGTTTTATGTATTTATTCACCAACGGCTAATACAGAATTGCACTGCGATGCAAGTTCTTCAGGATTCGGTTCAGTGCTCTTACAGAAACAATCGGACAATAAATTTCACCCTATTTGTTATTTTAGCAAGCGAACAACGCAAACAGAATCGCGATATCACAGCTTCGAATTGGAAGCATTGGCGATTATTTATTCTCTTGAACGATTTAGAATATACTTACAAGGCATACGTTTTACTATTGTCACAGACTGCAATAGCTTAAAGTTAACTTTGGAGCGAAAAGAGGTTAATCCTAGAATTCTTAGATGGTCACTTATATTGCGAAATTATGATTATGTATTGGAGCATAGAAAAGGCGAGCGGATGCAGCATGCTGATGCATTAAGTCGGATGTATAGCGTACTAGTTATTACGGAAAACAGTTTCGAGCGAAATTTAGAAATTTTACAAAATTTAGACCCGGAGATTAATAAGATTAGAACTAAGTTAGAACAGGAGGAGGATAGATTCTTTGAATTAAGTAACGGATTGGTATATCGCAAATCGAATGGTAGATTGTTATTTTATGTTCCATCATCCATGGAGGATAATGTGATACGTGCAAGTCACGGCGAAATTGCTCATCAGGGTATGAATAAGACAGTAGAATATATATGTAGAGTATATTGGTTTCCCCGTATGAAAGATAAAGTAAAAAAGCATATTTCAAATTGCTTAAAATGCATAACATTCGCGACTGTTGCAAATAAAATTGAAGGGAAGCTACATTGCCCGGAGAAAGGAAATTTGCCTTTCCAATGCGTTCACATTGACCATTATGGTCCGTTAGAAAGAACTAAACACCGCCAAAAATATATCTTCGAAGTTATTGATGCGTTCACGAAATTTGTTAAATTTTATCCAACTGTTAGTACAGGTGCTGATGAAGTAATACGACATTTAAAATCTTATTTTGCGAATTATAGTAAACCAAAGAAAATTGTATCGGATAGAGGTACAGCTTTTACGTCTGAAAAGTTTAAAGAATTTATGGCAGCGAATAGTATACAGCACGTTCTTATTGCGACGGCCACACCGCACGCAAACGGTCAGATCGAGCGGATAAATCGATCGTTGACACCGATTCTGGCAAAACTTACGGAAACATCTCATAGTTGGGATAACGTTTTGGTACAGGCAGAATTTGCGTTAAATAATTCGATAAACCGATCAGTTGGAGATACGCCAGCTAGACTTTTTTTCGGAACTAATCAGTTGGGACAATTTAGTGATGAATTACGCGAAATCTTAGAAGAGAGAAATAGCGAAGTTCGAGATCTAAATAGTATTAGGCAAAGCGCAGTCGAGAAAATTCAAGCGAGTAACGCGTATAACGAACAATACTATGATAGGAAGCGTAAAACACCTACGAAATACCAGTTAGGTGACTATGTAATGATAAAGAATGTAGATGTAACTCCGAGTGTAAATAAGAAATTATTACCTAAGTATAGAGGACCTTATGTAGTGAAATGTGTGTTAGACCATGATCGTTATATTGTATGTGATCCTGAAAATAATCAATTAACTCAAATGCCTTATGAAGGAACTTGTTCTGTCGGAAATATGAAACCATGGATTAAAGGAGAACCGGATTAGTTTAAGTATTATAGTTTAGATTTATGTTTAAATACAGTTAAGTTAAGTAAAAT
This sequence comes from Lasioglossum villosulum, assembly GCA_963971365.1. Taxonomy (NCBI): domain Eukaryota; kingdom Metazoa; phylum Arthropoda; class Insecta; order Hymenoptera; family Halictidae; genus Lasioglossum; species Lasioglossum villosulum. The sequence continues at coordinate 13,145,004 of OZ020502.1, read as the reverse complement.
GTATATGGTAATTTAGTGCGAGTTTACTGAACTTTAGATTATTGTCATGTTAATCAAGAAATTTTATTTTGTTCATTCATATGAAACGAATGTTTACGTTAATCAAAGTTGTATTTTAGTTTAATAAGTTTTTTTTTGTGTTTGTTTTTGTAGACAATAAGACGTTTGTATTTTATGTGTGACCCGATGATTGAGGGCAATCATGTTGTCAGGATGGACGAACTATAGTATAGCACTGGTAGTCGGTAACCGAGATGCATTGGTTGACGCGTGTCGAGAGGGCGCGAGATCTCCCGACACGCTAGGACCGATCGTATGAATCGGCAGTTATAATAAAGACTTCCCGACGCCAACACGTGTTATGATTTTAGAACCTTAGGACCTTTAGAACCCTCTTAGTACGGTCACTACAGTGTACAAGTTATTTTCTGTTCCAGAATGATGATTCGAATGCGAAAACGAGGCATCTGCACCGAACCGTATGGAATTGACGCAGATACGCGTTACAATCAAGTTCATGCAAGCGTCGACGAATGTTCGTGTACAAGTTATTTTATATTCCAGAATAAAGATCCGCGTGCAAACAGGATGCATCCGCATCGAAATGTATGGAATTGACACAGAAACAACGAGTTTGCAGGTAGGAACGCGTTACAATCGATTTCATGCAAGCGACGACGAATGTTCGTGTACAAGTTATTTTCTGTTCGAGACTGCTTTCACGTGCAAAATCGCTGCATCCGCATCGAAACGTATGGAATTGACACAGAAACATCGGGTTTGCAGGTAGGACCGCGTTACAATCGATTTCATGCAAGCGACGACGAATGTACGTGTAGAAGTGATTTTCTGTTCTGGAATGATCATTCGCAAGCAAAATTGCTGCATCCTCATCGAAACGTATGGAATTCACACAGAAACATCGAGTTTGCATGCAGGATCGCGTCACAATCGATTTCACGCAAGCGACGACGAATGTTCGTGTACAAGTTATTTTCTGTTCCAGTTGAAGATTCGCGTGCAGAGACGATACATACGCATCGAAATGTATGGAATTGACGCAAAAACATCGATTTCTCATGCAGGAACGCGTAACAATCGATTTCATGAAAGCGACGACGATTGTACGTGTACAAGTTATTTTCTGTTGCAGAATGATGATTCGAATGCGAAATCGAGGCATCTGCATCTAAACGTATGGAAGTCACACAGAAACATCGAGTTTGCATGCAGGATCGCGTCACAATCGATTTCATGGAAGCGACGACGATTGTACGTGTACAAGTTATTTTCTGTTCCACAATGAAGATTCGAATGCGAAAACGAGGCATCTGCATCGAAACCTATGGAATTGACGCAGAAACGCGTTACAATGGAGTTAATGCAAGCGTCGACGAATGTTCGTGTACAAGATATTTTATGTTCCAGAATGAAGATCCGCGTGCAGAGACGATACATCCGCATCGAAACGTATGGAATTGACGCAGAATCATCGAGTTTGCATGCAGGGACGCGCTACAATCGATTTCACGCAAGCGACGACGAATGTTCATGTAGAAGTTCTTTTCTGTGTCAGAATGAACATTCGCTTGCATAAACGATGCATATGCATCGAAACGTATGGAATTGACACAGAAACAACGAGTTTGCATGCACGAACGCGTTACAATCGATTTCACGCAAGCGACGACGAATGTTCGTGTACAAGTTACTTTCTGTTCCAGAATGATGATTCGAATGCGAAAACGAGGCATCTGCATCGAAACGTATGGAATTGACGCAGAAACGCGTTACAATGGAGTTCATGCAAGCGTCGATGAATGTTCGTGTACAAGTTATTTTCTGTTCCACAATGAAGATTCGAATGCGAAAACGAGGCATCTGCATCAAATTGTACGGGATTGACGCAAAAACACCGAATTCGCATGCAAGAACGCGTTACAACCGATTTCATGCAAGCGACGACGAATGTTCGTGTACAAGTTATTTTCTGTTCGAGAATATGCTTTCACGTGCAGAATCGCTGCATCCTCATCGAAACGTATGGAATTCACACAGAAACATCAAGTTTGCATGCAGGATCGCATCACAATCGATTTCATGGAAGCGACGACGATTGTACGTGTACAAGTTATTTTCTGTTCCACAATGAAGATTCGCGTGCAGAGACGATACATCCGCATCGAAATGTATGGAATTGACGCAAAAACATCGAATTCTCATGCAGGAACGAGTAACAATCGATTTCATGAAAGCGACGACGATTATACGTGTACAAGTTATTTTCTGTTCCAGAATGATGATTCGAATGCGAAAACGAGGCATCTGCATCGAAACGTATGGAATTGACGCAGAAACAACGAGTTTGCAGGTGGGACCGCGTTACAATCGATTTCATGCAAGCGACGACGAATGTTCGTGTACAAGTTATTTTCTGTTCGCGATTGTGCTTTCACGTGTAAATCGCTGCATCCTCTTCGAAACGTATGGAATTCACACAGAAACATCGAGTTTGCATGCAGGATCGCGTCACAACCTATTTCATGCAAGCGACGACGAATGTTCGTGTACAAGTTCTTTTCTGTGTCAGAATGAAGATTCGCTTTCATAAACGATGCATCTGCATCGAAACGTATGGAATTGACACAGAAACAACGAGTTTGCCGGTAGGACCGCGTTACAATCGATTTCACGCAAGCGACGACGAATGTTCGTGTACAAGTTATTTTCTGTTCCAGAATGATGATTCGAATGCGAAAACGAGGCATCTGCATCGAAACGTATGGAATTGACGCAGAAACGCGTTACAATGGAGTTAATGCAAGCGTCGATGAATGTTCGTGTACAAGTTATTTTATGTTCCAGAATGAAGATCCGCGTGCAAAAAGGATGCGTCCGCATCGAAATGTATGGAATTGACACAGAAACAACGAGTTTACAGGTAGAACCGCGTTACAATCGATTTCACGCAAGCGACGACGAATGTTCGTGTACAAGTTATTTTCTGTTCCACAATGAAGATTCGAATGCGAAAACGAGGCATCTGCATCAAAACCTATGGAATTGACGCAGAAACGCGTTACAATCGAGTTCATGCAAGCGTCGACGAATGTTCGTGTACAAGTTCTTTTCTGTGTCAGAATGAAGATTCGCTTTCATAAACGATGCATCTGCATCGAAACGTATGGAATTGACACAGAAACAACGAGTTTGCCGGTAGGACCGCATTACAATCGATTTCATGCACGCGACGACGAATGTTCGTGTACAAGATATTTTATGTTCCAGAATGAAGATCCGCGTGCAGAGACGATACATCCGCATCGAAACGTATGGAATTGACGCAGAATCATCGAGTTTGCATGCACGAACGCGTTACAATCGATTTCACGCAAGCGACGACGAATGTTCGTGTACAAGTTATTTTCTGTTCCAGAATGATGATTCGAATGCGAAAACGAGGCATCTGCATCGAAACGTATGGAATTGACGCAGAAACGCGTTACAATGGAGTTCATGCAAGCGTCGATGAATGTTCGTGTACAAGTTATTTTCTGTTCCAGAATGAAGATTCGCGTGCAGAGACGATACATCCGCATCGAAATGTATGGAATTGACGCAAAAACATCGATTTCTCATGCAGGAACGCGTAACAATCGATTTCATGAAAGCGACGACGATTGTACGTGTACAAGTTATTTTCTGTTGCAGAATGATGATTCGAATGCGAAATCGAGGCATCTGCATCTAAACGTATGGAATTCACACAGGAACATCGAGTTTGCATGCAGGATCGCGTCACAATCGATTTCATGGAAGCGACGACGATTGTACGTGTACAAGTTATTTTCTGTTCCACAATGAAGATTCGAATGCGAAAACGAGGCATCTGCATCGAAACGTATGGAATTGACGCAGAAACGCGTTACAATGGAGTTAATGCAAGCGTCGACGAATGTTCGTGTACAAGATATTTTATGTTCCAGAATGAAGATCCGCGTGCAGAGACGATACATCCGCATCGAAACGTATGGAATTGACGCAGAATCATCGAGTTTGCAGGCAGGGACGCGCTACAATCGATTTCACGCAAGCGACGACGAATGTTCGTGTAGAAGTTCTTTTCTGTGTCAGAATGAACATTCGCTTGCATAAACGATGCATATGCATCGAAGCGTATGGAATTGACACAGAAACAACGAGTTTGCATGCACGAACGCGTTACAATCGATTTCACGCAAGCGACGACGAATGTTCGTGTACAAGTTATTTTCTGTTCCAGAATGATGATTCGAATGCGAAAACGAGGCATCTGCATCGAAACGTATGGAATTGACGCAGAAACGCGTTACAATGGAGTTAATGCAAGCGTCGATGAATGTTCGTGTACAAGTTATTTTATGTTCCAGAATGAAGATCCGCGTGCAAAAAGGATGCGTCCGCATCGAAATGTATGGAATTGACACAGAAACAACGAGTTTACAGGTAGAACCGCGTTACAATCGATTTCACGCAAGCGACGACGAATGTTCGTGTACAAGTTATTTTCTGTTCCACAATGAAGATTCGAATGCGAAAACGAGGCATCTGCATCAAAACCTATGGAATTGACGCAGAAACGCGTTACAATCGAGTTCATGCAAGCGTCGACGAATGTTCGTGTACAAGTTCTTTTCTGTGTCAGAATGAAGATTCGCTTTCATAAACGATGCATCTGCATCGAAACGTATGGAATTGACACAGAAACAACGAGTTTGCCGGTAGGACCGCATTACAATCGATTTCATGCACGCGACGACGAATGTTCGTGTACAAGATATTTTATGTTCCAGAATGAAGATCCGCGTGCAGAGACGATACATCCGCATCGAAACGTATGGAATTGACGCAGAATCATCGAGTTTGCATGCACGAACGCGTTACAATCGATTTCACGCAAGCGACGACGAATGTTCGTGTACAAGTTATTTTCTGTTCCAGAATGATGATTCGAATGCGAAAACGAGGCATCTGCATCGAAACGTATGGAATTGACGCAGAAACGCGTTACAATGGAGTTCATGCAAGCGTCGATGAATGTTCGTGTACAAGTTATTTTCTGTTCCAGAATGAAGATTCGCGTGCAGAGACGATACATCCGCATCGAAATGTATGGAATTGACGCAAAAACATCGATTTCTCATGCAGGAACGCGTAACAATCGATTTCATGAAAGCGACGACGATTGTACGTGTACAAGTTATTTTCTGTTGCAGAATGATGATTCGAATGCGAAATCGAGGCATCTGCATCTAAACGTATGGAATTCACACAGGAACATCGAGTTTGCATGCAGGATCGCGTCACAATCGATTTCATGGAAGCGACGACGATTGTACGTGTACAAGTTATTTTCTGTTCCACAATGAAGATTCGAATGCGAAAACGAGGCATCTGCATCGAAACGTATGGAATTGACGCAGAAACGCGTTACAATGGAGTTAATGCAAGCGTCGACGAATGTTCGTGTACAAGATATTTTATGTTCCAGAATGAAGATCCGCGTGCAGAGACGATACATCCGCATCGAAACGTATGGAATTGACGCAGAATCATCGAGTTTGCAGGCAGGGACGCGCTACAATCGATTTCACGCAAGCGACGACGAATGTTCGTGTAGAAGTTCTTTTCTGTGTCAGAATGAACATTCGCTTGCATAAACGATGCATATGCATCGAAGCGTATGGAATTGACACAGAAACAACGAGTTTGCATGCACGAACGCGTTACAATCGATTTCACGCAAGCGACGACGAATGTTCGTGTACAAGTTATTTTCTGTTCCAGAATGATGATTCGAATGCGAAAACGAGGCATCTGCATCGAAACGTATGGAATTGACGCAGAAACGCGTTACAATGGAGTTAATGCAAGCGTCGATGAATGTTCGTGTACAAGTTATTTTATGTTCCAGAATGAAGATCCGCGTGCAAAAAGGATGCGTCCGCATCGAAATGTATGGAATTGACACAGAAACAACGAGTTTACAGGTAGGACCGCGTTACAATCGATTTCATGCAAGTGACGATGAATGTTCGTGTACAAGTTATTTTCTGTTCCACAATGAAGATTCGAATGCGAAAACGAGGCATCTGCATCAAATTGTACGGAATTGACGCAAAAACACCGAATTCGCATGCAAGAACGCGTTACAACCGATTTCATGCAAGCGACGACGAATGTTCGTGTACAAGTTCTCTTCTGTGTCAGAATGAAGATTCGCTTTCATAAACGATGCATCTGCATCGAAACGTATGGAATTGACACAGAAACGTCGGGTTTGCAGGTAGGACCGCGTTACAATCGATTTCGTGCAGGCGACGACGAATGTACGTGTAGAAGTGATTTTCTGTTCTGGAATGAAGATTCGAATGCGAAAACGAGGCATCTGCATCGAAACGTATGGAATTGACGCAGAAACGCGTTACAATGGAGTTCATGCAAGCGTCGATGAATGTTCGTGTACAAGTTATTTTCTGTTCCAGAATGAAGATTCGCGTGCAGAGACGATACATCCGCATCGAAATGTATGGAATTGACGCAAAAACATCGATTTCTCATGCAGGAACGCGTAACAATCGATTTCATGAAAGCGACGACGATTGTACGTGTACAAGTTATTTTCTGTTGCAGAATGATGATTCGAATGCGAAATCGAGGCATCTGCATCTAAACGTATGGAATTCACACAGGAACATCGAGTTTGCATGCAGGATCGCGTCACAATCGATTTCATGGAAGCGACGACGATTGTACGTGTACAAGTTATTTTCTGTTCCACAATGAAGATTCGAATGCGAAAACGAGGCATCTGCATCGAAACGTATGGAATTGACGCAGAAACGCGTTACAATGGAGTTAATGCAAGCGTCGACGAATGTTCGTGTACAAGATATTTTATGTTCCAGAATGAAGATCCGCGTGCAGAGACGATACATCCGCATCGAAACGTATGGAATTGACGCAGAATCATCGAGTTTGCAGGCAGGGACGCGCTACAATCGATTTCACGCAAGCGACGACGAATGTTCGTGTAGAAGTTCTTTTCTGTGTCAGAATGAACATTCGCTTGCATAAACGATGCATATGCATCGAAGCGTATGGAATTGACACAGAAACAACGAGTTTGCATGCACGAACGCGTTACAATCGATTTCACGCAAGCGACGACGAATGTTCGTGTACAAGTTATTTTCTGTTCCAGAATGATGATTCGAATGCGAAAACGAGGCATCTGCATCAAATTGTACGGAATTGACGCAAAAACACCGAATTCGCATGCAAGAACGCGTTACAACCGATTTCATGCAAGCGACGACGAATGTTCGTGTACAAGTTCTCTTCTGTGTCAGAATGAAGATTCGCTTTCATAAACGATGCATCTGCATCGAAACGTATGGAATTGACACAGAAACGTCGGGTTTGCAGGTAGGACCGCGTTACAATCGATTTCGTGCAGGCGACGACGAATGTACGTGTAGAAGTGATTTTCTGTTCTGGAATGAAGATTCGAATGCAAAAACGATGCATCTGCATCAAATTGTACGGGATTGACGCAAAAACACCGAATTCGCATGCAAGAACGCGTTACAACCGATTTCATGCAAGCGACGACGAATGTTCGTGTACAAGTTCTTTTCTGTGTCAGAATGAAGATTCGCTTTCATAAACGATGCATCTGCATCGAAACGTATGGAATTGACACAGAAACAACGAGTTTGCCGGTAGGACCGCGTTACAATCGATTTCATGCACACGACGACGAATGTTCGTGTACAAGTTATTTTCTGTTCCAGAATGAAGATTCGCGTGCAGAGACGATACATCCGCCTCGAAATGTATGGAATTGACACAGAAACATCGAATGTGCATGCAGGAACGCGTTACAATCGAGTTCATGCAAGCGCTTACGATCTCTCGTGTACAAGTTATTTTCTGTTCCAGAATGAAGATTCGAATGCGAAAACGAGGCATCTGCATCAAATTGTATGGAATTGACGCAAAAACACCGAATTCGCATGCAAGAACGCGTTACAACCGATTTCATGCAACCGACGACGAATGTTCGTGTTCAAGTTATTTTATATTCCAGAATAAAGATCCGCGTGCAAACAGGATGCATCCGCATCGAAATGTATGGAATTGACACAGAAACAACGAGTTTGCAGGTAGGAACGCGTTACAATCGATTTCATGCAAGCGACGACGAATGTTCGTGTACAAGTTATTTTCTGTTCGAGACTGCTTTCACGTGCAAAATCGCTGCATCCGCATCGAAACGTATGGAATTGACACAGAAACATCGGGTTTGCAGGTAGGACCGCGTTACAATCGATTTCATGCAAGCGACGACGAATGTACGTGTAGAAGTGATTTTCTGTTCTGGAATGATCATTCGCAAGCAAAATTGCTGCATCCTCATCGAAACGTATGGAATTCACACAGAAACATCGAGTTTGCATGCAGGATCGCGTCACAATCGATTTCACGCAAGCGACGACGAATGTTCGTGTACAAGTTATTTTCTGTTCCAGTTGAAGATTCGCGTGCAGAGACGATACATCCGCCTCGAAATGTATGGAATTGACGCAAAAACATCGAATTCTCATGCAGGAACGCGTAACAATCGATTTCATGAAAGCGACGACGATTGTACGTGTACAAGTTATTTTCTGTTGCAGAATGATGATTCGAATGCGAAATCGAGGCATCTGCATCGAAACGTATGGAAGTCACACAGAAACATCGAGTTTGCATGCAGGATCGCGTCACTATCGATTTCATGGAAGCAACGACGATTGTAACTGTACAAGTTATTTTCTGTTCCACAATGAAGATTCGAATGCGAAAACGAGGCATCTGCATCAAATTGTACGGAATTGACGCAAAAACATCGAATTCGCATGCAAGTACGCGTTACAACCGATTTCATGCAAGCGACGACGAATGTTCGTGTACAAGTTATTTTCTGTTCGAGAATATGCTTTCGCGTGCAGAATCGCTGCATCCTCATCGAAACGTATGGAATTGACACAGAAACATCGAATGTGCATGCAGGAACGCGTTACAATCGAGTTCATGCAAGCGCCGACAATCTCTCGTGTACAAGTTATTTTCTGTGTCAGAATGAAGATTCGCTTGCATAAACGATGCATATGCATCGAAACGTATGGAATTGACACAGAAACGTCGGGTTTGCAGGTAGGACCGCGTTACAATCGATTTCATGCAAGCGACGACGAATGTTCGTGTACAAGTTATTTTCTGTTCGAGATTGTGCTTTAACGTGCAAAATCGCTGCATCCTCATCGAAACGTATGGAATTCACACAGAAACATCGAGTTTGCATGCAGGATCGCGTCACAATCGATTTCATGGAAGCGACGACGATTGTACGTGTTCAAGTTATTTTCTGTTGCACAATGAAGATTCGAATGCGAAAACAAGGCATCTGCATCAAAACCTATGGAATTGACGCAGAAACGCGTTACAATGGAGTTAATGCAAGCGTCGACGAATGTTCGTGTACAAGATATTTTATGTTCCAGAATGAAGATCCGCGTGCAGAGACGATACATCCGCATCGAAACGTATGGAATTGACGCAGAATCATCGAGTTTGCATGCAGGGACGCGCTACAATCGATTTCACGCAAGCGACGACGAATGTTCGTGTAGAAGTTCTTTTCTGTTCCAGAATGATGATTCGAATGCGAAAACGAGGCATCTGCATCGAAACGTATGGAATTGACGCAGAAACGCGTTACAATGGAGTTCATGCAAGCGTCGATGAATGTTCGTGTACAAGTTATTTTATGTTCCAGAATGAAGATCCGCGTGCAAAAAGGATGCGTCCGCATCGAAATGTATGGAATTGACACAGAAACAACGAGTTTACAGGTAGGACCGCGTTACAATCGATTTCATGCAAGTGACGATGAATGTTCGTGTACAAGTTATTTTCTGTTCCACAATGAAGATTCGAATGCGAAAACGAGGCATCTGCATCAAATTGTACGGAATTGACGCAAAAACACCGAATTCGCATGCAAGAACGCGTTACAACCGATTTCATGCAAGCGACGACGAATGTTCGTGTACAAGTTCTCTTCTGTGTCAGAATGAAGATTCGCTTTCATAAACGATGCATCTGCATTGAAACGTATGGAATTGACACAGAAACGTCGGGTTTGCAGGTAGGACCGCGTTACAATCGATTTCGTGCAGGCGACGACGAATGTACGTGTAGAAGTGATTTTCTGTTCTGGAATGAAGATTCGAATGCGAAAACGGGGCATCTGCATCAAATTGTACGGGATTGACGCAAAAACACCGAATTCGCATGCAAGAACGCGTTACAACCGATTTCATGCAAGCGACGACGAATGTTCGTGTACAAGTTATTTTCTGTTCGAGAATATGCTTTCGCGTGCAGAATCGCTGCATCCTCATCGAAACGTATGGAATTGACACAGAAACATCGAATGTGCATGCAGGAACGCGTTACAATCGAGTTCATGCAAGCGCCGACGATCTCTCGTGTACAAGTTATTTTCTGTGTCAGAATGAAGATTCGCTTGCATAAACGATGCATATGCATCGAAACGTATGGAATTGACACAGAAACGTCGGGTTTGCAGGTAGGACCGCGTTACAATCGATTTCATGCAAGCGACGACGAATGTTCGTGTACAAGTTATTTTCTGTTCGAGATTGTGCTTTAACGTGCATAATCGCTGCATCCTCATCGAAACGTATGGAATTCACACAGAAACATCGAGTTTGCATGCAGGATCGCGTCACAATCGATTTCATGGAAGCGACGACGATTGTACGTGTACAAGTTATTTTCTGTTGCAGAATGATGATTCGAATGCGAAATCGAGGCATCTGCATCTAAACGTATGGAATTCACACAGGAACATCGAGTTTGCATGCAGGATCGCGTCACAATCGATTTCATGGAAGCGACGACGATTGTACGTGTACAAGTTATTTTCTGTTCCACAATGAAGATTCGAATGCGAAAACGAGGCATCTGCATCGAAACGTATGGAATTGACGCAGAAACGCGTTACAATGGAGTTAATGCAAGCGTCGACGAATGTTCGTGTACAAGATATTTTATGTTCCAGAATGAAGATCCGCGTGCAGAGACGATACATCCGCATCGAAACGTATGGAATTGACGCAGAATCATCGAGTTTGCAGGCAGGGACGCGCTACAATCGATTTCACGCAAGCGACGACGAATGTTCGTGTAGAAGTTCTTTTCTGTGTCAGAATGAACATTCGCTTGCATAAACGATGCATATGCATCGAAGCGTATGGAATTGACACAGAAACAACGAGTTTGCATGCACGAACGCGTTACAATCGATTTCACGCAAGCGACGACGAATGTTCGTGTACAAGTTATTTTCTGTTCCAGAATGATGATTCGAATGCGAAAACGAGGCATCTGCATCAAATTGTACGGAATTGACGCAAAAACACCGAATTCGCATGCAAGAACGCGTTACAACCGATTTCATGCAAGCGACGACGAATGTTCGTGTACAAGTTCTCTTCTGTGTCAGAATGAAGATTCGCTTTCATAAACGATGCATCTGCATCGAAACGTATGGAATTGACACAGAAACGTCGGGTTTGCAGGTAGGACCGCGTTACAATCGATTTCGTGCAGGCGACGACGAATGTACGTGTAGAAGTGATTTTCTGTTCTGGAATGAAGATTCGAATGCAAAAACGATGCATCTGCATCAAATTGTACGGGATTGACGCAAAAACACCGAATTCGCATGCAAGAACGCGTTACAACCGATTTCATGCAAGCGACGACGAATGTTCGTGTACAAGTTCTTTTCTGTGTCAGAATGAAGATTCGCTTTCATAAACGATGCATCTGCATCGAAACGTATGGAATTGACACAGAAACAACGAGTTTGCCGGTAGGACCGCGTTACAATCGATTTCATGCACACGACGACGAATGTTCGTGTACAAGTTATTTTCTGTTCCAGAATGAAGATTCGCGTGCAGAGACGATACATCCGCCTCGAAATGTATGGAATTGACACAGAAACATCGAATGTGCATGCAGGAACGCGTTACAATCGAGTTCATGCAAGCGCTTACGATCTCTCGTGTACAAGTTATTTTCTGTTCCAGAATGAAGATTCGAATGCGAAAACGAGGCATCTGCATCAAATTGTATGGAATTGACGCAAAAACACCGAATTCGCATGCAAGAACGCGTTACAACCGATTTCATGCAAGCGACGACGAATGTTCGTGTACAAGTTCTTTTCTGTGTCAGAATGAAGATTCGCTTTCATAAACGATGCATCTGCATCGAAACGTATGGAATTGACACAGAAACAACGAGTTTGCCGGTAGGAACGCGTTACAATCGATTTCATGCAAGCGACGACGAATGTTCGTGTACAAGTTATTTTCTGTTCGAGACTGCTTTCACGTGCAAAATCGCTGCATCCGCATCGAAACGTATGGAATTGACACAGAAACATCGGGTTTGCAGGTAGGACCGCGTTACAATCGATTTCATGCAAGCGACGACGAATGTACGTGTAGAAGTGATTTTCTGTTCTGGAATGATCATTCGCAAGCAAAATTGCTGCATCCTCATCGAAACGTATGGAATTCACACAGAAACATCGAGTTTGCATGCAGGATCGCGTCACAATCGATTTCACGCAAGCGACGACGAATGTTCGTGTACAAGTTATTTTCTGTTCCAGTTGAAGATTCGCGTGCAGAGACGATACATCCGCCTCGAAATGTATGGAATTGACGCAAAAACATCGAATTCTCATGCAGGAACGCGTAACAATCGATTTCATGAAAGCGACGACGATTGTACGTGTACAAGTTATTTTCTGTTGCAGAATGATGATTCGAATGCGAAATCGAGGCATCTGCATCGAAACGTATGGAAGTCACACAGAAACATCGAGTTTGCATGCAGGATCGCGTCACTATCGATTTCATGGAAGCAACGACGATTGTAACTGTACAAGTTATTTTCTGTTCCACAATGAAGATTCGAATGCGAAAACGAGGCATCTGCATCAAATTGTACGGAATTGACGCAAAAACATCGAATTCGCATGCAAGTACGCGTTACAACCGATTTCATGCAAGCGACGACGAATGTTCGTGTACAAGTTATTTTCTGTTCGAGAATATGCTTTCGCGTGCAGAATCGCTGCATCCTCATCGAAACGTATGGAATTGACACAGAAACATCGAATGTGCATGCAGGAACGCGTTACAATCGAGTTCATGCAAGCGCCGACAATCTCTCGTGTACAAGTTATTTTCTGTGTCAGAATGAAGATTCGCTTGCATAAACGATGCATATGCATCGAAACGTATGGAATTGACACAGAAACGTCGGGTTTGCAGGTAGGACCGCGTTACAATCGATTTCATGCAAGCGACGACGAATGTTCGTGTACAAGTTATTTTCTGTTCGAGATTGTGCTTTAACGTGCAAAATCGCTGCATCCTCATCGAAACGTATGGAATTCACACAGAAACATCGAGTTTGCATGTAGGATCGCGTCACAATCGATTTCATGGAAGCGACGACGATTGTACGTGTTCAAGTTATTTTCTGTTCCACAATGAAGATTCGAATGCGAAAACAAGGCATCTGCATCAAAACCTATGGAATTGACGCAGAAACGCGTTACAATGGAGTTAATGCAAGCGTCGACGAATGTTCGTGTACAAGATATTTTATGTTCCAGAATGAAGATCCGCGTGCAGAGACGATACATCCGCATCGAAACGTATGGAATTGACGCAGAATCATCGAGTTTGCATGCAGGGACGCGCTACAATCGATTTCACGCAAGCGACGACGAATGTTCGTGTAGAAGTTCTTTTCTGTGTCAGAATGAACATTCGCTTGCATAAACGATGCATATGCATCGAAACGTATGGAATTGACACAGAAACAACGAGTTTGCATGCACGAACGCGTTACAATCGATTTCACGCAAGCGACGACGAATGTTCGTGTACAAGTTACTTTCTGTTCCAGAATGATGATTCGAATGCGAAAACGAGGCATCTGCATCGAAACGTATGGAATTGACGCAGAAACGCGTTACAATGGAGTTCATGCAAGCGTCGATGAATGTTCGTGTACAAGTTATTTTATGTTCCAGAATGAAGATCCGCGTGCAAAAAGGATGCGTCCGCATCGAAATGTATGGAATTGACACAGAAACAACGAGTTTACAGGTAGGACCGCGTTACAATCGATTTCATGCAAGTGACGATGAATGTTCGTGTACAAGTTATTTTCTGTTCCACAATGAAGATTCGAATGCGAAAACGAGGCATCTGCATCAAATTGTACGGAATTGACGCAAAAACACCGAATTCGCATGCAAGAACGCGTTACAACCGATTTCATGCAAGCGACGACGAATGTTCGTGTACAAGTTCTCTTCTGTGTCAGAATGAAGATTCGCTTTCATAAACGATGCATCTGCATCGAAACGTATGGAATTGACACAGAAACGTCGGGTTTGCAGGTAGGACCGCGTTACAATCGATTTCGTGCAGGCGACGACGAATGTACGTGTAGAAGTGATTTTCTGTTCTGGAATGAAGATTCGAATGCGAAAACGGGGCATCTGCATCAAATTGTACGGGATTGACGCAAAAACACCGAATTCGCATGCAAGAACGCGTTACAACCGATTTCATGCAAGCGACGACGAATGTTCGTGTACAAGTTATTTTCTGTTCGAGAATATGCTTTCGCGTGCAGAATCGCTGCATCCTCATCGAAACGTATGGAATTGACACAGAAACATCGAATGTGCATGCAGGAACGCGTTACAATCGAGTTCATGCAAGCGCCGACGATCTCTCGTGTACAAGTTATTTTCTGTGTCAGAATGAAGATTCGCTTGCATAAACGATGCATATGCATCGAAACGTATGGAATTGACACAGAAACGTCGGGTTTGCAGGTAGGACCGCGTTACAATCGATTTCATGCAAGCGACGACGAATGTTCGTGTACAAGTTATTTTCTGTTCGAGATTGTGCTTTAACGTGCATAATCGCTGCATCCTCATCGAAACGTATGGAATTCACACAGAAACATCGAGTTTGCATGCAGGATCGCGTCACAATCGATTTCATGGAAGCGACGACGATTGTACGTGTACAAGTTATTTTCTGTTCCACAATGAAGATTCGAATGCGAAAACTAGCTGGTTATTGTTGCTCGCTCGCTTCGCGAGCTTCGCAGGTGGGGGTATTGTAGCTCGCTTTGCGATTTCGCGAGAGGGTTAGTGGTACGGATGTTATTTTGTGTGTGACTCTCCACGAGCCACACAAAGAACTTCCCGATTCGTTAGTTGCAGTATATTATTATCATTATTTAGTGTACGTTTTAAGAAGATTATACGTCCTCAGGGAAGTTGAATAGTTTTCTACTTATCAAAATGTTTTCTGTATGGCGTCGCATTAAACCAACATCGTTTGTTCGTTGCTCGCATGCTCCATTAACCATTTTTTTATATTAACTTTCAATTTCATCTCAGTTAATAATTCGTATTGAACTGATTGTTTTTTTAATGGATTGCAATATAAATGTTTTTGTACTTTCATCGATATTCTTTGAAAATGTATTCTCGGCAGTAGCGATGAATAACTCACTCTTGCATTGGGATAATTTTCGATTATTCTAAGCGGTAACATTAGCATTAGTTGCATAATTAAAAAAGTAAAATAAAAAAAAAATTTGTTTAAATTATAAAAAAAAATATATGTAATTATTATGTTTGTTTCTTCGGTGGAAAATTTCCGTCCTCTCGTATAATTTGCATTGTTGAATGAACTTCTTTCGAAAAAAACTAAAAAACTACTGGACCAATATGGACCAAAATCTAATCAGCTCTAAGTTATAGCGGGGCACATCGATTGCATCATTCATCATTCTGATCGCATCGTTACTTTTTCAGAAAACGTTAACGAAAAATTTGATACCATAGAAACGGACATACGCACGCACGCACGCACGCACGCACGCACGCACGCACGCACGCACGCACGCACGCACACACACACACACACACACACACACACACACACACACACACACACCATTTTGATAAAAATAGTCTAAAATGACTCCAAAGACCATGAAACGTGAAGATCTGTTAAAAAATCGATTCTCGATTTTCGGGGTAATTACAGTAACTTATCTAAAAATAGTATAAACTGACTCCAATGACCATGAAACGTGAAGATCTGCTAAAAAATCGATTTTCGATTTTCGGGGTAAAAAAACATTAATAGCTGTATGCCCCACTAGCAATGCGTACCACTAACCCTCTCGCAAGAGCAGTTCTACCCGCGAGCTCGCGAAGCTAGCGAGCAACAATAACCAGCTAGTTTTTATTTTGCTATTCGTACGTTTTAAGAAGATTATATGTTTTCAGGGAAAGTGATTATAACACTGTATTGGGCATATAGAGTATGCCCAACCATATGACGTATGTAGTCTTTTGAATTTTTCAAAAAAAAAAAAAAATTTTAAAAAAAAAAAAAACTAAAAAACTACTTGACCAAACTTGACCAAAATCTTATCAGCTCTAAGTTGCAGCGGGGCACTTCCAATGCATCATTCATTATTCTGATCGCGTTATTACTTTTTCTGAAAACGTTAACGAAAAATTTGATACCATAGAAACGGACATACGCACACACACACACACACACACACACACACACACATACCGACATTTTGATAAAAATAGTCTAAAATGAATCCAATGACCATGAAATGTGAAGATCTGTTAAAAATTCGATTTTCGATTTTTGGGGTAATTACCATAACTTCCCTATGAATCGGGAAGTTAACAAGGCATCTGCATCAAAACGTATGGAAGTCACACAGAAACATCGAGTTTGCATGCAGGATCGCGTCACAATCGATTTCATGGAAGCGACGACGATTGTACGTGTACAAGTTATTTTCTGTTCCACAATGAAGATTCGAATGCGAAAACGAGGCATCTGCATCGAAACGTATGGAATTGACGCAGAAACGCGTTACAATGGAGTTAATGCAAGCGTCGACGAATGTTCGTGTACAAGATATTTTATGTTCCAGAATGAAGATCCGCGTGCAGAGACGATACATCCGCATCGAAACGTATGGAATTGACGCAGAATCATCGAGTTTGCATGCAGGGACGCGCTACAATCGATTTCACGCAAGCGACGACGAATGTTCGTGTAGAAGTTCTTTTCTGTGTCAGAATGAACATTCGCTTGCATAAACGATGCATATGCATCGAAACGTATGGAATTGACACAGAAACAACGAGTTTGCATGCACGAACGCGTTACAATCGATTTCACGCAAGCGACGACGAATGTTCGTGTACAAGTTACTTTCTGTTCCAGAATGATGATTCGAATGCGAAAACGAGGCATCTGCATCGAAACGTATGGAATTGACGCAGAAACGCGTTACAATGGAGTTCATGCAAGCGTCGATGAATGTTCGTGTACAAGTTATTTTCTGTTCCACAATGAAGATTCGAATGCGAAAACGAGGCATCTGCATCAAATTGTACGGGATTGACGCAAAAACACCGAATTCGCATGCAAGAACGCGTTACAACCGATTTCATGCAAGCGACGACGAATGTTCGTGTACAAGTTATTTTCTGTTCGAGAATATGCTTTCACGTGCAGAATCGCTGCATCCTCATCGAAACGTATGGAATTCACACAGAAACATCAAGTTTGCATGCAGGATCGCATCACAATCGATTTCATGGAAGCGACGACGATTGTACGTGTACAAGTTATTTTCTGTTCCACAATGAAGATTCGCGTGCAGAGACGATACATCCGCATCGAAATGTATGGAATTGACGCAAAAACATCGAATTCTCATGCAGGAACGAGTAACAATCGATTTCATGAAAGCGACGACGATTATACGTGTACAAGTTATTTTCTGTTCCAGAATGATGATTCGAATGCGAAAACGAGGCATCTGCATCGAAACGTATGGAATTGACGCAGAAACAACGAGTTTGCAGGTGGGACCGCGTTACAATCGATTTCATGCAAGCGACGACGAATGTTCGTGTACAAGTTATTTTCTGTTCGCGATTGTGCTTTCACGTGTAAATCGCTGCATCCTCTTCGAAACGTATGGAATTCACACAGAAACATCGAGTTTGCATGCAGGATCGCGTCACAACCTATTTCATGCAAGCGACGACGAATGTTCGTGTACAAGTTCTTTTCTGTGTCAGAATGAAGATTCGCTTTCATAAACGATGCATCTGCATCGAAACGTATGGAATTGACACAGAAACAACGAGTTTGCCGGTAGGACCGCGTTACAATCGATTTCACGCAAGCGACGACGAATGTTCGTGTACAAGTTATTTTCTGTTCCAGAATGATGATTCGAATGCGAAAACGAGGCATCTGCATCGAAACGTATGGAATTGACGCAGAAACGCGTTACAATGGAGTTAATGCAAGCGTCGATGAATGTTCGTGTACAAGTTATTTTATGTTCCAGAATGAAGATCCGCGTGCAAAAAGGATGCGTCCGCATCGAAATGTATGGAATTGACACAGAAACAACGAGTTTACAGGTAGAACCGCGTTACAATCGATTTCACGCAAGCGACGACGAATGTTCGTGTACAAGTTATTTTCTGTTCCACAATGAAGATTCGAATGCGAAAACGAGGCATCTGCATCAAAACCTATGGAATTGACGCAGAAACGCGTTACAATCGAGTTCATGCAAGCGTCGACGAATGTTCGTGTACAAGTTCTTTTCTGTGTCAGAATGAAGATTCGCTTTCATAAACGATGCATCTGCATCGAAACGTATGGAATTGACACAGAAACAACGAGTTTGCCGGTAGGACCGCATTACAATCGATTTCATGCACGCGACGACGAATGTTCGTGTACAAGATATTTTATGTTCCAGAATGAAGATCCGCGTGCAGAGACGATACATCCGCATCGAAACGTATGGAATTGACGCAGAATCATCGAGTTTGCATGCACGAACGCGTTACAATCGATTTCACGCAAGCGACGACGAATGTTCGTGTACAAGTTATTTTCTGTTCCAGAATGATGATTCGAATGCGAAAACGAGGCATCTGCATCGAAACGTATGGAATTGACGCAGAAACGCGTTACAATGGAGTTCATGCAAGCGTCGATGAATGTTCGTGTACAAGTTATTTTCTGTTCCAGAATGAAGATTCGCGTGCAGAGACGATACATCCGCATCGAAATGTATGGAATTGACGCAAAAACATCGATTTCTCATGCAGGAACGCGTAACAATCGATTTCATGAAAGCGACGACGATTGTACGTGTACAAGTTATTTTCTGTTGCAGAATGATGATTCGAATGCGAAATCGAGGCATCTGCATCTAAACGTATGGAATTCACACAGGAACATCGAGTTTGCATGCAGGATCGCGTCACAATCGATTTCATGGAAGCGACGACGATTGTACGTGTACAAGTTATTTTCTGTTCCACAATGAAGATTCGAATGCGAAAACGAGGCATCTGCATCGAAACGTATGGAATTGACGCAGAAACGCGTTACAATGGAGTTAATGCAAGCGTCGACGAATGTTCGTGTACAAGATATTTTATGTTCCAGAATGAAGATCCGCGTGCAGAGACGATACATCCGCATCGAAACGTATGGAATTGACGCAGAATCATCGAGTTTGCAGGCAGGGACGCGCTACAATCGATTTCACGCAAGCGACGACGAATGTTCGTG
This sequence comes from Lasioglossum villosulum, assembly GCA_963971365.1. Taxonomy (NCBI): domain Eukaryota; kingdom Metazoa; phylum Arthropoda; class Insecta; order Hymenoptera; family Halictidae; genus Lasioglossum; species Lasioglossum villosulum. The sequence continues at coordinate 13,125,115 of OZ020502.1, read as the reverse complement.
TAGAAGTTCTTTTCTGTGTCAGAATGAACATTCGCTTGCATAAACGATGCATATGCATCGAAGCGTATGGAATTGACACAGAAACAACGAGTTTGCATGCACGAACGCGTTACAATCGATTTCACGCAAGCGACGACGAATGTTCGTGTACAAGTTATTTTCTGTTCCAGAATGATGATTCGAATGCGAAAACGAGGCATCTGCATCGAAACGTATGGAATTGACGCAGAAACGCGTTACAATGGAGTTAATGCAAGCGTCGATGAATGTTCGTGTACAAGTTATTTTATGTTCCAGAATGAAGATCCGCGTGCAAAAAGGATGCGTCCGCATCGAAATGTATGGAATTGACACAGAAACAACGAGTTTACAGGTAGGACCGCGTTACAATCGATTTCATGCAAGTGACGATGAATGTTCGTGTACAAGTTATTTTCTGTTCCACAATGAAGATTCGAATGCGAAAACGAGGCATCTGCATCAAATTGTACGGAATTGACGCAAAAACACCGAATTCGCATGCAAGAACGCGTTACAACCGATTTCATGCAAGCGACGACGAATGTTCGTGTACAAGTTCTCTTCTGTGTCAGAATGAAGATTCGCTTTCATAAACGATGCATCTGCATCGAAACGTATGGAATTGACACAGAAACGTCGGGTTTGCAGGTAGGACCGCGTTACAATCGATTTCGTGCAGGCGACGACGAATGTACGTGTAGAAGTGATTTTCTGTTCTGGAATGAAGATTCGAATGCGAAAACGAGGCATCTGCATCGAAACGTATGGAATTGACGCAGAAACGCGTTACAATGGAGTTCATGCAAGCGTCGATGAATGTTCGTGTACAAGTTATTTTCTGTTCCAGAATGAAGATTCGCGTGCAGAGACGATACATCCGCATCGAAATGTATGGAATTGACGCAAAAACATCGATTTCTCATGCAGGAACGCGTAACAATCGATTTCATGAAAGCGACGACGATTGTACGTGTACAAGTTATTTTCTGTTGCAGAATGATGATTCGAATGCGAAATCGAGGCATCTGCATCTAAACGTATGGAATTCACACAGGAACATCGAGTTTGCATGCAGGATCGCGTCACAATCGATTTCATGGAAGCGACGACGATTGTACGTGTACAAGTTATTTTCTGTTCCACAATGAAGATTCGAATGCGAAAACGAGGCATCTGCATCGAAACGTATGGAATTGACGCAGAAACGCGTTACAATGGAGTTAATGCAAGCGTCGACGAATGTTCGTGTACAAGATATTTTATGTTCCAGAATGAAGATCCGCGTGCAGAGACGATACATCCGCATCGAAACGTATGGAATTGACGCAGAATCATCGAGTTTGCAGGCAGGGACGCGCTACAATCGATTTCACGCAAGCGACGACGAATGTTCGTGTAGAAGTTCTTTTCTGTGTCAGAATGAACATTCGCTTGCATAAACGATGCATATGCATCGAAGCGTATGGAATTGACACAGAAACAACGAGTTTGCATGCACGAACGCGTTACAATCGATTTCACGCAAGCGACGACGAATGTTCGTGTACAAGTTATTTTCTGTTCCAGAATGATGATTCGAATGCGAAAACGAGGCATCTGCATCGAAACGTATGGAATTGACGCAGAAACGCGTTACAATGGAGTTAATGCAAGCGTCGATGAATGTTCGTGTACAAGTTATTTTATGTTCCAGAATGAAGATCCGCGTGCAAAAAGGATGCGTCCGCATCGAAATGTATGGAATTGACACAGAAACAACGAGTTTACAGGTAGGACCGCGTTACAATCGATTTCATGCAAGTGACGATGAATGTTCGTGTACAAGTTATTTTCTGTTCCACAATGAAGATTCGAATGCGAAAACGAGGCATCTGCATCAAATTGTACGGAATTGACGCAAAAACACCGAATTCGCATGCAAGAACGCGTTACAACCGATTTCATGCAAGCGACGACGAATGTTCGTGTACAAGTTCTCTTCTGTGTCAGAATGAAGATTCGCTTTCATAAACGATGCATCTGCATCGAAACGTATGGAATTGACACAGAAACGTCGGGTTTGCAGGTAGGACCGCGTTACAATCGATTTCGTGCAGGCGACGACGAATGTACGTGTAGAAGTGATTTTCTGTTCTGGAATGAAGATTCGAATGCGAAAACGATGCATCTGCATCAAATTGTACGGGATTGACGCAAAAACACCGAATTCGCATGCAAGAACGTGTTACAACCGATTTCATGCAAGCGACGACGAATGTTCGTGTACAAGTTCTTTTCTGTGTCAGAATGAAGATTCGCTTTCATAAACGATGCATCTGCATCGAAACGTATGGAATTGACACAGAAACAACGAGTTTGCCGGTAGGACCGCGTTACAATCGATTTCATGCACACGACGACGAATGTTCGTGTACAAGTTATTTTCTGTTCCAGAATGAAGATTCGCGTGCAGAGACGATACATCCGCATCGAAATGTATGGAATTGACACAGAAACATCGAATGTGCATGCAGGAACGCGTTACAATCGAGTTCATGCAAGCGCCGACGATCTGTCGTGTACAAGTTATTTTCTGTTCCAGAATGAAGATTCGAATGCGAAAACGAGGCATCTGCATCAAATTGTACGGAATTGACGCAAAAACACCGAATTCGCATGCAAGAACGCGTTACAACCGATTTCATGCAAGCGACGACGAATGTTCGTGTACAAGTTATTTTCTGTTCCAGAATGATGATTCGAATGCGAAAACGAGGCATCTGCACCGAACCGTATGGAATTGACGCAGATACGCGTTACAATCAAGTTCATGCAAGCGTCGACGAATGTTCGTGTACAAGTTATTTTATATTCCAGAATAAAGATCCGCGTGCAAACAGGATGCATCCGCATCGAAATGTATGGAATTGACACAGAAACAACGAGTTTGCAGGTAGGAACGCGTTACAATCGATTTCATGCAAGCGACGACGAATGTTCGTGTACAAGTTATTTTCTGTTCGAGACTGCTTTCACGTGCAAAATCGCTGCATCCGCATCGAAACGTATGGAATTGACACAGAAACATCGGGTTTGCAGGTAGGACCGCGTTACAATCGATTTCATGCAAGCGACGACGATTGTACGTGTAGAAGTGATTTTCTGTTCTGGAATGATCATTCGCAAGCAAAATTGCTGCATCCTCATCGAAACGTATGGAATTCACACAGAAACATCGAGTTTGCATGCAGGATCGCGTCACAATCGATTTCACGCAAGCGACGACGAATGTTCGTGTACAAGTTATTTTCTGTTCCAGTTGAAGATTCGCGTGCAGAGACGATACATCCGCCTCGAAATGTATGGAATTGACGCAAAAACATCGAATTCTCATGCAGGAACGCGTAACAATCGATTTCATGAAAGCGACGACGATTGTACGTGTACAAGTTATTTTCTGTTGCAGAATGATGATTCGAATGCGAAATCGAGGCATCTGCATCGAAACGTATGGAAGTCACACAGAAACATCGAGTTTGCATGCAGGATCACGTCACAATCGATTTCATGGAAGCAACGACGATTGTAACTGTACAAGTTATTTTCTGTTCCACAATGAAGATTCGAATGCGAAAACGAGGCATCTGCATCAAATTGTACGGAATTGACGCAAAAACATCGAATTCGCATGCAAGTACGCGTTACAACCGATTTCATGCAAGCGACGACGAATGTTCGTGTACAAGTTATTTTCTGTTCGAGAATATGCTTTCGCGTGCAGAATCGCTGCATCCTCATCGAAACGTATGGAATTGACACAGAAACATCGAATGTGCATGCAGGAACGCGTTACAATCGAGTTCATGCAAGCGCCGACGATCTCTCGTGTACAAGTTATTTTCTGTGTCAGAATGAAGATTCGCTTGCATAAACGATGCATATGCATCGAAACGTATGGAATTGACACAGAAACGTCGGGTTTGCAGGTAGGACCGCGTTACAATCGATTTCATGCAAGCGACGACGAATGTTCGTGTACAAGTTATTTTCTGTTCGAGATTGTGCTTTAACGTGCAAAATCGCTGCATCCTCATCGAAACGTATGGAATTCACACAGAAACATCGAGTTTGCATGCAGGATCGCGTCACAATCGATTTCATGGAAGCGACGACGAATGTTCGTGTACAAGTTATTTTCTGTTCCAAAATGAAGATTCGAATGCGAAAACGAGGCATCTGCATCAAAACCTATGGAATTGACGCAGAAACGCGTTACAATCGAGTTCATGCAAGCGCCGACGATCTCTCGTGTAGAAGTTATTTTCTGTTCCAGAATGAAGATTCGCGTGCAGAGACGATACATCCGCATCGAAATGTATGGAATTGACGCAAAAACATCGATTTCTCATGCAGGAACGCGTAACAATCGATTTCATGAAAGCGACGACGATTGTACGTGTACAAGTTATTTTCTGTTGCAGAATGATGATTCGAATGCGAAATCGAGGCATCTGCATCTAAACGTATGGAATTCACACAGAAACATCGAGTTTGCATGCAGGATCGCGTCACAATCGATTTCATGGAAGCGACGACGATTGTACGTGTACAAGTTATTTTCTGTTCCACAATGAAGATTCGAATGCGAAAACGAGGCATCTGCATCGAAACGTATGGAATTGACGCAGAAACGCGTTACAATGGAGTTAATGCAAGCGTCGACGAATGTTCGTGTACAAGATATTTTATGTTCCAGAATGAAGATCCGCGTGCAGAGACGATACATCCGCTTCGAAACGTATGGAATTGACGCAGAATCATCGAGTTTGCATGCAGGGACGCGCTACAATCGATTTCACGCAAGCGACGACGAATGTTCGTGTAGAAGTTCTTTTCTGTGTCAGAATGAACATTCGCTTGCATAAACGATGCATATGCATCGAAACGTATGGAATTGACACAGAAACAACGAGTTTGCATGCACGAACGCGTTACAATCGATTTCACGCAAGCGACGACGAATGTTCGTGTACAAGTTATTTTCTGTTCCAGAATGATGATTCGAATGCGAAAACGAGGCATCTGCATCGAAACGTATGGAATTGACGCAGAAACGCGTTACAATGGAGTTCATGCAAGCGTCGATGAATGTTCGTGTACAAGTTATTTTATGTTCCAGAATGAAGATCCGCGTGCAAAAAGGATGCGTCCGCATCGAAATGTATGGAATTGACACAGAAACAACGAGTTTACAGGTAGGACCGCGTTACAATCGATTTCATGCAAGTGACGATGAATGTTCGTGTACAAGTTATTTTCTTTTCCACAATGAAGATTCGAATGCGAAAACGAGGCATCTGCATCAAATTGTACGGAATTGACGCAAAAACACCGAATTCGCATGCAAGAACGCGTTACAACCGATTTCATGCAAGCGACGACGAATTTTCGTGTACAAGTTCTCTTCTGTGTCAGAATGAAGATTCGCTTTCATAAACGATGCATCTGCATCGAAACGTATGGAATTGACACAGAAACGTCGGGTTTGCAGGTAGGACCGCGTTACAATCGATTTCGTGCAGGCGACGACGAATGTACGTGTAGAAGTGATTTTCTGTTCTGGAATGAAGATTCGAATGCGAAAACGAGGTATCTGCATCAAATTGTACGGGATTGACGCAAAAACACCGAATTCGCATGCAAGAACGCGTTACAACCGATTTCATGCAAGCGACGACGAATGTTCGTGTACAAGTTATTTTCTGTTCGAGAATATGCTTTCACGTGCAGAATCGCTGCATCCTCATCGAAACGTATGGAATTCACACAGAAACATCGAGTTTGCATGCAGGATCGCATCACAATCGATTTCATGAAAGCGACGACGATTATACGTGTACAAGTTATTTTCTGTTCCAGAATGATGATTCGAATGCGAAAACGAGGCATCTGCATCGAAACGTATGGAATTGACGCAGAAACAACGAGTTTGCAGGTAGGACCGCGTTATAATCGATTTCATGCAAGCGACGACGAATGTTCGTGTACAAGTTCTTTTCTGTGTCAGAATGAAGATTCGCTTTCATAAACGATGCATCTGCATCGAAACGTATGGAATTGACACAGAAACAACGAGTTTGCCGGTAGGACCGCGTTACAATCGATTTCATGCACGCGACGACGAATGTTCGTGTACAAGTTATTTTCTGTTCCAGAATGAAGATTCGCGTGCAGAGACGATACATCCGCATCGAAATGTATGGAATTGACGCAAAAACATCGAATTCTCATGCAGGAACGCGTAACAATCGATTTCATGAGAGCGACGACGATTATACGTGTACAAGTTATTTTCAGTTCCAGAATGATGATTCGAATGCGAAAACGAGGCATCTGCATCGAAACGAATGGAAGTCACACAAAAACATCGAGTTTGCATGCAGGATCGCGTCACAATCGATTTCATGGAAGCAACGACGATTGTAACTGTACAAGTTATTTTCTGTTCCAGAATTATGATTCGAATGCGAAAACGAGGCATCTGCATCGAAATGTATGGAATTATGGCAGAAACGCGTTACAATCGAGTTCATGGAAGCCACGACGATTGTACGTGTACAAGTTATTTTCTGTTCCACAATGAAGATTCGAATGCGAAAACGAGGCATCTGCATCAAATTGTACGGAATTGACGCAAAAACATCGAATTCGCATGCAAGAATGCGTTACAACCGATTTCATGCAAGCGACGACGAATGTTCGTGTACTAGTTATTTTCTGTTCCAGAATGATGATTCGAATGCGAAAACGAGGCATCTGCACCGAACCGTATGGAATTGACGCAGATACGCGTTACAATCGAGTTCATGCAAGCGTCGACGAATGTTCGTGTACAAGTTATTTTATATTCCAGAATAAAGATCCGCGTGCAAACAGGATGCATCCGCATCGAAATGTATGGAATTGACACAGAAACAACGAGTTTGCAGGTAGGAACGCGTTACAATCGATTTCATGCAAGCGACGACGAATGTTCGTGTACAAGTTATTTTCTGTGTCAGAATGAAGATTCGCTTTCATAAATGATGCATCTGCATCGAAACGTATGGAATTGACACAGAAACATCGAATGTGCATGCGGGAACGCGTTACAATCGAGTTCATGCAAGCGCCGACGATCTCTCGTGTACAAGTTATTTTCTGTTCTAGAATGATGATTCGAATGCGAAAACGAGGCATCTGCATCGAAACGTATGGAATTGACGCAGAAACGCGTTACAATCGATTTCATGCAAGCGACGACGAATGTTCGTGTACAAGTTCTTTTCTGTGTCAGAATGAAGATTCGCTTTCATAAACGATGCATCTGCATCGAAACGTATGGAATTGACACAGAAACATCGAATGTGCATGCGGGAACGCGTTACAATCGAGATCATGCAAGCGCCGACGATCTCTCGTGTACAAGTTATTTTCTGTTCCAGAATGAAGATTCGCGTGCAGAGACGATACATCCGCATCGAAATGTATGGAATTGACGCAAAAACATCGAATTCTCATGCAGGAACGCGTAACAATCGATTTCATGAAAGCGACGACGATTGTACGTGTACAAGTTATTTTCTGTTGCAGAATGATGATTCGAATGCGAAATCGAGGCATCTGCATCGAAACGAATGGAAGTCACACAGAATCATCGAGTTTGCATGCAGGACCGCGTTACAATCGATTTCGTGCAAGCGACGACGAATGTACGTGTACTAGTTATTTTCTGTTCGAGAATATGCTTTCACTTGCAGAATCGCTGCATCCTCATCGAAACGTATGGAATTGACACAGAAACATCGAATGTGCATGCAGGAACGCGCTACAATCGAGTTCATGCAAGCGCCGACGATCTCTCGTGTACAAGTTATTTTCTGTTCCAGAATGAAGATTCGCGTGCAGAGATGATACATCCGCATGGAAACGTATGGAATTGACACAGAAACATCGAATGTGCATGCAAGAACGCGTTACAACCGATTTCATGCAAGCGACGACGAATGTTCGTGTACAAGTTCTTTTCTGTGTCAGAATGAAGATTCGCTTTCATAAACGCAACGAATTGACGCAGAAACAACTAGTTTGCAGGTAGGACCGCGTTACAATCGAGTTCATGCAAGCGTCGACGAATGTTCGTGTAGAAGTTCTTTTCTGTGTCAGAACGAAGATTCGCTTGGAAAAACGATGCATCTGCATCGAAACGTATGGAATTGACACAGAAACATCGGGTTTGCAGGCAGGACCGCGTTACAATCGATTTCATGCAAGCGACGACGAATGTACGTGTAGAAGTTATTTTCTGTTCCAGAATGATGATTCGAATGCGAAAACGAGGCATTTGCGTCGAAACGTATGGAATTGACGCAGAAACGCGTTACAATCGAGTTCATGCAAGCGTCGACGAATGTACGTGTAGAAGTGATTTTCTGTTCTGCAATGATCATTCGCAAGCAAAATTGCTGCATCCTCATCGAAACGTATGGAATTCACACAGAAACATCGAGTTTGCCGGTAGGACCGCGTTACAATCGATTTCATGCAAGTGACGACGAATGTTCGTGTACAAGTTATTTTCTGTTCCACAATGAAGATTCGAATGCGAAAACGAAGCATCTGCATCAAATTGTACGGAATTGACGCAAAAACATCGAATTCGCATGCAAGTACGCGTTACAACCGATTTCATGCAAGCGACGACGAATGTTCGTGTACAAGTTATTTTCTGTTCGAGAATATGCTTTCGCGTGCAGAATCGCTGCATCCTCATCGAAACGTATGGAATTGACACAGAAACATCGAATGTGCATGCAGGAACGCGTTACAATCGAGTTCATGCAAGCGCCGACGATCTCTCGTGTACAAGTTATTTTCTGTTCCAGAATGATGATTCGAATGCGAAAACGAGGCATCTGCATCGAAACGTATGGAATTGACGCAGAAACGCGTTACAACCGATTTCATGCAAGCGTCGACGAATGTTCGTGTACAAGTTATTTTATGTTCCAGAATGATGTTTCGAATGCGAAAACGAGGCATCTGCACCGAACCGTATGGGATTGACGCAGATACGCGTTACAATCGAGTTCATGCAAGCGTCGACGAATGTACGTGTAGAAGTGATTTTCTGTTCTGCAATGATCATTCGCACGCAAAATTGCTGCATCCTCATCGAAACGTATGGAATTCACACAGAAACATCGAGTTTGCCGGTAGGACCGCGTTACAATCGATTTCATGCAAGTGACGACGAATGTTCGTGTACAAGTTATTTTCTGTTCCACAATGAAGATTCGAATGCGAAAACGAGGCATCTGCATCAAATTGTACGGAATTGACTCAAAAACATCGAATCCGCATACAAGAACGCGTTACAACCGATTTCATGCAAGCGTCGACGAATGTTCGTGTACAAGTTATTTTATGTTCCAGAATGAAGATCAGCGTGCAAAAAGGATGCGTCCGCATCGAAATGTATGGAATTGACACAGAAACAACGAGTTTACATGTAGGACCGCGTTACAATCGATTTCATGCAAGTGACGATGAATGTTCGTGTACAAGTTATTTTCTGTTCCACAATGAAGATTCGAATGCGAAAACGAGGCATCTGCATCAAATTGTACGGAAATGACGCAAAAACATCGAATTCGCATACAAGAACGCGTTACAACCGATTTCATGCAAGCGACGACGAATGTTCGTGTACTAGTTATTTTCTGTTCCAGAATGATGTTTCGAATGCGAAAACGAGGCATCTGAACCGAACCGTATGGGATTGACGCAGATACGCGTTACAATCGAGTTCATGCAAGCGTCGACGAATGTTCGTGTACAAGTTATTTTATGTTCCAGAATGAAGATCCGCGTGCAAACAGGATTCATCCGCATCGAAATGTATGCAATTGACACAGAAACAACGAGTTTGCAGGTAGGAACGCTTTACAATCGATTTCATGCGAGCGACGACGAATGTTCGTGTACTAGTTATTTTCTGTTCGAGAATATGCTTTCACGTGCAGAATCGCTGCATCCTCATCGATACGTATCGAATTGACACAGAAACATCGAATGTGCATGCAGGAACGCGTTACAATCGAGTTCATGCAAGCGCCGACGATCTCTCGTGTACAAGTTATTTTCTGTTCCAGAATGAAGATTCGCGTGCAGAGACTATACATCCGCATGGAAACGTATGGAATTGACGCAGAATCATCGAGTTTGCATGCAGGACCGCGTTACAATCGATTTCGTGCAAGCGACGACGAATGTACGTGTAGAAGTGATTTTCTGTTCTGGAATGAAGATTCGAATGCGAAAACGAGACATCTGCATCAAATTGTACGGAATTGACGCAAAAACACCGAATTCGCATGCAAGAACGCGTTACAACCGATTTCATGCAAGCGACGACGAATGTTCGTGTACAAGTTATTTTCTGTGTCAGAATGAAGATTCGCTTTCATAAACGATGCATCTGCATCGAAACGTATGGAAGTCACACAGAATCATCGAGTTTGCATGCAGGACCGCGTTACAATCGATTTCGTGCAAGCGACGACGAATGTACGTGTACTAGTTATTTTCTGTTCGAGAATATGCTTTCACTTGCAGAATCGCTGCATCCTCATCGAAACGTATGGAATTGACACAGAAACATCGAATGTGCATGCAGGAACGCGCTACAATCGAGTTCATGCAAGCGCCGACGATCTCTCGTGTACAAGTTATTTTCTGTTCCAGAATGAAGATTCGCGTGCAGAGATGATACATCCGCATGGAAACGTATGGAATTGACACAGAAACATCGAATGTGCATGCAAGAACGCGTTACAATCGATTTCGTGCAAGCGACGACGAATGTACGTGTAGAAGTGATTTTCTGTTCTGGAATGAAGATTCGAATGCGAAAACGAGGCATCTGCATCAAATTGTACGGAATTGACGCAAAAACACCGAATTCGCATGCAAGAACGCGTTACAACCGATTTCATGCAAGCGACGACGAATGTTCGTGTACAAGTTATTTTCTGTGTCAGAATGAAGATTCGAATGCGAAAACGAGGCATCTGCATCAAATTGTACGGAATTGACGCAAAAACATCGAATTCGCATGCAAGAACGCGTTACAATCGATTTCATGCACGCGACGACGAATGTTCGTGTACAAGTTATTTTCTGTTCCAGAATGAAGATTCGCGTGCAGAGACGATACATCCGCATCGAAATGTATGGAATTGACGCAAAAACATCGAATTCTCATGCAGGAACGCGTAACAATCGATTTCATGAGAGCGACGACGATTATACGTGTACAAGTTATTTTCAGTTCCAGAATGATGATTCGAATGCGAAAACGAGGCATCTGCATCGAAACGTATGGAATTGACGCAGAAACAACGAGTTTGCAGGTAGGACCGCGTTACAATCGATTTCATGCAAGCGACGACGAATGTTCGTGTACAAGTTCTTTTCTGTGTCACAATGAAGATTCGCTTTCATAAAAAGTGCATCTGCATCGAAACGTATGGAATTGACACAGAAACAACGAGTTTGCCGGTAGGACCGCGTTACAATCGATTTCATGCACGCGACGACGAATGTTCGTGTACAAGTTATTTTCTGTTCCAGAATGAAGATTCGCGTGCAGAGACGATACATCCGCATCGAAATGTATGGAATTGACGCAAAAACATCGAATTCTCATGCAGGAACGCGTAACAATCGATTTCATGAAAGCGACGACGAATGTTCGTGTACAAGTTATTTTCTGTTGCAGAATGATGATTCGAATGCGAAATCGAGGCATCTGCATCGAAACGAATGGAAGTCACACAAAAACATCGAGTTTGCATGCAGGATCGCGTCACAATCGATTTCATGGAAGCAACGACGATTGTAACTGTACAAGTTATTTTCTGTTCCAGAATGATGATTCGAATGCGAAAACGAGGCATCTGCATCGAAATGTATGGAATTATGGCAGAAACGCGTTACAATCGAGTTCATGGAAGCCACGACGATTGTACGTGTACAAGTTATTTTCTGTTCCACAATGAAGATTCGAATGCGAAAACGAGGCATCTGCATCAAATTGTACGGAATTGACGCAAAAACATCGAATTCGCATGCAAGAATGCGTTACAACCGATTTCATGCAAGCGACGACGAATGTTCGTGTACTAGTTATTTTCTGTTCCAGAATGATGATTCGAATGCGAAAACGAGGCATCTGCACCGAACCGTATGGAATTGACGCAGATACGCGTTACAATCGAGTTCATGCAAGCGTCGACGAATGTTCGTGTACAAGTTATTTTATATTCCAGAATAAAGATCCGCGTGCAAACAGGATGCATCCGCATCGAAATGTATGGAATTGACACAGAAACAACGAGTTTGCAGGTAGGAACGCGTTACAATCGATTTCATGCAAGCGACGACGAATGTTCGTGTACAAGTTATTTTCTGTGTCAGAATGAAGATTCGCTTTCATAAATGATGCATCTGCATCGAAACGTATGGAATTGACACAGAAACATCGAATGTGCATGCGGGAACGCGTTACAATCGAGTTCATGCAAGCGCCGACGATCTCTCGTGTACAAGTTATTTTCTGTTCTAGAATGATGATTCGAATGCGAAAACGAGGCATCTGCATCGAAACGTATGGAATTGACGCAGAAACGCGTTACAATCGATTTCATGCAAGCGACGACGAATGTTCGTGTACAAGTTCTTTTCTGTGTCAGAATGAAGATTCGCTTTCATAAACGATGCATCTGCATCGAAACGTATGGAATTGACACAGAAACATCGAATGTGCATGCGGGAACGCGTTACAATCGAGATCATGCAAGCGCCGACGATCTCTCGTGTACAAGTTATTTTCTGTTCCAGAATGAAGATTCGCGTGCAGAGACGATACATCCGCATCGAAATGTATGGAATTGACGCAAAAACATCGAATTCTCATGCAGGAACGCGTAACAATCGATTTCATGAAAGCGACGACGATTGTACGTGTACAAGTTATTTTCTGTTGCAGAATGATGATTCGAATGCGAAATCGAGGCATCTGCATCGAAACGAATGGAAGTCACACAGAATCATCGAGTTTGCATGCAGGACCGCGTTACAATCGATTTCGTGCAAGCGACGACGAATGTACGTGTACTAGTTATTTTCTGTTCGAGAATATGCTTTCACTTGCAGAATCGCTGCATCCTCATCGAAACGTATGGAATTGACACAGAAACATCGAATGTGCATGCAGGAACGCGCTACAATCGAGTTCATGCAAGCGCCGACGATCTCTCGTGTACAAGTTATTTTCTGTTCCAGAATGAAGATTCGCGTGCAGAGATGATACATCCGCATGGAAACGTATGGAATTGACACAGAAACATCGAATGTGCATGCAAGAACGCGTTACAACCGATTTCATGCAAGCGACGACGAATGTTCGTGTACAAGTTCTTTTCTGTGTCAGAATGAAGATTCGCTTTCATAAACGCAACGAATTGACGCAGAAACAACTAGTTTGCAGGTAGGACCGCGTTACAATCGAGTTCATGCAAGCGTCGACGAATGTTCGTGTAGAAGTTCTTTTCTGTGTCAGAACGAAGATTCGCTTGGAAAAACGATGCATCTGCATCGAAACGTATGGAATTGACACAGAAACATCGGGTTTGCAGGCAGGACCGCGTTACAATCGATTTCATGCAAGCGACGACGAATGTACGTGTAGAAGTTATTTTCTGTTCCAGAATGATGATTCGAATGCGAAAACGAGGCATTTGCGTCGAAACGTATGGAATTGACGCAGAAACGCGTTACAATCGAGTTCATGCAAGCGTCGACGAATGTACGTGTAGAAGTGATTTTCTGTTCTGCAATGATCATTCGCAAGCAAAATTGCTGCATCCTCATCGAAACGTATGGAATTCACACAGAAACATCGAGTTTGCCGGTAGGACCGCGTTACAATCGATTTCATGCAAGTGACGACGAATGTTCGTGTACAAGTTATTTTCTGTTCCACAATGAAGATTCGAATGCGAAAACGAAGCATCTGCATCAAATTGTACGGAATTGACGCAAAAACATCGAATTCGCATGCAAGTACGCGTTACAACCGATTTCATGCAAGCGACGACGAATGTTCGTGTACAAGTTATTTTCTGTTCGAGAATATGCTTTCGCGTGCAGAATCGCTGCATCCTCATCGAAACGTATGGAATTGACACAGAAACATCGAATGTGCATGCAGGAACGCGTTACAATCGAGTTCATGCAAGCGCCGACGATCTCTCGTGTACAAGTTATTTTCTGTTCCAGAATGATGATTCGAATGCGAAAACGAGGCATCTGCATCGAAACGTATGGAATTGACGCAGAAACGCGTTACAACCGATTTCATGCAAGCGTCGACGAATGTTCGTGTACAAGTTATTTTATGTTCCAGAATGATGTTTCGAATGCGAAAACGAGGCATCTGCACCGAACCGTATGGGATTGACGCAGATACGCGTTACAATCGAGTTCATGCAAGCGTCGACGAATGTACGTGTAGAAGTGATTTTCTGTTCTGCAATGATCATTCGCACGCAAAATTGCTGCATCCTCATCGAAACGTATGGAATTCACACAGAAACATCGAGTTTGCCGGTAGGACCGCGTTACAATCGATTTCATGCAAGTGACGACGAATGTTCGTGTACAAGTTATTTTCTGTTCCACAATGAAGATTCGAATGCGAAAACGAGGCATCTGCATCAAATTGTACGGAATTGACTCAAAAACATCGAATCCGCATACAAGAACGCGTTACAACCGATTTCATGCAAGCGTCGACGAATGTTCGTGTACAAGTTATTTTATGTTCCAGAATGAAGATCAGCGTGCAAAAAGGATGCGTCCGCATCGAAATGTATGGAATTGACACAGAAACAACGAGTTTACATGTAGGACCGCGTTACAATCGATTTCATGCAAGTGACGATGAATGTTCGTGTACAAGTTATTTTCTGTTCCACAATGAAGATTCGAATGCGAAAACGAGGCATCTGCATCAAATTGTACGGAAATGACGCAAAAACATCGAATTCGCATACAAGAACGCGTTACAACCGATTTCATGCAAGCGACGACGAATGTTCGTGTACTAGTTATTTTCTGTTCCAGAATGATGTTTCGAATGCGAAAACGAGGCATCTGAACCGAACCGTATGGGATTGACGCAGATACGCGTTACAATCGAGTTCATGCAAGCGTCGACGAATGTTCGTGTACAAGTTATTTTATGTTCCAGAATGAAGATCCGCGTGCAAACAGGATTCATCCGCATCGAAATGTATGCAATTGACACAGAAACAACGAGTTTGCAGGTAGGAACGCTTTACAATCGATTTCATGCGAGCGACGACGAATGTTCGTGTACTAGTTATTTTCTGTTCGAGAATATGCTTTCACGTGCAGAATCGCTGCATCCTCATCGATACGTATCGAATTGACACAGAAACATCGAATGTGCATGCAGGAACGCGTTACAATCGAGTTCATGCAAGCGCCGACGATCTCTCGTGTACAAGTTATTTTCTGTTCCAGAATGAAGATTCGCGTGCAGAGACTATACATCCGCATGGAAACGTATGGAATTGACGCAGAATCATCGAGTTTGCATGCAGGACCGCGTTACAATCGATTTCGTGCAAGCGACGACGAATGTACGTGTAGAAGTGATTTTCTGTTCTGGAATGAAGATTCGAATGCGAAAACGAGACATCTGCATCAAATTGTACGGAATTGACGCAAAAACACCGAATTCGCATGCAAGAACGCGTTACAACCGATTTCATGCAAGCGACGACGAATGTTCGTGTACAAGTTATTTTCTGTGTCAGAATGAAGATTCGCTTTCATAAACGATGCATCTGCATCGAAACGTATGGAAGTCACACAGAATCATCGAGTTTGCATGCAGGACCGCGTTACAATCGATTTCGTGCAAGCGACGACGAATGTACGTGTACTAGTTATTTTCTGTTCGAGAATATGCTTTCACTTGCAGAATCGCTGCATCCTCATCGAAACGTATGGAATTGACACAGAAACATCGAATGTGCATGCAGGAACGCGCTACAATCGAGTTCATGCAAGCGCCGACGATCTCTCGTGTACAAGTTATTTTCTGTTCCAGAATGAAGATTCGCGTGCAGAGATGATACATCCGCATGGAAACGTATGGAATTGACACAGAAACATCGAATGTGCATGCAAGAACGCGTTACAATCGATTTCGTGCAAGCGACGACGAATGTACGTGTAGAAGTGATTTTCTGTTCTGGAATGAAGATTCGAATGCGAAAACGAGGCATCTGCATCAAATTGTACGGAATTGACGCAAAAACACCGAATTCGCATGCAAGAACGCGTTACAACCGATTTCATGCAAGCGACGACGAATGTTCGTGTACAAGTTATTTTCTGTGTCAGAATGAAGATTCGCTTGCATAAACGATGCATATGCATCGAAACGTATGGAATTGACACAGAAACGTCGGGTTTGCAGGTAGGACCGCGTTACAATCGATTTCGTGCAAGCGACGACCAATGTACGTGTAGAAGTGATTTTCTGTTCTGGAATGATCATTCGCAAGCAAAATTGCTGCATCCTCATCGAAACGTATGGAATTCACACAGAAACATCGAGTTTGCCTGCAGGATCGCGTCACAATCGATTTCATGGAAGCGACGACGATTGTACGTCTACAAGTTATTTTCTGTTCCACAATGAAGATTCGAATGCGAAAACGAGGCATCTGCATCAAATTGTACGGAATTGACGCAAAAACATCGAATTCGCATGCAAGAACGCGTTACAACCGATTTCATGCAAGCGACGACGAATGTTCGTGTACAAGTTCTTTTCTGTGTCAGAATGAAGATTCGCTTTCATAAACGATGCATCTGCATCGAAACGTATGGAATTGACACAGAAACAACGAGTTTGCCGGTAGGACCGCGGTACAATCGATTTCATGCACGCGACGACGAATGTTCGTGTACAAGTTATTTTCTGTTCCAGAATGAAGATTCGCGTGCAGAGACGATACATCCGCATCGAAATGTATGGAATTGACGCAAAAACATCGAATTCTCATGCAGGAACGCGTAACAATCGATTTCATGAAAGCGACGACGATTGTACGTGTACAAGTTATTTTCTGTTGCAGAATGATGATTCGAATGCGAAATCGAGGCATCTGCATCGAAACGTATGGAAGTCACACAGAATCATCGAGTTTGCATGCAGGACCGCGTTACAATCGATTTCGTGCAAGCGACGACGAATGTACGTGTACTAGTTATTTTCTGTTCGAGAATATGCTTTCACTTGCAGAATCGCTGCATCCTCATCGAAACGTATGGAATTGACACAGAAACATCGAATGTGCATGCAGGAACGCGCTACAATCGAGTTCATGCAAGCGCCGACGATCTCTCGTGTACAAGTTATTTTCTGTTCCAGAATGAAGATTCGCGTGCAGAGATGATACATCCGCATGGAAACGTATGGAATTGACACAGAAACATCGAATGTGCATGCAAGAACGCGTTACAACCGATTTCATGCAAGCGACGACGAATGTTCGTGTACAAGTGCTTTTCTGTGTCAGAATGAAGATTCGCTTTCATAAACGCAACGAATTGACGCAGAAACAACTAGTTTGCAGGTAGGACCGCGTTACAATCGAGTTCATGCAAGCGTCGACGAATGTTCGTGTAGAAGTTCTTTTCTGTGTCGGAACGAAGATTCGCTTGGAAAAACGATGCATCTGCATCGAAACGTATGGAATTGACACAGAAACATCGGGTTTGCATGCAGGACCGCGTTACAATCGATTTCATGCAAGCGACGACGAATGTACGTGTAGAAGTTATTTTCTGTTCCAGAATGATGATTCGAATGCGAAAACGAGGCATTTGCGTCGAAACGTATGGAATTGACGCAGAAACGCGTGACAATCGAGTTCATGCAAGCGTCGACGAATGTACGTGTAGAAGTGATTTTCTGTTCTGCAATGATCATTCGCAAGCAAAATTGCTGCATCCTCATCGAAACGTATGGAATTCACACAGAAACATCGAGTTTGCCGGTAGGACCGCGTTACAATCGATTTCATGCAAGTGACGACGAATGTTCGTGTACAAGTTATTTTCTGTTCCACAATGAAGATTCGAATGCGAAAACGAGGCATCTGCATCAAATTGTACGGAATTGACGCAAAAACATCGAATTCGCATGCAAGTACGCGTTACAACCGATTTCATGCAAGCGACGACGAATGTTCGTGTACAAGTTATTTTCTGTTCGAGAATATGCTTTCGCGTGCAGAATCGCTGCATCCTCATCGAAACGTATGGAATTGACACAGAAACATCGAATGTGCATGCAGGAACGCGTTACAATCGAGTTCATGCAAGCGCCGACGATCTCTCGTGTACAAGTTATTTTCTGTTCCAGAATGAAGATTCGCGTGCAGAGACTATACATCCGCATGGAAACGTATGGAATTGACGCAGAATCATCGAGTTTGCATGCAGGACCGCGTTACAATCGATTTCGTGCAAGCGTCGACGAATGTTCGTGTACAAGTTATTTTATGTTCCAGAATGAAGATCCGCGTGCAAAAAGGATGCGTCCGCATCGAAATGTATGGAATTGACACAGAAACAACGAGTTTACATGTAGGACCGCGTTACAATCGATTTCATGCAAGTGACGATGAATGTTCGTGTACAAGTTATTTTCTGTTCCACAATGAAGATTCGAATGCGAAAACGAGGCATCTGCATCAAATTGTACGGAAATGACGCAAAAACATCGAATTCGCATACAAGAACGCGTTACAACCGATTTCATGCAAGCGACGACGAATGTTCGTGTACTAGTTATTTTCTGTTCCAGAATGATGTTTCAAATGCGAAAACGAGGCATCTGAACCGAACCGTATGGGATTGACGCAGATACGCGTTACAATCGAGTTCATGCAAGCGTCGACGAATGTTCGTGTACAAGTTATTTTATGTTCCAGAATGAAGATCCGCGTGCAAACAGGATTCATCCGCATCGAAATGTATGCAATTGACACAGAAACAACGAGTTTGCAGGTAGGAACGCTTTACAATCGATTTCATGCAAGCGACGACGAATGTACGTGTAGAAGTGATTTTCTGTTCTGCAATGATCATTCGCAAGCAAAATTGCTGCATCCTCATCGAAACGTGTGGAATTCACACAGAAACATCGAGTTTGCCGGTTGGACCGCGTTACAATCGATTTCATGCAAGTGACGACGAATGTTCGTGTACAAGTTATTTTCTGTTCCACAATGAAGATTCGAATGCGAAAACGAGGCATCTGCATCAAATTGTACGGAATTGACTCAAAAACATCGAATTCGCATACAAGAACGCGTTACAACCGATTTCATGCAAGCGACGACGAATGTTCGTCTACTAGTTATTTTCTGTTCGAGAATATGCTTTCACGTGCAGAATCGCTGCATCCTCATCGATACGTATGGAATTGACACAGAAACATCGAATGTGCATGCAGGAACGCGTTACAATCGAGTTCATGCAAGCGCCGACGATCTCTCGTGTACAAGTTATTTTCTGTTCCAGAATGAAGATTCGCGTGCAGAGACTATACATCCGCATGGAAACGTATGGAATTGACGCAGAATCATCGAGTTTGCATGCAGGACCGCGTTACAATCGATTTCGTGCAAGCGACGACGAATGTACGTGTAGAAGTGATTTTCTGTTCTGGAATGAAGATTCGAATGCGAAAACGAGGCATCTGCATCAAATTGTACGGAATTGACTATAAAACATCGAATTCGCATACAAGAACGCGTTACAACCGATTTCATGCAAGCGACGACGAATGTTCGTGTACTAGTTATTTTCTGTTCGAGAATATGCTTTCACTTGCAGAATCGCTGCATCCTCATCGAAACGTATGGAATTGACACAGAAACATCGAATGTGCATGCAGGAACGCGCTACAATCGAGTTCATGCAAGCGCCGACGATCTCTCGTGTACAAGTTATTTTCTGTTCCAGAATGAAGATTCGCGTGCAGAGATGATACATCCGCATGGAAACGTATGGAATTGACGCAGAATCATCGAGTTTGCATGCAGGAACGCGTTACAATCGATTTCACGCAAGCGACGACGAATGTTCGTGTACAAGTTCTTTTCTGTGTCAGAATGAAGATTCGCTTGCATAAACGATGCATATGCATCGAAACGTATGGAATTGACGCAGAAACACGTTACAATCGAGTTCATGCAAGCGTCGACGAATGTTCGTGTACAAGTTATATTCTGTGTCAGAATGAATATTCGCTTGCATAAACGATGCATCTGCATCGAAACGTATGGAATTGACACTGAAACATCGGGTTTGCAGGTAGGACCGCGTTACAATCGATTTTATGCAAGCGACGACGAATGTTCGTGTACTAGTTATTTTCTGTTCCAGAATGATGTTTCGAATGCGAAAACGAGGCATCTGCACCGAACCGTATGGGATTGACGCAGATACGCGTTACAATCGAGTTCATGCAAGCGTCGACGAATGTTCGTGTACAAGTTATTTTATGTTCCGGAATGAAGATCCGCGTGCAAACAGGATGCATCCGCATCGAAATGTATGCAATTGACACAGAAACAACGAGTTTGCAGGTAAGAACGCGTTACAATCGATTTCATGCAAGCGACGACGAATGTACGTGTAGAAGTGATTTTCTGTTCTGCAATGATCATTCGCAAGCAAAATTGCTGCATCCTCATCGAAACGTATGGAATTCACACAGAAACATCGAGTTTGCCGGTAGGACCGCGTTACAATCGATTTCATGCAAGTGACGACGAATGTTCGTGTACAAGTTATTTTCTGTTCGAGAATATGCTTTCGCGTGCAGAATCGCTGCATCCTCATCGAAACGTATGGAATTGACACAGAAACATCGAATGTGCATGCAGGAACGCGTTACAATCGAGTTCATGCAAGCGCCGACGATCTCTCGTGTACAAGTTATTTTCTGTTCCAGAATGAAGATTCGCGTGCAGAGACTATACATCCGCATGGAAACGTATGGAATTGACGCAGAATCATCGAGTTTGCATGCAGGACCGCGTTACAATCGATTTCGTGCAAGCGTCGACGAATGTTCGTGTACAAGTTATTTTATGTTCCAGAATGAAGATCCGCGTGCAAAAAGGATGCGTCCGCATCGAAATGTATGGAATTGACACAGAAACAACGAGTTTACATGTAGGACCGCGTTACAATCGATTTCATGCAAGTGACGATGAATGTTCGTGTACAAGTTATTTTCTGTTCCACAATGAAGATTCGAATGCGAAAACGAGGCATCTGCATCAAATTGTACGGAAATGACGCAAAAACATCGAATTCGCATACAAGAACGCGTTACAACCGATTTCATGCAAGCGACGACGAATGTTCGTGTACTAGTTATTTTCTGTTCCAGAATGATGTTTCAAATGCGAAAACGAGGCATCTGAACCGAACCGTATGGGATTGACGCAGATACGCGTTACAATCGAGTTCATGCAAGCGTCGACGAATGTTCGTGTACAAGTTATTTTATGTTCCAGAATGAAGATCCGCGTGCAAACAGGATTCATCCGCATCGGAATGTATGCAATTGACACAGAAACAACGAGTTTGCAGGTAGGAACGCTTTACAATCGATTTCATGCAAGCGACGACGAATGTACGTGTAGAAGTGATTTTCTGTTCTGCAATGATCATTCGCAAGCAAAATTGCTGCATCCTCATCGAAACGTGTGGAATTCACACAGAAACATCGAGTTTGCCGGTTGGACCGCGTTACAATCGATTTCATGCAAGTGACGACGAATGTTCGTGTACAAGTTATTTTCTGTTCCACAATGAAGATTCGAATGCGAAAACGAGGCATCTGCATCAAATTGTACGGAATTGACTCAAAAACATCGAATTCGCATACAAGAACGCGTTACAACCGATTTCATGCAAGCGACGACGAATGTTCGTCTACTAGTTATTTTCTGTTCGAGAATATGCTTTCACGTGCAGAATCGCTGCATCCTCATCGATACGTATGGAATTGACACAGAAACATCGAATGTGCATGCAGGAACGCGTTACAATCGAGTTCATGCAAGCGCCGACGATCTCTCGTGTACAAGTTATTTTCTGTTCCAGAATGAAGATTCGCGTGCAGAGACTATACATCCGCATGGAAACGTATGGAATTGACGCAGAATCATCGAGTTTGCATGCAGGACCGCGTTACAATCGATTTCGTGCAAGCGACGACGAATGTACGTGTAGAAGTGATTTTCTGTTCTGGAATGAAGATTCGAATGCGAAAACGAGGCATCTGCATCAAATTGTACGGAATTGACTATAAAACATCGAATTCGCATACAAGAACGCGTTACAACCGATTTCATGCAAGCGACGACGAATGTTCGTGTACTAGTTATTTTCTGTTCGAGAATATGCTTTCACTTGCAGAATCGCTGCATCCTCATCGAAACGTATGGAATTGACACAGAAACATCGAATGTGCATGCAGGAACGCGCTACAATCGAGTTCATGCAAGCGCCGACGATCTCTCGTGTACAAGTTATTTTCTGTTCCAGAATGAAGATTCGCGTGCAGAGATGATACATCCGCATGGAAACGTATGGAATTGACGCAGAATCATCGAGTTTGCATGCAGGAACGCGTTACAATCGATTTCACGCAAGCGACGACGAATGTTCGTGTACAAGTTCTTTTCTGTGTCAGAATGAAGATTCGCTTGCATAAACGATGCATATGCATCGAAACGTATGGAATTGACGCAGAAACACGTTACAATCGAGTTCATGCAAGCGTCGACGAATGTTCGTGTACAAGTTATATTCTGTGTCAGAATGAATATTCGCTTGCATAAACGATGCATCTGCATCGAAACGTATGGAATTGACACTGAAACATCGGGTTTGCAGGTAGGACCGCGTTACAATCGATTTTATGCAAGCGACGACGAATGTTCGTGTACTAGTTATTTTCTGTTCCAGAATGATGTTTCGAATGCGAAAACGAGGCATCTGCACCGAACCGTATGGGATTGACGCAGATACGCGTTACAATCGAGTTCATGCAAGCGTCGACGAATGTTCGTGTACAAGTTATTTTATGTTCCGGAATGAAGATCCGCGTGCAAACAGGATGCATCCGCATCGAAATGTATGCAATTGACACAGAAACAACGAGTTTGCAGGTAAGAACGCGTTACAATCGATTTCATGCAAGCGACGACGAATGTACGTGTAGAAGTGATTTTCTGTTCTGCAATGATCATTCGCAAGCAAAATTGCTGCATCCTCATCGAAACGTATGGAATTCACACAGAAACATCGAGTTTGCCGGTAGGACCGCGTTACAATCGATTTCATGCAAGTGACGACGAATGTTCGTGTACAAGTTATTTTCTGTTCCACAATGAAGATTCGAATGCGAAAACGGCAATAATTCTAAATAAATCTGCAATAAATTGTACGGAATTGACTCAAAAACATCGAATTCGCATACAAGAACGCGTTACAACCGATTTCATGCAAGCGACGACGAATGTTCGTGTACTAGTTATTTTCTGTTCGAGAATATGCTTTCACGTGCAGAATCGCTGCATCTGCATCGAAACGTATGGAATTGACACAGAAACAACGAGTTTGCCGGTAGGACCGCGTTACAATCGATTTCATGCACGCGACGACGAATGTTCGTGTACAAGTTATTTTCTGTTCCAGAATGAAGATTCGCGTGCAGAGACGATACATCCGCATCGAAATGTATGGAATTGACGCAAAAACATCGAATTCTCATGCAGGAACGCGTAACAATCGATTTTATGAAAGCGACGACGAATGTTCGTGTACAAGTTATTTTCTGTTGCAGAATGATGATTCGAATGGGAAATCGAGGCATCTGCATCGAAACGAATGGAAGTCACACAAAAACATCGAGTTTGCATGCAGGATCGCGTCACAATCGATTTCATGGAAGCAACGACGATTGTAACTGTACAAGTTATTTTCTGTTCCAGAATGATGATTCGAATGCGAAAACGAGGCATCTGCATCGAAATGTATGGAATTATGGCAGAAACGCGTTACAATCGAGTTCATGGAAGCCACGACGATTGTACGTGTACAAGTTATTTTCTGTTCCACAATGAAGATTCGAATGCGAAAACGAGGCATCTGCATCAAATTGTACGGAATTGACGCAAAAACATCGAATTCGCATGCAAGAATGCGTTACAACCGATTTCATGCAAGCGACGACGAATGTTCGTGTACTAGTTATTTTCTGTTCCAGAATGATGATTCGAATGCGAAAACGAGGCATCTGCACCGAACCGTATGGAATTGACGCAGATACGCGTTACAATCGAGTTCATGCAAGCGTCGACGAATGTTCGTGTACAAGTTATTTTATATTCCAGAATAAAGATCCGCGTGCAAACAGGATGCATCCGCATCGAAATGTATGGAATTGACACAGAAACAACGAGTTCGCAGGTAGGAACGCGTTACAATCGATTTCATGCAAGCGACGACGAATGTTCGTGTACAAGTTATTTTCTGTTCGAGACTGCTTTCACGTGCAAAATCGCTGCATCCGCATCGAAACGTATGGAATTGACACAGAAACATCGGGTTTGCAGGTAGGACCGCGTTACAATCGATTTCATGCAAGCGACGACGATTGTACGTGTAGAAGTGATTTTCTGTTCTGGAATGATCATTCGCAAGCAAAATTGCTGCATCCTCATCGAAATGTATGGAATTGACGCAAAAACATCGAATTCTCATGCAGGAACGCGTAACAATCGATTTCATGAAAGCGACGACGATTGTACGTGTACAAGTTATTTTCTGTTGCAGAATGATGATTCGAATGCGAAATCGAGGCATCTGCATCGAAACGAATGGAAGTCACACAGAATCATCGAGTTTGCATGCAGGACCGCGTTACAATCGATTTCGTGCAAGCGACGACGAATGTACGTGTACTAGTTATTTTCTGTTCGAGAATATGCTTTCACTTGCAGAATCGCTGCATCCTCATCGAAACGTATGGAATTGACACAGAAACATCGAATGTGCATGCAGGAACGCGCTACAATCGAGTTCATGCAAGCGCCGACGATCTCTCGTGTACAAGTTATTTTCTGTTCCAGAATGAAGATTCGCGTGCAGAGATGATACATCCGCATGGAAACGTATGGAATTGACACAGAAACATCGAATGTGCATGCAAGAACGCGTTACAACCGATTTCATGCAAGCGACGACGAATGTTCGTGTACAAGTTCTTTTCTGTGTCAGAATGAAGATTCGCTTTCATAAACGCAACGAATTGACGCAGAAACAACTAGTTTGCAGGTAGGACCGCGTTACAATCGAGTTCATGCAAGCGTCGACGAATGTTCGTGTAGAAGTTCTTTTCTGTGTCAGAACGAAGATTCGCTTGGAAAAACGATGCATCTGCATCGAAACGTATGGAATTGACACAGAAACATCGGGTTTGCAGGCAGGACCGCGTTACAATCGATTTCATGCAAGCGACGACGAATGTACGTGTAGAAGTTATTTTCTGTTCCAGAATGATGATTCGAATGCGAAAACGAGGCATTTGCGTCGAAACGTATGGAATTGACGCAGAAACGCGTTACAATCGAGTTCATGCAAGCGTCGACGAATGTACGTGTAGAAGTGATTTTCTGTTCTGCAATGATCATTCGCAAGCAAAATTGCTGCATCCTCATCGAAACGTATGGAATTCACACAGAAACATCGAGTTTGCCGGTAGGACCGCGTTACAATCGATTTCATGCAAGTGACGACGAATGTTCGTGTACAAGTTATTTTCTGTTCCACAATGAAGATTCGAATGCGAAAACGAAGCATCTGCATCAAATTGTACGGAATTGACGCAAAAACATCGAATTCGCATGCAAGTACGCGTTACAACCGATTTCATGCAAGCGACGACGAATGTTCGTGTACAAGTTATTTTCTGTTCGAGAATATGCTTTCGCGTGCAGAATCGCTGCATCCTCATCGAAACGTATGGAATTGACACAGAAACATCGAATGTGCATGCAGGAACGCGTTACAATCGAGTTCATGCAAGCGCCGACGATCTCTCGTGTACAAGTTATTTTCTGTTCCAGAATGATGATTCGAATGCGAAAACGAGGCATCTGCATCGAAACGTATGGAATTGACGCAGAAACGCGTTACAACCGATTTCATGCAAGCGTCGACGAATGTTCGTGTACAAGTTATTTTATGTTCCAGAATGATGTTTCGAATGCGAAAACGAGGCATCTGCACCGAACCGTATGGGATTGACGCAGATACGCGTTACAATCGAGTTCATGCAAGCGTCGACGAATGTACGTGTAGAAGTGATTTTCTGTTCTGCAATGATCATTCGCACGCAAAATTGCTGCATCCTCATCGAAACGTATGGAATTCACACAGAAACATCGAGTTTGCCGGTAGGACCGCGTTACAATCGATTTCATGCAAGTGACGACGAATGTTCGTGTACAAGTTATTTTCTGTTCCACAATGAAGATTCGAATGCGAAAACGAGGCATCTGCATCAAATTGTACGGAATTGACTCAAAAACATCGAATCCGCATACAAGAACGCGTTACAACCGATTTCATGCAAGCGTCGACGAATGTTCGTGTACAAGTTATTTTATGTTCCAGAATGAAGATCAGCGTGCAAAAAGGATGCGTCCGCATCGAAATGTATGGAATTGACACAGAAACAACGAGTTTACATGTAGGACCGCGTTACAATCGATTTCATGCAAGTGACGATGAATGTTCGTGTACAAGTTATTTTCTGTTCCACAATGAAGATTCGAATGCGAAAACGAGGCATCTGCATCAAATTGTACGGAAATGACGCAAAAACATCGAATTCGCATACAAGAACGCGTTACAACCGATTTCATGCAAGCGACGACGAATGTTCGTGTACTAGTTATTTTCTGTTCCAGAATGATGTTTCGAATGCGAAAACGAGGCATCTGAACCGAACCGTATGGGATTGACGCAGATACGCGTTACAATCGAGTTCATGCAAGCGTCGACGAATGTTCGTGTACAAGTTATTTTATGTTCCAGAATGAAGATCCGCGTGCAAACAGGATTCATCCGCATCGAAATGTATGCAATTGACACAGAAACAACGAGTTTGCAGGTAGGAACGCTTTACAATCGATTTCATGCGAGCGACGACGAATGTTCGTGTACTAGTTATTTTCTGTTCGAGAATATGCTTTCACGTGCAGAATCGCTGCATCCTCATCGATACGTATCGAATTGACACAGAAACATCGAATGTGCATGCAGGAACGCGTTACAATCGAGTTCATGCAAGCGCCGACGATCTCTCGTGTACAAGTTATTTTCTGTTCCAGAATGAAGATTCGCGTGCAGAGACTATACATCCGCATGGAAACGTATGGAATTGACGCAGAATCATCGAGTTTGCATGCAGGACCGCGTTACAATCGATTTCGTGCAAGCGACGACGAATGTACGTGTAGAAGTGATTTTCTGTTCTGGAATGAAGATTCGAATGCGAAAACGAGACATCTGCATCAAATTGTACGGAATTGACGCAAAAACACCGAATTCGCATGCAAGAACGCGTTACAACCGATTTCATGCAAGCGACGACGAATGTTCGTGTACAAGTTATTTTCTGTGTCAGAATGAAGATTCGCTTTCATAAACGATGCATCTGCATCGAAACGTATGGAAGTCACACAGAATCATCGAGTTTGCATGCAGGACCGCGTTACAATCGATTTCGTGCAAGCGACGACGAATGTACGTGTACTAGTTATTTTCTGTTCGAGAATATGCTTTCACTTGCAGAATCGCTGCATCCTCATCGAAACGTATGGAATTGACACAGAAACATCGAATGTGCATGCAGGAACGCGCTACAATCGAGTTCATGCAAGCGCCGACGATCTCTCGTGTACAAGTTATTTTCTGTTCCAGAATGAAGATTCGCGTGCAGAGATGATACATCCGCATGGAAACGTATGGAATTGACACAGAAACATCGAATGTGCATGCAAGAACGCGTTACAATCGATTTCGTGCAAGCGACGACGAATGTACGTGTAGAAGTGATTTTCTGTTCTGGAATGAAGATTCGAATGCGAAAACGAGGCATCTGCATCAAATTGTACGGAATTGACGCAAAAACACCGAATTCGCATGCAAGAACGCGTTACAACCGATTTCATGCAAGCGACGACGAATGTTCGTGTACAAGTTATTTTCTGTGTCAGAATGAAGATTCGCTTGCATAAACGATGCATATGCATCGAAACGTATGGAATTGACACAGAAACGTCGGGTTTGCAGGTAGGACCGCGTTACAATCGATTTCGTGCAAGCGACGACCAATGTACGTGTAGAAGTGATTTTCTGTTCTGGAATGATCATTCGCAAGCAAAATTGCTGCATCCTCATCGAAACGTATGGAATTCACACAGAAACATCGAGTTTGCCTGCAGGATCGCGTCACAATCGATTTCATGGAAGCGACGACGATTGTACGTCTACAAGTTATTTTCTGTTCCACAATGAAGATTCGAATGCGAAAACGAGGCATCTGCATCAAATTGTACGGAATTGACGCAAAAACATCGAATTCGCATGCAAGAACGCGTTACAACCGATTTCATGCAAGCGACGACGAATGTTCGTGTACAAGTTCTTTTCTGTGTCAGAATGAAGATTCGCTTTCATAAACGATGCATCTGCATCGAAACGTATGGAATTGACACAGAAACAACGAGTTTGCCGGTAGGACCGCGGTACAATCGATTTCATGCACGCGACGACGAATGTTCGTGTACAAGTTATTTTCTGTTCCAGAATGAAGATTCGCGTGCAGAGACGATACATCCGCATCGAAATGTATGGAATTGACGCAAAAACATCGAATTCTCATGCAGGAACGCGTAACAATCGATTTCATGAAAGCGACGACGATTGTACGTGTACAAGTTATTTTCTGTTGCAGAATGATGATTCGAATGCGAAATCGAGGCATCTGCATCGAAACGTATGGAAGTCACACAGAATCATCGAGTTTGCATGCAGGACCGCGTTACAATCGATTTCGTGCAAGCGACGACGAATGTACGTGTACTAGTTATTTTCTGTTCGAGAATATGCTTTCACTTGCAGAATCGCTGCATCCTCATCGAAACGTATGGAATTGACACAGAAACATCGAATGTGCATGCAGGAACGCGCTACAATCGAGTTCATGCAAGCGCCGACGATCTCTCGTGTACAAGTTATTTTCTGTTCCAGAATGAAGATTCGCGTGCAGAGATGATACATCCGCATGGAAACGTATGGAATTGACACAGAAACATCGAATGTGCATGCAAGAACGCGTTACAACCGATTTCATGCAAGCGACGACGAATGTTCGTGTACAAGTGCTTTTCTGTGTCAGAATGAAGATTCGCTTTCATAAACGCAACGAATTGACGCAGAAACAACTAGTTTGCAGGTAGGACCGCGTTACAATCGAGTTCATGCAAGCGTCGACGAATGTTCGTGTAGAAGTTCTTTTCTGTGTCGGAACGAAGATTCGCTTGGAAAAACGATGCATCTGCATCGAAACGTATGGAATTGACACAGAAACATCGGGTTTGCATGCAGGACCGCGTTACAATCGATTTCATGCAAGCGACGACGAATGTACGTGTAGAAGTTATTTTCTGTTCCAGAATGATGATTCGAATGCGAAAACGAGGCATTTGCGTCGAAACGTATGGAATTGACGCAGAAACGCGTGACAATCGAGTTCATGCAAGCGTCGACGAATGTACGTGTAGAAGTGATTTTCTGTTCTGCAATGATCATTCGCAAGCAAAATTGCTGCATCCTCATCGAAACGTATGGAATTCACACAGAAACATCGAGTTTGCCGGTAGGACCGCGTTACAATCGATTTCATGCAAGTGACGACGAATGTTCGTGTACAAGTTATTTTCTGTTCCACAATGAAGATTCGAATGCGAAAACGAGGCATCTGCATCAAATTGTACGGAATTGACGCAAAAACATCGAATTCGCATGCAAGTACGCGTTACAACCGATTTCATGCAAGCGACGACGAATGTTCGTGTACAAGTTATTTTCTGTTCGAGAATATGCTTTCGCGTGCAGAATCGCTGCATCCTCATCGAAACGTATGGAATTGACACAGAAACATCGAATGTGCATGCAGGAACGCGTTACAATCGAGTTCATGCAAGCGCCGACGATCTCTCGTGTACAAGTTATTTTCTGTTCCAGAATGATGATTCGAATGCGAAAACGAGGCATCTGCATCGAAACGTATGGAATTGACGCAGAAACGCGTTACAATCGAGTTCATGCAAGCGTCGACGAATGTTCGTGTACAAGTTATTTTATGTTCCAGAATGAAGATCCGCGTGCAAAAAGGATGCGTCCGCATCGAAATGTATGGAATTGACACAGAAACATCGAATGTGCATGCAGGAACGCGTTACAATCGAGTTCATGCAAGCGCCGACGATCTCTCGTGTACAAGTTATTTTCTGTTCCAGAATGAAGATTCGCGTGCAGAGACTATACATCCGCATGGAAACGTATGGAATTGACGCAGAATCATCGAGTTTGCATGCAGGACCGCGTTACAATCGATTTCGTGCAAGCGTCGACGAATGTTCGTGTACAAGTTATTTTATGTTCCAGAATGAAGATCCGCGTGCAAAAAGGATGCGTCCGCATCGAAATGTATGGAATTGACACAGAAACAACGAGTTTACATGTAGGACCGCGTTACAATCGATTTCATGCAAGTGACGATGAATGTTCGTGTACAAGTTATTTTCTGTTCCACAATGAAGATTCGAATGCGAAAACGAGGCATCTGCATCAAATTGTACGGAAATGACGCAAAAACATCGAATTCGCATACAAGAACGCGTTACAACCGATTTCATGCAAGCGACGACGAATGTTCGTGTACTAGTTATTTTCTGTTCCAGAATGATGTTTCAAATGCGAAAACGAGGCATCTGAACCGAACCGTATGGGATTGACGCAGATACGCGTTACAATCGAGTTCATGCAAGCGTCGACGAATGTTCGTGTACAAGTTATTTTATGTTCCAGAATGAAGATCCGCGTGCAAACAGGATTCATCCGCATCGAAATGTATGCAATTGACACAGAAACAACGAGTTTGCAGGTAGGAACGCTTTACAATCGATTTCATGCAAGCGACGACGAATGTACGTGTAGAAGTGATTTTCTGTTCTGCAATGATCATTCGCAAGCAAAATTGCTGCATCCTCATCGAAACGTGTGGAATTCACACAGAAACATCGAGTTTGCCGGTTGGACCGCGTTACAATCGATTTCATGCAAGTGACGACGAATGTTCGTGTACAAGTTATTTTCTGTTCCACAATGAAGATTCGAATGCGAAAACGAGGCATCTGCATCAAATTGTACGGAATTGACTCAAAAACATCGAATTCGCATACAAGAACGCGTTACAACCGATTTCATGCAAGCGACGACGAATGTTCGTCTACTAGTTATTTTCTGTTCGAGAATATGCTTTCACGTGCAGAATCGCTGCATCCTCATCGATACGTATGGAATTGACACAGAAACATCGAATGTGCATGCAGGAACGCGTTACAATCGAGTTCATGCAAGCGCCGACGATCTCTCGTGTACAAGTTATTTTCTGTTCCAGAATGAAGATTCGCGTGCAGAGACTATACATCCGCATGGAAACGTATGGAATTGACGCAGAATCATCGAGTTTGCATGCAGGACCGCGTTACAATCGATTTCGTGCAAGCGACGACGAATGTACGTGTAGAAGTGATTTTCTGTTCTGGAATGAAGATTCGAATGCGAAAACGAGGCATCTGCATCAAATTGTACGGAATTGACTATAAAACATCGAATTCGCATACAAGAACGCGTTACAACCGATTTCATGCAAGCGACGACGAATGTTCGTGTACTAGTTATTTTCTGTTCGAGAATATGCTTTCACTTGCAGAATCGCTGCATCCTCATCGAAACGTATGGAATTGACACAGAAACATCGAATGTGCATGCAGGAACGCGCTACAATCGAGTTCATGCAAGCGCCGACGATCTCTCGTGTACAAGTTATTTTCTGTTCCAGAATGAAGATTCGCGTGCAGAGATGATACATCCGCATGGAAACGTATGGAATTGACGCAGAATCATCGAGTTTGCATGCAGGAACGCGTTACAATCGATTTCACGCAAGCGACGACGAATGTTCGTGTACAAGTTCTTTTCTGTGTCAGAATGAAGATTCGCTTGCATAAACGATGCATATGCATCGAAACGTATGGAATTGACGCAGAAACACGTTACAATCGAGTTCATGCAAGCGACGACGAATGTTCGTGTACTAGTTATTTTCTGTTCCAGAATGATGTTTCGAATGCGAAAACGAGGCATCTGCACCGAACCGTATGGGATTGACGCAGATACGCGTTACAATCGAGTTCATGCAAGCGTCGACGAATGTTCGTGTACAAGTTATTTTATGTTCCGGAATGAAGATCCGCGTGCAAACAGGATGCATCCGCATCGAAATGTATGCAATTGACACAGAAACAACGAGTTTGCAGGTAAGAACGCGTTACAATCGATTTCATGCAAGCGACGACGAATGTACGTGTAGAAGTGATTTTCTGTTCTGCAATGATCATTCGCAAGCAAAATTGCTGCATCCTCATCGAAACGTATGGAATTCACACAGAAACATCGAGTTTGCCGGTAGGACCGCGTTACAATCGATTTCATGCAAGTGACGACGAATGTTCGTGTACAAGTTATTTTCTGTTCCACAATGAAGATTCGAATGCGAAAACGGCAATAATTCTAAATAAATCTGCAATAAATTGTACGGAATTGACTCAAAAACATCGAATTCGCATACAAGAACGCGTTACAACCGATTTCATGCAAGCGACGACGAATGTTCGTGTACTAGTTATTTTCTGTTCGAGAATATGCTTTCACGTGCAGAATCGCTGCATCTGCATCGAAACGTATGGAATTGACACAGAAACAACGAGTTTGCCGGTAGGACCGCGTTACAATCGATTTCATGCACGCGACGACGAATGTTCGTGTACAAGTTATTTTCTGTTCCAGAATGAAGATTCGCGTGCAGAGACGATACATCCGCATCGAAATGTATGGAATTGACGCAAAAACATCGAATTCTCATGCAGGAACGCGTAACAATCGATTTTATGAAAGCGACGACGAATGTTCGTGTACAAGTTATTTTCTGTTGCAGAATGATGATTCGAATGGGAAATCGAGGCATCTGCATCGAAACGAATGGAAGTCACACAAAAACATCGAGTTTGCATGCAGGATCGCGTCACAATCGATTTCATGGAAGCAACGACGATTGTAACTGTACAAGTTATTTTCTGTTCCAGAATGATGATTCGAATGCGAAAACGAGGCATCTGCATCGAAATGTATGGAATTATGGCAGAAACGCGTTACAATCGAGTTCATGGAAGCCACGACGATTGTACGTGTACAAGTTATTTTCTGTTCCACAATGAAGATTCGAATGCGAAAACGAGGCATCTGCATCAAATTGTACGGAATTGACGCAAAAACATCGAATTCGCATGCAAGAATGCGTTACAACCGATTTCATGCAAGCGACGACGAATGTTCGTGTACTAGTTATTTTCTGTTCCAGAATGATGATTCGAATGCGAAAACGAGGCATCTGCACCGAACCGTATGGAATTGACGCAGATACGCGTTACAATCGAGTTCATGCAAGCGTCGACGAATGTTCGTGTACAAGTTATTTTATATTCCAGAATAAAGATCCGCGTGCAAACAGGATGCATCCGCATCGAAATGTATGGAATTGACACAGAAACAACGAGTTCGCAGGTAGGAACGCGTTACAATCGATTTCATGCAAGCGACGACGAATGTTCGTGTACAAGTTATTTTCTGTTCGAGACTGCTTTCACGTGCAAAATCGCTGCATCCGCATCGAAACGTATGGAATTGACACAGAAACATCGGGTTTGCAGGTAGGACCGCGTTACAATCGATTTCATGCAAGCGACGACGATTGTACGTGTAGAAGTGATTTTCTGTTCTGGAATGATCATTCGCAAGCAAAATTGCTGCATCCTCATCGAAACGTATGGAATTCACACAGAAACATCGAGTTTGCATGCAGGATCGCGTCACAATCGATTTCACGCAAGCGACGACGAATGTTCGTGTACAAGTTATTTTCTGTTCCAGTTGAAGATTCGCGTGCAGAGACGATACATCCGCCTCGAAATGTATGGAATTGACGCAAAAACATCGAATTCTCATGCAGGAACGCGTAACAATCGATTTCATGAAAGCGACGACGATTGTACGTGTAGAAGTGATTTTCTGTTCTGGAATGATCATTCGCAAGCAAAATTGCTGCATCCTCATCGAAACGTATGGAATTCACACAGAAACATCGAGTTTGCATGCAGGAACGCGTAACAGTCGAGTTCATGCAAGCGACGACGAATGTTTGTGTACAAATTATTTTTTGTTCGAGAATGTGCTTTCCGGTGCAAAACTCGCTGCATCCGCATCGAAACGTACGGATTTGACGCAAACACATCGAATTTGCATGCAGTAACGCGTTACAATCGATTTCATGCAAGCAACGACGAATGTTCGTGTACAAGTTAATTTATGTTCTAGAATGAAGATCCGCGTGCAAAAAGGATGCATCCGCATCGAAATGTATGGAATTGACGCAGAAACATCGAATTTGCATGCAGGAACGCGTAACAGTCGAGTTCATGCAAGCGACGACGAATGATCCTGTGCAAGTTATTTTATGTTCCAGAATGAAGATCCGCGTGCAAAAAGGATGCATCCGCATCGAAATGTATGGAATTGACGCAGAAACATCGAATTCGCATGCAGGAACGCGTTACAATCCAGTTCACGCAATCGACGACTAATGTATGCGTACAAGTTATTGTCTATTCCAAAATGTTCTTCAAGTGCAAAATCGCTGCATCCGCATCGAAACGTATGGAATTCACGCAGAATCATCGAATTTGCATGCAGAAACGCGTTACAATCGAGTTCATCCAAGCGACGACGAATGTCAGTGTACAAGTTATTTTATGTTCCAGAATGAAGATCCGCGTGCAAAAAGGATGCATCCGCATCGAAATGTATGGAATTGACGCAGAAACATCGAATTCGCATGCAGGAACGCGTAACAGTCGAGTTCATGCAAGCGACGACGAATGATCGTGTGCAAGTTCTTTTCTGTTCCGGAATGAATATTCGAGTGCAAAAACGATGCATCCGCATCGAAACGTATGGAATTGACGCAGAATCATCGAGTTTGGATGCGGGAACGCTTTACAATCGATTTCATGCAAGTGACGACGAATGTTCGTGTACAAGTTATTTTCTGTTCCACAATGAAGATTCGAATGCGAAAACGAGGCATCTGCATCAAATTGTACGGAATTGACGCAAAAACATCGAATTCGCATGCAAGTACGCGTTACAACCGATTTCATGCAAGCGACGACGAATGTTCGTGTACAAGTTATTTTCTGTTCGAGAATGTGCTTTCACGTGCAAAACAGCTGTGTTTCTATAGCAACGTAATGAATTGACGCAGAAACACCGAGTTTGCATGCAGAGACGCGGTACAATCGATTTCATGCAAGCAACGACGAATGTTCGTGTACAAGTTAATTTTTGTTCCAGAATGAAGATCCGCGTGCAAAAAGGATGCATCCGCATCGAAATGTATGGAATTCACGCAGAAACATCGAATTCGCATGCAGGAACGCGTTACAATCCAGTTCACGCAATCGACGACGAATGTCCGTGTACAAGTTATTTTATGTTCCAGAATGAAGATCCGCGTGCAAAAAGGATGCATCCGCATCGAAATGTATGGAATTGACGCAGAAACATCGAATTCGCATGCAGGAACGCGTAACAGTCGAGTTCATGCAAGCGACGACGAATGTTTGTGTACAAATTATTTTTTGTTCGAGAATGTGCTTTCCGGTGCAAAACTCGCTGCATCCGCATCGAAACGTACGGATTTGACGCAAACACATCGAATTTGCATGCAGTAACGCGTTACAATCGATTTCATGCAAGCAACGACGAATGTTCGTGTACAAGTTAATTTATGTTCTAGAATGAAGATCCGCGTGCAAAAAGGATGCATCCGCATCGAAATGTATGGAATTGACGCAGAAACATCGAATTTGCATGCAGGAACGCGTAACAGTCGAGTTCATGCAAGCGACGACGAATGATCCTGTGCAAGTTATTTTATGTTCCAGAATGAAGATCCGCGTGCAAAAAGGATGCATCCGCATCGAAATGTATGGAATTGACGCAGAAACATCGAATTCGCATGCAGGAACGCGTTACAATCCAGTTCACGCAATCGACGACTAATGTATGCGTACAAGTTATTGTCTATTCCAAAATGTTCTTCAAGTGCAAAATCGCTGCATCCGCATCGAAACGTATGGAATTCACGCAGAATCATCGAATTTGCATGCAGAAACGCGTTACAATCGAGTTCATCCAAGCGACGACGAATGTCAGTGTACAAGTTATTTTATAATCGAATTATCAGCATCGAAATGTATGGAATTGACGCAGAAACATCGAATTCGCATGCAGGAACGCGTAACAGTCGAGTTCATGCAAGCGACGACGAATGATCGTGTGCAAGTTCTTTTCTGTTCCGGAATGAATATTCGAGTGCAAAAACGATGCAACCGCATCGAAACGTATGGAATTGACGCAGAATCATCGAGTTTGCATGCGGGAACGCTTTACAATCGAGTTCATGCAAGCGACGACGAATGTTTGTGTACAAATTATTTTTTGTTCGAGAATGTGCTTTCCGGTGCAAAACTCGCTGCATCCGCATCGAAACGTACGGATTTGACGCAAACACATCGAATTTGCATGCAGTAACGCGTTACAATCGATTTCATGCAAGCAACGACGAATGTTCGTGTACAAGTTAATTTTTGTTCCAGAATGAAGATCCGCGTGCAAAAAGGATGCATCCGCATCGAAATGTATGGAATTCACGCAGAAACATCGAATTCGCATGCAGGAACGCGTTACAATCCAGTTCACGCAATCGACGACGAATGTCCGTGTACAAGTTATTTTCTGTTCGAGAATGTGCTTTCACGTGCAAAACAGCTGTGTTTCTATAGCAACGTAATGAATTGACGCAGAAACACCGAGTTTGCATGCAGAGACGCGTTACAATCGATTTCATGCAAGCAACGACGAATGTTCGTGTACAAGTTAATTTTTGTTCCAGAATGAAGATCCGCGTGCAAAAAGGATGCATCCGCATCGAAATGTATGGAATTGACGCAGAAACATCGAATTTGCATGCAGGAACGCGTAACAGTCGAGTTCATGCAAGCGACGACGAATGATCCTGTGCAAGTTATTTTATGTTCCAGAATGAAGATCCGCGTGCAAAAAGGATGCATCCGCATCGAAATGTATGGAATTGACGCAGAAACATCGAATTCGCATGCAGGAACGCGTTACAATCCAGTTTACGCAATCGACGACTAATGTATGCGTACAAGTTATTGTCTATTCCAAAATGTTCTTCAAGTGCAAAATCGCTGCATCCGCATCGAAACGTATGGAATTCACGCAGAATCATCGAATTTGCATGCAGAAACGCGTTACAATCGAGTTCATCCAAGCGACGACGAATGTCAGTGTACAAGTTATTTTATGTTCCAGAATGAAGATCCGCGTGCAAAAAGGATGCATCCGCATCGAAATGTATGGAATTGACGCAGAAACATCGAATTCGCATGCAGGAACGCGTAACAGTCGAGTTCATGCAAGCGACGACGAATGATCGTGTGCAAGTTCTTTTCTGTTCCGGAATGAATATTCGAGTGCAAAAACGATGCATCCGCATCGAAATGTATGGAATTGACGCAGAAACATCGAATTCGCATGCAGGAACGCGTAACAGTCGAGTTCATGCAAGCGACGACGAATGATCGTGTGCAAGTTCTTTTCTGTTCCGGAATGAATATTCGAGTGCAAAAACGATGCAACCGCATCGAAACGTATGGAATTGACGCAGAATCATCGAGTTTGCATGCGGGAACGCTTTACAATCGAGTTCATGCAAGCGACGACGAATGTTTGTGTACAAATTATTTTTTGTTCGAGAATGTGCTTTCCGGTGCAAAACTCGCTGCATCCGCATCGAAACGTACGGATTTGACGCAAACACATCGAATTTGCATGCAGTAACGCGTTACAATCGATTTCATGCAAGCAACGACGAATGTTCGTGTACAAGTTAATTTATGTTCCAGAATGAAGATCCGCGTGCAAAAAGGATGCATCCGCATCGAAATGTATGGAATTCACGCAGAAACATCGAATTCGCATGCAGGAACGCGTTACAATCCAGTTCACGCAATCGACGACGAATGTCCGTGTACAAGTTATTTTCTGTTCGAGAATGTGCTTTCACGTGCAAAACAGCTGTTTTTCTATAGCAACGTAATGAATTGACGCAGAAACACCGAGTTTGCATGCAGAGACGCGTTACAATCGATTTCATGCAAGCAACGACGAATGTTCGTGTACAAGTTAATTTATGTTCCAGAATGAAGATCCGCGTGCAAAAAGGATGCATCCGCATCGAAATGTATGGAATTGACGCAGAAACATCGAATTTGCATGCAGGAACGCGTAACAGTCGAGTTCATGCAAGCGACGACGAATGATCCTGTGCAAGTTATTTTATGTTCCAGAATGAAGATCCGCGTGCAAAAAGGATGCATCCGCATCGAAATGTATGGAATTGACGCAGAAACATCGAATTCGCATGCAGGAACGCGTTACAATCCAGTTCACGCAATCGACGACTAATGTATGCGTACAAGTTATTGTCTATTCCAAAATGTTCTTCAAGTGCAAAATCGCTGCATCCGCATCGAAACGTATGGAATTCACGCAGAATCATCGAATTTGCATGCAGAAACGCGTTACAATCGAGTTCATCCAAGCGACGACGAATGTCAGTGTACAAGTTATTTTATGTTCCAGAATGAAGATCCGCGTGCAAAAAGGATGCATCCGCATCGAAATGTATGGAATTGACGCAGAAACATCGAATTCGCATGCAGGAACGCGTAACAGTCGAGTTCATGCAAGCGACGACGAATGATCGTGTGCAAGTTCTTTTCTGTTCCGGAATGAATATTCGAGTGCAAAAACGATGCATCTGCATCGAAACGTATGGAATTGACGCAGAATCATCGAGTTTGGATGCGGGAACGCTTTACAATCGATTTCATGCAAGTGACGACGAATGTCCGTGTACAAGTTATTTTATGTTCCAGAATGAGGATCCGCTTGCAAAAAGGATGCATCCGCATCGAAACGTATGGAATTGACGCAGAATCATCGAGTTTGCATGCGGGAACGCTTTACAATCGATTTCATGCAAGTGACGACGAATGTCCGTGTACAAGTTAATTTATGTTCCAGAATGAAGATCCGCGTGCAAAAAGGATGCATCCGCATCGAAATGTATGGAATTGACGCAGAAACATCGAATTCGCATGTAGGAACGCGTAACAGTCGAGTTCATGCAAGCGACGACGAATGTTTGTGTACAAATTATTTTTTGTTCGAGAATGTGCTTTCCGGTGCAAAACTCGCTGCATCCGCATCGAAACGTACGGATTTGACGCAAACACATCGAATTTGCATGCAGTAACGCGTTACAATCGATTTCATGCAAGCAACGACGAATGTTCGTGTACAAGTTAATTTATGTTCCAGAATGAAGATCCGCGTGCAAAAAGGATGCATCCGCATCGAAATGTATGGAATTGACGCAGGAACATCGAATTTGCATGCAGGAACGCGTAACAGTCGAGTTCATGCAAGCGACGACGAATGATCCTGTGCAAGTTATTTTATGTTCCAGAATGAAGATCCGCGTGCAAAAAGGATGCATCCGCATCGAAATGTATGGAATTGACGCAGAAACATCGAATTCGCATGCAGGAACGCGTTACAATCCAGTTCACGCAATCGACGACTAATGTATGCGTACAAGTTATTGTCTATTCCAAAATGTTCTTCAAGTGCAAAATCGCTGCATCCGCATCGAAACGTATGGAATTCACGCAGAATCATCGAATTTGCATGCAGAAACGCGTTACAATCGAGTTCATCCAAGCGACGACGAATGTCAGTGTACAAGTTATTTTATGTTCCAGAATGAAGATCCGCGTGCAAAAAGGATGCATCCGCATCGAAATGTATGGAATTGACGCAGAAACATCGAATTCGCATGCAGGAACGCGTAACAGTCGAGTTCATGCAAGCGACGACGAATGATCGTGTGCAAGTTCTTTTCTGTTCCGGAATGAATATTCGAGTGCAAAAACGATGCATCCGCATCGAAACGTATGGAATTGACGCAGAATCATCGAGTTTGGATGCGGGAACGCTTTACAATCGATTTCATGCAAGTGACGACGAATGTCCGTGTACAAGTTATTTTATGTTCCAGAATGAGGATCCGCTTGCAAAAAGGATGCATCCGCATCGAAACGTATGGAATTGACGCAGAATCATCGAGTTTGCATGCGGGAACGCTTTACAATCGATGTCATGCAAGTGACGACGAATGTCCGTGTACAAGTTAATTTATGTTCCAGAATGAAGATCCGCGTGCAAAAAGGATGCATCCGCATCGAAATGTATGGAATTGACGCAGAAACATCGAATTCGCATGCAGGAACGCGTAACAGTCGAGTTCATGCAAGCGACGACGAATGATCGTGTGCAAGTTCTTTTCTGTTCCGGAATGAATATTCGAGTGCAAAAACGATGCAACCGCATCGAAACGTATGGAATTGACGCAGAATCATCGAGTTTGCATGCGGGAACGCTTTACAATCGAGTTCATGCAAGCGACGACGAATGTTTGTGTACAAATTATTTTTTGTTCGAGAATGTGCTTTCCGGTGCAAAACTCGCTGCATCCGCATCGAAACGTACGGATTTGACGCAAACACATCGAATTTGCATGCAGTAACGCGTTACAATCGATTTCATGCAAGCAACGACGAATGTTCGTGTACAAGTTAATTTATGTTCCAGAATGAAGATCCGCGTGCAAAAAGGATGCATCCGCATCGAAATGTATGGAATTCACGCAGAAACATCGAATTCGCATGCAGGAACGCGTTACAATCCAGTTCACGCAATCGACGACGAATGTCCGTGTACAAGTTATTTTCTGTTCGAGAATGTGCTTTCACGTGCAAAACAGCTGTTTTTCTATAGCAACGTAATGAATTGACGCAGAAACACCGAGTTTGCATGCAGAGACGCGTTACAATCGATTTCATGCAAGCAACGACGAATGTTCGTGTACAAGTTAATTTTTGTTCCAGAATAAAGATCCGCGTGCAAAAAGGATGCATCCGCATCGAAATGTATGGAATTGACGCAGAAACATCGAATTCGCATGCAGGAACGCGTTACAATCCAGTTCACGCAATCGACGACTAATGTATGCGTACAAGTTATTGTCTATTCCAAAATGTTCTTCAAGTGCAAAATCGCTGCATCCGCATCGAAACGTATGGAATTCACGCAGAATCATCGAATTTGCATGCAGAAACGCGTTACAATCGAGTTCATCCAAGCGACGACGAATGTCAGTGTACAAGTTATTTTATGTTCCAGAATGAAGATCCGCGTGCAAAAAGGATGCATCCGCATCGAAATGTATGGAATTGACGCAGAAACATCGAATTCGCATGCAGGAACGCGTAACAGTCGAGTTCATGCAAGCGACGACGAATGATCGTGTGCAAGTTCTTTTCTGTTCCGGAATGAATATTCGAGTGCAAAAACGATGCATCCGCATCGAAACGTATGGAATTGACGCAGAATCATCGAGTTTGGATGCGGGAACGCTTTACAATCGATTTCATGCAAGTGACGACGAATGTCCGTGTACAAGTTATTTTATGTTCCAGAATGAGGATCCGCTTGCAAAAAGGATGCATCCGCATCGAAACGTATGGAATTGACGCAGAATCATCGAGTTTGCATGCGGGAACGCTTTACAATCGATGTCATGCAAGTGACGACGAATGTCCGTGTACAAGTTAATTTATGTTCCAGAATGAAGATCCGCGTGCAAAAAGGATGCATCCGCATCGAAATGTATGGAATTGACGCAGAAACATCGAATTCGCATGCAGGAACGCGTAACAGTCGAGTTCATGCAAGCGACGACGAATGATCGTGTGCAAGTTCTTTTCTGTTCCGGAATGAATATTCGAGTGCAAAAACGATGCATCCACATCGAAACGTATGGAATTGACGCAGAATCATCGAGTTTGCATGCGGGAACGCTTTACAATCGATTTCATGCAAGTGACGACGAATGTCCGTGTACAAGTTATTTTATGTTCCAGAATGACTATCCGCTTGCAAAAAGGATGCATCCGCATCGAAATGTATGGAATTGACGCAGAAACATCGAATTCGCATGCAGGAACGCGTTACAATCGATTTCATGCAAGCGACGACGAATGATCGTGTGCAAGTTATTTTCTGTTCGAGAATGTGCTTTCACGTGCAAAACAGCTGTGTTTCTATAGCAACGTAATGAATTGACGCAGGAACACCGAGTTTGCATGCAGAGACGCGTTACAATCGATTTCATGCAAGCAACGACGAATGTTCGTGTACAAGTTAATTTTTGTTCCAGAATGAAGATCCGCGTGCAAAAAGGATGCATCCGCATCGGAATGTATGGAATTGACGCAGAATCATCGAATTTGCATGCAGGAACGCGTTACAATCGATTTAATGCAAACGACGACGAATGTCCGTGTACAAGTTATTTTATGTTCCAGAATGAAGATCCGCGTGCAAAAAGGATGCATCCGCATCGAAATGTACGGTATTGACTCAAAAACATCGAATTCGCATACAAGAACGCGTTACAACCGATTTCATGCAAGCGACGAAGAATGTTCGTGTACTAGTTATTTTCTGTTCGAGAATATGCTTTCACGTGCAGAATCGCTGCATCTGCATCGAAACGTATGGAATTGACACAGAAACAACGAGTTTGCCGGTAGGACCGCGTTACAATCGATTTCATGCACGCGACGACGAATGTTCGTGTACAAGTTATTTTCTGTTCCAGAATGAAGATCCGCGTGCAAAAAGGATGCATCCGCATCGAAATGTATGGAATTGACGCAGAAACATCGAATTTGCATGCAGGAACGCGTAACAGTCGAGTTCATGCAAGCGACGACGAATGATCCTGTGCAAGTTATTTTATGTTCCAGAATGAAGATCCGCGTGCAAAAAGGATGCATCCGCATCGAAATGTATGGAATTGACGCAGAAACATCGAATTCGCATGCAGGAACGCGTTACAATCCAGTTCACGCAATCGACGACTAATGTATGCGTACAAGTTATTGTCTATTCCAAAATGTTCTTCAAGTGCAAAATCGCTGCATCCGCATCGAAACGTATGGAATTCACGCAGAATCATCGAATTTGCATGCAGAAACGCGTTACAATCGAGTTCATCCAAGCGACGACGAATGTCAGTGTACAAGTTATTTTATGTTCCAGAATGAAGATCCGCGTGCAAAAAGGATGCATCCGCATCGAAATGTATGGAATTGACGCAGAAACATCGAATTCGCATGCAGGAACGCGTAACAGTCGAGTTCATGCAAGCGACGACGAATGATCGTGTGCAAGTTCTTTTCTGTTCCGGAATGAATATTCGAGTGCAAAAACGATGCATCCGCATCGAAACGTATGGAATTGACGCAGAATCATCGAGTTTGGATGCGGGAACGCTTTACAATCGATTTCATGCAAGTGACGACGAATGTCCGTGTACAAGTTATTTTATGTTCCAGAATGAGGATCCGCTTGCAAAAAGGATGCATCC
Organism: Lasioglossum villosulum; assembly: GCA_963971365.1. Taxonomy (NCBI): domain Eukaryota; kingdom Metazoa; phylum Arthropoda; class Insecta; order Hymenoptera; family Halictidae; genus Lasioglossum; species Lasioglossum villosulum. The sequence goes on along the minus strand of OZ020502.1, from coordinate 13,080,759 downwards.
GCATCGAAACGTATGGAATTGACGCAGAATCATCGAGTTTGCATGCGGGAACGCTTTACAATCGATGTCATGCAAGTGACGACGAATGTCCGTGTACAAGTTAATTTATGTTCCAGAATGAAGATCCGCGTGCAAAAAGGATGCATCCGCATCGAAATGTATGGAATTGACGCAGAAACATCGAATTCGCATGCAGGAACGCGTTACAATCCAGTTCACGCAATCGACGACGAATGTCCGTGTACAAGTTATTTTCTGTTCGAGAATGTGCTTTCACGTGCAAAACAGCTGTGTTTCTATAGCAACGTAATGAATTGACGCAGAAACACCGAGTTTGCATGCAGAGACGCGTTACAATCGATTTCATGCGAGCAACGACGAATGTTCGTGTACAAGTTAATTTTTGTTCCAGAATGAAGATCCGCTTGCAAAAAGGATGCATCCGCATCGGAATGTATGGAATTGACGCAGAATCATCGAATTTGCATGCAGGAACGCGTTACAATCGATTTAATGCAAACGACGACGAATGTCCGTGTACAAGTTATTTTATGTTCCAGAATGAAGATCCGCGTGCAAAAAGGATGCATCCGCATCGAAATGTATGGAATTGACGCAGAAACATCGAATTCGCATGCAGGAACGCGTAACAGTCGAGTTCATGCAAGCGACGACGAATGTTTGTGTACAAGTTATTTTCTGTTCGAGAATGTGCTTTCACGTTCAAAACAGCTGTGTTTCTATAGCAACGTAATGAATTGACGCAGAAACACCGAATTTGCATGCAGAGACTCGTTACAATCGATTTCATGCAAGCGACGACGAATGTCCGTGTACAAGTTATTTTATGTTCCAGAATGAAGATCCGCGTGCAAAAAGGATGCATCCGCATCGAAATGTACGGAATTGACGCAGAAACATCGAATTCGCATGTAGGAACGCGTTACAATCCAGTTCACGCAATCGACGACTAATGTATGCGTACAAGTTATTGTCTATTCCAAAATGTTCTTCAAGTGCAAAATCGCTGCATCCGAATCGAAACGTATGGAATTGCCGCAGAATCATCGAATTTGGATGCAGGAACGCGTTACAATCGATTTCATGCAAGTGACGACGAATGTTTGTGTACAAGTTACTTTCTGTTCGAGAATGTGCTTTCCGGTGCAAAACCGCTGCATCCGCATCGAAACGTACGGATTTGACGCAGAAACATCGAATTTGCATGCAGGAACGCGTTACAATCGATTTCATGCAAGCGACGACGAATGTTCGTGTAGAAGTTAATTTATGTTCCAGAATGAAGATCCGCATGCAAAAAGGATGCATCCGCATCGAAATGTATGGAATTGACGCAGAAACATCGAATTCGCATGCAGGAACGCGTTACAATCCAGTTCACGCAATCGACGACTAATGTATGCGTACAAGTTATTGTCTATTCCAAAATGTCCTTCAAGTGCAAAATCGCTGCATCTGCATCGAAACGTATGGAATTGCCGCAGAATCATCGAATTTGGATGCAGGAACGCGTTACAATCGATTTCATGCAAGCGACGACGAATGATCGTGTGCAAGTTCTTTTCTGATCCGGAATGAATATTCGAGTGCAAAAACGATGCATCCGCATCGAAACGTATGGAATTGACGCAGAATCATCGAGTTTGCATGCGGGAACGCTTTACAATCGATTTCATGCAAGTGACGACGAATGTCCGTGTACAAGTTATTTTATATTCCAGAATGAAGATCCGCGTGCAAAAAGGATGCATCCGCATCGGAATGTATGGAATTGACGCAGAAACATCGAATTCGCATGCAGGAACGCGTAACAGTCGAGTTCATGCAAGCGACGACGAATGTTTGTGTACAAATTATTTTTTGTTCGAGAATGTGTTTTCCGGTGCAAAACTCGCTGCATCCGCATCGAAACGTACGGATTTGACGCAAACACATCGAATTTGCATGCAGTAACGCGTTACAATCGATTTCATGCAAGCAACGACGAATGTTCGTGTACAAGTTAATTTATGTTCCAGAATGAAGATCCGCGTGCAAAAAGGATGCATCCGCATCGGAATGTATGGAATTGACGCAGAATCATCGAATTTGCATGCAGGAACGCGTTACAATCGATTTCATGCAAGCGACGACGAATGATCGTGTGCAAGTTATTTTATGTTCCAGAATGAAGATCCGCGTGCAAAAAGGATGCATCCGCATCGAAATGTATGGAATTGACGCAGAAACATCGAATTCGCATGCAGGAACGCGTTACAATCCAGTTCACGCAATCGACGACCAATCTATGCGTACAAGTTATTGTCTATTCCAAAATGTTCTTCAAGTGCAAAAAGGATGCATCCGCATCGAAATGTATGGAATTGACGCAGAAACATCGAATTCGCATGCAGGAACGCGTAACAGTCGAGTTGATGCAAGCGACGACGAATGATCGTGTGCAAGTTCTTTTCTGTTCCGGAATGAATATTCGAGTGCAAAAACGATGCATCCGCATCGAAACGTATGGAATTGACGCAGAATCATCGAGTTTGCATGCGGGAACGCTTTACAATCGATTTCATGCAAGTGACGACGAATGTCCGTGTACAAGTTATTTTATGTTCCAGAATGAAGATCCGCGTGCAAAAAGGATGCATCCGCATCGGAATGTATGGAATTGACGCAGAAACATCGAATTCGCATGCAGGAACGCGTAACAGTCGAGTTCATGCAATCGACGACCAATCTATGCGTACAAGTTATTGTCTATTCCAAAATGTTCTTCATGTGCAAAATCGCTGCATCCGCATCGAAACGTGTGGAATTGACGCAGAATCATCGAATTTGCATGCAGGAACGCGTAACAGTCGAGTTCATGCAATCGACGACCAATCTATGCGTACAAGTTATTGTCTATTCCAAAATGTTCTTCAAGTGCAAAATCGCTGCATCCGCATCGAAACGTGTGGAATTGACGCAGAATCATCGAATTTGCATGCAGGAACGCGTTACAATTGAGTTCGTGCAAGCGACGACGAATGATCGTGTGCAAGTTCTTTTCTGTTCCGGAATGAATATTCGAGTGCAAAAACGATGCATCCGCATCGAAACGTATGGAATTGACGCAGAATCATCGAGTTTGCATGCAGGAACGCTTTACAATCGATTTCATGCAAGCGACGACGAATGTCCGTGTACAAGTTATTTTATGTTCCAGAATGAAGATCCGCGTGCAAAAAGGATGCATCCGCCTAGGAATGTATGGAATTGACGCAGAATCATCGAATTCGCATGCAGGAACGCGTTACAATCGATTTCATGCAAGCGACGACGAATGTCCGTGTACAAGCTATTTTATGTTCCAGAATGAAGATCCGCGTGCAAAAAGGATGCATCCGCATCGAAATGTATGGAATTGACGCAGAAACATCAAATTCGCATGCAGGAACGCGTTACAATCCAGTTCACGCAATCGACGACTAATGTATGCGTACAAGTTATTGTCTATTCCAAAATGTTCTTCAAGTGCAAAATCGCTGCATCTGCATCGAAACGTATGGAATTGACGCAGAAACATCGAATTCGCATGTAGGAACGCGTTACAATCCAGTTCACGCAATCGACGACTAATGTATGCGTACAAGTTATTGTCTATTCCAAAATGTTCTTCAAGTGCAAAATCGCTGCATCCGAATCGAAACGTATGGAATTGCCGCAGAATCATCGAATTTGGATGCAGGAACGCGTTACAATCGATTTCATGCAAGCGACGACGAATGATCGTGTGCAAGTTCTTTTCTGATCCGGAATGAATATTCGAGTGCAAAAACGATGCATCCGCATCGAAACGTATGGAATTGACGCAGAATCATCGAGTTTGCATGCGGGAACGCTTTACAATCGATTTCATGCAAGTGACGACGAATGTCCGTGTACAAGTTATTTTATATTCCAGAATGAAGATCCGCGTGCAAAAAGGATGCATCCGCATCGGAATGTATGGAATTGACGCAGAAACATCGAATTCGCATGCAGGAACGCGTAACAGTCGAGTTCATGCAAGCGACGACGAATGTTTGTGTACAAATTATTTTTTGTTCGAGAATGTGCTTTCCGGTGCAAAACTCGCTGCATCCGCATCGAAACGTACGGATTTGACGCAAACACATCGAATTTGCATGCAGTAACGCGTTACAATCGATTTCATGCAAGCAATGACGAATGTTCGTGTACAAGTTAATTTATGTTCCAGAATGAAGATCCGCCTGCAAAAAGGATGCATCCGCATCGGAATGTATGGAATTGACGCAGAATCATCGAATTTGCATGCAGGAACGCGTTACAATCGATTTCATGCAAGCGACGACGAATGATCGTGTGCAAGTTATTTTATGTTCCAGAATGAATATTCGAGTGCAAAAACGATGCATCCGCATCGAAACGTATGGAATTGACGCAGAATCATCGAGTTTGCATGCGGGAACGCTCTACAATCGATTTCATGCAAGTGACGACGAATGTCCGTGTACAAGTTATTTTATGTTCCAGAATGAAGATCCGCGTGCAAAAAGGATGCATCCGCATCGGAATGTATGGAATTGACGCAGAAACATCGAATTCGCATGCAGGAACGCGTAACAGTCGAGTTCATGCAAGCGACGACGAATGTTTGTGTACAAGTTATTTTCTGTTCGAGAATGTGCTTTCACGTTCAAAACAGCTGTGTTTCTATAGCAACGTAATGAATTGACGCAGAAACACCGAATTTGCATGCAGAGACTCGTTACAATCGATTTCATGCAAGCGACGACGAATGTCCGTGTACAAGTTATTTTATGTTCCAGAATGAAGATCCGCGTGCAAAAAGGATGCATCCGCATCGAAATGTACGGAATTGACGCAGAAACATCGAATTCGCATGTAGGAACGCGTTACAATCCAGTTCACGCAATCGACGACTAATGTATGCGTACAAGTTATTGTCTATTCCAAAATGTTCTTCAAGTGCAAAATCGCTGCATCCGAATCGAAACGTATGGAATTGCCGCAGAATCATCGAATTTGGATGCAGGAACGCGTTACAATCGATTTCATGCAAGCGACGACGAATGTTTGTGTACAAGTTACTTTCTGTTCGAGAATGTGCTTTCCGGTGCAAAACCGCTGCATCCGCATCGAAACGTACGGATTTGACGCAGAAACATCGAATTTGCATGCAGGAACGCGTTACAATCGATTTCATGCAAGCGACGACGAATGTTCGTGTAGAAGTTAATTTATGTTCCAGAATGAAGATCCGCATGCAAAAAGGATGCATCCGCATCGAAATGTATGGAATTGACGCAGAAACATCGAATTCGCATGCAGGAACGCGTTACAATCCAGTTCACGCAATCGACGACTAATGTATGCGTACAAGTTATTGTCTATTCCAAAATGTCCTTCAAGTGCAAAATCGCTGCATCTGCATCGAAACGTATGGAATTGCCGCAGAATCATCGAATTTGGATGCAGGAACGCGTTACAATCGATTTCATGCAAGCGACGACGAATGATCGTGTGCAAGTTCTTTTCTGATCCGGAATGAATATTCGAGTGCAAAAACGATGCATCCGCATCGAAACGTATGGAATTGACGCAGAATCATCGAGTTTGCATGCGGGAACGCTTTACAATCGATTTCATGCAAGTGACGACGAATGTCCGTGTACAAGTTATTTTATATTCCAGAATGAAGATCCGCGTGCAAAAAGGATGCATCCGCATCGGAATGTATGGAATTGACGCAGAAACATCGAATTCGCATGCAGGAACGCGTAACAGTCGAGTTCATGCAAGCGACGACGAATGTTTGTGTACAAATTATTTTTTGTTCGAGAATGTGTTTTCCGGTGCAAAACTCGCTGCATCCGCATCGAAACGTACGGATTTGACGCAAACACATCGAATTTGCATGCAGTAACGCGTTACAATCGATTTCATGCAAGCAACGACGAATGTTCGTGTACAAGTTAATTTATGTTCCAGAATGAAGATCCGCGTGCAAAAAGGATGCATCCGCATCGGAATGTATGGAATTGACGCAGAATCATCGAATTTGCATGCAGGAACGCGTTACAATCGATTTCATGCAAGCGACGACGAATGATCGTGTGCAAGTTATTTTATGTTCCAGAATGAAGATCCGCGTGCAAAAAGGATGCATCCGCATCGAAATGTATGGAATTGACGCAGAAACATCGAATTCGCATGCAGGAACGCGTTACAATCCAGTTCACGCAATCGACGACCAATCTATGCGTACAAGTTATTGTCTATTCCAAAATGTTCTTCAAGTGCAAAAAGGATGCATCCGCATCGAAATGTATGGAATTGACGCAGAAACATCGAATTCGCATGCAGGAACGCGTAACAGTCGAGTTGATGCAAGCGACGACGAATGATCGTGTGCAAGTTCTTTTCTGTTCCGGAATGAATATTCGAGTGCAAAAACGATGCATCCGCATCGAAACGTATGGAATTGACGCAGAATCATCGAGTTTGCATGCGGGAACGCTTTACAATCGATTTCATGCAAGTGACGACGAATGTCCGTGTACAAGTTATTTTATGTTCCAGAATGAAGATCCGCGTGCAAAAAGGATGCATCCGCATCGGAATGTATGGAATTGACGCAGAAACATCGAATTCGCATGCAGGAACGCGTAACAGTCGAGTTCATGCAATCGACGACCAATCTATGCGTACAAGTTATTGTCTATTCCAAAATGTTCTTCATGTGCAAAATCGCTGCATCCGCATCGAAACGTGTGGAATTGACGCAGAATCATCGAATTTGCATGCAGGAACGCGTAACAGTCGAGTTCATGCAATCGACGACCAATCTATGCGTACAAGTTATTGTCTATTCCAAAATGTTCTTCAAGTGCAAAATCGCTGCATCCGCATCGAAACGTGTGGAATTGACGCAGAATCATCGAATTTGCATGCAGGAACGCGTTACAATTGAGTTCGTGCAAGCGACGACGAATGATCGTGTGCAAGTTCTTTTCTGTTCCGGAATGAATATTCGAGTGCAAAAACGATGCATCCGCATCGAAACGTATGGAATTGACGCAGAATCATCGAGTTTGCATGCAGGAACGCTTTACAATCGATTTCATGCAAGCGACGACGAATGTCCGTGTACAAGTTATTTTATGTTCCAGAATGAAGATCCGCGTGCAAAAAGGATGCATCCGCCTAGGAATGTATGGAATTGACGCAGAATCATCGAATTCGCATGCAGGAACGCGTTACAATCGATTTCATGCAAGCGACGACGAATGTCCGTGTACAAGCTATTTTATGTTCCAGAATGAAGATCCGCGTGCAAAAAGGATGCATCCGCATCGAAATGTATGGAATTGACGCAGAAACATCAAATTCGCATGCAGGAACGCGTTACAATCCAGTTCACGCAATCGACGACTAATGTATGCGTACAAGTTATTGTCTATTCCAAAATGTTCTTCAAGTGCAAAATCGCTGCATCTGCATCGAAACGTATGGAATTGACGCAGAAACATCGAATTCGCATGTAGGAACGCGTTACAATCCAGTTCACGCAATCGACGACTAATGTATGCGTACAAGTTATTGTCTATTCCAAAATGTTCTTCAAGTGCAAAATCGCTGCATCCGAATCGAAACGTATGGAATTGCCGCAGAATCATCGAATTTGGATGCAGGAACGCGTTACAATCGATTTCATGCAAGCGACGACGAATGATCGTGTGCAAGTTCTTTTCGGATCCGGAATGAATATTCGAGTGCAAAAACGATGCATCCGCATCGAAACGTATGGAATTGACGCAGAATCATCGAGTTTGCATGCGGGAACGCTTTACAATCGATTTCATGCAAGTGACGACGAATGTCCGTGTACAAGTTATTTTATATTCCAGAATGAAGATCCGCGTGCAAAAAGGATGCATCCGCATCGGAATGTATGGAATTGACGCAGAAACATCGAATTCGCATGCAGGAACGCGTAACAGTCGAGTTCATGCAAGCGACGACGAATGTTTGTGTACAAATTATTTTTTGTTCGAGAATGTGCTTTCCGGTGCAAAACTCGCTGCATCCGCATCGAAACGTACGGATTTGACGCAAACACATCGAATTTGCATGCAGTAACGCGTTACAATCGATTTCATGCAAGCAATGACGAATGTTCGTGTACAAGTTAATTTATGTTCCAGAATGAAGATCCGCCTGCAAAAAGGATGCATCCGCATCGGAATGTATGGAATTGACGCAGAATCATCGAATTTGCATGCAGGAACGCGTTACAATCGATTTCATGCAAGCGACGACGAATGATCGTGTGCAAGTTATTTTATGTTCCAGAATGAATATTCGAGTGCAAAAACGATGCATCCGCATCGAAACGTATGGAATTGACGCAGAATCATCGAGTTTGCATGCGGGAACGCTCTACAATCGATTTCATGCAAGTGACGACGAATGTCCGTGTACAAGTTATTTTATGTTCCAGAATGAAGATCCGCGTGCAAAAAGGATGCATCCGCATCGGAATGTATGGAATTGACGCAGAAACATCGAATTCGCATGCAGGAACGCGTAACAGTCGAGTTCATGCAATCGACGACCAATCTATGCGTACAAGTTATTGTCTATTCCAAAATGTTCTTCATGTGCAAAATCGCTGCATCCGCATCGAAACGTGTGGAATTGACGCAGAATCATCGAATTTGCATGCAGGAACGCGTAACAGTCGAGTTCATGCAATCGACGACCAATCTATGCGTACAAGTTATTGTCTATTCCAAAATGTTCTTCAAGTGCAAAATCGCTGCATCCGCATCGAAACGTGTGGAATTGACGCAGAATCATCGAATTTGCATGCAGAGACTCGTTACAATCGATTTCATGCAAGCGACGACGAATGTCCGTGTACAAGTTATTTTATGTTCCAGAATGAAGATCCGCGTGCAAAAAGGATGCATCCGCATCGAAATGTACGGAATTGACGCAGAAACATCGAATTCGCATGTAGGAACGCGTTACAATCCAGTTCACGCAATCGACGACTAATGTATGCGTACAAGTTATTGTCTATTCCAAAATGTTCTTCAAGTGCAAAATCGCTGCATCCGAATCGAAACGTATGGAATTGCCGCAGAATCATCGAATTTGGATGCAGGAACGCGTTACAATCGATTTCATGCAAGCGACGACGAATGTTTGTGTACAAGTTACTTTCTGTTCCAGAATGAAGATTCGAATGCGAAAACGAGGCATCCGCATCGAAACGTATGGAATTGACGCAGAAACATCGAGTTTGCATGCAGGAACGCGTCACAATCGAGTTCATGCAAGCGACGACGAATGATCGTGTGCAAGTTCTTTTCTGTTCCGGAATGAATATTCGAGTGCAAAAACGATGCATCCGCATCGAAACGTATGGAATTGACGCCGAATCATCGAGTTTGCATGCGGGAACGCTTTACAATCGATTTCATGCAAGTGACGACGAATGTCCGTGTACAAGTTATTTTATGTTCCAGAATGAGTATCCGCTTGCAAAAAGGATGCATCCGCATCGAAATGTATGGAATTGACGCAGAAACATCGAATTCGCATGCAGGAACGCGTAACAGTCGAGTTCATGCAAGCGACGACGAATGTTTGTGTACAAGTTATTTTCTGTTCGAGAATGTGCTTTCACGTTCAAAACAGCTGTGTTTCTATAGCAACGTAATGAACTGACGCAGAAACACCGAATTTGCATGCAGAGACTCGTTACAATCGATTTCATGCAAGCGACGACGAATGTCCGTGTACAAGTTATTTTATGTTCCAGAATGAAGATCCGCGTGCAAAAAGGATGCATCCGCATCGAAATGTACGGAATTGACGCAGAAACATCGAATTCGCATGTAGGAACGCGTTACAATCCAGTTCACGCAATCGACGACTAATGTATGCGTACAAGTTATTGTCTATTCCAAAATGTTCTTCAAGTGCAAAATCGCTGCATCCGAATCGAAACGTATGGAATTGCCGCAGAATCATCGAATTTGGATGCAGGAACGCGTTACAATCGATTTCATGCAAGCGACGACGAATGTTTGTGTACAAGTTACTTTCTGTTCGAGAATGTGCTTTCCGGTGCAAAACCGCTGCATCCGCATCGAAACGTACGGATTTGACGCAGAAACATCGAATTTGCATGCAGGAACGCGTTACAATCGATTTCATGCAAGCGACGACGAATGTTCGTGTAGAAGTTAATTTATGTTCCAGAATGAAGATCCGCATGCAAAAAGGATGCATCCGCATCGAAATGTATGGAATTGACGCAGAAACATCGAATTCGCATGCAGGAACGCGTTACAATCCAGTTCACGCAATCGACGACTAATGTATGCGTACAAGTTATTATCTATTCCAAAATGTCCTTCAAGTGCAAAATCGCTGCATCTGCATCGAAACGTATGGAATTGCCGCAGAATCATCGAATTTGGATGCAGGAACGCGTTACAATCGATTTCATGCAAGCGACGACGAATGATCGTGTGCAAGTTCTTTTCTGATCCGGAATGAATATTCGAGTGCAAAAACGATGCATCCGCATCGAAACGTATGGAATTGACGCAGAATCATCGAGTTTGCATGCGGGAACGCTTTACAATCGATTTCATGCAAGTGACGACGAATGTCCGTGTACAAGTTATTTTATATTCCAGAATGAAGATCCGCGTGCAAAAAGGATGCATCCGCATCGGAATGTATGGAATTGACGCAGAAACATCGAATTCGCATGCAGGAACGCGTAACAGTCGAGTTCATGCAAGCGACGACGAATGTTTGTGTACAAATTATTTTTTGTTCGAGAATGTGCTTTCCGGTGCAAAACTCGCTGCATCCGCATCGAAACGTACGGATTTGACGCAAACACATCGAATTTGCATGCAGTAACGCGTTACAATCGATTTCATGCAAGCGACGACGAATGATCGTGTGCAAGTTCTTTTCTGATCCGGAATGAATATTCGAGTGCAAAAACGATGCATCCGCATCGAAACGTATGGAATTGACGCAGAATCATCGAGTTTGCATGCGGGAACGCTTTACAATCGATTTCATGCAAGTGACGACGAATGTCCGTGTACAAGTTATTTTATATTCCAGAATGAAGATCCGCGTGCAAAAAGGATGCATCCGCATCGGAATGTATGGAATTGACGCAGAAACATCGAATTCGCATGCAGGAACGCGTTACAATCCAGTTCACGCAATCGACGACCAATCTATGCGTACAAGTTATTGTCTATTCCAAAATGTTCTTCAAGTGCAAAAAGGATGCATCCGCATCGAAATGTATGGAATTGACGCAGAAACATCGAATTCGCATGCAGGAACGCGTAACAGTCGAGTTGATGCAAGCGACGACGAATGATCGTGTGCAAGTTCTTTTCTGTTCCGGAATGAATATTCGAGTGCAAAAACGATGCATCCGCATCGAAACGTATGGAATTGACGCAGAATCATCGAGTTTGCATGCGGGAACGCTTTACAATCGATTTCATGCAAGTGACGACGAATGTCCGTGTACAAGTTATTTTATGTTCCAGAATGAAGATCCGCGTGCAAAAAGGATGCATCCGCATCGGAATGTATGGAATTGACGCAGAAACATCGAATTCGCATGCAGGAACGCGTAACAGTCGAGTTCATGCAATCGACGACCAATCTATGCGTACAAGTTATTGTCTATTCCAAAATGTTCTTCATGTGCAAAATCGCTGCATCCGCATCGAAACGTGTGGAATTGACGCAGAATCATCGAATTTGCATGCAGGAACGCGTAACAGTCGAGTTCATGCAATCGACGACCAATCTATGCGTACAAGTTATTGTCTATTCCAAAATGTTCTTCAAGTGCAAAATCGCTGCATCCGCATCGAAACGTTTGGAATTGACGCAGAATCATCGAATTTGCATGCAGGAACGCGTTACAATTGAGTTCGTGCAAGCGACGACGAATGATCGTGTGCAAGTTCTTTTCTGTTCCGGAATGAATATTCGAGTGCAAAAACGATGCATCCGCATCGAAACGTATGGAATTGACGCAGAATCATCGAGTTTGCATGCAGAAACGCTTTACAATCGATTTCATGCAAGCGACGACGAATGTCCGTGTACAAGTTATTTTATGTTCCAGAATGAAGATCCGCGTGCAAAAAGGATGCATCCGCCTAGGAATGTATGGAATTGACGCAGAATCATCGAATTCGCATGCAGGAACGCGTTACAATCGATTTCATGCAAGCGACGACGAATGTCCGTGTACAAGCTATTTTATGTTCCAGAATGAAGATCCGCGTGCAAAAAGGATGCATCCGCATCGAAATGTATGGAATTGACGCAGAAACATCAAATTCGCATGCAGGAACGCGTTACAATCCAGTTCACGCAATCGACGACTAATGTATGCGTACAAGTTATTGTCTATTCCAAAATGTTCTTCAAGTGCAAAATCGCTGCATCTGCATCGAAACGTATGGAATTGACGCAGAAACATCGAATTCGCATGTAGGAACGCGTTACAATCCAGTTCACGCAATCGACGACTAATGTATGCGTACAAGTTATTGTCTATTCCAAAATGTTCTTCAAGTGCAAAATCGCTGCATCCGAATCGAAACGTATGGAATTGCCGCAGAATCATCGAATTTGGATGCAGGAACGCGTTACAATCGATTTCATGCAAGCGACGACGAATGATCGTGTGCAAGTTCTTTTCTGATCCGGAATGAATATTCGAGTGCAAAAACGATGCATCCGCATCGAAACGTATGGAATTGACGCAGAATCATCGAGTTTGCATGCGGGAACGCTTTACAATCGATTTCATGCAAGTGACGACGAATGTCCGTGTACAAGTTATTTTATATTCCAGAATGAAGATCCGCGTGCAAAAAGGATGCATCCGCATCGGAATGTATGGAATTGACGCAGAAACATCGAATTCGCATGCAGGAACGCGTAACAGTCGAGTTCATGCAAGCGACGACGAATGTTTGTGTACAAATTATTTTTTGTTCGAGAATGTGCTTTCCGGTGCAAAACTCGCTGCATCCGCATCGAAACGTACGGATTTGACGCAAACACATCGAATTTGCATGCAGTAACGCGTTACAATCGATTTCATGCAAGCAATGACGAATGTTCGTGTACAAGTTAATTTATGTTCCAGAATGAAGATCCGCGTGCAAAAAGGATGCATCCGCATCGGAATGTATGGAATTGACGCAGAATCATCGAATTTGCATGCAGGAACGCGTTACAATCGATTTCATGCAAGCGACGACGAATGATCGTGTGCAAGTTATTTTATGTTCCAGAATGAAGATCCGCGTGCAAAAAGGATGCATCCGCATCGAAATGTATGGAATTGACGCAGACACATCGAATTCGCATGCAGGAACGCGTTACAATCCAGTTCACGCAATCGACGACCAATCTATGCGTACAAGTTATTGTCTATTCCAAAATGTTCTTCAAGTGCAAAAAGGATGCATCCGCATCGAAATGTATGGAATTGACGCAGAAACATCGAATTCGCATGCAGGAACGCGTAACAGTCGAGTTGATGCAAGCGACGACGAATGATCATGTGCAAGTTCTTTTCTGTTCCGGAATGAATATTCGAGTGCAAAAACGATGCATCCGCATCGAAACGTATGGAATTGACGCAGAATCATCGAGTTTGCATGCGGGAACGCTTTACAATCGATTTCATGCAAGTGACGACGAATGTCCGTGTACAAGTTATTTTATGTTCCAGAATGAAGATCCGCGTGCAAAAAGGATGCATCCGCATCGGAATGTATGGAATTGACGCAGAAACATCGAATTCGCATGCAGGAACGCGTAACAGTCGAGTTCATGCAATCGACGACCAATCTATGCGTACAAGTTATTGTCTATTCCAAAATGTTCTTCATGTGCAAAATCGCTGCATCCGCATCGAAACGTGTGGAATTGACGCAGAATCATCGAATTTGCATGCAGGAACGCGTAACAGTCGAGTTCATGCAATCGACGACCAATCTATGCGTACAAGTTATTGTCTATTCCAAAACTTTCTTCAAGTGCAAAATCGCTGCATCCGCATCGAAACGTGTGGAATTGACGCAGAATCATCGAATTTGCATGCAGGAACGCGTTACAATTGAGTTCATGCAAGCGACGACGAATGATCGTGTGCAAGTTCTTTTCTGTTCCGGAATGAATATTCGAGTGCAAAAACGATGCATCCTCATCGAAACGTATGGAATTGACGCAGAATCATCGAGTTTGCATGCAGGAACGCTTTACAATCGATTTCATGCAAGCGACGACGAATGTCCGTGTACAAGTTATTTTATGTTCCAGAATGAAGATCCGCGTGCAAAAAGGATGCATCCGCATCGAAACGTATGGAATTGACGCAGAATCATCGAATTCGCATGCAGGAACGCGTAACAGTCGAGTTCATGCAAGCGACGACGAATGATCGTGTGCAAGTTCTTTTCTGTTCCGGAATGAATATTTGAGCGCAAAAACGATGCATCCGCATCGAAACGTATGGAATTGACGCAGAATCATCGAATTTGGATGCAGAGACGCGTTACAATCGATTTCATGCAAGCAACGACGAATGTTCGTGTACAAGTTATTTTATGTTCCAGAATGAAGATCCGCGTGCAAAAAGGATGCATCCGCCTAGGAATGTATGGAATTGACGCAGAATCATCGAATTTGGATGCAGAGACGCGTTACAATCGATTTCATGCAAGCAACGACGAATGTTCGTGTACAAGTTAATTTTTGTTCCAGAATGAAGATCCGCGTGCAAAAAGGATGCATCCGCCTAGGAATGTATGGAATTGACGCAGAAACATCGAATTCGCATGCAGGAACGCGTTACAATCCAGTTCACGCAATCGACGACTAATGTATGCGTACAAGTTATTGTCTATTCCACAATGTTCTTCAAGTGCAAAAACGATGCATCCGCATCGAAACGTATGGAATTGACGCAGAATCATCGAGTTTGCATGCAGGAACGCTTTACAACAATCGATTTCATGCAAGCGACTACGAATGTCCGTGTACAAGTTATTTTATGTTCCAGAATGAAGATCCGCGTGCAAAAAGGATGCATCCGCATCGAAATGTATGGAATTGACGCAGAATCATCGAATTTGCATGCAGGAACGCGTTACAATCGATTTCATGCAAGCGACTACGAATGATCGTGTGCAAGTTAATTTTTGTTCCAGAATGAAGATCCGCGTGCAAAAAGGATGCATCCGCATCGGAATGTATGGAATTGACGCAGAATCATCGAGTTTGCATGCAGAGACGCGTTACAATCGATTTAATGCAAACGACGACGAATGTCCGTGTACAAGTTATTTTATGTTCCAGAATGAAGATCCGCGTGCAAAAAGGATGCATCCGCATCGAAATGTACGGAATTGACGCAGAAACATCGAATTCGCATGTAGGAACGCGTTACAATCCAGTTCACGCAATCGACGACTAATGTATGCGTACAAGTTATTGTCTATTCCAAAATGTTCGTCAAGTGCAAAATCGCTGCATCTGAATCGAAACGTATGGAATTGCCGCAGAATCATCGAATTTGGATGCAGGAACGCGTTACAATCGATTTCATGCAAGCGACTACGAATGATCGTGTGCAAGTTAATTTTTGTTCCAGAATGAAGATCCGCGTGCAAAAAGGATGCATCCGCATCGGAATGTATGGAATTGACGCAGAATCATCGAGTTTGCATGCAGAGACGCGTTACAATCGATTTAATGCAAACGACGACGAATGTCCGTGTACAAGTTATTTTATGTTCCAGAATGAAGATCCGCGTGCAAAAAGGATGCATCCGCATCGAAATGTACGGAATTGACGCAGAAACATCGAATTCGCATGTAGGAACGCGTTACAATCCAGTTCACGCAATCGACGACTAATGTATGCGTACAAGTTATTGTCTATTCCAAAATGTTCGTCAAGTGCAAAATCGCTGCATCTGAATCGAAACGTATGGAATTGCCGCAGAATCATCGAATTTGGATGCAGGAACGCGTTACAATCGATTTCATGCAAGCGACGACGAATGATCGTGTGCAAGTTCTTTTCTGTTGCGGAATGAATATTCGCGTGCAAAAACGATGCATCCGAATCGAAACGTTCGGAATTGACACAGAAACATCGAGTTTGCATGCAGGAACGCGTTACAACCGATTTCATGCAAGCGACGACGAATGTACGTGTAGAAGTAATATTCTGTTCTTGAATGACCATTCGCAAGAAAACTCGCTGCATCCTCATCGAAACGTATGGAATTGACGCAAAAACATCGAATTCGCATGCAGGAACGGGTTACAATCGATTTCATGCAAGGGCCGACGAATGTTCGTGTACAAGTCCTTTTCTGTTCCAGAATGAAGATTCGCGTGCAAAAACGATACATCCGCATCGAAATGTATGGAATTGACGCAAAAACATCGAATTATCATGCAGGAACGCGTAACAATCACGTTCATGCAAGCGACGACGAATGTTCGTGTACAAGTTCTTTTCTGTTCGAGAATGATGATTCGCGTGCAAAAACGATGCATCTGCATCGAAACGTTCGGAATTGACACAGACACATCTAATTAGCATGCAGGAACGCGTTACAATCGATTTCACGCAAGCGACGACGACTGTTCGTGTACAAGTTATTTTATTTTCCGGAATGAAGATCTGCGTGCAAAAAGGATGCATCCGCGTGGAAATGTATGGAATTGACACAGAAACATCGAGTTTGCATGCAGGAACGCGTCACAATCGATTTCATGAGAGCGACGACTATTGTTCGTGTACAAGTTATTTTCTGTTACACAACGAAGATTCGAATGCGAAAACGAGGCATCTGCATCGAAACGTATAGAATTGACGTAGATACGCGTTACAATCGAGTTCATGCAAGCGTCGACGAATGTTCGTGTACAAGTTCTTTTCTCTTCCAGAATAAAGATTCGCGTGCAGAAACGATACATCCGCATCGAAATGTATGGAATTGACGCAAAAACATCGAATTCTCATGTAGGAACGCGTAACAATCGATTTCATGGAAGCGACGACGATTGTACGTGTACAAGTTACTTTCTGTTCCAGAACGAAGATTTGCGTGCAAAAAGGATGCATCCGCATCGAAATGTATGGAATTCACACAGAACCATCGAGTTTGCATGCAGGAACGCGTCACAATCGATTTCACGGAAGTGACGACGATTGTACGTGTACAAGTTACTTTATGTTCCAGAATGAAGATACGAATGCGAAAACGAGACATCTGCATCGAAACGTATGGAATTGACGCAGGAACGCGTTACAATCGAGTTCATGCAAGCGTCGACGAATGTTCGTGTACAAGTTCTTTTCTCTTCCAGAATGAAGATTCGCGAGCAGAAACGATACATCCGCATCGAAATGTATGGAATTGACGCAAAAACATCGAATTCTCATGCAGGAACGCGTAACAATCGATTTCATGGAAGCGACGACGATTGTACGTGTACAAGTTACTTTACGTTCCAGAATGAAGATCTGCGTGCAAAAAGGATGCATCCGCATCGAAATGTATGGAATTGACACAGAAACATCGAGTTTGCATGCAGGAACGCGTCACAATCGATTTCATGAGAGCGACGACTATTGTTCGTGTACAAGTTATTTTCTGTTACACAACGAAGATTCGAATGCGAAAACGAGGCATCTGCATCGAAACGTATGGAATTGACGTAGATACGCGTTACAATCGAGTTCATGCAAGCGTCGACGAATGTTCGTGTACAAGTTCTTTTCTCTTCCAGAATGAAGATTCGCGTGCAGAAACGATACATCCGCATCGAAATGTATGGAATTGACGCAAAAACATCGAATTCTCATGTAGGAACGCGTAACAATCGATTTCATGGAAGCGACGACGATTGTACGTGTACAAGTTACTTTCTGTTCCAGAATGAAGATTTGCGTGCAAAAAGGATGCATCCGCATCGAAATGTATGGAATTGACACAGAAACATCGAGTTTGCATGCAGGAACGCGTAACAATCGATTTCATGGAAGCGACGACGATTGTACGTGTACAAGTTACTTTATGTTCCAGAATGAAGATACGAATGCGAAAACGAGACATCTGCATCGAAACGTATGGAATTGACGCAGGAACGCGTTACAATCGAGTTCATGCAAGCGTCGACGAATGTTCGTGTACAAGTTATTTTATGTTCCAGAATGAAGATCTGCGTGCAAAAAGGATGCATCCGCATCGAAATGTATGGAATTGACACAGAAACATCGAGTTTGCATGCAGGAACGCGTTACAATCGATTTCATGCAAGCGACGACGAATGTACGTGTAGAAGTAATTTTCTGTTCTGGAATGATCATTCGCAAGCAAAATCGTTGCATCCTCATCGAAACGTATGGAATTCACACAGAACCATCGAGTTTGCATGCAGGAACGCGTCACAATCGATTTCACGGAAGTGACGACGATTGTACGTGTACAAGTTACTTTATGTTCCAGAATGAAGATACGAATGCGAAAACGAGACATCTGCATCGAAACGTATGGAATTGACGCAGGAACGCGTTACAATCGAGTTCATGCAAGCGTCGACGAATGTTCGTGTACAAGTTACTTTCTGTTCCAGAATGAAGATTTGCGTGCAAAAAGGATGCATCCGCATCGAAATGTATGGAATTGACACAGAAACATCGAGTTTGCATGCAGGAACGCGTAACAATCGATTTCATGGAAGCGACGACGATTGTACGTGTACAAGTTACTTTATGTTCCAGAATGAAGATACGAATGCGAAAACGAGACATCTGCATCGAAACGTATGGAATTGACGCAGGAACGCGTCACAATCGAGTTCATGAGAGCGACGACTATTGTTCGTGTACAAGTTATTTTCTGTTACACAACGAAGATTCGAATGCGAAAACGAGGCATCTGCATCGAAACGTATGGAATTGACGTAGATACGCGTTACAATCGAGTTCATGCAAGCGTCGACGAATGTTCGTGTACAAGTTCTTTTCTCTTCCAGAATGAAGATTCGCGTGCAGAAACGATACATCCGCATCGAAATGTATGGAATTGACGCAAAAACATCGAATTCTCATGTAGGAACGCGTAACAATCGATTTCATGGAAGCGACGACGATTGTACGTGTACAAGTTACTTTCTGTTCCAGAATGAAGATTTGCGTGCAAAAAGGATGCATCCGCATCGAAATGTATGGAATTGACACAGAAACATCGAGTTTGCATGCAGGAACGCGTTACAATCGATTTCATGCAAGCGACGACGAATGTACGTGTAGAAGTAATTTTCTGTTCTGGAATGATCATTCGCAAGCAAAATCGTTGCATCCTCATCGAAACGTATGGAATTCACACAGAACCATCGAGTTTGCATGCAGGAACGCGTCACAATCGATTTCACGGAAGTGACGACGATTGTACGTGTACAAGTTACTTTATGTTCCAGAATGAAGATACGAATGCGAAAACGAGACATCTGCATCGAAACGTATGGAATTGACGCAGGAACGCGTTACAATCGAGTTCATGCAAGCGTCGACGAATGTTCGTGTACAAGTTACTTTCTGTTCCAGAATGAAGATTTGCGTGCAAAAAGGATGCATCCGCATCGAAATGTATGGAATTGACACAGAAACATCGAGTTTGCATGCAGGAACGCGTAACAATCGATTTCATGGAAGCGACGACGATTGTACGTGTACAAGTTACTTTATGTTCCAGAATGAAGATACGAATGCGAAAACGAGACATCTGCATCGAAACGTATGGAATTGACGCAGGAACGCGTCACAATCGAGTTCATCAGAGCGACGACTATTGTTCGTGTACAAGTTATTTTCTGTTACACAACGAAGATTCGAATGCGAAAACGAGGCATCTGCATCGAAACGTATGGAATTGACGTAGATACGCGTTACAATCGAGTTCATGCAAGCGTCGACGAATGTTCGTGTACAAGTTCTTTTCTCTTCCAGAATGAAGATTCGCGTGCAGAAACGATACATCCGCATCGAAATGTATGGAATTGACGCAAAAACATCGAATTCTCATGTAGGAACGCGTAACAATCGATTTCATGGAAGCGACGACGATTGTACGTGTACAAGTTACTTTCTGTTCCAGAATGAAGATTTGCGTGCAAAAAGGATGCATCCGCATCGAAATGTATGGAATTGACACAGAAACATCGAGTTTGCATGCAGGAACGCGTAACAATCGATTTCATGGAAGCGACGACGATTGTACGTGTACAAGTTACTTTATGTTCCAGAATGAAGATACGAATGCGAAAACGAGACATCTGCATCGAAACGTATGGAATTGACGCAGGAACGCGTTACAATCGAGTTCATGCAAGCGTCGACGAATGTTCGTGTACAAGTTATTTTATGTTCCAGAATGAAGATCTGCGTGCAAAAAGGATGCATCCGCATCGAAATGTATGGAATTGACACAGAAACATCGAGTTTGCATGCAGGAACGCGTTACAATCGATTTCATGCAAGCGACGACGAATGTACGTGTAGAAGTAATTTTCTGTTCTGGAATGACCATTCGCAAGCAAAATCGTTGCATCCTCATCGAAACGTATGGAATTCACACAGAACCATCGAGTTTGCATGCAGGAACGCGTCACAATCGATTTCACGGAAGTGACGACGATTGTACGTGTACAAGTTACTTTATGTTCCAGAATGAAGATACGAATGCGAAAACGAGACATCTGCATCGAAACGTATGGAATTGACGCAGGAACGAGTTACAATCGAGTTCATGCAAGCGTCGACGAATGTTCGTGTACAAGTTCTTTTCTCTTCCAGAATGAAGATTCGCGTGCAGAAACGATACATCCGCATCGAAATGTATGGAATTGACGCAAAAACATCGAATTCTCATGCAGGAACGCGTAACAATCGATTTCATGGAAGCGACGACGATTGTACGTGTACAAGTTACTTTATGTTCCAGAATGAAGATCTGCGTGCAAAAAGGATGCATCCGCATCGAAATGTATGGAATTGACACAGAAACATCGAGTTTGCATGCAGGAACGCGTCACAATCGATTTCATGAGAGCGACGACTATTGTTCGTGTACAAGTTATTTTCTGTTACACAATGAAGATTCGAATGCGAAACCGAGGCATCTGCGTCGAAACGTATGGAATTGACGTAGAAACGCGTTACAATCGAGTTCATGCAAGCGTCGACGAATGTTCGTGTACAAGTTCTTTTCTCTTCCAGAATGAAGATTCGCGTGCAGAAACGATACATCCGCATCGAAATGTATGGAATTGACGCAAAAACATCGAATTCTCATGCAGGAACGCGTAACAATCGATTTCATGGAAGCGACGACGATTGTACGTGTACAAGTTACTTTCTGTTCCAGAATGAAGATTTGCGTGCAAAAAGGATGCATCCGCATCGAAATGTATGGAATTGACACAGAAACATCGAGTTTGCATGCAGGAACGCGTAACAATCGATTTCATGGAAGCGACGACGATTGTACGTGTACAAGTTACTTTATGTTCCAGAATGAAGATACGAATGCGAAAACGAGACATCTGCATCGAAACGTATGGAATTGACGCAGGAACGCGTTACAATCGAGTTCATGCAAGCGTCGACGAATGTTCGTGTACAAGTTACTTTCTGTTCCAGAATGAAGATTTGCGTGCAAAAAGGATGCATCCGCATCGAAATGTATGGAATTGACACAGAAACATCGAGTTTGCATGCAGGAACGCGTAACAATCGATTTCATGGAAGCGACGACGATTGTACGTGTACAAGTTACTTTCTGTTCCAGAATGAAGATTTGCGTGCAAAAAGGATGCATCCGCATCGGAATGTATGGAATTGACACAGAAACATCGAGTTTGCATGCAGGAACGCGTCACAATCGATTTCATGGAAGCGACGACGATTGTACGTGTACAAGTTACTTTCTGTTCCAGAAGGAAGATTCGAATACGAAAACGAGGCATATGCATCGAAACGTATGGAATTGACGCAGGAACGCGTTACAATCGAGTTCATGCAAGCGTCGACGAATGTTCGTGTACAAGTTATTTTATGTTCCAGAATGAAGATCTGCGTGCAAAAAGGATGCATCCGCATCGAAATGTATGGAATTGACACAGAAACATCGAGTTTGCATGCAGGAACGCGTCACAATCGATTTCATGAGAGCGACGACTATTGTTCGTGTACAAGTTATTTTCTGTTACACAATGAAGATTCGAATGCGAAACCGAGGCATCTGCGTCGAAACGTATGGAATTGACGTAGAAACGCGTTACAATCGAGTTCATGCAAGCGTCGACGAATGTTCGTGTACAAGTTCTTTTCTCTTCCAGAATGAAGATTCGCGTGCAGAAACGATACATCCGCATCGAAATGTATGGAATTGACGCAAAAACATCGAATTCTCATGCAGGAACGCGTAACAATCGATTTCATGGAAGCGACGACGATTGTACGTGTACAAGTTACTTTCTGTTCCAGAATGAAGATTTGCGTGCAAAAAGGATGCATCCGCATCGAAATGTATGGAATTGACACAGAAACATCGAGTTTGCATGCAGGAACGCGTAACAATCGATTTCATGGAAGCGACGACGATTGTACGTGTACAAGTTACTTTATGTTCCAGAATGAAGATACGAATGCGAAAACGAGACATCTGCATCGAAACGTATGGAATTGACGCAGGAACGCGTTACAATCGAGTTCATGCATGCGTCGACGAATGTTCGTGTACAAGTTATTTTATGTTCCAGAATGAAGATCTGCGTGCAAAAAGGATGCATCCGCATCGAAATGTATGGAATTGACACAGAAACATCGAGTTTGCATGCGGGAACGCGTAACAATCGATTTCATGGAAGCGACGACGATTGTACGTGTACAAGTTACTTTATGTTCCAGAATGAAGATACGAATGCGAAAACGAGACATCTGCATCGAAACGTATGGAATTGACGCAGGAACGCGTTACAATCGAGTTCATGCATGCGTCGACGAATGTTCGTGTACAAGTTATTTTATGTTCCAGAATGAAGATTCGCGTGCAGAAACGATACATCCGCATCGAAATGTATGGAATTGACGCAAAAACATCGAATTCTCATGCAGGAACGCGTAACAATCGATTTCATGGAAGCGACGACGATTGTACGTGTACAAGTTACTTTCTGTTCCAGAATGAAGATTTCGTGCAAAAAGGATGCATCCGCATCGAAATGTATGGAATTGACACAGAAACATCGAGTTTGCATGCAGGAACGCGTAACAATCGATTTCATGGAAGCGACGACGATTGTACGTGTACAAGTTACTTTATGTTCCAGAATGAAGATACGAATGCGAAAACGAGACATCTGCATCGAAACGTATGGAATTGACGCAGGAACGCGTTACAATCGAGTTCATGCATGCGTCGACGAATGTTCGTGTACAAGTTATTTTATGTTCCAGAATGAAGATCTGCGTGCAAAAAGGATGCATCCGCATCGAAATGTATGGAATTGACACAGAAACATCGAATTCTCATGTAGGAACGCGTAACAATCGATTTCATGGAAGCGACGACGATTGTACGTGTACAAGTTACTTTCTGTTCCAGAATGAAGATTTGCGTGCAAAAAGGATGCATCCGCATCGGAATGTATGGAATTGACACAGAAACATCGAGTTTGCATGCAGGAACACGTCACAATCGATTTCATGGAAGCGACGACGATTGTACGTGTAGAAGTAATTTTCTGTTCTGGAATGATCATTCGCAAGCAAAATCGTTGCATCCTCATCGAAACGTATGGAATTCACACAGAACCATCGAGTTTGCATGCAGGAACGCGTCACAATCGATTTCACGGAAGTGACGACGATTGTACGTGTACAAGTTACTTTATGTTCCAGAATGAAGATACGAATGCGAAAACGAGACATCTGCATCGAAACGTATGGAATTGACGCAGGAACGCGTTACAATCGAGTTCATGCAAGCCTCGACGAATGTTCGTGTACAAGTTCTTTTCTCTTCCAGAATGAAGATTCGCGTGCAGAAACGATACATCCGCATCGAAATGTATGGAATTGACGCAAAAACATCGAATTCTCATGCAGGAACGCGTAACAATAGATTTCATGGAAGCGACGACGATTGTACGTGTACAAGTTACTTTATGTTCCAGAATGAAGATCTGCGTGCAAAAAGGATGCATCCGCTTCGAAATGTATGGAATTGACACAGAAACATCGAGTTTGCATGCAGGAACGCGTCACAATCGATTTCATGAGAGCGACGACTATTGCTCGTGTACAAGTTATTTTCTGTTACACAATGAAGATTCGAATGCGAAACCGAGGCATCTGCGTCGAAACGTATGGAATTGACGTAGAAACGCGTTACAATCGAGTTCATGCAAGCGTCGACGAATGTTCGTGTACAAGTTCTTTTCTCTTCCAGAATGAAGATTCGCGTGCAGAAACGATACATCCGCATCGAAATGTATGGAATTGACGCAAAAACATCGAATTCTCATGTAGGAACGCGTAACAATCGATTTCATGGAAGCGACGACGATTGTACGTGTACAAGTTACTTTCTGTTCCAGAATGAAGATTTGCGTGCAAAAAGGATGCATCCGCATCGAAATGTATGGAATTGACACAGAAACATCGAGTTTGCATGCAGGAACGCGTAACAATCGATTTCATGGAAGCGACGACGATTGTACGTGTACAAGTTACTTTATGTTCCAGAATGAAGATACGAATGCGAAAACGAGACATCTGCTTCGAAACGTATGGAATTGACGCAGGAACGCGTTACAATCGAGTTCATGCAAGCGTCGACGAATGTTCGTGTACAAGTTATTTTATGTTCCAGAATGAAGATCTGCGTGCAAAAAGGATGCATCCGCATCGAAATGTATGGAATTGACACAGAAACATCGAGTTTGCATGCAGGAACGCGTTACAATCGATTTCATGCAAGCGACGACGAATGTACGTGTAGAAGTAATTTTCTGTTCTGGAATGATCATTCGCAAGCAAAATCGTTGCATCCTCATCGGAACGTATGGAATACACACAGAACCATCGAGTTTGCATGCAGGAACGCGTCACAATCGATTTCACGGAAGTGACGACGATTGTACGTGTACAAGTTACTTTATGTTCCAGAATGAAGATACGAATGCGAAAACGAGACATCTGCATCGAAACGTATGGAATTGACGCAGGAACGCGTTACAATCGAGTTCATGCAAGCGTCGACGAATGTTCGTGTACAAGTTCTTTTCTCTTCCAGAATGAAGATTCGCGTGCAGAAACGATACATCCGCATCGAAATGTATGGAATTGACGCAAAAACATCGAATTCTCATGCAGGAACGCGTAACAATCGATTTCATGGGAGCGACGACGATTGTACGTGTACAAGTTACTTTATGTTCCAGAATGAAGATCTGCGTGCAAAAAGGATGCATCCGCATCGAAATGTATGGAATTGACACAGAAACATCGAGTTTGCATGCAGGAACGCGTCACAATCGATTTCATGAGAGCGACGACTATTGTTCGTGTACAAGTTATTTTCTGTTACACAACGAAGATTCGAATGCGAAAACGAGGCATCTGCATCGAAACGTATGGAATTGACGTAGATACGCGTTACAATCGAGTTCATGCAAGCGTCGACGAATGTTCGTGTACAAGTTCTTTTCTCTTCCAGAATGAAGATTCGCGTGCAGAAACGATACATCCGCATCGAAATGTATGGAATTGACGCAAAAACATCGAATTCTCATGTAGGAACGCGTAACAATCGATTTCATGGAAGCGACGACGATTGTACGTGTACAAGTTACTTTCTGTTCCAGAATGAAGATTTGCGTGCAAAAAGGATGCAGCCGCATCGAAATGTATGGAATTGACACAGAAACATCGAGTTTGCATGCAGGAACGCGTAACAATCGATTTCATGGAAGCGACGACGATTGTACGTGTACAAGTTATTTTATGTTCCAGAATGAAGATACGAATGCGAAAACGAGACATCTGCATCGAAACGTATGGAATTGACGCAGGAACGCGTTACAATCGAGTTCATGCAAGCGTCGACGAATGTTCGTGTACAAGTTATTTTATGTTCCAGAATGAAGATCTGCGTGCAAAAAGGATGCATCCGCATCGAAATGTATGGAATTGACACAGAAACATCGAGTTTGCATGCAGGAACGCGTTACAATCGATTTCATGCAAGCGACGACGAATGTACGTGTAGAAGTAATTTTCTGTTCTGGAATGATCATTCGCAAGCAAAATCGTTGCATCCTCATCGAAACGTATGGAATTCACACAGAACCATCGAGTTTGCATGCAGGAACGCGTCACAATCGATTTCACGGAAGTGACGACGATTGTACGTGTACAAGTTACTTTATGTTCCAGAATGAAGATACGAATGCGAAAACGAGACATCTGCATCGAAACGTATGGAATTGACGCAGGAACGCGTTACAATCGAGTTCATGCAAGCGTCGACGAATGTTCGTGTACAAGTTCTTTTCTCTTCCAGAATGAAGATTAGCGTGCAGAAACGATACATCCGCATCGAAATGTATGGAATTGACGCAAAAACATCGAATTCTCATGCAGGAACGCGTAACAATCGATTTCATGGAAGCGACGACGATTGTACGTGTACAAGTTACTTTATGTTCCAGATTGAAGATCTGCGTGCAAAAAGGATGCATCCGCATCGAAATGTATGGAATTGACACAGAAACATCGAGTTTGCATGCAGGAACGCGTAACAATCGATTTCATGGAAGCGACGACGATTGTACGTGTACAAGTTACTTTATGTTCCAGAATGAAGATACGAATGCGAAAACGAGACATCTGCATCGAAACGTATGGAATTGACGCAGGAACGCGTTACAATCGAGTTCATGCAAGCGTCGACGAATGTTCGTGTACAAGTTATTTTATGTTCCAGAATGAAGATCTGCGTGCAAAAAGGATGCATCCGCATCGAAATGTATGGAATTGACACAGAAACATCGAGTTTGCATGCAGGAACGCGTTACAATCGATTTCATGCAAGCGACGACGAATGTACGTGTAGAAGTAATTTTCTGTTCTGGAATGATCATTCGCAAGCAAAATCGTTGCATCCTCATCGAAACGTATGGAATTCACACAGAACCATCGAGTTTGCATGCAGGAACGCGTCACAATCGATTTCACGGAAGTGACGACGATTGTACGTGTACAAGTTACTTTATGTTCCAGAATGAAGATACGAATGCGAAAACGAGACATCTGCATCGAAACGTATGGAATTGACGCAGGAACGCGTTACAATCGAGTTCATGCAAGCGTCGACGAATGTTCGTGTACGAGTTCTTTTCTCTTCCAGAATGAAGATTCGCGTGCAGAAACGATACATCCGCATCGAAATGTATGGAATTGACGCAAAAACATCGAATTCTCATGCAGGAACGCGTAACAATCGATTTCATGGAAGCGACGACGATTGTACGTGTACAAGTTACTTTATGTTCCAGAATGAAGATTCGAATGCGAAAACGAGGCATCTGCATGGAAATGTATGGAATTGACGTAGATACGCGTTACAATCGAGTTCATGCAAGCGTCGACGAATGTTCGTGTACAAGTTCTTTACTCTTCCAGAATGAAGATTCGCGTGCAGAAACGATACATCCGCATCGAAATGTATGGAATTGACGCAAAAACATCGAATTCTCATGTAGGAACGCGTAACAATCGATTTCATGGAAGCGACGACGATTGTACGTGTACAAGTTACTTTCTGTTCCAGAATGAAGATTTGCGTGCAAAAAGGATGCATCCGCATCGAAATGTATGGAATTGACACAGAAACATCGAGTTTGCATGCAGGAACGCGTAACAATCGATTTCATGGAAGCGACGACGATTGTACGTGTACAAGTTACTTTCTGTTCCAGAATGAAGATTTGCGTGCAAAAAGGATGCATCCGCATCGAAATGTATGGAATTGACACAGAAACATCGAGTTTGCATGCAGGAACGCGTTACAATCGATTTCATGCAAGCGACGACGAATGTACGTGTAGAAGTAATTTTCTGTTCTGGAATGATCATTCGCAAGCAAAATCGTTGCATCCTCATCGAAACGTATGGAATTCACACAGAACCATCGAGTTTGCATGCAGGAACGCGTCACAATCGATTTCACGGAAGTGACGACGATTGTACGTGTACAAGTTACTTTATGTTCCAGAATGAAGATACGAATGCGAAAACGAGACATCTGCATCGAAACGTATGGAATTGACGCAGGAACGCGTTACAATCGAGTTCATGCAAGCGTCGACGAATGTTCGTGTACAAGTTCTTTTCTGTTCGAGAATGATGATTCGCGTGCAGAAACGATACATCCGCATCGAAATGTATGGAATTGACGCAAAAACATCGAATTCTCATGCAGGAACGCGTAACAATCGATTTCATGGAAGCGACGACGATTGTACGTGTACAAGTTACTTTATGTTCCAGAATGAAGATCTGCGTGCAAAAAGGATGCATCCGCATCGAAATGTATGGAATTGACACAGAAACATCGAGTTTGCATGCAGGAACGCGTCACAATCGATTTCATGAGAGCGACGACTATTGTTCGTGTACAAGTTATTTTCTGTTACACAATGAAGATTCGAATGCGAAACCGAGGCATCTGCGTCGAAACGTATAGAATTAACGTAGAAACGCGTTACAATCGAGTTCATGCAAGCGTCGACGAATGTTCGTGTACAAGTTCTTTTCTGTTCGAGAATGATGATTCGCGTGCAGAAACGATACATCCGCATCGAAATGTATGGAATTGACGCAAAAACATCGAATTCTCATGCAGGAACGCGTAACAATCGATTTCATGGAAGCGACGACGATTGTACGTGTACAAGTTACTTTATGTTCCAGAATGAAGATCTGCGTGCAAAAAGGATGCATCCGCATCGAAATGTATGGAATTGACACAGAAACATCGAGTTTGCATGCAGGAACGCGTCACAATCGATTTCATGAGAGCGACGACTATTGTTCGTGTACAAGTTATTTTCTGTTACACAATGAAGATTCGAATGCGAAACCGAGGCATCTGCGTCGAAACGTATGGAATTAACGTAGAAACGCGTTACAATCGAGTTCATGCAAGCGTCGACGAATGTTCGTGTACAAGTTCTTTTCTCTTCCAGAATGAAGATTCGCGTGCAGAAACGATACATCCGCATCGAAATGTATGGAATTGACGCAAAAACATCGAATTCTCATGCAGGAACGCGTAACAATCGATTTCATGGAAGCGACGACGATTGTACGTGTACAAGTTACTTTATGTTCCAGAATGAAGATTCGAATGCGATAACGAGGCATCTGCATGGAAATGTATGGAATTGACACAGAAACATCGAGTTTGCATGCAGGA
Source organism: Lasioglossum villosulum (assembly GCA_963971365.1). NCBI lineage: Eukaryota > Metazoa > Arthropoda > Insecta > Hymenoptera > Halictidae > Lasioglossum > Lasioglossum villosulum. Next base: position 13,051,063 of record OZ020502.1, on the reverse strand, counting down.
ACGCGTCACAATCGATTTCATGAGAGCGACGACTATTGTTCGTGTACAAGTTATTTTCTGTTACACAACGAAGATTCGAATGCGAAAACGAGGCATCTGCATCGAAACGTATGGAATTGACGTAGATACGCGTTACAATCGAGTTCATGCAAGCGTCGACGAATGTTCGTGTACAAGTTCTTTTCTCTTCCAGAATGAAGATTCGCGTGCAGAAACGATACATCCGCATCGAAATGTATGGAATTGACGCAAAAACATCGAATTCTCATGTAGGAACGCGTAACAATCGATTTCATGGAAGCGACGACGATTGTACGTGTACAAGTTACTTTCTGTTCCAGAATGAAGATTTGCGTGCAAAAAGGATGCATCCGTATCGGAATGTATGGAATTGACACAGAAACATCGAGTTTGCATGCAGGAACGCGTCACAATCGATTTCATGGAAGCGACGACGATTGTACGTGTACAAGTTACTTTCTGTTCCAGAATGAAGATTTGCGTGCAAAAAGGATGCATCCGCATCGAAATGTATGGAATTGACGCAGCAACATCGAGTTTGCATGCAGGAACGCGTCACAATCGATTTCATGGAAGCGACGACGATTGTACGTGTACAAGTTACTTTCTGTTCCAGAAGGAAGATTCGAATACGAAAACGAGGCATCTGCATCGAAACGTATGGAATTGACGTAGAAACGCGTTACAATCGAGTTCATGCAAGCGTCGACGAATGTTCGTGTACAAGTTATTTTATGTTCCAGAATGAAGATCTGCGTGCAAAAAGGATGCATCCGCATCGAAATGTATGGAATTGACACAGAAACATCGAGTTTGCATGCAGGAACGCGTTACAATCGATTTCATGCAAGCGACGACGAATGTACGTGTAGAAGTAATTTTCTGTTCTGGAATGATCATTCGCAAGCAAAATCGTTGCATCCTCATCGAAACGTATGGAATTCACACAGAACCATCGAGTTTGCATGCAGGAACGCGTCACAATCGATTTCACGGAAGTGACGACGATTGTACGTCTACAAGTTACTTTATGTTCCAGAATGAAGATACGAATGCGAAAACGAGACATCTGCATCGAAACGTATGGAATTGACGCAGGAACGCGTTACAATCGAGTTCATGCAAGCGTCGACGAATGTTCGTGTACAAGTTCTTTTCTCTTCCAGAATGAAGATTCGCGTGCAGAAACGATACATCCGCATCGAAATGTATGGAATTGACGCAAAAACATCGAATTCTCATGTAGGAACGCGTAACAATCGATTTCATGGAAGCGACGACGATTGTACGTGTACAAGTTACTTTCTGTTCCAGAATGAAGATTTGCGTGCAAAAAGGATGCATCCGTATCGGAATGTATGGAATTGACACAGAAACATCGAGTTTGCATGCAGGAACGCGTCACAATCGATTTCATGGAAGCGACGACGATTGTACGTGTACAAGTTACTTTCTGTTCCAGAATGAAGATTTGCGTGCAAAAAGGATGCATCCGTATCGGAATGTATGGAATTGACACAGAAACATCGAGTTTGCATGCAGGAACGCGTCACAATCGATTTCATGGAAGCGACGACGATTGTACGTGTACAAGTTACTTTCTGTTCCAGAATGAAGATTTGCGTGCAAAAAGGATGCATCCGCATCGAAATGTATGGAATTGACACAGAAACATCGAGTTTGCATGCAGGAACGCGTCACAATCGATTTCATGGAAGCGACGACGATTGTACGTGTACAAGTTACTTTCTGTTCCAGAAGGAAGATTCGAATACGAAAACGAGGCATCTGCATCGAAATGTATGGAATTGACGCAAAAACATCGAATTCTCATGCAGGAACGCGTAACAATCGTGTTCATGCAAGCAACGACGAATGTTCGTGTACAAGTTCTTTTCTGTTCGAGAATGAAGATCTGCGTGCAAAAAGGATGCATCCGCATGGAAATGTATGGAATTGACACAGAAACATCGAGTTTGCATGCAGGAACGCGTCACAATCGATTTCATGAGAGCGACGACTATTGTACGTGTACAAGTTACTTTATGTTCCAGAATGAAGATACGAATGCGAAAACGAGACATCTGCATCGAAACGTATGGAATTGACGCAGGAACGCGTTACAATCGAGTTCATGCAAGCGTCGACGAATGTTCGTGTACAAGTTCTTTTCTCTTCCAGAATGAAGATTCGCGTGCAGAAACGATACATCCGTATCGAAATGTATGGAATTGACGCAAAAACATCGAATTCTCATGCAGGAACGCGTAACAATCGATTTCATGGAAGCGACGACGATTGTACGTGTACAAGTTACTTTCTGTTCCAGAATGAAGATTCGCGTGCAGAAACGATACATCCGCATCGAAATGTATGGAATTGACGCAAAAACATCGAATTCTCATGCAGGAACGCGTAACAATCGATTTCATGGAAGCGACGACGATTGTACGTGTACAAGTTACTTTATGTTCCAGAATGAAGATACGAATGCGAAAACGAGACATCTGCATCGAAACGTATGGAATTGACGCAGGAACGCGTTACAATCGAGTTCATGCAAGCGACGACGAATGTTCGTGTACAAGTTCTTTTCTGTTCGAGAATGATGTATCGCGTGCAAAAAGGATGCATCCGCATGGAAATGTATGGAATTGACACAGAAACATCGAGTTTGCATGCAGGAACGCGTCACAATCGATTTCATGAGAGCGACGACTATTGTACGTGTACAAGTTACTTTATGTTCCAGAATGAAGATACGAATGCGAAAACGAGACATCTGCATCGAAACGTATGGAATTGACGCAGGAACGCGTTACAATCGAGTTCATGCAAGCGTCGACGAATGTTCGTGTACAAGTTCTTTTCTCTTCCAGAATGAAGATTCGCGTGCAGAAACGATACATCCGTATCGAAATGTATGGAATTGACGCAAAAACATCGAATTCTCATGCAGGAACGCGTAACAATCGATTTCATGGAAGCGACGACGATTGTACGTGTACAAGTTACTTTCTGTTCCAGAATGAAGATACGAATGCGAAAACGAGACATCTGCATCGAAACGTATGGAATTGACGCAGGAACGCGTTACAATCGAGTTCATGCAAGCGTCGACGAATGTTCGTGTACAAGTTCTTTTCTCTTCCAGAATGAAGATTCGCGTGCAGAAACGATACATCCGCATCGAAATGTATGGAATTGACGCAAAAACATCGAATTCTCATGCAGGAACGCGTAACAATCGATTTCATGGAAGCGACGACGATTGTACGTGTACAAGTTACTTTATGTTCCAGAATGAAGATTTGCGTGCAAAAAGGATGCATCCGCATCGAAATGTATGGAATTGACACAGAAACATCGAGTTTGCATGCAGGAACGCGTAACAATCGATTTCATGGAAGCGACGACGATTGTACGTGTACAAGTTACTTTCTGTTCCAGAAGGAAGATTCGAATACGAAAACGAGGCATCTGCATCGAAACGTATGGAATTGACGTAGAAACGCGTTACAATCGAGTTCATGCAAGCGTCGACGAATGTTCGTGTACAAGTTATTTTATGTTCCAGAATGAAGATCTGCGTGCAAAAAGGATGCATCCGCATCGAAATGTATGGAATTGACACAGAAACATCGAGTTTGCATGCAGGAACGCGTTACAATCGATTTCATGCAAGCGACGACGAATGTACGTGTAGAAGTAATTTTCTGTTCTGGAATAATCATTCGCAAGCAAAATCGTTGCATCCTCATCGAAACGTATGGAATTCACACAGAACCATCGAGTTTGCATGCAGGAACGCGTCACAATCGATTTCACGGAAGTGACGACGATTGTACGTGTACAAGTTACTTTATGTTCCAGAATGAAGATACGAATGCGAAAACGAGACATCTGCATCGAAACGTATGGGATTGACGCAGGAACGCGTTACAATCGAGTTCATGCAAGCGTCGACGAATGTTCGTGTACAAGTTCTTTTCTCTTCCAGAATGAAGATTCGCGTGCAGAAACGATACATCCGCATCGAAATGTATGGAATTGACGCAAAAACATCGAATTCTCATGCAGGAACGCGTAACAATCGATTTCATGGAAGCGACGACGATTGTACGTGTACAAGTTACTTTATGTTCCAGAATGAAGATCTGCGTGCAAAAAGGATGCATCCGCATCGAAATGTATGGAATTGACACAGAAACATCGAGTTTGCATGCAGGAACGCGTCACAATCGATTTCATGAGAGCGACGACTATTGTTCGTGTACAAGTTATTTTCTGTTACACAACGAAGATTCGAATGCGAAAACGAGGCATCTGCATCGAAACGTATGGAATTGACGTAGATACGCGTTACAATCGAGTTCATGCAAGCGTCGACGAATGTTCGTGTACAAGTTCTTTTCTCTTCCAGAATGAAGATTCGCGTGCATAAACGATACATCCGCATCGAAATGTATGGAATTGACGCAAAAACATCGAATTCTCATGTAGGAACGCGTCACAATCGATTTCATGGAAGCGACGACGATTGTACGTGTACAAGTTACTTTCTGTTCCAGAATGAAGATTCGCGTGCAGAAACGATACATCCGCATCGAAATGTATGGAATTGACGGAAAAACATCGAATTCTCATGTAGGAACGCGTTACAATCGAGTTCATGCAAGCGTCGACGAATGTTCGTGTACGAGTTATTTTATGTTCCAGAATGAAGATCTGCGTGCAAAATGGATGCATCCGCATCGAAATGTATGGAATTGACACAGAAACATCGAGTTTGCATGCAGAAACGCGTCACAATCGATTTCATGGAAGTGACAATGATTGTACGTGTACAAGTTACTTTGTGTTCCAGAATGAAGTTTCGAATACGAAAACGAGGCATCTGCATCGAAATGTATGGAATTGACGCAAAAACATCGAATTATCATGCAGGAACGCGTAACAATCGAGTTCATGCAAGCGACGACGAATGTTCGTGTACAAGTTCTTTTCTGTTCGAGAATGATGATTCGCGTGCAAAAACGACGCATCTCCATCGAAACGTATGGAATTGACGTAGAAACGCGTTACAATCGAGTTCATGCAAGCGTCGACGAATGTTCGTGTACAAGTTATTTTATGTTCCAGAATGAAGATCTGCGTGCAAAAACGACGTATCTCCATCGAAAAGTACGGAATTGACACAGAAAAATCTAATTAGCATGCAGGAACGCGTTACAATCGATTTCACGCAAGCGACGACGAATGTTCGTGTACAAGTTCTTTTCTCTTCCAGAATGAAGATTCGCGTGCAGAAACGATACATCCGCATCGAAATGTATGGAATTGACGCAAAAACATCGAATTCTCATGCAGGAACGCGTAACAATCGATTTCATGGAAGCGACGACGATTGTACGTGTACAAGTTACTTTATGTTCCAGAATGAAGATACGAATGCGAAAACGAGACATCTGCATCGAAACGTATGGAATTGACGCAGGATCGCGTTACAATCGAGTTCATGCAAGCGTCGACGAATGTTCGTGTACAAGTTCTTTTCTCTTCCAGAATGAAGATTCGCGTGCAGAAACGATACATCCGCATCGAAATGTATGGAATTGACGCAAAAACATCGAATTCTCATGCAGGAACGCGTAACAATCGATTTCATGGAAGCGACGACGATTGTACGTGTACAAGTTACTTTATGTTCCAGAATGAAGATCTGCGTGCAAAAAGGATGCATCCGCATCGAAATGTATGGAATTGACACAGAAACATCGAGTTTGCATGCAGGAACGCGTCACAATCGATTTCATGAGTGCGACGACTATTGTTCGTGTACAAGTTATTTTCTGTTACACAATGAAGATTCGAATGCGAAACCGAGGCATCTGCGTCGAAACGTATGGAATTGACGTAGAAACGCGTTACAATCGAGTTCATGCAAGCGTCGACGAATGTTCGTGTACAAGTTCTTTTCTCTTCCAGAATGAAGATTCGCGTGCAGAAACGATACATCCGCATCGAAATGTATGGAATTGACACAGAAACATCGAGTTTGCATGCAGGAACGCGTCACAATCGATTTCATGGAAGCGACGACGATTGTACGTGTACAAGTTACTTTCTGTTCCAGAAGGAAGATTCGAATACGAAAACGAGGCATCTGCATCGAAACGTATGGAATTGACGCAGAAACGCGTTACAATCGAGTTCATGCAAGCGTCGACGAATGTTCGTGTACAAGTTATTTTATGTTCCAGAATGAAGATCTGCGTGCAAAAAGGATGCATCCGCATCGAAATGTATGGAATTGACACAGAAACATCGAGTTTGCATGCAGGAACGCGTTACAATCGATTTCATGCAAGCGACGACGAATGTACGTGTTGAAGTAATTTTCTGTTCTGGAATGAAGATTTGCGTGCAAAAAGGATGCATCCGCATCGAAATGTATGGAATTGACACAGAAACATCGAGTTTGCATGCAGGAACGCGTCACAATCGATTTCATGGAAGTGACGACGATTGTACGTGTACAAGTTACTTTCTGTTCCAGAATGAAGATTCGAATACGAAAACGAGGCATCTGCATCGAAATGTATGGAATTGACGCAAAAACATCGAATTCTCATGCAGGAACGCGTAACAATCGTGTTCATGCAAGCAACGACGAATGTTCGTGTACAAGTTCTTTTCTGTTCGAGAATGAAGATCTGCGTGCAAAAAGGATGCATCCGCATGGAAATGTATGGAATTGACACAGAAACATCGAGTTTGCATGCAGGAACGCGTCACAATCGATTTCATGAGAGCGACGACTATTGTACGTGTACAAGTTACTTTATGTTCCAGAATGAAGATACGAATGCGAAAACGAGACATCTGCATCGAAACGTATGGAATTGACGCAGGAACGCGTTACAATCGAGTTCATGCAAGCGTCGACGAATGTTCGTGTACAAGTTCTTTTCTCTTCCAGAATGAAGATTCGCGTGCAGAAACGATACATCCGTATCGAAATGTATGGAATTGACGCAAAAACATCGAATTCTCATGCAGGAACGCGTAACAATCGATTTCATGGAAGCGACGACGATTGTACGTGTACAAGTTACTTTCTGTTCCAGAATGAAGATTCGCGTGCAGAAACGATACATCCGCATCGAAATGTATGGAATTGACGCAAAAACATCGAATTCTCATGCAGGAACGCGTAACAATCGATTTCATGGAAGCGACGACGATTGTACGTGTACAAGTTACTTTATGTTGCAGAATGAAGATACGAATGCGAAAACGAGACATCTGCATCGAAACGTATGGAATTGACGCAGGAACGCGTTACAATCGAGTTCATGCAAGCGACGACGAATGTTCGTGTACAAGTTCTTTTCTGTTCGAGAATGATGATTCGCGTGCAAAAACGACGCATCTCCATCGAACAGTACGGAATTGACACAGGAACATCTAATTAGCATGCAGGAACGCGTTACAATCGATTTCACGCAAGCGACGACGACTGTTCGTGTACAAGTTATTTTATTTTCCAGAATGAAGATCTGCGTGCAAAAAGGATGCATCCGCATCGAAATGTATGGAATTGACACAGAAACATCGAGTTTGCATGCAGGAACGCGTCACAATCGATTTCATGAGAGCGACGACTATTGTTCGTGTACAAGTTATTTTCTGTTACACAATGAAGATTCGGATGCGAAACCGAGGCATCTGCGTCGAAACGTATGGAATTGACGTAGAAACGCGTTACAATCGAGTTCATGCAAGCGTCGACGAATGTTCGTGTACAAGTTATTTTATGTTCCAGAATGAAGATCTGCGTGCAAAAAGGATGCATCCGCATCGAAATGTATGGAATAGACACAGAAACATCGAGTTTGCATGCAGGAACGCGTTACAATCGATTTCATGCAAGCGACGACGAATGTACGTGTTGAAGTGAATTTTCTGTTCTGGAATGATCATTCGCAAGCAAAATCGTTGCATCCTCATCGAAACGTATGGAATTCACAGAGAACCATCGAGTTTGCATGCAGGAACGCGTCACAATCGATTTCATGGAAGTGACGACGATTGTACGTGTACAAGTTACTTTCTGTTCCAGAATGAAGATTCGAATACGAAAACGAGGCATCTGCATCGAAATGTATGGAATTGACGCAAAAACATCGAATTCTCATGCAGGAACGCGTAACAATCGAGTTCATGCAAGCGACGACGAATGTTCGTGTACAAGTTCTTTTCTGTTCGAGAATGATGATTCGCGTGCAAAAACGACGCATCTCCATCGAAAAGTACGGAATTGACACAGAAAAATCTAATTAGCATGCAGGAACGCGTTACAATCGATTTCACGCAAGCGACGACGACTGTTCGTGTACAAGTTATTTTTTTTTCCAGAATGAAGATTCGCGTGCAAAAAGGATGCATCCGCATCGAAATGTATGGAATTGACACAGAAACATCGAGTTTGCATGCAGGAACGCGTCACAATCGATTTCATGAGAGCGACGACTATTGTTCGTGTACAAGTTATTTTCTGTTACACAATGAAGATTCGGATGCGAAACCGAGGCATCTGCGTCGAAACGTATGGAATTGACGTAGAAACGCGTTACAATCGAGTTCATGCAAGCGTCGACGAATGTTCGTGTACAAGTTCTTTTCTGTTCGAGAATGATGATTCGCGTGCAAAAACGACGCATCTCCATCGAAAAGTAGGGAATTGACACAGAAAAATCTAATTAGCATGCAGGAACGCGTTACAATCGATTTCACGCAAGCGACGACGACTGTTCGTGTACAAGTTATTTTATTTTCCAGAATGAAGATCTGCGTGCAAAAAGGATGCATCCGCATCGAAATGTATGGAATTGACACAGAAACATCGAGTTTGCATGCAGGAACGCGTCACAATCGATTTCATGAGAGCGACGACTATTGTTCGTGTACAAGTTATTTTCTGTTACACAATGAAGATTCGGATGCGAAACCGAGGCATCTGCGTCGAAACGTATGGAATTGACGTAGAAACGCGTTACAATCGAGTTCATGCAAGCGTCGACGAATGTTCGTGTACAAGTTCTTTTCTGTTCGAGAATGATGATCGCGTGCAAAAACGACGCATCTCCATCGAACAGTACGGAATTGACACAGGAACATCTAATTAGCATGCAGGAACGCGTTACAATCGATTTCACGCAAGCGACGACGACTGTTCGTGTACAAGTTATTTTATTTTCCAGAATGAAGATCTGCGTGCAAAAAGGATGCATCCGCATCGAAATGTATGGAATTGACACAGAAACATCGAGTTTGCATGAAGGAACGCGTCACAATCGATTTCATGAGAGCGACGACTATTGTTCGTGTACAAGTTATTTTCTGTTACACAATGAAGATTCGAATGCGAAACCGAGGCATCTGCGTCGAAACGTATGGAATTGACGTAGAAACGCGTTACAATCGATTTCATGGAAGCGACGACGATTGTACGTGTACAAGTTCTTTTCTCATCCAGAATGAAGATTCGCCTGCAGAAACGATACATCCGCATCGAAATGTATGGAATTGACGCAAAAACATCGAATTCTCATGCAGGAACGCGTAACAATCGATTTCATGGAAGCGACGACGATTGTACGTGTACAAGTTACTTTATGTTCCAGAATTGGGATTCGAATGCGAAAACGAGGCATCTGCATGGAAATGTATGGAATTGACACAGAAACATCGAGTTTGCATGCAGGAACGCGTCACAATCGATCTCATGAGAGCGACGACTATTGTTCGTGTACAAGTTATTTTCTGTTACACAATGAAGATTCGAATGCGAAACCGAGGCATCTGTGTCGAAACGTATGGAATTGACGTAGAAACGCGTTACAATCGATTTCATGCAAGCGTCGACGAATGTTCGTGTACAAGTTATTTTATGTTCCAGAATGAAGATCTGCGTGCAAAAAGGATGCATCCGCATCGAAATGTATGGAATTGACACAGAAACATCGAGTTTGCATGCAGGAACGCGTTACAATCGATTTCATGCAAGCGACGACGAATGTACGTGTTGAAGTAATTTTCTGTTCTGGAATGATCATTCGCAAGCAAAATCGTTGCATCCTCATCGAAACGTATGGAATTCACAGAGAACCATCGAGTTTGCATGCAGGAACGCGTCACAATCGATTTCATGGAAGTGACGACGATTGTACGTGTACAAGTTACTTTCTGTTCCAGAATGAAGATTCGAATACGAAAACGAGGCATCTGCATCGAAATGTATGGAATTGACGCAAAAACATCGAATTCTCATGCAGGAACGCGTAACAATCGAGTTCATGCAAGCGACGACGAATGTTCGTGTACAAGTTCTTTTCTGTTCGAGAATGATGATTCGCGTGCAAAAACGACGCATCTCCATCGAAAAGTACGGAATTGACACAGAAAAATCTAATTAGCATGCAGGAACGCGTTACAATCGATTTCACGCAAGCGACGACGACTGTTCGTGTACAAGTTATTTTATTTTCCAGAATGAAGATTCGCGTGCAGAAACGATACATCCGCATCGAAATGTATGGAATTGACACAGAAACATCGAGTTTGCATGCAGGAACGCGTAACAATCGAGTTCATGCAAGCGACGACGAATGTTCGTGTACAAGTTCTTTTCTGTTCGAGAATGATGATTCGCGTGCAAAAACGACGCATCTCCATCGAACAGTACGGAATTGACACAGGAACATCTAATTAGCATGCAGGAACGCGTTACAATCGATTTCACGCAAGCGACGACGACTGTTCGTGTACAAGTTATTTTATTTTCCTGAATGAAGATCTGCGTGCAAAAAGGATGCATCCGCATCGAAATGTATGGAATTGACACAGAAACATCGAGTTTGCATGCAGGAACGCGTCACAATCGATTTCATGAGAGCGACGACTATTGTGCGTGTACAAGTTATTTTCTGTTACACAATGAAGATTCGAATGCGAAACCGAGGCATCTGCGTCGAAACGTATGGAATTGACGTAGAAACGCGTTACAATCGAGTTCATGCAAGCGTCGATGAATGTTCGTGTACAAGTTCTTTTCTGTTCGAGAATGATGATTCGCGTGCAAAAACGACGCATCTCCATCGAAAAGTACGGAATTGACACAGAAAAATCTAATTAGCATGCAGGAACGCGTTACAATCGATTTCACGCAAGCGACGACGACTGTTCGTGTACAAGTTATTTTATTTTCCAGAATGAAGATCTGCGTGCAAAAAGGATGCATCCGCATCGAAATGTATGGAATTGACACAGAAACATCGAGTTTGCATGCAGGAACGCGTCACAATCGATTTCATGAGAGCGACGACTATTGTTCGTGTACAAGTTATTTTCTGTTACACAATGAAGATTCGAATGCGAAACCGAGGCATCTGCGTCGAAACGTATGGAATTGACGTAGAAACGCGTTACAATCGAGTTCATGCAAGCGTCGACGAATGTTCGTGTACAAGTTCTTTTCTGTTCGAGAATGATGATTCGCGTGCAAAAACGACGCATCTCCATCGAAAAGTACGGAATTGACACAGAAAAATCTAATTAGCATGCAGGAACGCGTTACAATCGATTTCACGCAAGCGACGACGACTGTTCGTGTACAAGTTATTTTATTTTCCAGAATGAAGATTCGCGTGCAAAAAGGATGCATCCGCATCGAAATGTATGGAATTGACACAGAAACATCGAGTTTGCATGCAGGAACGCGTCACAATCGATTTCATGAGAGCGACGACTATTGTTCGTGTACAAGTTATTTTCTGTTACACAATGAAGATTCGGATGCGAAACCGAGGCATCTGCGTCGAAACGTATGGAATTGACGTAGAAACGCGTTACAATCGAGTTCATGCAAGCGTCGACGAATGTTCGTGTACAAGTTCTTTTCTGTTCGAGAATGATGATTCGCGTGCAAAAACGACGCATCTCCATCGAAAAGTACGGAATTGACACAGAAAAATCTAATTAGCATGCAGGAACGCGTTACAATCGATTTCACGCAAGCGACGACGACTGTTCGTGTACAAGTTATTTTATTTTCCAGAATGAAGATCTGCGTGCAAAAAGGATGCATCCGCATCGAAATGTATGGAATTGACACAGAAACATCGAGTTTGCATGCAGGAACGCGTCACAATCGATTTCATGAGAGCGACGACTATTGTTCGTGTACAAGTTATTTTCTGTTACACAATGAAGATTCGGATGCGAAACCGAGGCATCTGCGTCGAAACGTATGGAATTAACGTAGAAACGCGTTACAATCGAGTTCATGCAAGCGTCGACGAATGTTCGTGTACAAGTTCTTTTCTGTTCGAGAACGATGATTCGCGTGCAAAAACGACGCATCTCCATCGAAAAGTACGGAATTGACACAGAAAAATCTAATTAGCATGCAGGAACGCGTTACAATCGATTTCACGCAAGCGACGACGACTGTTCGTGTACAAGTTATTTTCTTTTCCAGAATGAAGATCTGCGTGCAAAAAGGATGCATCCGCATCGAAATGTATGGAATTGACACAGAAACATCGAGTTTGCATGCAGGAACGCGTAACAATCGATTTCATGAGAGCGACGACTATTGTTCGTGTACAAGTTATTTTCTGTTACACAATGAAGATACGAATGCGAAAACGAGACATCTGCATCGAAACGTATGGAATTGACGCAGGAACGCGTTACAATCGAGTTCATGCAAGCGTCGACGAATGTGCGTGTACAAGTTCTTTTCTCTTCCAGAATGAAGATTCGCCTGCAGAAACGATACATCCGCATCGAAATGTATGGAATTGACGCAAAAACATCGAATTCTCATGCAGGAACGCGTAACAATCGATTTCATGGAAGCGACGACGATTGTACTTGTACAAGTTACTTTATGTTCCAGAATTGGGATTCGAATGCGAAAACGAGGCATCTGCATGGAAATGTATGGAATTGACACAGAAACATCGAGTTTGCATGCAGGAACGCGTCACAATCGATTTCATGAGAGCGACGACTATTGTTCGTGTACAAGTTATTTTCTGTTACACAATGAAGATTCGAATGCGAAACCGAGGCATCTGTGTCGAAACGTATGGAATTGACGTAGAAACGCGTTACAATCGAGTTCATGCAAGCGTCGACGAATGTTCGTGTACAAGTTATTTTATGTTCCAGAATGAAGATCTGCGTGCAAAAAGGATGCATCCGCATCGAAATGTATGGAATTGACACAGAAACATCGAGTTTGCATGCAGGAACGCGTCACAATCGATTTCATGGAAGCGACGACGATTGTACGTGTACAAGTTACTTTCTGTTCCAGAAGGAAGATTCGAATACGAAAACGAGGCATCTGCATCGAAACGTATGGAATTGACGCAGAAACGCGTTACAATCGAGTTCATGCAAGCGTCGACGAATGTTCGTGTACAAGTTCTTTTCTCTTCCAGAATGAAGATTCGCGTGCAGAAACGATACATCCGCATCGAAATGTATGGAATTGACGCAAAAACATCGAATTCTCATGCAGGAACGCGTAACAATCGATTTCATGGAAGCGACGACGATTGTACGTGTACAAGTTACTTTATGTTCCAGAATGAAGATCTGCGTGCAAAAAGGATGCATCCGCATCGAAATGTATGGAATTGACACAGAAACATCGAGTTTGCATGCAGGAACGCGTCATAATCGATTTCATGAGTGCGACGACTATTGTTCGTGTACAAGTTATTTTCTGTTACACAATGAAGATTCGAATGCGAAACCGAGGCATCTGCGTCGAAACGTATGGAATTGACGTAGAAACGCGTTACAATCGAGTTCATGCAAGCGTCGACGAATGTTCGTGTACAAGTTCTTTTCTCTTCCAGAATGAAGATTCGCGTGCAGAAACGATACATCCGCATCGAAATGTATGGAATTGACACAGAAACATCGAGTTTGCATGCAGGAACGCGTCACAATCGATTTCATGAGTGCGACGACTATTGTTCGTGTACAAGTTATTTTCTGTTACACAATGAAGATTCGAATGCGAAACCGAGGCATCTGCGTCGAAACGTATGGAATTGACGTAGAAACGCGTTACAATCGAGTTCATGCAAGCGTCGACGAATGTTCGTGTACAAGTTCTTTTCTCTTCCAGAATGAAGATTCGCGTGCAGAAACGATACATCCGCATCGAAATGTATGGAATTGACACAGAAACATCGAGTTTGCATGCAGGAACGCGTCACAATCGATTTCATGGAAGCGACGACGATTGTACGTGTACAAGTTACTTTCTGTTCCAGAAGGAAGATTCGAATACGAAAACGAGGCATCTGCATCGAAACGTATGGAATTGACGCAGAAACGCGTTACAATCGAGTTCATGCAAGCGTCGACGAATGTTCGTGTACAAGTTATTTTATGTTCCAGAATGAAGATCTGCGTGCAAAAAGGATGCATCCGCATCGAAATGTATGGAATTGACACAGAAACATCGAGTTTGCATGCAGGAACGCGTTACAATCGATTTCATGCAAGCGACGACGAATGTACGTGTTGAAGTAATTTTCTGTTCTGGAATGAAGATTTGCGTGCAAAAAGGATGCATCCGCATCGAAATGTATGGAATTGACACAGAAACATCGAGTTTGCATGCAGGAACGCGTCACAATCGATTTCATGGAAGTGACGACGATTGTACGTGTACAAGTTACTTTCTGTTCCAGAATGAAGATTCGAATACGAAAACGAGGCATCTGCATCGAAATGTATGGAATTGACGCAAAAACATCGAATTCTCATGCAGGAACGCGTAACAATCGTGTTCATGCAAGCAACGACGAATGTTCGTGTACAAGTTCTTTTCTGTTCGAGAATGAAGATCTGCGTGCAAAAAGGATGCATCCGCATGGAAATGTATGGAATTGACACAGAAACATCGAGTTTGCATGCAGGAACGCGTCACAATCGATTTCATGAGAGCGACGACTATTGTTCGTGTACAAGTTATTTTCTGTTACACAATGAAGATACGAATGCGAAAACGAGACATCTGCATCGAAACGTATGGAATTGACGCAGGAACGCGTTACAATCGAGTTCATGCAAGCGTCGACGAATGTGCGTGTACAAGTTCTTTTCTCTTCCAGAATGAAGATTCGCCTGCAGAAACGATACATCCGCATCGAAATGTATGGAATTGACGCAAAAACATCGAATTCTCATGCAGGAACGCGTAACAATCGATTTCATGGAAGCGAAGACGATTGTACGTGTACAAGTTACTTTATGTTCCAGAATTGGGATTCGAATGCGAAAACGAGGCATCTGCATGGAAATGTATGGAATTGACACAGAAACATCGAGTTTGCATGCAGGAACGCGTCACAATCGATTTCATGAGAGCGACGACTATTGTTCGTGTACAAGTTATTTTCTGTTACACAATGAAGATTCGAATGCGAAACCGAGGCATCTGTGTCGAAACGTATGGAATTGACGTAGAAACGCGTTACAATCGAGTTCATGCAAGCGTCGACGAATGTTCGTGTACAAGTTATTTTATGTTCCAGAATGAAGATCTGCGTGCAAAAAGGATGCATCCGCATCGAAATGTATGGAATTGACACAGAAACATCGAGTTTGCATGCAGGAACGCGTTACAATCGATTTCATGCAAGCGACGACGAATGTACGTGTTGAAGTAATTTTCTGTTCTGGAATGATCATTCGCAAGCAAAATCGTTGCATCCTCATCGAAACGTATGGAATTCACAGAGAACCATCGAGTTTGCATGCAGGAACGCGTCACAATCGATTTCATGGAAGTGACGACGATTGTACGTGTACAAGTTACTTTCTGTTCCAGAATGAAGATTCGAATACGAAAACGAGGCATCTGCATCGAAATGTATGGAGTTGACGCAAAAATATCGAATTCTCATGCAGTGACGCGTAACAATCGAGTTCATGCAAGCGACGACGAATGTTCGTGTACAAGTTCTTTTCTGTTCGAGAATGATGATTCGCGTGCAAAAACGACGCATCTCCATCGAAAAGTACGGAATTGACACAGAAAAATCTAATTAGCATGCAGGAACGCGTTACAATCGATTTCACGCAAGCGACGACGACTGTTCGTGTACAAGTTATTTTATTTTCCAGAATGAAGATTCGCGTGCAGAAACGATACATCCGCATCGAAATGTATGGAATTGACACAGAAACATCGAGTTTGCATGCAGGAACGCGTCACAATCGATTTCATGAGAGCGACGACTATTGTTCGTGTACAAGTTATTTTCTGTTACACAATGAAGATTCGAATGCGAAACCGAGGCATCTGCGTCGAAACGTATGGAATTGACGTAGAAACGCGTTACAATCGAGTTCATGCAAGCGTCGACGAATGTTCGTGTACAAGTTCTTTTCTCTTCCAGAATGAAGATTCGCGTGCAGAAACGATACATCCGCATCGAAATGTATCGAATTGACGCAAAAACATCGAATTCTCATGCAGGAACGCGTAACAATCGATTTCATGGAAGCGACGACGATTGTACGTGTACAAGTTACTTTATGTTCCAGAATGAAGATCTGCGTGCAAAAAGGATGCATCCGCATCGAAATGTATGGAATTGACACAGAAACATCGAGTTTGCATGCAGGAACGCGTCACAATCGATTTCATGAGTGCGACGACTATTGTTCGTGTACAAGTTATTTTCTGTTACACAATGAAGATTCGAATGCGAAACCGAGGCATCTGCGTCGAAACGTATGGAATTGACGTAGAAACGCGTTACAATCGAGTTCATGCAAGCGTCGACGAATGTTCGTGTACAAGTTCTTTTCTCTTCCAGAATGAAGATTCGCGTGCAGAAACGATACATCCGCATCGAAATGTATGGAATTGACACAGAAACATCGAGTTTGCATGCAGGAACGCGTCACAATCGATTTCATGGAAGCGACGACGATTGTACGTGTACAAGTTACTTTCTGTTCCAGAAGGAAGATTCGAATACGAAAACGAGGCATCTGCATCGAAACGTATGGAATTGACGCAGAAACGCGTTACAATCGAGTTCATGCAAGCGTCGACGAATGTTCGTGTACAAGTTATTTTATGTTCCAGAATGAAGATCTGCGTGCAAAAAGGATGCATCCGCATCGAAATGTATGGAATTGACACAGAAACATCGAGTTTGCATGCAGGAACGCGTTACAATCGATTTCATGCAAGCGACGACGAATGTACGTGTTGAAGTAATTTTCTGTTCTGGAATGAAGATTTGCGTGCAAAAAGGATGCATCCGCATCGAAATGTATGGAATTGACACAGAAACATCGAGTTTGCATGCAGGAACGCGTCACAATCGATTTCATGGAAGTGACGACGATTGTACGTGTACAAGTTACTTTCTGTTCCAGAATGAAGATTCGAATACGAAAACGAGGCATCTGCATCGAAATGTATGGAATTGACGCAAAAACATCGAATTCTCATGCAGGAACGCGTAACAATCGTGTTCATGCAAGCAACGACGAATGTTCGTGTACAAGTTCTTTTCTGTTCGAGAATGAAGATCTGCGTGCAAAAAGGATGCATCCGCATCGAAATGTATGGAATTGACACAGAAACATCGAGTTTGCATGCAGGAACGCGTCACAATCGATTTCATGAGAGCGACGACTATTGTTCGTGTACAAGTTATTTTCTGTTACACAATGAAGATTCGAATGCGAAACCGAGGCATCTGTGTCGAAACGTATGGAATTGACGTAGAAACGCGTTACAATCGAGTTCATGCAAGCGTCGACGAATGTTCGTGTACAAGTTATTTTATGTTCCAGAATGAAGATCTGCGTGCAAAAAGGATGCATCCGCATCGAAATGTATGGAATTGACACAGAAACATCGAGTTTGCATGCAGGAACGCGTTACAATCGATTTCATGCAAGCGACGACGAATGTACGTGTTGAAGTAATTTTCTGTTCTGGAATGATCATTCGCAAGCAAAATCGTTGCATCCTCATCGAAACGTATGGAATTCACAGAGAACCATCGAGTTTGCATGCAGGAACGCGTCACAATCGATTTCATGGAAGTGACGACGATTGTACGTGTACAAGTTACTTTCTGTTCCAGAATGAAGATTCGAATACGAAAACGAGGCATCTGCATCGAAATGTATGGAGTTGACGCAAAAATATCGAATTCTCATGCAGGAACGCGTAACAATCGAGTTCATGCAAGCGACGACGAATGTTCGTGTACAAGTTCTTTTCTGTTCGAGAATGATGATTCGCGTGCAAAAACGACGCATCTCCATCGAAAAGTACGGAATTGACACAGAAAAATCTAATTAGCATGCAGGAACGCGTTACAATCGATTTCACGCAAGCGACGACGACTGTTCGTGTACAAGTTATTTTATTTTCCAGAATGAAGATTCGCGTGCAGAAACGATACATCCGCATCGAAATGTATGGAATTGACACAGAAACATCGAGTTTGCATGCAGGAACGCGTCACAATCGATTTCATGAGAGCGACGACTATTGTTCGTGTACAAGTTATTTTCTGTTACACAATGAAGATTCGAATGCGAAACCGAGGCATCTGCGTCGAAACGTATGGAATTGACGTAGAAACGCGTTACAATCGAGTTCATGCAAGCGTCGACGAATGTTCGTGTACAAGTTCTTTTCTCTTCCAGAATGAAGATTCGCGTGCAGAAACGATACATCCGCATCGAAATGTATCGAATTGACGCAAAAACATCGAATTCTCATGCAGGAACGCGTAACAATCGATTTCATGGAAGCGACGACGATTGTACGTGTACAAGTTACTTTATGTTCCAGAATGAAGATCTGCGTGCAAAAAGGATGCATCCGCATCGAAATGTATGGAATTGACACAGAAACATCGAGTTTGCATGCAGGAACGCGTCACAATCGATTTCATGAGTGCGACGACTATTGTTCGTGTACAAGTTATTTTCTGTTACACAATGAAGATTCGAATGCGAAACCGAGGCATCTGCGTCGAAACGTATGGAATTGACGTAGAAACGCGTTACAATCGAGTTCATGCAAGCGTCGACGAATGTTCGTGTACAAGTTCTTTTCTCTTCCAGAATGAAGATTCGCGTGCAGAAACGATACATCCGCATCGAAATGTATGGAATTGACACAGAAACATCGAGTTTGCATGCAGGAACGCGTCACAATCGATTTCATGGAAGCGACGACGATTGTACGTGTACAAGTTACTTTCTGTTCCAGAAGGAAGATTCGAATACGAAAACGAGGCATCTGCATCGAAACGTATGGAATTGACGCAGAAACGCGTTACAATCGAGTTCATGCAAGCGTCGACGAATGTTCGTGTACAAGTTATTTTATGTTCCAGAATGAAGATCTGCGTGCAAAAAGGATGCATCCGCATCGAAATGTATGGAATTGACACAGAAACATCGAGTTTGCATGCAGGAACGTGTTACAATCGATTTCATGCAAGCGACGACGAATGTACGTGTTGAAGTAATTTTCTGTTCTGGAATGATGATTTGCGTGCAAAAAGGATGCATCCGCATCGAAATGTATGGAATTGACACAGAAACATCGAGTTTGCATGCAGGAACGCGTCACAATCGATTTCATGGAAGTGACGACGATTGTACGTGTACAAGTTACTTTCTGTTCCAGAATGAAGATTCGAATACGAAAACGAGGCATCTGCATCGAAATGTATGGAATTGACGCAAAAACATCGAATTCTCATGCAGGAACGCGTAACAATCGTGTTCATGCAAGCAACGACGAATGTTCGTGTACAAGTTCTTTTCTGTTCGAGAATGAAGATCTGCGTGCAAAAAGGATGCATCCGCATCGAAATGTATGGAATTGACACAGAAACATCGAGTTTGCATGCAGGAACACGTCACAATCGATTTCATGGAAGTGACGACGATTGTACGTGTACAAGTTACTTTCTGTTCCAGAATGAAGATTCGAATACGAAAACGAGGCATCTGCATCGAAATGTATGGAATTGACGCAAAAACATCGAATTCTCATGCAGGAACGCGTAACAATCGTGTTCATGCAAGCAACGACGAATGTTCGTGTACAAGTTCTTTTCTGTTCGAGAATGAAGATCTGCGTGCAAAAAGGATGCTTCCGCATCGAAATGTATGGAATTGACACAGAAACATCGAGTTTGCATGCAGGAACGCGTCACAATCGATTTCATGAGAGCGACGACTATTGTTCGTGTACAAGTTATTTTCTGTTACACAATGAAGATACGAATGCGAAAACGAGACATCTGCATCGAAACGTATGGAATTGACGCAGGAACGCGTTACAATCGAGTTCATGCAAGCGTCGACGAATGTGCGTGTACAAGTTCTTTTCTCTTCCAGAATGAAGATTCGCCTGCAGAAACGATACATCCGCATCGAAATGTATGGAATTGACGCAAAATCATCGAATTCTCATGCAGGAACGCGTAACAATCGATTTCATGGAAGCGACGACGATTGTACGTGTACAAGTTACTTTATGTTCCAGAATTGGGATTCGAATGCGAAAACGAGGCATCTGCATGGAAATGTATGGAATTGACACAGAAACATCGAGTTTGCATGCAGGAACGCGTCACAATCGATTTCATGAGAGCGACGACTATTGTTCGTGTACAAGTTATTTTCTGTTACACAATGAAGATTCGAATGCGAAACCGAGGCATCTGTGTCGAAACGTATGGAATTGACGTAGAAACGCGTTACAATCGAGTTCATGCAAGCGTCGACGAATGTTCGTGTACAAGTTATTTTATGTTCCAGAATGAAGATCTGCGTGCAAAAAGGATGCATCCGCATCGAAATGTATGGAATTGACACAGAAACATCGAGTTTGCATGCAGGAACGCGTTACAATCGATTTCATGCAAGCGACGACGAATGTACGTGTTGAAGTAATTTTCTGTTCTGGAATGATCATTCGCAAGCAAAATCGTTGCATCCTCATCGAAACGTATGGAATTCACAGAGAACCATCGAGTTTGCATGCAGGAACGCGTCACAATCGATTTCATGGAAGTGACGACGATTGTACGTGTACAAGTTACTTTCTGTTCCAGAATGAAGATTCGAATACGAAAACGAGGCATCTGCATCGAAATGTATGGAGTTGACGCAAAAATATCGAATTCTCATGCAGGAACGCGTAACAATCGAGTTCATGCAAGCGACGACGAATGTTCGTGTACAAGTTCTTTTCTGTTCGAGAATGATGATTCGCGTGCAAAAACGACGCATCTCCATCGAAAAGTACGGAATTGACACAGAAAAATCTAATTAGCATGCAGGAACGCGTTACAATCGATTTCACGCAAGCGACGACGACTGTTCGTGTACAAGTTATTTTATTTTCCAGAATGAAGATTCGCGTGCAGAAACGATACATCCGCATCGAAATGTATGGAATTGACACAGAAACATCGAGTTTGCATGCAGGAACGCGTCACAATCGATTTCATGAGAGCGACGACTATTGTTCGTGTACAAGTTATTTTCTGTTACACAATGAAGATTCGAATGCGAAACCGAGGCATCTGCGTCGAAACGTATGGAATTGACGTAGAAACGCGTTACAATCGAGTTCATGCAAGCGTCGACGAATGTTCGTGTACAAGTTCTTTTCTCTTCCAGAATGAAGATTCGCGTGCAGAAACGATACATCCGCATCGAAATGTATCGAATTGACGCAAAAACATCGAATTCTCATGCAGGAACGCGTAACAATCGATTTCATGGAAGCGGCGACGATTGTACGTGTACAAGTTACTTTATGTTCCAGAATGAAGATCTGCGTGCAAAAAGGATGCATCCGCATCGAAATGTATGGAATTGACACAGAAACATCGAGTTTGCATGCAGGAACGCGTCACAATCGATTTCATGAGTGCGACGACTATTGTTCGTGTACAAGTTATTTTCTGTTACACAATGAAGATTCGAATGCGAAACCGAGGCATCTGCATCGAAACGTATGGAATTGACGCAGAAACGCGTTACAATCGAGTTCATGCAAGCGTCGACGAATGTTCGTGTACAAGTTATTTTATGTTCCAGAATGAAGATCTGCGTGCAAAAAGGATGCATCCGCATCGAAATGTATGGAATTGACACAGAAACATCGAGTTTGCATGCAGGAACGCGTTACAATCGATTTCATGCAAGCGACGACGAATGTACGTGTTGAAGTAATTTTCTGTTCTGGAATGAAGATTTGCGTGCAAAAAGGATGCATCCGCATCGAAATGTATGGAATTGACACAGAAACATCGAGTTTGCATGCAGGAACGCGTCACAATCGATTTCATGGAAGTGACGACGATTGTACGTGTACAAGTTACTTTCTGTTACACAATGAAGATACGAATGCGAAAACGAGACATCTGCATCGAAACGTATGGAATTGACGCAGGAACGCGTTACAATCGAGTTCATGCAAGCGACGACGAATGTTCGTGTACAAGTTCTTTTCTGTTCGAGAATGATGATTCGCGTGCAAAAACGACGCATCTCCATCGAACAGTACGGAATTAACACAGGAACATCTAATTAGCATGCAGGAACGCGTCACAATCGATTTCATGAGAGCGACGACTATTGTTCGTGTACAAGTTATTTTCTGTTACACAATGAAGATACGAATGCGAAAACGAGACATCTGCATCGAAACGTATGGAATTGACGCAGGAACGCGTTACAATCGAGTTCATGCAAGCGTCGACGAATGTGCGTGTACAAGTTCTTTTCTCTTCCAGAATGAAGATTCGCCTGCAGAAACGATACATCCGCATCGAAATGTATGGAATTGACGCAAAAACATCGAATTCTCATGCAGGAACGCGTAACAATCGATTTCATGGAAGCGACGACGATTGTACGTGTACAAGTTACTTTATGTTCCAGAATTGGGATTCGAATGCGAAAACGAGGCATCTGCATGGAAATGTATGGAATTGACACAGAAACATCGAGTTTGCATGCAGGAACGCGTCACAATCGATTTCATGAGAGCGACGACTATTGTTCGTGTACAAGTTATTTTCTGTTACACAATGAAGATACGAATGCGAAAACGAGACATCTGCATCGAAACGTATGGAATTGACGCAGGAACGCGTTACAATCGAGTTCATGCAAGCGTCGACGAATGTGCGTGTACAAGTTCTTTTCTCTTCCAGAATGAAGATTCGCCTGCAGAAACGATACATCCGCATCGAAATGTATCGAATTGACGCAAAAACATCGAATTCTCATGCAGGAACGCGTAACAATCGATTTCATGGAAGCGACGACGATTGTACGTGTACAAGTTACTTTATGTTCCAGAATGAAGATCTGCGTGCAAAAAGGATGCATCCGCATCGAAATGTATGGAATTGACACAGAAACATCGAGTTTGCATGCAGGAACGCGTCACAATCGATTTCATGAGTGCGACGACTATTGTTCGTGTACAAGTTATTTTCTGTTACACAATGAAGATTCGAATGCGAAACCGAGGCATCTGCGTCGAAACGTATGGAATTGACGTAGAAACGCGTTACAATCGAGTTCATGCAAGCGTCGACGAATGTTCGTGTACAAGTTCTTGTCTCTTCCAGAATGAAGATTCGCGTGCAGAAACGATACATCCGCATCGAAATGTATGGAATTGACACAGAAACATCGAGTTTGCATGCAGGAACGCGTCACAATCGATTTCATGGAAGCGACGACGATTGTACGTGTACAAGTTACTTTCTGTTCCAGAAGGAAGATTCGAATACGAAAACGAGGCATCTGCATCGAAACGTATGGAATTGACGCAGAAACGCGTTACAATCGAGTTCATGCAAGCGTCGACGAATGTTCGTGTACAAGTTATTTTATGTTCCAGAATGAAGATCTGCGTGCAAAAAGGATGCATCCGCATCGAAATGTATGGAATTGACACAGAAACATCGAGTTTGCATGCAGGAACGCGTTACAATCGATTTCATGCAAGCGACGACGAATGTACGTGTTGAAGTAATTTTCTGTTCTGGAATGAAGATTTGCGTGCAAAAAGGATGCATCCGCATCGAAATGTATGGAATTGACACAGAAACATCGAGTTTGCATGCAGGAACGCGTCACAATCGATTTCATGGAAGTGACGACGATTGTACGTGTACAAGTTACTTTCTGTTCCAGAATGAAGATTCGAATACGAAAACGAGGCATCTGCATCGAAATGTATGGAATTGACGCAAAAACATCGAATTCTCATGCAGGAACGCGTAACAATCGTGTTCATGCAAGCAACGACGAATGTTCGTGTACAAGTTCTTTTCTGTTCGAGAATGAAGATCTGCGTGCAAAAAGGATGCATCCGCATCGAAATGTATGGAATTGACACAGAAACATCGAGTTTGCATGCAGGAACGCGTCACAATCGATTTCATGAGAGCGACGACTATTGTTCGTGTACAAGTTATTTTCTGTTACACAATGAAGATACGAATGCGAAAACGAGACATCTGCATCGAAACGTATGGAATTGACGCAGGAACGCGTTACAATCGAGTTCATGCAAGCGTCGACGAATGTGCGTGTACAAGTTCTTTTCTCTTCCAGAATGAAGATTCGCCTGCAGAAACGATACATCCGCATCGAAATGTATGGAATTGACGCAAAAACATCGAATTCTCATGCAGGAACGCGTAACAATCGATTTCATGGAAGCGACGACGATTGTACGTGTACAAGTTACTTTGTGTTCGAGAATGAAGATCTGCGTGCAAAAAGGATGCTTCCGCATCGAAATGTATGGAATTGACACAGAAACATCGAGTTTGCATGCAGGAACGCGTCACAATCGATTTCATGAGAGCGACGACTATTGTTCGTGTACAAGTTATTTTCTGTTACACAATGAAGATACGAATGCGAAAACGAGACATCTGCATCGAAACGTATGGAATTGACGCAGGAACGCGTTACAATCGAGTTCATGCAAGCGTCGACGAATGTGCGTGTACAAGTTCTTTTCTCTTCCAGAATGAAGATTCGCCTGCAGAAACGATACATCCGCATCGAAATGTATGGAATTGACGCAAAATCATCGAATTCTCATGCAGGAACGCGTAACAATCGATTTCATGGAAGCGACGACGATTGTACGTGTACAAGTTACTTTATGTTCCAGAATTGGGATTCGAATGCGAAAACGAGGCATCTGCATGGAAATGTATGGAATTGACACAGAAACATCGAGTTTGCATGCAGGAACGCGTCACAATCGATTTCATGAGAGCGACGACTATTGTTCGTGTACAAGTTATTTTCTGTTACACAATGAAGATTCGAATGCGAAACCGAGGCATCTGTGTCGAAACGTATGGAATTGACGTAGAAACGCGTTACAATCGAGTTCATGCAAGCGTCGACGAATGTTCGTGTACAAGTTATTTTATGTTCCAGAATGAAGATCTGCGTGCAAAAAGGATGCATCCGCATCGAAATGTATGGAATTGACACAGAAACATCGAGTTTGCATGCAGGAACGCGTTACAATCGATTTCATGCAAGCGACGACGAATGTACGTGTTGAAGTAATTTTCTGTTCTGGAATGATCATTCGCAAGCAAAATCGTTGCATCCTCATCGAAACGTATGGAATTCACAGAGAACCATCGAGTTTGCATGCAGGAACGCGTCACAATCGATTTCATGGAAGTGACGACGATTGTACGTGTACAAGTTACTTTCTGTTCCAGAATGAAGATTCGAATACGAAAACGAGGCATCTGCATCGAAATGTATGGAGTTGACGCAAAAATATCGAATTCTCATGCAGGAACGCGTAACAATCGAGTTCATGCAAGCGACGACGAATGTTCGTGTACAAGTTCTTTTCTGTTCGAGAATGATGATTCGCGTGCAAAAACGACGCATCTCCATCGAAAAGTACGGAATTGACACAGAAAAATCTAATTAGCATGCAGGAACGCGTTACAATCGATTTCACGCAAGCGACGACGACTGTTCGTGTACAAGTTATTTTATTTTCCAGAATGAAGATTCGCGTGCAGAAACGATACATCCGCATCGAAATGTATGGAATTGACACAGAAACATCGAGTTTGCATGCAGGAACGCGTCACAATCGATTTCATGAGAGCGACGACTATTGTTCGTGTACAAGTTATTTTCTGTTACACAATGAAGATTCGAATGCGAAACCGAGGCATCTGCGTCGAAACGTATGGAATTGACGTAGAAACGCGTTACAATCGAGTTCATGCAAGCGTCGACGAATGTTCGTGTACAAGTTCTTTTCTCTTCCAGAATGAAGATTCGCGTGCAGAAACGATACATCCGCATCGAAATGTATCGAATTGACGCAAAAACATCGAATTCTCATGCAGGAACGCGTAACAATCGATTTCATGGAAGCGGCGACGATTGTACGTGTACAAGTTACTTTATGTTCCAGAATGAAGATCTGCGTGCAAAAAGGATGCATCCGCATCGAAATGTATGGAATTGACACAGAAACATCGAGTTTGCATGCAGGAACGCGTCACAATCGATTTCATGAGTGCGACGACTATTGTTCGTGTACAAGTTATTTTCTGTTACACAATGAAGATTCGAATGCGAAACCGAGGCATCTGCATCGAAACGTATGGAATTGACGCAGAAACGCGTTACAATCGAGTTCATGCAAGCGTCGACGAATGTTCGTGTACAAGTTATTTTATGTTCCAGAATGAAGATCTGCGTGCAAAAAGGATGCATCCGCATCGAAATGTATGGAATTGACACAGAAACATCGAGTTTGCATGCAGGAACGCGTTACAATCGATTTCATGCAAGCGACGACGAATGTACGTGTTGAAGTAATTTTCTGTTCTGGAATGAAGATTTGCGTGCAAAAAGGATGCATCCGCATCGAAATGTATGGAATTGACACAGAAACATCGAGTTTGCATGCAGGAACGCGTCACAATCGATTTCATGGAAGTGACGACGATTGTACGTGTACAAGTTACTTTCTGTTACACAATGAAGATACGAATGCGAAAACGAGACATCTGCATCGAAACGTATGGAATTGACGCAGGAACGCGTTACAATCGAGTTCATGCAAGCGACGACGAATGTTCGTGTACAAGTTCTTTTCTGTTCGAGAATGATGATTCGCGTGCAAAAACGACGCATCTCCATCGAACAGTACGGAATTAACACAGGAACATCTAATTAGCATGCAGGAACGCGTCACAATCGATTTCATGAGAGCGACGACTATTGTTCGTGTACAAGTTATTTTCTGTTACACAATGAAGATACGAATGCGAAAACGAGACATCTGCATCGAAACGTATGGAATTGACGCAGGAACGCGTTACAATCGAGTTCATGCAAGCGTCGACGAATGTGCGTGTACAAGTTCTTTTCTCTTCCAGAATGAAGATTCGCCTGCAGAAACGATACATCCGCATCGAAATGTATGGAATTGACGCAAAAACATCGAATTCTCATGCAGGAACGCGTAACAATCGATTTCATGGAAGCGACGACGATTGTACGTGTACAAGTTACTTTATGTTCCAGAATTGGGATTCGAATGCGAAAACGAGGCATCTGCATGGAAATGTATGGAATTGACACAGAAACATCGAGTTTGCATGCAGGAACGCGTCACAATCGATTTCATGAGAGCGACGACTATTGTTCGTGTACAAGTTATTTTCTGTTACACAATGAAGATACGAATGCGAAAACGAGACATCTGCATCGAAACGTATGGAATTGACGCAGGAACGCGTTACAATCGAGTTCATGCAAGCGTCGACGAATGTGCGTGTACAAGTTCTTTTCTCTTCCAGAATGAAGATTCGCCTGCAGAAACGATACATCCGCATCGAAATGTATCGAATTGACGCAAAAACATCGAATTCTCATGCAGGAACGCGTAACAATCGATTTCATGGAAGCGACGACGATTGTACGTGTACAAGTTACTTTATGTTCCAGAATGAAGATCTGCGTGCAAAAAGGATGCATCCGCATCGAAATGTATGGAATTGACACAGAAACATCGAGTTTGCATGCAGGAACGCGTCACAATCGATTTCATGAGTGCGACGACTATTGTTCGTGTACAAGTTATTTTCTGTTACACAATGAAGATTCGAATGCGAAACCGAGGCATCTGCGTCGAAACGTATGGAATTGACGTAGAAACGCGTTACAATCGAGTTCATGCAAGCGTCGACGAATGTTCGTGTACAAGTTCTTGTCTCTTCCAGAATGAAGATTCGCGTGCAGAAACGATACATCCGCATCGAAATGTATGGAATTGACACAGAAACATCGAGTTTGCATGCAGGAACGCGTCACAATCGATTTCATGGAAGCGACGACGATTGTACGTGTACAAGTTACTTTCTGTTCCAGAAGGAAGATTCGAATACGAAAACGAGGCATCTGCATCGAAACGTATGGAATTGACGCAGAAACGCGTTACAATCGAGTTCATGCAAGCGTCGACGAATGTTCGTGTACAAGTTATTTTATGTTCCAGAATGAAGATCTGCGTGCAAAAAGGATGCATCCGCATCGAAATGTATGGAATTGACACAGAAACATCGAGTTTGCATGCAGGAACGCGTTACAATCGATTTCATGCAAGCGACGACGAATGTACGTGTTGAAGTAATTTTCTGTTCTGGAATGAAGATTTGCGTGCAAAAAGGATGCATCCGCATCGAAATGTATGGAATTGACACAGAAACATCGAGTTTGCATGCAGGAACGCGTCACAATCGATTTCATGGAAGTGACGACGATTGTACGTGTACAAGTTACTTTCTGTTCCAGAATGAAGATTCGAATACGAAAACGAGGCATCTGCATCGAAATGTATGGAATTGACGCAAAAACATCGAATTCTCATGCAGGAACGCGTAACAATCGTGTTCATGCAAGCAACGACGAATGTTCGTGTACAAGTTCTTTTCTGTTCGAGAATGAAGATCTGCGTGCAAAAAGGATGCATCCGCATCGAAATGTATGGAATTGACACAGAAACATCGAGTTTGCATGCAGGAACGCGTCACAATCGATTTCATGAGAGCGACGACTATTGTTCGTGTACAAGTTATTTTCTGTTACACAATGAAGATACGAATGCGAAAACGAGACATCTGCATCGAAACGTATGGAATTGACGCAGGAACGCGTTACAATCGAGTTCATGCAAGCGTCGACGAATGTGCGTGTACAAGTTCTTTTCTCTTCCAGAATGAAGATTCGCCTGCAGAAACGATACATCCGCATCGAAATGTATGGAATTGACGCAAAAACATCGAATTCTCATGCAGGAACGCGTAACAATCGATTTCATGGAAGCGACGACGATTGTACGTGTACAAGTTACTTTGTGTTCCCGAATTGGGATTCGAATGCGAAAACGAGGCATCTGCATGGAAATGTATGGAATTGACACAGAAACATCGAGTTTGCATGCAGGAACGCGTCACAATCGATTTCATGAGAGCGACGACTATTGTTCGTGTACAAGTTATTTTCTGTTACACAATGAAGATTCGAATGCGAAACCGAGGCATCTGTGTCGAAACGTATGGAATTGACGTAGAAACGCGTTACAATCGAGTTCATGCAAGCGTCGACGAATGTTCGTGTACAAGTTATTTTATGTTCCAGAATGAAGATCTGCGTGCAAAAAGGATGCATCCGCATCGAAATGTATGGAATTGACACAGAAACATCGAGTTTGCATGCAGGAACGCGTTACAATCGATTTCATGCAAGCGACGACGAATGTACGTGTTGAAGTAATTTTCTGTTCTGGAATGATCATTCGCAAGCAAAATCGTTGCATCCTCATCGAAACGTATGGAATTCACAGAGAACCATCGAGTTTGCATGCAGGAACGCGTCACAATCGATTTCATGGAAGTGACGACGATTGTACGTGTACAAGTTACTTTCTGTTCCAGAATGAAGATTCGAATACGAAAACGAGGCATCTGCATCGAAATGTATGGAATTGACGCAAAAACATCGAATTCTCATGCAGGAACGCGTAACAATCGAGTTCATGCAAGCGACGACGAATGTTCGTGTACAAGTTCTTTTCTGTTCGAGGATGATGATTCGCGTGCAAAAACGACGCATCTCCATCGAAAAGTACGGAATTGACACAGAAAAATCTAATTAGCATGCAGGAACGCGTTACAATCGATTTCACGCAAGCGACGACGATTGTACGTGTACAAGTTATTTTATTTTCCAGAATGAAGATTCGCGTGCAAAAAGGATGCATCCGCATCGAAATGTATGGAATTGACACAGAAACATCGAGTTTGCATGCAGGAACGCGTCACAATCGATTTCATGAGAGCGACGACTATTGTTCGTGTACAAGTTATTTTCTGTTACACAATGAAGATTCGAATGCGAAACCGAGGCATCTGCGTCGAAACGTATGGAATTGACGTAGAAACGCGTTACAATCAAGGTCATGCAAGCGTCGACGAATGTTCGTGTACAAGTTCTTTTCTGTTCGAGAATGATGATTCGCGTGCAAAAACGACGCATCTCCATCGAAAAGTACGGAATTGACACAGAAAAATCTAATTAGCATGCAGGAACGCGTTACAATCGATTTCACGCAAGCGACGACGACTGTTCGTGTACAAGTTATTTTATTTTCCAGAATGAAGATCTGCGTGCAAAAAGGATGCATCCGCATCGAAATGTATGGAATTGACACAGAAACATCGAGTTTGCATGCAGGAACGCGTCACAATCGATTTCATGAGAGCGACGACTATTGTTCGTGTACAAGTTATTTTCTGTTACACAATGAAGATTCGAATGCGAAGCCGAGGCATCTGCGTCGAAACGTATGGAATTGACGTAGAAACGCGTTACAATCGAGTTCATGCAAGCGTCGACGAATGTTCGTGTACAAGTTCTTTTCTCTTCCAGAATGAAGATTTGCGTGCAAAAAGGATGCATCCGCATCGAAATGTATGGAATTGACACAGAAACATCGAGTTTGCATGCAGGAACGCGTCACAATCGATTTCATGGAAGCGACGACGATTGTACGTGTACAAGTTACTTTCTGTTCCAGAAGGAAGATTCGAATACGAAAACGAGGCATCTGCATCGAAACGTATGGAATTGACGCAGAAACGCGTTACAATCGAGTTCATGCAAGCGTCGACGAATGTTCGTGTACAAGTTATTTTATGTTCCAGAATGAAGATCTGCGTGCAAAAAGGATGCATCCGCATCGAAATGTATGGAATTGACACAGAAACATCGAGTTTGCATGCAGGAACGCGTTACAATCGATTTCATGCAAGCGACGACGAATGTACGTGTTGAAGTGAATTTTCTGTTCTGGAATGATCATTCGCAAGCAAAATCGTTGCATCCTCATCGAAACGTATGGAATTCACAGAGAACCATCGAGTTTGCATGCAGGAACGCGTCACAATCGATTTCATGGAAGTGACGACGATTGTACGTGTACACGTTACTTTCTGTTCCAGAATGAAGATTCGAATACGAAAACGAGGCATCTGCATCGAAATGTATGGAATTGACGCAAAAACATCGAATTCTCATGCAGGAACGCGTAACAATCGTGTTCATGCAAGCGACAACGAATGTTCGTGTACAAGTTCTTTTCTGTTCGAGAATGATGATTCGCGTGCAAAAACGACGCATCTCCATCGAAAAGTACGGAATTGACACAGAAAAATCTAATTAGCATGCAGGAACGCGTTACAATCGATTTCACGCAAGCGACGACGACTGTTCGTGTACAAGTTATTTTATTTTCCAGAATGAAGATTCGCGTGCAAAAAGGATGCATCCGCATCGAAATGTATGGAATTGACACAGAAACATCGAGTTTGCATGCAGGAACGCGTCACAATCGATTTCATGAGAGCGACGACTATTGTTCGTGTACAAGTTATTTTCTGTTACACAATGAAGATTCGAATGCGAAACCGAGGCATCTGCGTCGAAACGTATGGAATTGACGTAGAAACGCGTTACAATCAAGGTCATGCAAGCGTCGACGAATGTCCGTGTACAAGTTCTTTTCTGTTCGAGAATGATGATTCGCGTGCAAAAACGACGCATCTCCATCGAAAAGTACGGAATTGACACAGAAAAATCTAATTAGCATGCAGGAACGCGTTACAATCGATTTCACGCAAGCGACGACGACTGTTCGTGTACAAGTTATTTTATTTTCCAGAATGAAGATCTGCGTGCAAAAAGGATGCATCCGCATCGAAATGTATGGAATTGACACAGAAACATCGAGTTTGCATGCAGGAACGCGTCACAATCGATTTCATGAGAGCGACGACTATTGTTCGTGTACAAGTTACTTTCTGTTCCAGAAGGAAGATTCGAATACGAAAACGTGGCATCTGCATCGAAACGTATGGAATTGACGCAGAAACGCGTTACAATCGAGTTCATGCAAGCGTCGACGAATGTTCGTGTACAAGTTCTTTTCTCTTCCAGAATGAAGATTTGCGTGCAAAAAGGATGCATCCGCATCGAAATGTATGGAATTGACACAGAAACATCGAGTTTGCATGCAGGAACGCGTCACAATCGATTTCATGGAAGCGACGACGATTGTACGTGTACAAGTTACTTTCTGTTCCAGAAGGAAGATTCGAATACGAAAACGAGGCATCTGCATCGAAACGTATGGAATTGACGCAGAAACGCGTTACAATCGAGTTCATGCAAGCGTCGACGAATGTTCGTGTACAAGTTATTTTATGTTCCAGAATGAAGATCTGCGTGCAAAAAGGATGCATCCGCATCGAAATGTATGGAATTGACACAGAAACATCGAGTTTGCATGCAGGAACGCGTTACAATCGATTTCATGCAAGCGACGACGAATGTACGTGTTGAAGTGAATTTTCTGTTCTGGAATGATCATTCGCAAGCAAAATCGTTGCATCCTCATCGAAACGTATGGAATTCACAGAGAACCATCGAGTTTGCATGCAGGAACGCGTCACAATCGATTTCATGGAAGTGACGACGATTGTACGTGTACAAGTTACTTTCTGTTCCAGAATGAAGATTCGAATACGAAAACGAGGCATCTGCATCGAAATGTATGGAATTGACGCAAAAACATCGAATTCTCATGCAGCAACGCGTAACAATCGTGTTCATGCAAGCGACAACGAATGTTCGTGTACAAGTTCTTTTCTGTTCGAGAATGATGATTCGCGTGCAAAAACGACGCATCTCCATCGAAAAGTACGGAATTGACACAGAAAAATCTAATTAGCATGCAGGAACGCGTTACAATCGATTTCACGCAAGCGACGACGACTGTTCGTGTACAAGTTATTTTATTTTCCAGAATGAAGATCTGCGTGCAAAAAGGATGCATCCGCATCGAAATGTATGGAATTGACACAGAAACATCGAGTTTGCATGCAGGAACGCGTCACAATCGATTTCATGAGAGCGACGACTATTGTTCGTGTACAAGTTATTTTCTGTTACACAATGAAGATTCGAATGCGAAGCCGAGGCATCTGCGTCGAAACGTATGGAATTGACGTAGAAACGCGTTACAATCGAGTTCATGCAAGCGTCGACGAATGTTCGTGTACAAGTTCTTTTCTCTTCCAGAATGAAGATTTGCGTGCAAAAAGGATGCATCCGCATCGAAATGTATGGAATTGACACAGAAACATCGAGTTTGCATGCAGGAACGCGTCACAATCGATTTCATGGAAGCGACGACGATTGTACGTGTACAAGTTACTTTCTGTTCCAGAAGGAAGATTCGAATACGAAAACGAGGCATCTGCATCGAAACGTATGGAATTGACGCAGAAACGCGTTACAATCGAGTTCATGCAAGCGTCGACGAATGTTCGTGTACAAGTTATTTTATGTTCCAGAATGAAGATCTGCGTGCAAAAAGGATGCATCCGCATCGAAATGTATGGAATTGACACAGAAACATCGAGTTTGCATGCAGGAACGCGTTACAATCGATTTCATGCAAGCGACGACGAATGTACGTGTTGAAGTGAATTTTCTGTTCTGGAATGATCATTCGCAAGCAAAATCGTTGCATCCTCATCGAAACGTATGGAATTCACAGAGAACCATCGAGTTTGCATGCAGGAACGCGTCACAATCGATTTCATGGAAGTGACGACGATTGTACGTGTACACGTTACTTTCTGTTCCAGAATGAAGATTCGAATACGAAAACGAGGCATCTGCATCGAAATGTATGGAATTGACGCAAAAACATCGAATTCTCATGCAGGAACGCGTAACAATCGTGTTCATGCAAGCGACAACGAATGTTCGTGTACAAGTTCTTTTCTGTTCGAGAATGATGATTCGCGTGCAAAAACGACGCATCTCCATCGAAAAGTACGGAATTGACACAGAAAAATCTAATTAGCATGCAGGAACGCGTTACAATCGATTTCACGCAAGCGACGACGACTGTTCGTGTACAAGTTATTTTATTTTCCAGAATGAAGATTCGCGTGCAAAAAGGATGCATCCGCATCGAAATGTATGGAATTGACACAGAAACATCGAGTTTGCATGCAGGAACGCGTCACAATCGATTTCATGAGAGCGACGACTATTGTTCGTGTACAAGTTATTTTCTGTTACACAATGAAGATTCGAATGCGAAACCGAGGCATCTGCGTCGAAACGTATGGAATTGACGTAGAAACGCGTTACAATCAAGGTCATGCAAGCGTCGACGAATGTCCGTGTACAAGTTCTTTTCTGTTCGAGAATGATGATTCGCGTGCAAAAACGACGCATCTCCATCGAAAAGTACGGAATTGACACAGAAAAATCTAATTAGCATGCAGGAACGCGTTACAATCGATTTCACGCAAGCGACGACGACTGTTCGTGTACAAGTTATTTTATTTTCCAGAATGAAGATCTGCGTGCAAAAAGGATGCATCCGCATCGAAATGTATGGAATTGACACAGAAACATCGAGTTTGCATGCAGGAACGCGTCACAATCGATTTCATGAGAGCGACGACTATTGTTCGTGTACAAGTTACTTTCTGTTCCAGAAGGAAGATTCGAATACGAAAACGTGGCATCTGCATCGAAACGTATGGAATTGACGCAGAAACGCGTTACAATCGAGTTCATGCAAGCGTCGACGAATGTTCGTGTACAAGTTCTTTTCTCTTCCAGAATGAAGATTTGCGTGCAAAAAGGATGCATCCGCATCGAAATGTATGGAATTGACACAGAAACATCGAGTTTGCATGCAGGAACGCGTCACAATCGATTTCATGGAAGCGACGACGATTGTACGTGTACAAGTTACTTTCTGTTCCAGAAGGAAGATTCGAATACGAAAACGAGGCATCTGCATCGAAACGTATGGAATTGACGCAGAAACGCGTTACAATCGAGTTCATGCAAGCGTCGACGAATGTTCGTGTACAAGTTATTTTATGTTCCAGAATGAAGATCTGCGTGCAAAAAGGATGCATCCGCATCGAAATGTATGGAATTGACACAGAAACATCGAGTTTGCATGCAGGAACGCGTTACAATCGATTTCATGCAAGCGACGACGAATGTACGTGTTGAAGTGAATTTTCTGTTCTGGAATGATCATTCGCAAGCAAAATCGTTGCATCCTCATCGAAACGTATGGAATTCACAGAGAACCATCGAGTTTGCATGCAGGAACGCGTCACAATCGATTTCATGGAAGTGACGACGATTGTACGTGTACAAGTTACTTTCTGTTCCAGAATGAAGATTCGAATACGAAAACGAGGCATCTGCATCGAAATGTATGGAATTGACGCAAAAACATCGAATTCTCATGCAGCAACGCGTAACAATCGTGTTCATGCAAGCGACAACGAATGTTCGTGTACAAGTTCTTTTCTGTTCGAGAATGATGATTCGCGTGCAAAAACGACGCATCTCCATCGAAAAGTACGGAATTGACACAGAAAAATCTAATTAGCATGCAGGAACGCGTTACAATCGATTTCACGCAAGCGACGACGACTGTTCGTGTACAAGTTATTTTATTTTCCAGAATGAAGATTCGCGTGCAAAAAGGATGCATCCGCATCGAAATGTATGGAATTGACACAGAAACATCGAGTTTGCATGCAGGAACGCGTCACAATCGATTTCATGAGAGCGACGACTATTGTTCGTGTACAAGTTATTTTATTTTCCAGAATGAAGATTCGCGTGCAGAAACGATACATCCGCATCGAAATGTATGGAATTGACACAGAAACATCGAGTTTGCATGCAGGAACGCGTAACAATCGATTTCATGGAAGCGACGACGATTGTACGTGTACAAGTTACTTTATGTTCCAGAATGAAGATACGAATGCGAAAACGAGACATCTGCATCGAAACGTATGGAATTGACGCAGGAACGCGTTACAATCGAGTTCATGCAAGCGACGACGAATGTTCGTGTACAAGTTCTTTTCTGTTCGAGAATGATGATTCGCGTGCAAAAACGACGCATCTCCATCGAACAGTACGGAATTGACACAGGAACATCTAATTAGCATGCAGGAACGCGTTACAATCGATTTCACGCAAGCGACGACGACTGTTCGTGTACAAGTTATTTTATTTTCCAGAATGAAGATCTGCGTGCAAAAAGGATGCATCCGCATCGAAATGTATGGAATTGACACAGAAACATCGAGTTTGCATGCAGGAACGCGTCACAATCGATTTCATGAGAGCGACGACTATTGTTCGTGTACAAGTTATTTTCTGTTACACAATGAAGATTCGAATGCGAAACCGAGGCATCTGCGTCGAAACGTATGGAATTGACGTAGAAACGCGTTACAATCAAGGTCATGCAAGCGTCGACGAATGTCCGTGTACAAGTTCTTTTCTGTTCGAGAATGATGATTCGCGTGCAAAAACGACGCATCTCCATCGAAAAGTACGGAATTGACACAGAAAAATCTAATTAGCATGCAGGAACGCGTTACAATCGATTTCACGCAAGCGACGACGACTGTTCGTGTACAAGTTATTTTATTTTCCAGAATGAAGATCTGCGTGCAAAAAGGATGCATCCGCATCGAAATGTATGGAATTGACACAGAAACATCGAGTTTGCATGCAGGAACGCGTCACAATCGATTTCATGAGAGCGACGACTATTGTTCGTGTACAAGTTACTTTCTGTTCCAGAAGGAAGATTCGAATACGAAAACGTGGCATCTGCATCGAAACGTATGGAATTGACGCAGAAACGCGTTACAATCGAGTTCATGCAAGCGTCGACGAATGTTCGTGTACAAGTTCTTTTCTCTTCCAGAATGAAGATTTGCGTGCAAAAAGGATGCATCCGCATCGAAATGTATGGAATTGACACAGAAACATCGAGTTTGCATGCAGGAACGCGTCACAATCGATTTCATGGAAGCGACGACGATTGTACGTGTACAAGTTACTTTCTGTTCCAGAAGGAAGATTCGAATACGAAAACGAGGCATCTGCATCGAAACGTATGGAATTGACGCAGAAACGCGTTACAATCGAGTTCATGCAAACGTCGACGAATGTTCGTGTACAAGTTATTTTATGTTCCAGAATGAAGATCTGCGTGCAAAAAGGATGCATCCGCATCGAAATGTATGGAATTGACACAGAAACATCGAGTTTGCATGCAGGAACGCGTTACAATCGATTTCATGCAAGCGACGACGAATGTACGTGTTGAAGTGAATTTTCTGTTCTGGAATGATCATTCGCAAGCAAAATCGTTGCATCCTCATCGAAACGTATGGAATTCACAGAGAACCATCGAGTTTGCATGCAGGAACGCGTCACAATCGATTTCATGGAAGTGACGACGATTGTACGTGTACAAGTTACTTTCTGTTCCAGAATGAAGATTCGAATACGAAAACGAGGCATCTGCATCGAAATGTATGGAATTGACGCAAAAACATCGAATTCTCATGCAGCAACGCGTAACAATCGTGTTCATGCAAGCGACAACGAATGTTCGTGTACAAGTTCTTTTCTGTTCGAGAATGATGATTCGCGTGCAAAAACGACGCATCTCCATCGAAAAGTACGGAATTGACACAGAAAAATCTAATTAGCATGCAGGAACGCGTTACAATCGATTTCACGCAAGCGACGACGACTGTTCGTGTACAAGTTATTTTATTTTCCAGAATGAAGATTCGCGTGCAAAAAGGATGCATCCGCATCGAAATGTATGGAATTGACACAGAAACATCGAGTTTGCATGCAGGAACGCGTCACAATCGATTTCATGAGAGCGACGACTATTGTTCGTGTACAAGTTATTTTATTTTCCAGAATGAAGATTCGCGTGCAGAAACGATACATCCGCATCGAAATGTATGGAATTGACACAGAAACATCGAGTTTGCATGCAGGAACGCGTAACAATTGATTTCATGGAAGCGACGACGATTGTACGTGTACAAGTTACTTTATGTTCCAGAATGAAGATACGAATGCGAAAACGAGACATCTGCATCGAAACGTATGGAATTGACGCAGGAACGCGTTACAATCGAGTTCATGCAAGCGACGACGAATGTTCGTGTACAAGTTCTTTTCTGTTCGAGAATGATGATTCGCGTGCAAAAACGACGCATCTCCATCGAACAGTACGGAATTAACACAGGAACATCTAATTAGCATGCAGGAACGCGTTACAATCGATTTCACGCAAGCGACGACGACTGTTCGTGTACAAGTTATTTTATTTTCCAGAATGAAGATCTGCGTGCAAAAAGGATGCATCCGCATCGAAATGTATGGAATTGACACAGAAACATCGAGTTTGCATGCAGGAACGCGTCACAATCGATTTCATGAGAGCGACGACTATTGTTCGTGTACAAGTTATTTTCTGTTACACAATGAAGATTCGAATGCGAAACCGAGGCATCTGCGTCGAAACGTATGGAATTGACGTAGAAACGCGTTACAATCGAGTTCGTGCAAGCGTCGACGAATGTTCGTGTACAAGTTCTTTTCTCTTCCAGAATAAAGATTCGCGTGCAGAAACGATACATCCGCATCGAAATGTATGGAATTGACGCAAAAACATCGAATTCTCATGCAGGAACGCGTAACAATCGATTTCATGGAAGCGACGACGATTGTACGTGTACAAGTTACTTTATGTTCCAGAATGAAGATACGAATGCGAAAACGAGACATTTGCATCGAAACGTATGGAATTGACGCAGGAACGCGTTACAATGGAGTTCATGCAAGCATCGACGAATGTTCGTGTACAAGTTCTTTTCTCTTCCAGAATGAAGATTCGCGTGCAAAAAGGATGCATCCGCATCAAAATGTATGGAATTGACACAGAAACATCGAGTTTGCATGCAGGAACGCGTCACAATCGATTTCATGAGAGCGACGACTATTGTTCGTGTACAAGTTATTTTATTTTCCAGAATGAAGATTCGCGTGCAGAAACGATACATCCGCATCGAAATGTATGGAATTGACGCAAAAACATCGAATTCTCATGCAGGAACGCGTAACAATCGATTTCATGGAAGCGACGACGATTGTACGTGTACAAGTTACTTTATGTTCCAGAATGAAGATACGAATGCGAAAACGAGACATCTGCATCGAAACGTATGGAATTGACGCAGGAACGCGTTACAATCGAGTTCATGCAAGCGTCGACGAATGTTCGTGTACAAGTTCTTTTCTCTTCCAGAATGAAGATTCGCGTGCAGAAACGATACATCCGCATTGAAATGTATGGAATTGACGCAAAAACATCGAATTCTCATGCAGGAACGCGTAACAATCGATTTCATGGAAGCGACGACGATTGTACGTGTACAAGTTACTTTATGTTCCAGAATGAAGATCTGCGTGCAAAAAGGATGCATCCGCATCGAAATGTATGGAATTGACACAGAAACATCGAGTTTGCATGCAGGAACGCGTCACAATCGATTTCATGAGAGCGACGACTATTGTTCGTGTACAAGTTATTTTCTGTTACACAATGAAGATTCGAATGCGAAACCGAGGCATCTGCGTCGAAACGTATGGAATTGACGTAGAAACGCGTTACAATCAAGGTCATGCAAGCGTCGACGAATGTCCGTGTACAAGTTCTTTTCTGTTCGAGAATGATGATTCGCGTGCAAAAACGACGCATCTCCATCGAAAAGTACGGAATTGACACAGAAAAATCTAATTAGCATGCAGGAACGCGTTACAATCGATTTCACGCAAGCGACGACGACTGTTCGTGTACAAGTTATTTTATTTTCCAGAATGAAGATCTGCGTGCAAAAAGGATGCATCCGCATCGAAATGTATGGAATTGACACAGAAACATCGAGTTTGCATGCAGGAACGCGTCACAATCGATTTCATGAGAGCGACGACTATTGTTCGTGTACAAGTTATTTTCTGTTACACAATGAAGATTCGGATGCGAAACCGAGGCATCTGCGTCGAAAC
Source organism: Lasioglossum villosulum (assembly GCA_963971365.1). Lineage (NCBI taxonomy): Eukaryota > Metazoa > Arthropoda > Insecta > Hymenoptera > Halictidae > Lasioglossum > Lasioglossum villosulum. Next base: position 13,010,323 of record OZ020502.1, on the reverse strand, counting down.
GTATGGAATTGACGTAGAAACGCGTTACAATCGAGTTCATGCAAGCGTCGACGAATGTTCGTGTACAAGTTCTTTTCTGTTCGAGAATGATGATTCGCGTGCAAAAACGACGCATCTCCATCGAAAAGTACGGAATTGACACAGAAAAATCTAATTAGCATGCAGGAACGCGTTACAATCGATTTCACGCAAGCGACGACGACTGTTCGTGTACAAGTTATTTTATTTTCCAGAATGAAGATTCGCGTGCAGAAACGATACATCCGCATTGAAATGTATGGAATTGACGCAAAAGCATCGAATTCTCATGCAGGAACGCGTAACAATCGATTTCATGGAAGCGACGACGATTGTACGTGTACAAGTTACTTTCTGTTCCAGAAGGAAGATTCGAATACGAAAACGAGGCATCTGCATCGAAATGTATGGAATTGACGCAAAAACATCGAATTCTCATGCAGGAACGCGTAACAATCGTGTTCATGCAAGCGACAACGAATGTTCGTGTACAAGTTCTTTTCTGTTCGAGAATGATGATTCGCGTGCAAAAAGGATGCATCCGCATCGAAATGTATGGAATTGACAGAGAAACATCGAGTTTGCATGCAGGAACGCGTCACAATCGATTTCATGAGAGCGACGACTATTGTTCGTGTACAAGTTATTTTCTGTTACACAATGAAGATTCGGATGCGAAACCGAGGCATCTGCGTCGAAACGTATGGAATTGACGTAGAAACGCGTTACAATCGAGTTCATGCAAGCGTCGACGAATGTTCGTGTACAAGTTCTTTTCTGTTCGAGAATGATGATTCGCGTGCAAAAACGACGCATCTCCATCGAAAAGTACGGAATTGACACAGAAAAATCTAATTAGCATGCAGGAATGCGTTACAATCGATTTCACGCAAGCGACGACGACTGTTCGTGTACAAGTTATTTTATTTTCCAGAATGAAGATTCGCGTGCAGAAACGATACATCCGCATCGAAATGTATGGAATTGACGCAAAAACATCGAATTCTCATGCAGGAACGCGTAACAATCGATTTCATGGAAGCGACGACGATTGTACGTGTACAAGTTACTTTATGTTCCAGAATGAAGATACGAATGCGAAAACGAGACATCTGCATCGAAACGTATGGAATTGACGCAGGAACGCGTTACAATCGAGTTCATGCAAGCGTCGACGAATGTTCGTGTACAAGTTCTTTTCTCTTCCAGAATGAAGATTCGCGTGCAGAAACGATACATCCGCATTGAAATGTATGGAATTGACGCAAAAGCATCGAATTCTCATGCAGGAACGCGTAACAATCGATTTCATGGAAGCGACGACGATTGTACGTGTACAAGTTACTTTATGTTCCAGAATGAAGATCTGCGTGCAAAAAGGATGCATCCGCATCGAAATGTATGGAATTGACACAGAAACATCGAGTTTGCATGCAGGAACGCGTCACAATCGATTTCATGAGAGCGACGACTATTGTTCGTGTACAAGTTATTTTCTGTTACACAATGAAGATTCGAATGCGAAACCGAGGCATCTGCGTCGAAACGTATGGAATTGACGTAGAAACGCGTTACAATCAAGGTCATGCAAGCGTCGACGAATGTCCGTGTACAAGTTCTTTTCTGTTCGAGAATGATGATTCGCGTGCAAAAACGACGCATCTCCATCGAAAAGTACGGAATTGACACAGAAAAATCTAATTAGCATGCAGGAACGCGTTACAATCGATTTCACGCAAGCGACGACGACTGTTCGTGTACAAGTTATTTTATTTTCCAGAATGAAGATCTGCGTGCAAAAAGGATGCATCCGCATCGAAATGTATGGAATTGACACAGAAACATCGAGTTTGCATGCAGGAACGCGTCACAATCGATTTCATGAGAGCGACGACTATTGTTCGTGTACAAGTTATTTTCTGTTACACAATGAAGATTCGGATGCGAAACCGAGGCATCTGCGTCGAAACGTATGGAATTGACGTAGAAACGCGTTACAATCGAGTTCATGCAAGCGTCGACGAATGTTCGTGTACAAGTTCTTTTCTGTTCGAGAATGATGATTCGCGTGCAAAAACGACGCATCTCCATCGAAAAGTACGGAATTGACACAGAAAAATCTAATTAGCATGCAGGAACGCGTTACAATCGATTTCACGCAAGCGACGACGACTGTTCGTGTACAAGTTATTTTATTTTCCAGAATGAAGATTCGCGTGCAGAAACGATACATCCGCATTGAAATGTATGGAATTGACGCAAAAGCATCGAATTCTCATGCAGGAACGCGTAACAATCGATTTCATGGAAGCGACGACGATTGTACGTGTACAAGTTACTTTCTGTTCCAGAAGGAAGATTCGAATACGAAAACGAGGCATCTGCATCGAAACGTATGGAATTGACGCAGAAACGCGTTACAATCGAGTTCATGCAAGCGTCGACGAATGTTCGTGTACAAGTTATTTTCTGTTCCAGAATGAAGATCTGCGTGCAAAAAGGATGCATCCGCATCGAAATGTATGGAATTGACACAGAAACATCGAGTTTGCATGCAGGAACGCGTTACAATCGATTTCATGCAAGCGACGACGAATGTACGTGTTGAAGTGAATTTTCTGTTCTGGAATGATCATTCGCAAGCAAAATCGTTGCATCCTCATCGAAACGTATGGAATTCACAGAGAACCATCGAGTTTGCATGCAGGAACGCGTCACAATCGATTTCATGGAAGTGACGACGATTGTACGTGTACAAGTTACTTTCTGTTCCAGAATGAAGATTCGAATACGAAAACGAGGCATCTGCATCGAAATGTATGGAATTGACGCAAAAACATCGAATTCTCATGCAGGAACGCGTAACAATCGTGTTCATGCAAGCGACGACGAATGTTCGTGTACAAGTTCTTTTCTGTTCGAGAATGATGATTCGCGTGCAAAAACGACGCATCTCCATCGAAAAGTATGGAATTGACACAGAAACATCGAGTTTGCATGCAGGAACGCGTCACAATCGATTTCATGGAAGCGACGACGATTGTACGTGTACAAGTTACTTTCTGTTCCAGAAGGAAGATTCGAATACGAAAACGAAGCATCTGCATCGAAACGTATGGAATTGACGCAGAAACGCGTTACAATCGAGTTCATGCAAGCGTCGACGAATGTTCGTGTACAAGTTCTTTTCTCTTCCAGAATGAAGATTCGCGTGCAGAAACGATACATCCGTATCGAAATGTATGGAATTGACGCAAAAACATCGAATTCTCATGCAGGAACGCGTAACAATCGATTTCATGGAAGCGACGACGATTGTACGTGTACAAGTTACTTTCTGTTCCAGAATGAAGATTTGCGTGCAAAAAGGATGCATCTGCATCGAAATGTATGGAATTGACACAGAAACATCGAGTTTGCATGCAGGAACGCGTCACAATCGATTTCATGAGAGCGACGACTATTGTTCGTGTACAAGTTATTTTCTGTTAAACAATGAAGATTCGAATGCGAAACCGAGGCATCTGCGTCGAAACGTATGGAATTGACGTAGAAACGCGTTACAATCGAGTTCATGCAAGCGTCGACGAATGTTCGTGTACAAGTTCTTTTCTCTTCCAGAATAAAGATTCGCGTGCAGAAACGATACATCCGCATCGAAATGTATGGAATTGACGCAAAAACATCGAATTCTCATGCAGGAACGCGTAACAATCGATTTCATGGAAGCGACGACGATTGTACGTGTACAAGTTACTTTATGTTCCAGAATGAAGATACGAATGCGAAAACGAGACATCTGCATCGAAACGTATGGAATTGACGCAGGAACGCGTTACAATCGAGTTCATGCAAGCGTCGACGAATGTTCGTGTACAAGTTCTTTTCTCTTCCAGAATGAAGATTCGCGTGCAGAAACGATACATCCGCATTGAAATGTATGGAATTGACGCAAAAACATCGAATTCTCATGCAGGAACGCGTAACAATCGATTTCATGGAAGCGACGACGATTGTACGTGTACAAGTTACTTTATGTTCCAGAATGAAGATCTGCGTGCAAAAAGGATGCATCCGCATCGAAATGTATGGAATTGACACAGAAACATCGAGTTTGCATGCAGGAACGCGTCACAATCGATTTCATGAGAGCGACGACTATTGTTCGTGTACAAGTTATTTTCTGTTACACAATGAAGATTCGAATGCGAAACCGAGGCATCTGCGTCGAAACGTATGGAATTGACGTAGAAACGCGTTACAATCGAGTTCATGCAAGCGTCGACGAATGTTCGTGTACAAGTTCTTTTCTGTTCGAGAATGATGATTCGCGTGCAAAAACGACGCATCTCCATCGAAAAGTACGCAATTGACACAGAAAAATCTAATTAGCATGCAGGAACGCGTTACAATCGATTTCACGCAAGCGACGACGGCTGTTCGTCTACAAGTTACTTTCTGTTCCAGAATGAAGATTTGCGTGCAAAAAGGATGCATCCGCATCGAAATGTATGGAATTGACACAGAAACATCGAGTTTGCATGCAGGAACGCGTCACAATCGATTTCATGAGAGCGACGACTATTGTTCGTGTACAAGTTACTTTCTGTTCCAGAAGGAAGATTCGAATACGAAAACGTGGCATCTGCATCGAAACGTATGGAATTGACGCAGAAACGCGTTACAATCGAGTTCATGCAAGCGTCGACGAATGTTCGTGTACAAGTTCTTTTCTCTTCCAGAATGAAGATTCGCGTGCAGAAACGATACATCCGTATCGAAATGTATGGAATTGACGCAAAAACATCGAATTCTCATGCAGGAACGCGTAACAATCGTGTTCATGCAAGCGACAACGAATGTTCGTGTACAAGTTCTTTTCTGTTCGAGAATGATGATTCGCGTGCAAAAAGGATGCATCCGCATCGAAATGTATGGAATTGACAGAGAAACATCGAGTTTGCATGCAGGAACGCGTCACAATCGATTTCATGAGAGCGACGACTATTGTTCGTGTACAAGTTATTTTCTGTTACACAATGAAGATTCGGATGCGAAACCGAGGCATCTGCGTCGAAACGTATGGAATTGACGTAGAAACGCGTTACAATCGAGTTCATGCAAGCGTCGACGAATGTTCGTGTACAAGTTCTTTTCTGTTCGAGAATGATGATTCGCGTGCAAAAACGACGCATCTCCATCGAAAAGTACGGAATTGACACAGAAAAATCTAATTAGCATGCAGGAACGCGTTACAATCGATTTCACGCAAGCGACGACGACTGTTCGTGTACAAGTTATTTTATTTTCCAGAATGAAGATTCGCGTGCAGAAACGATACATCCGCATCGAAATGTATGGAATTGACGCAAAAACATCGAATTCTCATGCAGGAACGCGTAACAATCGATTTCATGGAAGCGACGACGATTGTACGTGTACAAGTTACTTTATGTTCCAGAATGAAGATACGAATGCGAAAACGAGACATCTGCATCGAAACGTATGGAATTGACGCAGGAACGCGTTACAATCGAGTTCATGCAAGCGTCGACGAATGTTCGTGTACAAGTTCTTTTCTCTTCCAGAATGAAGATTCGCGTGCAGAAACGATACATCCGCATTGAAATGTATGGAATTGACGCAAAAGCATCGAATTCTCATGCAGGAACGCGTAACAATCGATTTCATGGAAGCGACGACGATTGTACGTGTACAAGTTACTTTATGTTCCAGAATGAAGATCTGCGTGCAAAAAGGATGCATCCGCATCGAAATGTATGGAATTGACACAGAAACATCGAGTTTGCATGCAGGAACGCGTCACAATCGATTTCATGAGAGCGACGACTATTGTTCGTGTACAAGTTATTTTCTGTTACTCAATGAAGATTCGAATGCGAAACCGAGGCATCTGCGTCGAAACGTATGGAATTGACGTAGAAACGCGTTACAATCGAGTTCATGCAAGCGTCGACGAATGTTCGTGTACAAGTTATTTTCTGTTCGAGAATGATGATTCGCGTGCAAAAACGACGCATCTCCATCGAAAAGTACGCAATTGACACAGAAAAATCTAATTAGCATGCAGGAACGCGTTACAATCGATTTCACGCAAGCGACGACGACTGTTCGTGTACAAGTTACTTTCTGTTCCAGAATGAAGATTTGCGTGCAAAAAGGATGCATCCGCATCGAAATGTATGGAATTGACACAGAACCATCGAGTTTGCATGCAGGAACGCGTCACAATCGATTTCATGGAAGTGACGACGATTGTACGTGTACAAGTTACTTTCTGTTCCAGAATGAAGATTCGAATACGAAAACGAGGCATCTGCATCGAAATGTATGGAATTGACGCAAAAACATCGAATTCTCATGCAGGAACGCGTAACAATCGTGTTCATGCAAGCGACGACGAATGTTCGTGTACAAGTTCTTTTCTGTTCGAGAATGATGATTCGCGTGCAAAAACGACGCATCTCCATCGAAAAGTATGGAATTGACACAGAAACATCGAGTTTGCATGCAGGAACGCGTCACAATCGATTTCATGGAAGCGACGACGATTGTACGTGTACAAGTTACTTTCTGTTCCAGAAGGAAGATTCGAATACGAAAACGAAGCATCTGCATCGAAACGTATGGAATTGACGCAGAAACGCGTTACAATCGAGTTCATGCAAGCGTCGACGAATGTTCGTGTACAAGTTCTTTTCTCTTCCAGAATGAAGATTCGCGTGCAGAAACGATACATCCGTATCGAAATGTATGGAATTGACGCAAAAACATCGAATTCTCATGCAGGAACGCGTAACAATCGATTTCATGGAAGCGACGACGATTGTACGTGTACAAGTTACTTTCTGTTCCAGAATGAAGATTTGCGTGCAAAAAGGATGCATCTGCATCGAAATGTATGGAATTGACACAGAAACATCGAGTTTGCATGCAGGAACGCGTCACAATCGATTTCATGAGAGCGACGACTATTGTTCGTGTACAAGTTATTTTCTGTTAAACAATGAAGATTCGAATGCGAAACCGAGGCATCTGCGTCGAAACGTATGGAATTGACGTAGAAACGCGTTACAATCGAGTTCATGCAAGCGTCGACGAATGTTCGTGTACAAGTTCTTTTCTCTTCCAGAATAAAGATTCGCGTGCAGAAACGATACATCCGCATCGAAATGTATGGAATTGACGCAAAAACATCGAATTCTCATGCAGGAACGCGTAACAATCGATTTCATGGAAGCGACGACGATTGTACGTGTACAAGTTACTTTATGTTCCAGAATGAAGATACGAATGCGAAAACGAGACATCTGCATCGAAACGTATGGAATTGACGCAGGAACGCGTTACAATCGAGTTCATGCAAGCGTCGACGAATGTTCGTGTACAAGTTCTTTTCTCTTCCAGAATGAAGATTCGCGTGCAGAAACGATACATCCGCATTGAAATGTATGGAATTGACGCAAAAACATCGAATTCTCATGCAGGAACGCGTAACAATCGATTTCATGGAAGCGACGACGATTGTACGTGTACAAGTTACTTTATGTTCCAGAATGAAGATCTGCGTGCAAAAAGGATGCATCCGCATCGAAATGTATGGAATTGACACAGAAACATCGAGTTTGCATGCAGGAACGCGTCACAATCGATTTCATGAGAGCGACGACTATTGTTCGTGTACAAGTTATTTTCTGTTACACAATGAAGATTCGAATGCGAAACCGAGGCATCTGCGTCGAAACGTATGGAATTGACGTAGAAACGCGTTACAATCGAGTTCATGCAAGCGTCGACGAATGTTCGTGTACAAGTTCTTTTCTGTTCGAGAATGATGATTCGCGTGCAAAAACGACGCATCTCCATCGAAAAGTACGCAATTGACACAGAAAAATCTAATTAGCATGCAGGAACGCGTTACAATCGATTTCACGCAAGCGACGACGGCTGTTCGTCTACAAGTTACTTTCTGTTCCAGAATGAAGATTTGCGTGCAAAAAGGATGCATCCGCATCGAAATGTATGGAATTGACACAGAAACATCGAGTTTGCATGCAGGAACGCGTCACAATCGATTTCATGAGAGCGACGACTATTGTTCGTGTACAAGTTACTTTCTGTTCCAGAAGGAAGATTCGAATACGAAAACGTGGCATCTGCATCGAAACGTATGGAATTGACGCAGAAACGCGTTACAATCGAGTTCATGCAAGCGTCGACGAATGTTCGTGTACAAGTTCTTTTCTCTTCCAGAATGAAGATTCGCGTGCAGAAACGATACATCCGTATCGAAATGTATGGAATTGACGCAAAAACATCGAATTCTCATGCAGGAACGCGTAACAATCGATTTCATGGAAGCGACGACGATTGTACGTGTACAAGTTACTTTCTGTTCCAGAATGAAGATTTGCGTGCAAAAAGGATGCATCCGCATCGAAATGTATGGAATTGACACAGAAACATCGAGTTTGCATGCAGGAACGCGTCACAATCGATTTCATGGAAGCGACGACGATTGTACGTGTACAAGTTACTTTCTGTTCCAGAATGAAGATTTGCGTGCAAAAAGGATGCATCCGCATCGAAATGTATGGAATTGACACAGAAACATCGAGTTTGCATGCAGGAACGCGTCACAATCGATTTCATGGAAGCGACGACGATTGTACGTGTACAAGTTACTTTCTGTTCCAGAAGGAAGATTCGAATACGAAAACGAGGCATCTGCATCGAAATGTATGGAATTGACGCAAAAACATCGAATTCTCATGCAGGAACGCGTCACAATCGATTTCATGAGAGCGACGACTATTGTTCGTGTACAAGTTATTTTCTGTTACACAATGAAGATTCGGATGCGAAACCGAGGCATCTGCGTCGAAACGTATGGAATTGACGTAGAAACGCGTTACAATCGAGTTCATGCAAGCGTCGACGAATGTTCGTGTACAAGTTCTTTTCTGTTCGAGAATGATGATTCGCGTGCAAAAACGACGCATCTCCATCGAAAAGTACGGAATTGACACAGAAAAATCTAATTAGCATGCAGGAACGCGTTACAATCGATTTCACGCAAGCGACGACGACTGTTCGTGTACAAGTTATTTTATTTTCCAGAATGAAGATTCGCGTGCAGAAACGATACATCCGCATCGAAATGTATGGAATTGACGCAAAAACATCGAATTCTCATGCAGGAACGCGTAACAATCGATTTCATGGAAGCGACGACGATTGTACGTGTACAAGTTACTTTATGTTCCAGAATGAAGATACGAATGCGAAAACGAGACATCTGCATCGAAACGTATGGAATTGACGCAGGAACGCGTTACAATCGAGTTCATGCAAGCGTCGACGAATGTTCGTGTACAAGTTCTTTTCTCTTCCAGAATGAAGATTCGCGTGCAGAAACGATACATCCGCATTGAAATGTATGGAATTGACGCAAAAGCATCGAATTCTCATGCAGGAACGCGTAACAATCGATTTCATGGAAGCGACGACGATTGTACGTGTACAAGTTACTTTATGTTCCAGAATGAAGATCTGCGTGCAAAAAGGATGCATCCGCATCGAAATGTATGGAATTGACACAGAAACATCGAGTTTGCATGCAGGAACGCGTCACAATCGATTTCATGAGAGCGACGACTATTGTTCGTGTACAAGTTATTTTCTGTTACTCAATGAAGATTCGAATGCGAAACCGAGGCATCTGCGTCGAAACGTATGGAATTGACGCAGAAACGCGTTACAATCGAGTTCATGCAAGCGTCGACGAATGTTCGTGTACAAGTTATTTTATGTTCGAGAATGATGATTCGCGTGCAAAAACGACGCATCTCCATCGAAAAGTACGCAATTGACACAGAAAAATCTAATTAGCATGCAGGAACGCGTTACAATCGATTTCACGCAAGCGACGACGACTGTTCGTGTACAAGTTATTTTATTTTCCAGAATGAAGATTCGCGTGCAGAAACGATACATCCGCATCGAAATGTATGGAATTGACGCAAAAACATCGAATTCTCATGCAGGAACGCGTAACAATCGATTTCATGGAAGCGACGACGATTGTACGTGTACAAGTTACTTTATGTTCCAGAATGAAGATACGAATGCGAAAACGAGACATCTGCATCGAAACGTATGGAATTGACGCAGGAACGCGTTACAATCGAGTTCATGCAAGCGTCGACGAATGTTCGTGTACAAGTTCTTTTCTCTTCCAGAATGAAGATTCGCGTGCAGAAACGATACATCCGCATTGAAATGTATGGAATTGACGCAAAAGCATCGAATTCTCATGCAGGAACGCGTAACAATCGATTTCATGGAAGCGACGACGATTGTACGTGTACAAGTTACTTTATGTTCCAGAATGAAGATCTGCGTGCAAAAAGGATGCATCCGCATCGAAATGTATGGAATTGACACAGAACCATCGAGTTTGCATGCAGGAACGCGTCACAATCGATTTCATGGAAGCGACGACGATTGTACGTGTACAAGTTACTTTCTGTTCCAGAAGGAAGATTCGAATACGAAAACGAGGCATCTGCATCGAAACGTATGGAATTGACGCAGAAACGCGTTACAATCGAGTTCATGCAAGCGTCGACGAATGTTCGTGTACAAGTTATTTTATGTTCCAGAATGAAGATCTGCGTGCAAAAAGGATGCATCCGCATCGAAATGTATGGAATTGACACAGAAACATCGAGTTTGCATGCAGGAACGCGTTACAATCGATTTCATGCAAGCGACGACGAATGTACGTGTTGAAGTGAATTTTCTGTTCTGGAATGATCATTCGCAAGCAAAATCGTTGCATCGTCATCGAAACGTATGGAATTCACAGAGAACCATCGAGTTTGCATGCAGGAACGCGTCACAATCGATTTCATGGAAGTGACGACGATTGTACGTGTACAAGTTACTTTCTGTTCCAGAATGAAGATTCGAATACGAAAACGAGGCATCTGCATCGAAATGTATGGAATTGACGCAAAAACATCGAATTCTCATGCAGGAACGCGTAACAATCGTGTTCATGCAAGCGACGACGAATGTTCGTGTACAAGTTCTTTTCTCTTCCAGAATGAAGATTCGCGTGCAGAAACGATACATCCGTATCGAAATGTATGGAATTGACGCAAAAACATCGAATTCTCATGCAGGAACGCGTAACAATCGATTTCATGGAAGCGACGACGATTGTACGTGTACAAGTTACTTTCTGTTCCAGAATGAAGATTTGCGTGCAAAAAGGATGCATCTGCATCGAAATGTATGGAATTGACACAGAAACATCGAGTTTGCATGCAGGAACGCGTCACAATCGATTTCATGAGAGCGACGACTATTGTTCGTGTACAAGTTATTTTCTGTTAAACAATAAAGATTCGAATGCGAAACCGAGGCATCTGCGTCGAAACGTATGGAATTGACGTAGAAACGCGTAACAATCGTGTTCATGCAAGCGACAACGAATGTTCGTGTACAAGTTCTTTTCTGTTCGAGAATGATGATTCGCGTGCAAAAACGACGCATCTCCATCGAAAAGTACGGAATTGACACAGAAAAATCTAATTAGCATGCAGGAACGCGTTACAATCGATTTCACGCAAGCGACGACGACTGTTCGTGTACAAGTTATTTTATTTTCCAGAATGAAGATTCGCGTGCAAAAAGGATGCATCCGCATCGAAATGTATGGAATTGACAGAGAAACATCGAGTTTGCATGCAGGAACGCGTCACAATCAATTTCATGAGAGCGACGACTATTGTTCGTGTACAAGTTATTTTCTGTTACACAATGAAGATTCGGATGCGAAACCGAGGCATCTGCGTCGAAACGTATGGAATTGACGTAGAAACGCGTTACAATCGAGTTCATGCAAGCGTCGACGAATGTTCGTGTACAAGTTCTTTTCTGTTCGAGAATGATGATTCGCGTGCAAAAACGACGCATCTCCATCGAAAAGTACGGAATTGACACAGAAAAATCTAATTAGCATGCAGGAACGCGTTACAATCGATTTCACGCAAGCGACGACGACTGTTCGTGTACAAGTTATTTTATTTTCCAGAATGAAGATTCGCGTGCAGAAACGATACATCCGCATCGAAATGTATGGAATTGACGCAAAAACATCGAATTCTCATGCAGGAACGCGTAACAATCGATTTCATGGAAGCGACGACGATTGTACGTGTACAAGTTACTTTATGTTCCAGAATGAAGATACGAATGCGAAAACGAGACATCTGCATCGAAACGTATGGAATTGACGCAGGAACGCGTTACAATCGAGTTCATGCAAGCGTCGACGAATGTTCGTGTACAAGTTCTTTTCTCTTCCAGAATGAAGATTCGCGTGCAGAAACGATACATCCGCATTGAAATGTATGGAATTGACGCAAAAGCATCGAATTCTCATGCAGGAACGCGTAACAATCGATTTCATGGAAGCGACGACGATTGTACGTGTACAAGTTACTTTATGTTCCAGAATGAAGATCTGCGTGCAAAAAGGATGCATCCGCATCGAAATGTATGGAATTGACACAGAAACATCGAGTTTGCATGCAGGAACGCGTCACAATCGATTTCATGAGAGCGACGACTATTGTTCGTGTACAAGTTATTTTCTGTTACTCAATGAAGATTCGAATGCGAAACCGAGGCATCTGCGTCGAAACGTATGGAATTGGCGCAGAAACGCGTTACAATCGAGTTCATGCAAGCGTCGACGAATGTTCGTGTACAAGTTATTTTATGTTCGAGAATGATGATTCGCGTGCAAAAACGACGCATCTCCATCGAAAAGTACGCAATTGACACAGAAAAATCTAATTAGCATGCAGGAACGCGTTACAATCGATTTCACGCAAGCGACGACGACTGTTCGTGTACAAGTTATTTTATTTTCCAGAATGAAGATTCGCGTGCAGAAACGATACATCCGCATCGAAATGTATGGAATTGACGCAAAAACATCGAATTCTCATGCAGGAACGCGTAACAATCGATTTCATGGAAGCGACGACGATTGTACGTGTACAAGTTACTTTATGTTCCAGAATGAAGATACGAATGCGAAAACGAGACATCTGCATCGAAACGTATGGAATTGACGCAGGAACGCGTTACAATCGAGTTCATGCAAGCGTCGACGAATGTTCGTGTACAAGTTCTTTTCTCTTCCAGAATGAAGATTCGCGTGCAGAAACGATACATCCGCATTGAAATGTATGGAATTGACGCAAAAGCATCGAATTCTCATGCAGGAACGCGTAACAATCGATTTCATGGAAGCGACGACGATTGTACGTGTACAAGTTACTCTATGTTCCAGAATGAAGATCTGCGTGCAAAAAGGATGCATCCGCATCGAAATGTATGGAATTGACACAGAAACATCGAGTTTGCATGCAGGAACGCGTCACAATCGATTTCATGAGAGCGACGACTATTGTTCGTGTACAAGTTATTTTCTGTTACTCAATGAAGATTCGAATGCGAAACCGAGGCATCTGCGTCGAAACGTATGGAATTGACGCAGAAACGCGTTACAATCGAGTTCATGCAAGCGTCGACGAATGTTCGTGTACAAGTTATTTTATGTTCGAGAATGATGATTCGCGTGCAAAAACGACGCATCTCCATCGAAAAGTACGCAATTGACACAGAAAAATCTAATTAGCATGCAGGAACGCGTTACAATCGATTTCACGCAAGCGACGACGACTGTTCGTGTACAAGTTACTTTCTGTTCCAGAATGAAGATTTGCGTGCAAAAAGGATGCATCCGCATCGAAATGTATGGAATTGACACAGAACCATCGAGTTTGCATGCAGGAACGCGTCACAATCGATTTCATGGAAGCGACGACGATTGTACGTGTACAAGTTACTTTCTGTTCCAGAAGGAAGATTCGAATACGAAAACGAGGCATCTGCATCGAAACGTATGGAATTGACGCAGAAACGCGTTACAATCGAGTTCATGCAAGCGTCGACGAATGTTCGTGTACAAGTTATTTTATGTTCCAGAATGAAGATCTGCGTGCAAAAAGGATGCATCCGCATCGAAATGTATGGAATTGACACAGAAACATCGAGTTTGCATGCAGGAACGCGTTACAATCGATTTCATGCAAGCGACGACGAATGTACGTGTTGAAGTGAATTTTCTGTTCTGGAATGATCATTCGCAAGCAAAATCGTTGCATCGTCATCGAAACGTATGGAATTCACAGAGAACCATCGAGTTTGCATGCAGGAACGCGTCACAATCGATTTCATGGAAGTGACGACGATTGTACGTGTACAAGTTACTTTCTGTTCCAGAATGAAGATTCGAATACGAAAACGAGGCATCTGCATCGAAATGTATGGAATTGACGCAAAAACATCGAATTCTCATGCAGGAACGCGTAACAATCGTGTTCATGCAAGCGACGACGAATGTTCGTGTACAAGTTCTTTTCTGTTCGAGAATGATGATTCGCGTGCAAAAACGACGCATCTCCATCGAAAAGTATGGAATTGACACAGAAACATCGAGTTTGCATGCAGGAACGCGTCACAATCGATTTCATGGAAGCGACGACGATTGTACGTGTACAAGTTACTTTCTGTTCCAGAAGGAAGATTCGAATACGAAAACGAAGCATCTGCATCGAAACGTATGGAATTGACGCAGAAACGCGTTACAATCGAGTTCATGCAAGCGTCGACGAATGTTCGTGTACAAGTTCTTTTCTCTTCCAGAATGAAGATTCGCGTGCAGAAACGATACATCCGTATCGAAATGTATGGAATTGACACAGAAACATCGAGTTTGCATGCAGGAACGCGTCACAATCGATTTCATGAGAGCGACGACTATTGTTCGTGTACAAGTTATTTTCTGTTAAACAATAAAGATTCGAATGCGAAACCGAGGCATCTGCGTCGAAACGTATGGAATTGACGTAGAAACGCGTAACAATCGTGTTCATGCAAGCGACAACGAATGTTCGTGTACAAGTTCTTTTCTGTTCGAGAATGATGATTCGCGTGCAAAAACGACGCATCTCCATCGAAAAGTACGGAATTGACACAGAAAAATCTAATTAGCATGCAGGAACGCGTTACAATCGATTTCACGCAAGCGACGACGACTGTTCGTGTACAAGTTATTTTATTTTCCAGAATGAAGATTCGCGTGCAAAAAGGATGCATCCGCATCGAAATGTATGGAATTGACAGAGAAACATCGAGTTTGCATGCAGGAACGCGTCACAATCGATTTCATGGAAGCGACGACGATTGTTCGTGTACAAGTTCTTTTCTGTTCGAGAATGATGATTCGCGTGCAAAAACGACGCATCTCCATCGAAAAGTATGGAATTGACACAGAAACATCGAGTTTGCATGCAGGAACGCGTCACAATCGATTTCATGGAAGCGACGACGATTGTACGTGTACAAGTTACTTTCTGTTCCAGAAGGAAGATTCGAATACGAAAACGAAGCATCTGCATCGAAACGTATGGAATTGACGCAGAAACGCGTTACAATCGATTTCATGGAAGCGACGACGATTGTACGTGTACAAGTTACTTTCTGTTCCAGAATGAAGATTTGCGTGCAAAAAGGATGCATCTGCATCGAAATGTATGGAATTGACACAGAAACATCGAGTTTGCATGCAGGAACGCGTCACAATCGATTTCATGAGAGCGACGACTATTGTTCGTGTACAAGTTATTTTCTGTTAAACAATAAAGATTCGAATGCGAAACCGAGGCATCTGCGTCGAAACGTATGGAATTGACGTAGAAACGCGTAACAATCGTGTTCATGCAAGCGACAACGAATGTTCGTGTACAAGTTCTTTTCTGTTCGAGAATGATGATTCGCGTGCAAAAACGACGCATCTCCATCGAAAAGTACGGAATTGACACAGAAAAATCTAATTAGCATGCAGGAACGCGTTACAATCGATTTCACGCAAGCGACGACGACTGTTCGTGTACAAGTTATTTTATTTTCCAGAATGAAGATTCGCGTGCAAAAAGGATGCATCCGCATCGAAATGTATGGAATTGACAGAGAAACATCGAGTTTGCATGCAGGAACGCGTCACAATCGATTTCATGGAAGCGACGACGATTGTTCGTGTACAAGTTCTTTTCTGTTCGAGAATGATGATTCGCGTGCAAAAACGACGCATCTCCATCGAAAAGTATGGAATTGACACAGAAACATCGAGTTTGCATGCAGGAACGCGTCACAATCGATTTCATGGAAGCGACGACGATTGTACGTGTACAAGTTACTTTCTGTTCCAGAAGGAAGATTCGAATACGAAAACGAAGCATCTGCATCGAAACGTATGGAATTGACGCAGAAACGCGTTACAATCGATTTCATGGAAGCGACGACGATTGTACGTGTACAAGTTACTTTCTGTTCCAGAATGAAGATTTGCGTGCAAAAAGGATGCATCTGCATCGAAATGTATGGAATTGACACAGAAACATCGAGTTTGCATGCAGGAACGCGTCACAATCGATTTCATGAGAGCGACGACTATTGTTCGTGTACAAGTTATTTTCTGTTAAACAATAAAGATTCGAATGCGAAACCGAGGCATCTGCGTCGAAACGTATGGAATTGACGTAGAAACGCGTAACAATCGTGTTCATGCAAGCGACAACGAATGTTCGTGTACAAGTTCTTTTCTGTTCGAGAATGATGATTCGCGTGCAAAAACGACGCATCTCCATCGAAAAGTACGGAATTGACACAGAAAAATCTAATTAGCATGCAGGAACGCGTTACAATCGATTTCACGCAAGCGACGACGACTGTTCGTGTACAAGTTATTTTATTTTCCAGAATGAAGATTCGCGTGCAAAAAGGATGCATCCGCATCGAAATGTATGGAATTGACAGAGAAACATCGAGTTTGCATGCAGGAACGCGTCACAATCGATTTCATGGAAGCGACGACGATTGTTCGTGTACAAGTTCTTTTCTGTTCGAGAATGATGATTCGCGTGCAAAAACGACGCATCTCCATCGAAAAGTATGGAATTGACACAGAAACATCGAGTTTGCATGCAGGAACGCGTCACAATCGATTTCATGGAAGCGACGACGATTGTACGTGTACAAGTTACTTTCTGTTCCAGAAGGAAGATTCGAATACGAAAACGAAGCATCTGCATCGAAACGTATGGAATTGACGCAGAAACGCGTTACAATCGATTTCATGGAAGCGACGACGATTGTACGTGTACAAGTTACTTTCTGTTCCAGAATGAAGATTTGCGTGCAAAAAGGATGCATCTGCATCGAAATGTATGGAATTGACACAGAAACATCGAGTTTGCATGCAGGAACGCGTCACAATCGATTTCATGAGAGCGACGACTATTGTTCGTGTACAAGTTATTTTCTGTTAAACAATAAAGATTCGAATGCGAAACCGAGGCATCTGCGTCGAAACGTATGGAATTGACGTAGAAACGCGTAACAATCGTGTTCATGCAAGCGACAACGAATGTTCGTGTACAAGTTCTTTTCTGTTCGAGAATGATGATTCGCGTGCAAAAACGACGCATCTCCATCGAAAAGTACGGAATTGACACAGAAAAATCTAATTAGCATGCAGGAACGCGTTACAATCGATTTCACGCAAGCGACGACGACTGTTCGTGTACAAGTTATTTTATTTTCCAGAATGAAGATTCGCGTGCAAAAAGGATGCATCCGCATCGAAATGTATGGAATTGACAGAGAAACATCGAGTTTGCATGCAGGAACGCGTCACAATCAATTTCATGAGAGCGACGACTATTGTTCGTGTACAAGTTATTTTCTGTTACACAATGAAGATTCGGATGCGAAACCGAGGCATCTGCGTCGAAACGTATGGAATTGACGTAGAAACGCGTTACAATCGAGTTCATGCAAGCGTCGACGAATGTTCGTGTACAAGTTCTTTTCTGTTCGAGAATGATGATTCGCGTGCAAAAACGACGCATCTCCATCGAAAAGTACGGAATTGACACAGAAAAATCTAATTAGCATGCAGGAACGCGTTACAATCGATTTCACGCAAGCGACGACGACTGTTCGTGTACAAGTTATTTTATTTTCCAGAATGAAGATTCGCGTGCAGAAACGCTACATCCGCATCGAAATGTATGGAATTGACGCAAAAACATCGAATTCTCATGCAGGAACGCGTAACAATCGATTTCATGGAAGCGACGACGATTGTACGTGTACAAGTTACTTTATGTTCCAGAATGAAGATACGAATGCGAAAACGAGACATCTGCATCGAAACGTATGGAATTGACGCAGGAACGCGTTACAATCGAGTTCATGCAAGCGTCGACGAATGTTCGTGTACAAGTTCTTTTCTCTTCCAGAATGAAGATTCGCGTGCAGAAACGATACATCCGCATTGAAATGTATGGAATTGACGCAAAAACATCGAATTCTCATGCAGGAACGCGTAACAATCGATTTCATGGAAGCGACGACGATTGTACGTGTACAAGTTACTTTATGTTCCAGAATGAAGATCTGCGTGCAAAAAGGATGCATCCGCATCGAAATGTATGGAATTGACACAGAAACATCGAGTTTGCATGCAGGAACGCGTCACAATCGATTTCATGAGAGCGACGACTATTGTTCGTGTACAAGTTATTTTCTGTTACACAATGAAGATTCGAATGCGAAACCGAGGCATCTGCGTCGAAACGTATGGAATTGACGTAGAAACGCGTTACAATCGAGTTCATGCAAGCGTCGACGAATGTTCGTGTACAAGTTCTTTTCTGTTCGAGAATGATGATTCGCGTGCAAAAACGACGCATCTCCATCGAAAAGTACGCAATTGACACAGAAAAATCTAATTAGCATGCAGGAACGCGTTACAATCGATTTCACGCAAGCGACGACGACTGTTCGTGTACAAGTTACTTTCTGTTCCAGAATGAAGATTTGCGTGCAAAAAGGATGCATCCGCATTTAAATGTATGGAATTGACACAGAACCATCGAGTTTGCATGCAGGAACGCGTCACAATCGATTTCATGGAAGCGACGACGATTGTACGTGTACAAGTTACTTTCTGTTCCAGAAGGAAGATTCGAATACGAAAACGAGGCATCTGCATCGAAACGTATGGAATTGACGCAGAAACGCGTTACAATCGAGTTCATGCAAGCGTCGACGAATGTTCGTGTACAAGTTATTTTATGTTCGAGAATGAAGATCTGCGTGCAAAAAGGATGCATCCGCATCGAAATGTATGGAATTGACACAGAAACATCGAGTTTGCATGCAGGAACACGTTACAATCGATTTCATGCAAGCGACGACGAATGTACGTGTTGAAGTGAATTTTCTGTTCTGGAATGATCATTCGCAAGCAAAATCGTTGCATCGTCATCGAAACGTATGGAATTCACAGAGAACCATCGAGTTTGCATGCAGGAACGCGTCACAATCGATTTCATGGAAGTGACGACGATTGTACGTGTACAAGTTACTTTCTGTTCCAGAATGAAGATTCGAATACGAAAACGAGGCATCTGCATCGAAATGTATGGAATTGACGCAAAAACATCGAATTCTCATGCAGGAACGCGTAACAATCGTGTTCATGCAAGCGACGACGAATGTTCGTGTACAAGTTCTTTTCTGTTCGAGAATGATGATTCGCGTGCAAAAACGACGCATCTCCATCGAAAAGTACGGAATTGACACAGAAAAATCTAATTAGCATGCAGGAACGCGTTACAATCGATTTCATGGAAGCGACGACGATTGTACGTGTACAAAGTACTTTATGTTCCAGAATGAAGATACGAATGCGAAAACGAGACATCTGCATCGAAACGTATGGAATTGACGCAGGAACGCGTTACAATCGAGTTCATGCAAGCGTCGACGAATGTTCGTGTACAAGTTATTTTATTTTCCAGAATGAAGATTCGCGTGCAGAAACGATACATCCGCATCGAAATGTATGGAATTGACACAGAAACATCGAGTTTGCATGCAGGAACGCGTAACAATCGATTTCATGGAAGCGACGACGATTGTACGTGTACAAGTTACTTTATGTTCCAGAATGAAGATACGAATGCGAAAACGAGGCATCTGCATCGAAACGTATGGAATTGACGCAGGAACGAGTTACAATCGAGTTCATGCAAGCGACGACGAATGTTCGTGTACAAGTTCTTTTCTGTTCGAGAATGATGATTCGCGTGCAAAAACGACGCATCTCCATCGAAAAGTACGGAATTGACACAGGAACATCTAATTAGCATGCAGGAACGCGTTACAATCGATTTCATGGAAGCGACGACGATTGTACGTGTACAAGTTACTTTCTGTTCCAGAAGGAAGATTCGAATACGAAAACGAGGCATCTGCATCGAAACGTATGGAATTGACGCAGAAACGCGTTACAATCGAGTTCATGCAAGCGTCGACGAATGTTCGTGTACAAGTTCTTTTCTCTTCCAGAATGAAGATTCGCGTGCAGAAACGATACATCCGTATCGAAATGTATGGAATTGACGCAAAAACATCGAATTCTCATGCAGGAACGCGTAACAATCGATTTCATGGAAGCGACGACGATTGTACGTGTACAAGTTACTTTCTGTTCCAGAATGAAGATTTGCGTGCAAAAAGGATGCATCCGCATCGAAATGTATGGAATTGACACAGAAACATCGAGTTTGCATGCAGGAACGCGTCACAATCGATTTCATGGAAGTGACGACGATTGTACGTGTACAAGTTACTTTCTGTTCCAGAATGAAGATTCGAATACGAAAACGAGGCATCTGCATCGAAATGTATGGAATTGACGCAAAAACATCGAATTCTCATGCAGGAACGCGTAACAATCGTGTTCATGCAAGCGACAACGAATGTTCGTGTACAAGTTCTTTTCTGTTCGAGAATGATGATTCGCGTGCAAAAACGACGCATCTCCATCGAAAAGTACGGAATTGACACAGAAAAATCTAATTAGCATGCAGGAACGCGTTACAATCGATTTCACGCAAGCGACGACGACTGTTCGTGTACAAGTTATTTTATTTTCCAGAATGAAGATTCGCGTGCAAAAAGGATGCATCCGCATCGAAATGTATGGAATTGACAGAGAAACATCGAGTTTGCATGCAGGAACGCGTCACAATCGATTTGATGAGAGCGACGACTATTGTTCGTGTACAAGTTATTTTCTGTTACACAATGAAGATTCGGATGCGAAACCGAGGCATCTGCGTCGAAACGTATGGAATTGACGTAGAAACGCGTTACAATCGAGTTCATGCAAGCGTCGACGAATTTTCGTGTACAAGTTCTTTTCTGTTCGAGAATGATGATTCGCGTGCAAAAACGACGCATCTCCATCGAAAAGTACGGAATTGACACAGAAAAATCTAATTAGCATGCAGGAACGCGTTACAATCGATTTCACGCAAGCGACGACGACTGTTCGTGTACAAGTTATTTTATTTTCCAGAATGAAGATCTGCGTGCAAAAAGGATGCATCCGCATCGAAATGTATGGAATTGACACAGAAACATCGAGTTTGCATGCAGGAATGCGTCACAATCGATTTCATGGAAGCGACGACGATTGTACGTGTACAAGTTACTTTCTGTTCCAGAAGGAAGATTCGAATACGAAAACCAGGCATCTGCATCGAAACGTATGGAATTGACGCAGAAACGCGTTACAATCGAGTTCATGCAAGCGTCGACGAATGTTCGTGTACAAGTTCTTTTCTCTTCCAGAATGAAGATTCGCGTGCAGAAACGATACATCCGTATCGAAATGTATGGAATTGACGCAAAAACATCGAATTCTCATGCAGGAACGCGTAACAATCGATTTCATGGAAGCGACGACGATTGTACGTGTACAAGTTACTTTCTGTTCCAGAATGAAGATTTGCGTGCAAAAAGGATGCATCCGCATCGAAATGTATGGAATTGACACAGAAACATCGAGTTTGCATGCAGGAACGCGTCACAATCGATTTCATGGAAGCGACGACGATTGTACGTGTACAAGTTACTTTCTGTTCCAGAAGGAAGATTCGAATACGAAAACGAGGCATCTGCATCGAAACGTATGGAATTGACGCAGAAACGCGTTACAATCGAGTTCATGCAAGCGTCGACGAATGTTCGTGTACAAGTTATTTTATGTTCCAGAATGAAGATCTGCGTGCAAAAAGGATGCATCCGCATCGAAATGTATGGAATTCATAGAGAACCATCGAGTTTGCATGCAGGAACGCGATACAATCGATTTCATGGAAGTGACGACGATTGTACGTGTACAAGTTACTTTCTGTTCCAGAATGAAGATTCGAATACGAAAACGAGGCATCTGCATCGAAGTGAATGGAATTGACGCAAAAACATCGAATTCTCATGCAGGAACGCGTAACAATCGTGTTCATGCAAGCGACGACGAATGTTCGTGTACAAGTTCTTTTCTGTTCGAGAATGATGATTCGCGTGCAAAAACGACGCATCTCCATCGAAAAGTACGGAATTGATACAGAAAAATCTAATTAGCATGCAGGAACGCGTTACAATCGATTTCACGCAAGCGACGACGACTGTTCGTGTACAAGTTATTTTATTTTCCAGAATGAAGATTCGCGTGCAGAAACGATACATCCGCATCGAAATGTAT
The DNA here is from genome assembly GCA_963971365.1 of Lasioglossum villosulum. NCBI lineage: Eukaryota > Metazoa > Arthropoda > Insecta > Hymenoptera > Halictidae > Lasioglossum > Lasioglossum villosulum. The sequence goes on along the minus strand of OZ020502.1, from coordinate 12,987,516 downwards.
GGAATTGACACAGAAACATCGAGTTTGCATGCAGGAACGCGTAACAATCGATTTCATGGAAGCGACGACGATTGTACGTGTACAAGTTACTTTATGTTCCAGAATGAAGATACGAATGCGAAAACGAGACATCTGCATCGAAACGTATGGAATTGACGCAGGAACGCGTAACAATCGATTTCATGGAAGCGACGACGATTGTACGTGTACAAGTTACTTTATGTTCCAGAATGAAGATACGAATGCGAAAACGAGACATCTGCATCGAAACGTATGGAATTGACGCAGGAACGCGTAACAATCGATTTCATGGAAGCGACGACGATTGTACGTGTACAAGTTACTTTATGTTCCAGAATGAAGATCTGCGTGCAAAAAGGATGCATCCGCATCGAAATGTATGGAATTGACACTGAAACATCGAGTTTGCATGCAGGAACGCGTCACAATCGATTTCATGAGAGCGACGACTATTGTTCGTGTACAAGTTCTTTTCTCTTCCAGAATGAAGATTCGCGTGCAGAAACGATACATCCGCATTGAAATGTATGGAATTGACGCAAAAACATCGAATTCTGATGCAGGAACGCGTAACAATCGATTTCATGGAAGCGACGAAGATTGTACGTGTACAAGTTACTTTATGTTCCAGAATGAAGATCTGCGTGCAAAAAGGATGCATCCGCATCGAAATGTATGGAATTGACACAGAAACATCGAGTTTGCATGCAGGAACGCGTCACAATCGATTTCATGACAGCGACGACGATTGTACGTGTACAAGTTACTTTATGTTCCAGAATGAAGATACGAATGCGAAAACGAGACATCTGCATCGAAACGTATGGAATTGACGCAGGAACGCGTTACAATCGAGTTCATGCAAGCGTCGACGAATGTTCGTGTACAAGTTCTTTTCTCTTCCAGAATGAAGATTCGCGTGCAGAAACGATACATCCTCATCGAAATGTATGGAATTGACGCAAAAACATCGAATTCTCATGCAGGAACGCGTAACAATCGATTTCATTGAAGCGACGACGATTGTACGTGTACAAGTTACTTTATGTTCCAGAATGAAGATCTGCGTGCAAAAAGGATGCATCCGCATCGAAATGTATGGAATTGACACAGAAACATCGAGTTTGCATGCAGGAACGCGTCACAATCGATTTCATGAGAGCGACGACTATTGTTCGTGTACAAGTTACTTTATGTTCCAGAATGAAGATACGAATGCGAGAACGAGACATCTGCATCGAAACGTATGGAATTGACGCAGGAACGCGTTACAATCGAGTTCATGCAAGCGTCGACGAATGTTCGTGTACAAGTTCTTTTCTCTTCCAGAATGAAGATTCGCCTGCAGAAACGATACATCCGCATCGAAATGTATGGAATTGACGCAAAAACATCGAATTCTCATGCAGGAACGCGTAACAATCGATTTCATGGAAGCGACAACGATTGTACGTGTACAAGGTACTTTATGTTCCAGAATGAAGATACGAATGCGAAAACGAGACATCTGCATCGAAACGTATGGAATTGACGCAGGAACGCGTTACAATCGAGTTCATGCAAGCGTCGACGAATGTTCGTGTACAAGTTATTTTATTTTCCAGAATGAAGATTCGCGTGCAGAAACGATACATCCGCATCGAAATGTATGGAATTGACACAGAAACATCGAGTTTGCATGCAGGAACGCGTAACAATCGATTTCATGGAGGCGACGACGATTGTACGTGTACAAGTTACTTTATGTTCCAGAATGAAGATACGAATGCGAAAACGAGACATCTGCATCGAAACGTATGGAATTGACGCAGGAACGCGTTACAATCGAGTTCATGCAAGCGACGACGAATGTTCGTGTACAAGTTCTTTTCTGTTCGAGAATGATGATTCGCGTGCAAAAACGACGCATCTCCATCGAAAAGTACGGAATTGACACAGGAACATCTAATTAGCATGCAGGAACGCGTTACAATCGATTTCACGCAAGCGACGACGACTGTTCGTGTACAAGTTATTTTATTTTCCAGAATGAAGATCTGCGTGCAAAAAGGATGCATCCGCATCGAAATGTATGGAATTGACACAGAAACATCGAGTTTGCATGCAGGAACGCGTCACAATCGATTTCATGAGAGCGACGACTATTGTTCGTGTACAAGTTATTTTCTGTTACACAATGAAGATTCGAATGCGAAACCGAGGCATCTGCGTCGAAACGTATGGAATTGACGTAGAAACGCGTTACAATCGAGTTCATGCAAGCGTCGACGAATGTTCGTGTACAAGTTCTTTTCTCTTCCAGAATGAAGATTCGCGTGCAGAAACGATACATCCGCATCGAAATGTATGGAATTCATAGAGAACCATCGAGTTTGCATGCAGGAACGCGATACAATCGATTTCATGGAAGTGACGACGATTGTACGTGTACAAGTTACTTTCTGTTCCAGAATGAAGATTCGAATACGAAAACGAGGCATCTGCATCGAAGTGAATGGAATTGACGCAAAAACATCGAATTCTCATGCAGGAACGCGTAACAATCGTGTTCATGCAAGCGACGACGAATGTTCGTGTACAAGTTCTTTTCTGTTCGAGAATGATGATTCGCGTGCAAAAACGACGCATCTCCATCGAAAAGTACGGAATTGATACAGAAAAATCTAATTAGCATGCAGGAACGCGTTACAATCGATTTCACGCAAGCGACGACGACTGTTCGTGTACAAGTTATTTTATTTTCCAGAATGAAGATTCGCGTGCAGAAACGATACATCCGCATCGAAATGTATGGAATTGACACAGAAACATCGAGTTTGCATGCAGGAACGCGTAACAATCGATTTCATGGAAGCGACGACGATTGTACGTGTACAAGTTACTTTATGTTCCAGAATGAAGATACGAATGCGAAAACGAGACATCTGCATCGAAACGTATGGAATTGACGCAGGAACGCGTAACAATCGATTTCATGGAAGCGACGACGATTGTACGTGTACAAGTTACTTTATGTTCCAGAATGAAGATATGAATGCGAAAACGAGACATCTGCATCGAAACGTATGGAATTGACGCAGGAACGCGTAACAATCGATTTCATGGAAGCGACGACGATTGTACGTGTACAAGTTACTTTATGTTCCAGAATGAAGATCTGCGTGCAAAAAGGATGCATCCGCATCGAAATGTATGGAATTGACACTGAAACATCGAGTTTGCATGCAGGAACGCGTCACAATCGATTTCATGAGAGCGACGACTATTGTTCGTGTACAAGTTCTTTTCTCTTCCAGAATGAAGATTCGCGTGCAGAAACGATACATCCGCATTGAAATGTATGGAATTGACGCAAAAACATCGAATTCTGATGCAGGAACGCGTAACAATCGATTTCATGGAAGCGACGAAGATTGTACGTGTACAAGTTACTTTATGTTCCAGAATGAAGATCTGCGTGCAAAAAGGATGCATCCGCATCGAAATGTATGGAATTGACACAGAAACATCGAGTTTGCATGCAGGAACGCGTAACAATCGATTTCATGGAGGCGACGACGATTGTACGTGTACAAGTTACTTTATGTTCCAGAATGAAGATACGAATGCGAAAACGAGACATCTGCATCGAAACGTATGGAATTGACGCAGGAACGCGTTACAATCGAGTTCATGCAAGCGTCGACGAATGTTCGTGTACAAGTTCTTTTCTCTTCCAGAATGAAGATTCGCGTGCAGAAACGATACATCCTCATCGAAATGTATGGAATTGACGCAAAAACATCGAATTCTCATGCAGGAACGCGTAACAATCGATTTCATTGAAGCGACGACGATTGTACGTGTACAAGTTACTTTATGTTCCAGAATGAAGATCTGCGTGCAAAAAGGATGCATCCGCATTGAAATGTATGGAATTGACACAGAAACATCGAGTTTGCATGCAGGAACGCGTCACAATCGATTTCATGAGAGCGACGACTATTGTTCGTGTACAAGTTACTTTATGTTCCAGAATGAAGATACGAATGCGAGAACGAGACATCTGCATCGAAACGTATGGAATTGACGCAGGAACGCGTTACAATCGAGTTCATGCAAGCGTCGACGAATGTTCGTGTACAAGTTCTTTTCTCTTCCAGAATGAAGATTCGCCTGCAGAAACGATACATCCGCATCGAAATGTATGGAATTGACGCAAAAACATCGAATTCTCATGCAGGAACGCGTAACAATCGATTTCATGGAAGCGACAACGATTGTACGTGTACAAGGTACTTTATGTTCCAGAATGAAGATACGAATGCGAAAACGAGACATCTGCATCGAAACGTATGGAATTGACGCAGGAACGCGTTACAATCGAGTTCATGCAAGCGTCGACGAATGTTCGTGTACAAGTTATTTTATTTTCCAGAATGAAGATTCGCGTGCAGAAACGATACATCCGCATCGAAATGTATGGAATTGACACAGAAACATCGAGTTTGCATGCAGGAACGCGTAACAATCGATTTCATGGAGGCGACGACGATTGTACGTGTACAAGTTACTTTATGTTCCAGAATGAAGATACGAATGCGAAAACGAGACATCTGCATCGAAACGTATGGAATTGACGCAGGAACGCGTTACAATCGAGTTCATGCAAGCGACGACGAATGTTCGTGTACAAGTTCTTTTCTGTTCGAGAATGATGATTCGCGTGCAAAAACGACGCATCTCCATCGAAAAGTACGGAAGTGACACAGGAACATCTAATTAGCATGCAGGAACGCGTTACAATCGATTTCACGCAAGCGACGACGACTGTTCGTGTACAAGTTATTTTATTTTCCAGAATGAAGATCTGCGTGCAAAAAGGATGCATCCGCATCGAAATGTATGGAATTGACACAGAAACATCGAGTTTGCATGCAGGAACGCGTCACAATCGATTTCATGAGAGCGACGACTATTGTTCGTGTACAAGTTATTTTCTGTTACACAATGAAGATTCGAATGCGAAACCGAGGCATCTGCGTCGAAACGTATGGAATTGACGTAGAAACGCGTTACAATCGAGTTCATGCAAGCGTCGACGAATGTTCGTGTACAAGTTCTTTTCTCTTCCAGAATGAAGATTCGCGTGCAGAAACGATACATCCGCATCGAAATGTATGGAATTGACGCAAAAACATCGAATTCTCATGCAGGAACGCGTAACAATCGATTTGAAGGAAGTGACGACGATTGTACGTGTACAAGTTACTTTATGTTCCAGAATGAAGATACGAATGCGAAAACGAGACATCTGCATCGAAACGTATGGAATTGACGCAGGAACGCGTTACAATCGAGTTCATGCAAGCGTCGACGAATGTTCGTGTACAAGTTCTTTTCTCTTCCAGAATGAAGATTCGCGTGCAGAAACGATACATCCGCATTGAAATGTATGGAATTGACGCAAAAACATCGAATTCTGATGCAGGAACGCGTAACAATCGATTTCATGGAAGCGACGAAGATTGTACGTGTACAAGTTACTTTATGTTCCAGAATGAAGATCTGCGTGCAAAAAGGATGCATCCGCATCGAAATGTATGGAATTGACACAGAAACATCGAGTTTGCATGCAGGAACGCGTGACAATCGATTTCATGACAGCGACGACGATTGTACGTGTACAAGTTACTTTATGTTCCAGAATGAAGATACGAATGCGAAAACGAGACATCTGCATCGAAACGTATGGAATTGACGCAGGAACGCGTTACAATCGAGTTCATGCAAGCGTCGACGAATGTTCGTGTACAAGTTCTTTTCTCTTCCAGAATGAAGATTCGCGTGCAGAAACGATACATCCGCATCGAAATGTATGGAATTGACGCAAAAACATCGAATTCTCATGCAGGAACGCGTAACAATCGATTTGAAGGAAGTGACGACGATTGTACGTGTACAAGTTACTTTATGTTCCAGAATGAAGATACGAATGCGAAAACGAGACATCTGCATCGAAACGTATGGAATTGACGCAGGAACGCGTTACAATCGAGTTCATGCAAGCGTCGACGAATGTTCGTGTACAAGTTCTTTTCTCTTCCAGAATGAAGATTCGCGTGCAGAAACGATACATCCGCATTGAAATGTATGGAATTGACGCAAAAACATCGAATTCTGATGCAGGAACGCGTAACAATCGATTTCATGGAAGCGACGAAGATTGTACGTGTACAAGTTACTTTATGTTCCAGAATGAAGATCTGCGTGCAAAAAGGATGCATCCGCATCGAAATGTATGGAATTGACACAGAAACATCGAGTTTGCATGCAGGAACGCGTGACAATCGATTTCATGACAGCGACGACGATTGTACGTGTACAAGTTACTTTATGTTCCAGAATGAAGATACGAATGCGAAAACGAGACATCTGCATCGAAACGTATGGAATTGACGCAGGAACGCGTTACAATCGAGTTCATGCAAGCGTCGACGAATGTTCGTGTACAAGTTCTTTTCTCTTCCAGAATGAAGATTCGCGTGCAGAAACGATACATCCGCATCGAAATGTATGGAATTGACGCAAAAACATCGAATTCTCATGCAGGAACGCGTAACAATCGATTTGAAGGAAGTGACGACGATTGTACGTGTACAAGCTACTTTATGTTCCAGAATGAAGATACGAATGCGAAAACGAGACATCTGCATCGAAACGTATGGAATTGACGCAGGAACGCGTTACAATCGAGTTCATGCAAGCGTCGACGAATGTTCGTGTACAAGTTCTTTTCTCTTCCAGAATGAAGATTCGCGTGCAGAAACGATACATCCGCATTGAAATGTATGGAATTGACGCAAAAACATCGAATTCTGATGCAGGAACGCGTAACAATCGATTTCATGGAAGCGACGACGATTGTACGTGTACAAGTTACTTTATGTTCCAGAATGAAGATACGAATGCGAAAACGAGACATCTGCATCGAAACGTATGGAATTGACGCAGGAACGCGTTACAATCGAGTTCATGCAAGCGTCGACGAATGTTCGTGTACAAGTTCTTTTCTCTTCCAGAATGAAGATTCGCGTGCAGAAACGATACATCCGCATTGAAATGTATGGAATTGACGCAAAAACATCGAATTCTGATGCAGGAACGCGTAACAATCGATTTCATGGAAGCGACGAAGATTGTACGTGTACAAGTTACTTTATGTTCCAGAATGAAGATCTGCGTGCAAAAAGGATGCATCCGCATCGAAATGTATGGAATTGACACAGAAACATCGAGTTTGCATGCAGGAACGCGTCACAATCGATTTCATGAGAGCGACGACTATTGTTCGTGTACAAGTTATTTTCTGTTACACAATGAAGATTCGAATGCGAAACCGAGGCATCTGCGTCGAAACGTATGGAATTGACGTAGAAACGCGTTACAATCGAGTTCATGCAAGCGTCGACGAATGTTCGTGTACAAGTTCTTTTCTCTTCCAGAATGAAGATTCGCGTGCAGAAACGATACATCCGCATCGAAATGTATGGAATTGACGCAAAAACATCGAATTCTCATGCAGGAACGCGTAACAATCGATTTGAAGGAAGTGACGACGATTGTACGTGTACAAGTTACTTTATGTTCCAGAATGAAGATACGAATGCGAAAACGAGACATCTGCATCGAAACGTATGGAATTGACGCAGGAACGCGTTACAATCGAGTTCATGCAAGCGTCGACGAATGTTCGTGTACAAGTTCTTTTCTCTTCCAGAATGAAGATTCGCGTGCAGAAACGATACATCCGCATTGAAATGTATGGAATTGACGCAAAAACATCGAATTCTGATGCAGGAACGCGTAACAATCGATTTCATGGAAGCGACGAAGATTGTACGTGTACAAGTTACTTTATGTTCCAGAATGAAGATCTGCGTGCAAAAAGGATGCATCCGCATCGAATTGTATGGAATTGACACAGAAACATCGAGTTTGCATGCAGGAACGCGTGACAATCGATTTCATGACAGCGACGACGATTGTACGTGTACAAGTTACTTTATGTTCCAGAATGAAGATACGAATGCGAAAACGAGACATCTGCATCGAAACGTATGGAATTGACGCAGGAACGCGTTACAATCGAGTTCATGCAAGCGTCGACGAATGTTCGTGTACAAGTTCTTTTCTCTTCCAGAATGAAGATTCGCCTGCAGAAACGATACATCCGCATCGAAATGTATGGAATTGACGCAAAAACATCGAATTCTCATGCAGGAACGCGTAACAATCGATTTCATGGAAGCGACGACGATTGTACGTGTACAAGTTACTTTATGTTCCAGAATGAAGATACGAATGCGAAAACGAGACATCTGCATCGAAACGTATGGAATTGACGCAGGAACGCGTTACAATCGAGTTCATGCAAGCGTCGACGAATGTTCGTGTACAAGTTCTTTTCTCTTCCAGAATGAAGATTCGCGTGCAGAAACGATACATCCGCATTGAAATGTATGGAATTGACGCAAAAACATCGAATTCTGATGCAGGAACGCGTAACAATCGATTTCATGGAAGCGACGAAGATTGTACGTGTACAAGTTACTTTATGTTCCAGAATGAAGATCTGCGTGCAAAAAGGATGCATCCGCATCGAAATGTATGGAATTGACACAGAAACATCGAGTTTGCATGCAGGAACGCGTCACAATCGATTTCATGACAGCGACGACGATTGTACGTGTACAAGTTACTTTATGTTCCAGAATGAAGATACGAATGCGAAAACGAGACATCTGCATCGAAACGTATGGAATTGACGCAGGAACGCGTTACAATCGAGTTCATGCAAGCGTCGACGAATGTTCGTGTACAAGTTCTTTTCTCTTCCAGAATGAAGATTCGCCTGCAGAAACGATACATCCGCATCGAAATGTATGGAATTGACGCAAAAACATCGAATTCTCATGCAGGAACGCGTAACAATCGATTTCATGGAAGCGACGACGATTGTACGTGTACAAGTTACTTTATGTTCCAGAATGAAGATACGAATGCGAAAACGAGACATCTGCATCGAAACGTATGGAATTGACGCAGGAACGCGTTACAATCGAGTTCATGCAAGCGTCGACGAATGTTCGTGTACAAGGTCTTTTCTCTTCCAGAATGAAGATTCGCCTGCAGAAACGATACATCCGCATCGAAATGTATGGAATTGACGCAAAAACATCGAATTCTCATGCAGGAACGCGTAACAATCGATTTCGTGACAGCGACGACTATTGTTCGTGTACAAGTTATTTTCTGTTACACAATAAAGATTCGAATGCGAAACCGAGGCATCTGCGTCGAAACGTATGGAATTGACGTAGAAACGCGTTACAATCGAGTTCATGCAAGCGTCGACGAATGTTCGTGTACAAGTTCTTTTCTCTTCCAGAATGAAGATTCGCGTGCAGAAACGATACATCCGCATCGAAATGTATGGAATTGACACAGAAACATCGAGTTTGCATGCAGGAACGCGTCACAATCGATTTCATGGGAGCGACGACGATTGTACGTGTACAAGTTACTTTCTGTTCCAGAAGGAAGATTCGAATACGAAAACGAGGCATCTGCATCGAAACGTATGGAATTGACGCAGAAACGCGTTACAATCGAGTTCATGCAAGCGTCCACGAATGTTCGTGTACAAGTTATTTTATGTTCCAGAATGAAGATCTGCGTGCAAAAAGGATGCATCCGCATCGAAATGTATGGAATTGACACAGAAACATCGAGTCTGCATGCAGGAACGCGTCACAATCGATTTCATGAGAGCGACGACTATTGTTCGTGTACAAGTTATTTTCTGTTACACAATGAAGATTCGAATGCGAAACCGAGGCATCTGCGTCGAAACGTATGGAATTGACGCAAAAACATCGAATTCTCATGCAGGAACGCGTAACAATCGATTTCATGGAAGCGACGACGATTGTACGTGTACAAGTTACTTTATGTTCCAGAATGAAGATCTGCGTGCAAAAAGGATGCATCCGCATCGAAATGTATGGAATTGACACAGAAACATCGAGTTTTCATGCAGGAACGCGTCACAATCGATTTCATGAGAGCGACGACTATTGTTCGTGTACAAGTTACTTTATGTTCCAGAATGAAGATACGAATGCGAGAACGAGACATCTGCATCGAAACGTATGGAATTGACGCAGGAACGCGTTACAATCGAGTTCATGCAAGCGTCGACGAATGTTCGTGTACAAGTTCTTTTCTCTTCCAGAATGAAGATTCGCGTGCAGAAACGATACATCCGCATCGAAATGTATGGAATTGACGCAAAAACATCGAATTCTCATGCAGGAACGCGTAACAATCGATTTCATGGAAGCGACGACGATTGTACGTGTACAAGTTACTTTATGTTCCAGAATGAAGATCTGCGTGCAAAAAGGATGCATCCGCATCGAAATGTATGGAATTGACACAGAAACATCGAGTTTTCATGCAGGAACGCGTCACAATCGATTTCATGGAAGCGACGACGATTGTACGTGTACAAGTTACTTTATGTTCCAGAATGAAGATACGAATGCGAAAACGAGACATCTGCATCGAAACGTATGGAATTGACGCAGGAACGCGTTACAATCGAGTTCATGCAAGCGTCGACGAATGTTCGTGTACAAGTTCTTTTCTCTTCCAGAATGAAGATTCGCCTGTAGAAACGATACATCCGCATCGAAATGTATGGAATTGACGCAAAAACATCGAATTCTCATACAGGAACGCGTAACAATCGATTTCATGGAAGCGACGACGATTGTACGTGTACAAGTTACTTTATGTTCCAGAATGAAGATACGAATGCGAAAACGAGACATCTGCATCGAAACGTATGGAATTGACGCAGGAACGCGTTACAATCGAGTTCATGCAAGCGTCGACGAATGTTCGTGTACAAGTTCTTTTCTCTTCCAGAATGAAGATTCGCCTGCAGAAACGATACATCCGCATCGAAATGTATGGAATTGACGCAAAAACATCGAATTCTCATGCAGGAACGCGTAACAATCGATTTCATGGAAGCGACGACGATTGTACGTGTACAAGTTACTTTATGTTCCAGAATGAAGATACGAATGCGAAAACGAGACATCTGCATCGAAACGTATGGAATTGACGCAGGAACGCGTTACAATCGAGTTCATGCAAGCGTCGACGAATGTTCGTGTACAAGTTCTTTTCTCTTCCAGAACGAAGATTCGCCTGCAGAAACGATACATCCGCATCGAAATGTATGGAATTGACGCAAAAACATCGAATTCTCATGCAGGAAAGCGTTACAATCGATTTCACGCAAGCGACGACGACTGTTCGTGTACAAGTTATTTTATTTTCCAGAATGAGGATCTGCGTGCAAAAAGGATGCATCCGCATCGAAATGTATGGAATTGACACAGAAACATCGAGTTTGCATGCAGGAACGCGTCACAATCGATTTCATGAGAGCGACGACTATTGTTCGTGTACAAGTTATTTTCTGTTACACAATGAAGATTCGAATGCGAAACCGAGGCATCGGCGTCGAAACGGATGGAATTGACGTAGAAACGCGTTACAATCGAGTTCATGCAAGCGTCGACGAATGTTCGTGTACAAGTTCTTTTCTCTTCCAGAATGAAGATTCGCGTGCAGAAACGATACATCCGCATCGAAATGTATGGAATTGACGCAAAAACATCGAATTCTGATGCAGGAACGCGTAACAATCGATTTCATGGAAGCGACGACGACTGTACGTGTACAAGTTACTTTATGTTCCAGAATGAAGATCTGCGTGCAAAAAGGATGCATCCGCATCGAAATGTATGGAATTGACACAGAAACATCGAGTTTGCATGCAGGAACGCGTCACAATCGATTTCATGAGAGCGACGACTATTGTTCGTGTACAAGTTACTTTATGTTCCAGAATGAAGATACGAATGCGAAAACGAGACATCTGCATCGAAACGTATGGAATTGACGCAGGAACGCGTTACAATCGAGTTCATGCAAGCGTCGACGAATGTTCGTGTACAAGTTCTTTTCTCTTCCAGAATGAAGATTCGCCTGCAGAAACGATACATCCGCATCGAAATGTATGGAATTGACGCAAAAACATCGAATTCTCATGCAGGAACGCGTAACAATCGATTTCATGGAAGCGACGACGATTGTACGTGTACAAGTTACTTTATGTTCCAGAATGAAGATACGAATGCGAAAACGAGACATCTGCATCGAAACGTATAGAATTGACGCAGGAACGCGTTACAATCGAGTTCATGCAAGCGTCGACGAATGTTCGTGTACATGTTCTTTTCTCTTCCAGAACGAAGATTCGCCTGCAGAAACGATACATCCGCATCGAAATGTATGGAATTGACGCAAAAACATCGAATTCTCATGCAGGAACGCGTAACAATCGATTTCATGGAAGCGACGACGATTGTACGTGTACAAGTTACTTTATGTTCCAGAATGAAGATACGAATGCGAAAACGAGACATCTGCATCGAAACGTATGGAATTGACGCAGGAACGCGTTACAATCGAGTTCATGCAAGCGTCGACGAATGTTCGTGTACAAGTTCTTTTCTCTTCCAGAATGAAGATTCGCCTGCAGAAACGGTACATCCGCATCGAAATGTATGGAATTGACGCAAAAACATCGAATTCTCATGCAGGAACGCGTAACAATCGATTTCATGGAAGCGACGACGATTGTACGTGTACAAGTTACTTTATGTTCCAGAATGAAGATACGAATGCGAAAACGAGACATCTGCATCGAAACGTATGGAATTGACGCAGGAACGCGTTACAATCGAGTTCATGCAAGCGTCGACGAATGTTCGTGTACAAGTTCTTTTCTCTTCCAGAACGAAGATTCGCCTGCAGAAACGATACATCCGCATCGAAATGTATGGAATTGACGCAAAAACATCGAATTCTCATGCAGGAACGCGTTACAGTCGATTTCACGCAAGCGACGACGACTGTTCGTGTACAAGTTATTTTATTTTCCAGAATGAAGATCTGCGTGCAAAAAGGATGCATCCGCATCGAAATGTATGGAATTGACACAGAAACATCGAGTTTGCATGCAGGAACGCGTCACAATCGATTTCATGAGAGCGACGACTATTGCTCGTGTACAAGTTATTTTCTGTTACACAATGAAGATTCGAATGCGAAACCGAGGCATCTGCGTCGAAACGTATGGAATTGACGTAGAAACGCGTTACAATCGAGTTCATGCAAGCGTCGACGAATGTTCGTGTACAAGTTCTTTTCTCTTCCAGAATGAAGATTCGCGTGCAGAAACGATACATCCGCATCGAAATGTATGGAATTGACGCAAAAACATCGAATTCTCATGCAGGAACGCGTAACAATCGATTTCAAGGAAGCGACGAAAATTGTACGTGTACAAGTTACTTTATGTTCCAGAATGAAGATACGAATGCGAAAACGAGACATCTGCATCGAAACGTATGGAATTGACGCAGGAACGCGTTACAATCGAGTTCATGCAAGCGTCGACGAATGTTCGTGTACAAGTTCTTTTCTCTTCCAGAATGAAGATTCGCGTGCAGAAACGATACATCCGCATTGAAATGTATGGAATTGACGCAAAAACATCGAATTCTGATGCAGGAACGCGTAACAATCGATTTCATGGAAGCGACGACGATTGTACGTGTACAAGTTACTTTATGTTCCAGAATGAAGATCTGCGTGCAAAAAGGATGCATCCGCATCGAAATGTATGGAATTGACACAGAAACATCGAGTTTGCATGCAGGAACACGTCACAATCGATTTCATGAGAGCGACGACTATTGTTCGTGTACAAGTTACTTTATGTTCCAGAATGAAGATACGAATGCGAAAACGAGACATCTGCATCGAAACGTATGGAATTGACGCAGGAACGCGTTACAATCGAGTTCATGCAAGCGTCGACGAATGTTCGTGTACAAGTTCTTTTCTCTTCCAGAATGAAGATTCGCCTGCAGAAACGATACATCCGCATCGAAATGTATGGAATTGACGCAAAAACATCGAATTCTCATGCAGGAACGCGTAACAATCGATTTCATGGAAGCGACGACGATTGTACGTGTACAAGTTACTTTATGTTCCAGAATGAAGATACGAATGCGAAAACGAGACATCTGCATCGAAACGTATGGAATTGACGCAGGAACGCGTTACAATCGAGTTCATGCAAGCCTCGACGAATGTTCGTGTACAAGTTCTTTTCTCTTCCAGAATGATGATTCGTGCAGAAACGATATATCCGCATCGAAATGTATGGAATTGACACAGAAACATCGAGTTTGCATGCAGGAACGCGTCACAATCGATTTCATGAGAGCGACGACTATTGTTCGTGTACAAGTTATTTTCTGTTACACAATGAAGATTCGAATGCGAAACCGAGGCATCGGCGTCGAAACGGATGGAATTGACGTAGAAACGCGTTACAATCGAGTTCATGCAAGCGTCGACGAATGTTCGTGTACAAGTTCTTTTCTCTTCCAGAATGAAGATTCGCCTGCAGAAACGATACATCCGCATCGAAATGTATGGAATTGACGCAAAAACATCGAATTCTCATGCAGGAACGCGTAACAATCGATTTCATGGAAGCGACGACGATTGTACGTGTACAAGTTACTTTATGTTCCAGAATGAAGATACGAATGCGAAAACGAGACATCTGCATCGAAACGTATGGAATTGACGCAGGAACGCGTTACAATCGAGTTCATGTAAGCGTCGACGAATGTTCGTGTACAAGTTCTTTTCTCTTCCAGAACGAAGATTCGCCTGCAGAAACGATACATCCGCATCGAAATGTATGGAATTGACGCAAAAACATCGAATTCTCATGCAGGAAAGCGTTACAATCGATTTCACGCAAGCGACGACGACTGTTCGTGTACAAGTTATTTTATTTTCCAGAATGAAGATCTGCGTGCAAAAAGGATGCATCCGCATCGAAATGTATGGAATTGACACAGAAACATCGAGTTTGCATGCAGGAACGCGTCACAATCGATTTCATGAGAGCGACGACTATTGTTCGTGTACAAGTTATTTTCTGTTCCAGAATGAAGATACGAATGCGAAAACGAGACATCTGCATCGAAACGTATGGAATTGACGCAGGAACGCGTTACAATCGAGTTCATGCAAGCGTCGACGAATGTTCGTGTACAAGTTCTTTTCTCTTCCAGAATGAAGATTCGCCTGCAGAAACGATACATCCGCATCGAAATGTATGGAATTGACGCAAAAACATCGAATTCTCATGCAGGAACGCGTAACAATCGATTTCATGGAAGCGACGACGATTGTACGTGTACAAGTTACTTTATGTTCCAGAATGAAGATACGAATGCGAAAACGAGACATCTGCATCGAAACGTATGGAATTGACGCAGGAACGCGTTACAATCGAGTTCATGCAAGCCTCGACGAATGTTCGTGTACAAGTTCTTTTCTCTTCCAGAATGATGATTCGTGCAGAAACGATACATCCGCATCGAAATGTATGGAATTGACACAGAAACATTGAGTTTGCATGCAGGAACGCGTCACAATCGATTTCATGAGAGCGACGACTATTGTTCGTGTACAAGTTATTTTCTGTTACACAATGAAGATTCGAATGCGAAACCGAGGCATCTGCGTCGAAACGTATGGAATTGACGCAGAAACGCGTTACAATCGAGTTCATGCAAGCGTCCACGAATGTTCGTGTACAAGTTATTTTATGTTCCAGAATGAAGATCTGCGTGCAAAAAGGATGCATCCGCATCGAAATGTATGGAATTGACACAGAAACATCGAGTCTGCATGCAGGAACGCGTCACAATCGATTTCATGAGAGCGACGACTATTGTTCGTGTACAAGTTATTTTCTGTTACACAATGAAGATTCGAATGCGAAACCGAGGCATCTGCGTCGAAACGTATGGAATTGACGCAAAAACATCGAATTCTCATGCAGGAACGCGTAACAATCGATTTCATGGAAGCGACGACGATTGTACGTGTACAAGTTACTTTATGTTCCAGAATGAAGATCTGCGTGCAAAAAGGATGCATCCGCATCGAAATGTATGGAATTGACACAGAAACATCGAGTTTTCATGCAGGAACGCGTCACAATCGATTTCATGAGAGCGACGACTATTGTTCGTGTACAAGTTACTTTATGTTCCAGAATGAAGATACGAATGCGAGAACGAGACATCTGCATCGAAACGTATGGAATTGACGCAGGAACGCGTTACAATCGAGTTCATGCAAGCGTCGACGAATGTTCGTGTACAAGTTCTTTTCTCTTCCAGAATGAAGATTCGCGTGCAGAAACGATACATCCGCATCGAAATGTATGGAATTGACGCAAAAACATCGAATTCTCATGCAGGAACGCGTAACAATCGATTTCATGGAAGCGACGACGATTGTACGTGTACAAGTTACTTTATGTTCCAGAATGAAGATACGAATGCGAAAACGAGACATCTGCATCGAAACGTATGGAATTGACGCAGGAACGCGTTACAATCGAGTTCATGCAAGCGTCGACGAATGTTCGTGTACAAGTTCTTTTCTCTTCCAGAATGAAGATTCGCGTGCAGAAACGATACATCCGCATTGAAATGTATGGAATTGACGCAAAAACATCGAATTCTGATGCAGGAACGCGTAACAATCGATTTCATGGAAGCGACGAAGATTGTACGTGTACAAGTTACTTTATGTTCCAGAATGAAGATCTGCGTGCAAAAAGGATGCATCCGCATCGAAATGTATGGAATTGACACAGAAACATCGAGTTTGCATGCAGGAACGCGTCACAATCGATTTCATGACAGCGACGACGATTGTACGTGTACAAGTTACTTTATGTTCCAGAATGAAGATACGAATGCGAAAACGAGACATCTGCATCGAAACGTATGGAATTGACGCAGGAACGCGTTACAATCGAGTTCATGCAAGCGTCGACGAATGTTCGTGTACAAGTTCTTTTCTCTTCCAGAATGAAGATTCGCCTGCAGAAACGATACATCCGCATCGAAATGTATGGAATTGACGCAAAAACATCGAATTCTCATGCAGGAACGCGTAACAATCGATTTCATGGAAGCGACGACGATTGTACGTGTACAAGGTACTTTATGTTCCAGAATGAAGATACGAATGCGAAAACGAGACATCTGCATCGAAACGTATGGAATTGACGCAGGAACGCGTTACAATCGAGTTCATGCAAGCGACGGCGAATGTTCGTGTACAAGTTCTTTTCTCTTCCAGAATGAAGATCTGCGTGCAAAAAGGATGCATCCGCATCGAAATGTATGGAATTGACACAGAAACATCGAGTTTGCATGCAGGAACGCGTCACAATCGATTTCATGAGAGCGACGACTATTGCTCGTGTACAAGTTATTTTCTGTTACACAATGAAGATTCGAATGCGAAACCGAGGCATCTGCGTCGAAACGTATGGAATTGACGTAGAAACGCGTTACAATCGAGTTCATGCAAGCGTCGACGAATGTTCGTGTACAAGTTCTTTTCTCTTCCAGAATGAAGATTCGCGTGCAGAAACGATACATCCGCATTGAAATGTATGGAATTGACGCAAAAACATCGAATTCTGATGCAGGAACGCGTAACAATCGATTTCATGGAAGCGACGAAGATTGTACGTGTACAAGTTACTTTATGTTCCAGAATGAAGATCTGCGTGCAAAAAGGATGCATCCGCATCGAAATGTATGGAATTGACACAGAAACATCGAGTTTGCATGCAGGAACGCGTCACAATCGATTTCATGACAGCGACGACGATTGTACGTGTACAAGTTACTTTATGTTCCAGAATGAAGATACGAATGCGAAAACGAGACATCTGCATCGAAACGTATGGAATTGACGCAGGAACGCGTTACAATCGAGTTCATGCAAGCGTCGACGAATGTTCGTGTACAAGTTCTTTTCTCTTCCAGAATGAAGATTCGCCTGCAGAAACGATACATCCGCATCGAAATGTATGGAATTGACGCAAAAACATCGAATTCTCATGCAGGAACGCGTAACAATCGATTTCATGGAAGCGACGACGATTGTACGTGTACAAGTTACTTTATGTTCCAGAATGAAGATACGAATGCGAAAACGAGACATCTGCATCGAAACGTATGGAATTGACGCAGGAACGCGTTACAATCGAGTTCATGCAAGCGTCGACGAATGTTCGTGTACAAGTTCTTTTCTCTTCCAGAATGAAGATTCGCGTGCAGAAACGATACATCCGCATTGAAATGTATGGAATTGACGCAAAAACATCGAATTCTGATGCAGGAACGCGTAACAATCGATTTCATGGAAGCGACGAAGATTGTACGTGTACAAGTTACTTTATGTTCCAGAATGAAGATCTGCGTGCAAAAAGGATGCATCCGCATCGAAATGTATGGAATTGACACAGAAACATCGAGTTTGCATGCAGGAACGCGTCACAATCGATTTCATGACAGCGACGACGATTGTACGTGTACAAGTTACTTTATGTTCCAGAATGAAGATACGAATGCGAAAACGAGACATCTGCATCGAAACGTATGGAATTGACGCAGGAACGCGTTACAATCGAGTTCATGCAAGCGTCGACGAATGTTCGTGTACAAGTTCTTTTCTCTTCCAGAATGAAGATTCGCCTGCAGAAACGATACATCCGCATCGAAATGTATGGAATTGACGCAAAAACATCGAATTCTCATGCAGGAAAACGTAACAATCGATTTCATGGAAGCGACGACGATTGTACGTGTACAAGGTACTTTATGTTCCAGAATGAAGATACGAATGCGAAAACGAGACATCTGCATCGAAACGTATGGAATTGACGCAGGAACGCGTTACAATCGAGTTCATGCAAGCGTCGACGAATGTTCGTGTACAAGTTCTTTTCTCTTCCAGAATGAAGATTCGCCTGCAGAAACGGTACATCCGCATCGAAATGTATGGAATTGACGCAAAAACATCGAATTCTCATGCAGGAACGCGTAACAATCGATTTCATGGAAGCGACGACGATTGTACGTGTACAAGTTACTTTATGTTCCAGAATGAAGATACGAATGCGAAAACGAGACATCTGCATCGAAACGTATGGAAATAACGCAGGAACGCGTTACAATCGAGTTCATGCAAGCGTCGACGAATGTTCGTGTACAAGTTCTTTTCTCTTCCAGAACGAAGATTCGCCTGCAGAAACGATACATCCGCATCGAAATGTATGGAATTGACGCAAAAACATCGAATTCTCATGCAGGAACGCGTTACAATCGATTTCACGCAAGCGACGACGACTGTTCGTGTACAAGTTATTTTATTTTCCAGAATGAAGATCTGCGTGCAAAAAGGATGCATCCGCATCGAAATGTATGGAATTGACACAGAAACATCGAGTTTGCATGCAGGAACGCGTCACAATCGATTTCATGAGAGCGACGACTATTGCTCGTGTACAAGTTATTTTCTGTTACACAATGAAGATTCGAATGCGAAACCGAGGCATCTGCGTCGAAACGTATGGAATTGACGTAGAAACGCGTTACAATCGAGTTCATGCAAGCGTCGACGAATGTTCGTGTACAAGTTCTTTTCTCTTCCAGAATGAAGATTCGCGTGCAGAAACGATACATCCGCATTGAAATGTATGGAATTGACGCAAAAACATCGAATTCTGATGCAGGAACGCGTAACAATCGATTTCATGGAAGCGACGAAGATTGTACGTGTACAAGTTACTTTATGTTCCAGAATGAAGATCTGCGTGCAAAAAGGATGCATCCGCATCGAAATGTATGGAATTGACACAGAAACATCGAGTTTGCATGCAGGAACGCGTCACAATCGATTTCATGACAGCGACGACGATTGTACGTGTACAAGTTACTTTATGTTCCAGAATGAAGATACGAATGCGAAAACGAGACATCTGCATCGAAACGTATGGAATTGACGCAGGAACGCGTTACAATCGAGTTCATGCAAGCGTCGACGAATGTTCGTGTACAAGTTCTTTTCTCTTCCAGAATGAAGATTCGCCTGCAGAAACGATACATCCGCATCGAAATGTATGGAATTGACGCAAAAACATCGAATTCTCATGCAGGAACGCGTAACAATCGATTTCATGGAAGCGACGACGATTGTACGTGTACAAGTTACTTTATGTTCCAGAATGAAGATACGAATGCGAAAACGAGACATCTGCATCGAAACGTATGGAATTGACGCAGGAACGCGTTACAATCGAGTTCATGCAAGCGTCGACGAATGTTCGTGTACAAGTTCTTTTCTCTTCCAGAATGAAGATTCGCGTGCAGAAACGATACATCCGCATTGAAATGTATGGAATTGACGCAAAAACATCGAATTCTGATGCAGGAACGCGTAACAATCGATTTCATGGAAGCGACGAAGATTGTACGTGTACAAGTTACTTTATGTTCCAGAATGAAGATCTGCGTGCAAAAAGGATGCATCCGCATCGAAATGTATGGAATTGACACAGAAACATCGAGTTTGCATGCAGGAACGCGTCACAATCGATTTCATGACAGCGACGACGATTGTACGTGTACAAGTTACTTTATGTTCCAGAATGAAGATACGAATGCGAAAACGAGACATCTGCATCGAAACGTATGGAATTGACGCAGGAACGCGTTACAATCGAGTTCATGCAAGCGTCGACGAATGTTCGTGTACAAGTTCTTTTCTCTTCCAGAATGAAGATTCGCCTGCAGAAACGGTACATCCGCATCGAAATGTATGGAATTGACGCAAAAACATCGAATTCTCATGCAGGAACGCGTAACAATCGATTTCATGGAAGCGACGACGATTGTACGTGTACAAGTTACTTTATGTTCCAGAATGAAGATACGAATGCGAAAACGAGACATCTGCATCGAAACGTATGGAAATAACGCAGGAACGCGTTACAATCGAGTTCATGCAAGCGTCGACGAATGTTCGTGTACAAGTTCTTTTCTCTTCCAGAACGAAGATTCGCCTGCAGAAACGATACATCCGCATCGAAATGTATGGAATTGACGCAAAAACATCGAATTCTCATGCAGGAACGCGTTACAATCGATTTCACGCAAGCGACGACGACTGTTCGTGTACAAGTTATTTTATTTTCCAGAATGAAGATCTGCGTGCAAAAAGGATGCATCCGCATCGAAATGTATGGAATTGACACAGAAACATCGAGTTTGCATGCAGGAACGCGTCACAATCGATTTCATGAGAGCGACGACTATTGCTCGTGTACAAGTTATTTTCTGTTACACAATGAAGATTCGAATGCGAAACCGAGGCATCTGCGTCGAAACGTATGGAATTGACGTAGAAACGCGTTACAATCGAGTTCATGCAAGCGTCGACGAATGTTCGTGTACAAGTTCTTTTCTCTTCCAGAATGAAGATTCGCGTGCAGAAACGATACATCCGCATTGAAATGTATGGAATTGACGCAAAAACATCGAATTCTGATGCAGGAACGCGTAACAATCGATTTCATGGAAGCGACGAAGATTGTACGTGTACAAGTTACTTTATGTTCCAGAATGAAGATCTGCGTGCAAAAAGGATGCATCCGCATCGAAATGTATGGAATTGACACAGAAACATCGAGTTTGCATGCAGGAACGCGTCACAATCGATTTCATGACAGCGACGACGATTGTACGTGTACAAGTTACTTTATGTTCCAGAATGAAGATACGAATGCGAAAACGAGACATCTGCATCGAAACGTATGGAATTGACGCAGGAACGCGTTACAATCGAGTTCATGCAAGCGTCGACGAATGTTCGTGTACAAGTTCTTTTCTCTTCCAGAATGAAGATTCGCCTGCAGAAACGATACATCCGCATCGAAATGTATGGAATTGACGCAAAAACATCGAATTCTCATGCAGGAACGCGTAACAATCGATTTCATGGAAGCGACGACGATTGTACGTGTACAAGTTACTTTATGTTCCAGAATGAAGATACGAATGCGAAAACGAGACATCTGCATCGAAACGTATGGAATTGACGCAGGAACGCGTTACAATCGAGTTCATGCAAGCGTCGACGAATGTTCGTGTACAAGTTCTTTTCTCTTCCAGAATGAAGATTCGCGTGCAGAAACGATACATCCGCATTGAAATGTATGGAATTGACGCAAAAACATCGAATTCTGATGCAGGAACGCGTAACAATCGATTTCATGGAAGCGACGAAGATTGTACGTGTACAAGTTACTTTATGTTCCAGAATGAAGATCTGCGTGCAAAAAGGATGCATCCGCATCGAAATGTATGGAATTGACACAGAAACATCGAGTTTGCATGCAGGAACGCGTCACAATCGATTTCATGACAGCGACGACGATTGTACGTGTACAAGTTACTTTATGTTCCAGAATGAAGATACGAATGCGAAAACGAGACATCTGCATCGAAACGTATGGAATTGACGCAGGAACGCGTTACAATCGAGTTCATGCAAGCGTCGACGAATGTTCGTGTACAAGTTCTTTTCTCTTCCAGAATGAAGATTCGCCTGCAGAAACGATACATCCGCATCGAAATGTATGGAATTGACGCAAAAACATCGAATTCTCATGCAGGAACGCGTAACAATCGATTTCATGGAAGCGACGACGATTGTACGTGTACAAGTTACTTTATGTTCCAGAATGAAGATACGAATGCGAAAACGAGACATCTGCATCGAAACGTATGGAATTGACGCAGGAACGCGTTACAATCGAGTTCATGCAAGCGTCGACGAATGTTCGTGTACAAGTTCTTTTCTCTTCCAGAATGAAGATTCGCGTGCAGAAACGATACATCCGCATTGAAATGTATGGAATTGACGCAAAAACATCGAATTCTGATGCAGGAACGCGTAACAATCGATTTCATGGAAGCGACGAAGATTGTACGTGTACAAGTTACTTTATGTTCCAGAATGAAGATCTGCGTGCAAAAAGGATGCATCCGCATCGAAATGTATGGAATTGACACAGAAACATCGAGTTTGCATGCAGGAACGCGTCACAATCGATTTCATGACAGCGACGACGATTGTACGTGTACAAGTTACTTTATGTTCCAGAATGAAGATACGAATGCGAAAACGAGACATCTGCATCGAAACGTATGGAATTGACGCAGGAACGCGTTACAATCGAGTTCATGCAAGCGTCGACGAATGTTCGTGTACAAGTTCTTTTCTCTTCCAGAATGAAGATTCGCCTGCAGAAACGATACATCCGCATCGAAATGTATGGAATTGACGCAAAAACATCGAATTCTCATGCAGGAAAACGTAACAATCGATTTCATGGAAGCGACGACGATTGTACGTGTACAAGGTACTTTATGTTCCAGAATGAAGATACGAATGCGAAAACGAGACATCTGCATCGAAACGTATGGAATTGACGCAGGAACGCGTTACAATCGAGTTCATGCAAGCGTCGACGAATGTTCGTGTACAAGTTCTTTTCTCTTCCAGAATGAAGATTCGCCTGCAGAAACGGTACATCCGCATCGAAATGTATGGAATTGACGCAAAAACATCGAATTCTCATGCAGGAACGCGTAACAATCGATTTCATGGAAGCGACGACGATTGTACGTGTACAAGTTACTTTATGTTCCAGAATGAAGATACGAATGCGAAAACGAGACATCTGCATCGAAACGTATGGAAATGACGCAGGAACGCGTTACAATCGAGTTCATGCAAGCGTCGACGAATGTTCGTGTACAAGTTCTTTTCTCTTCCAGAACGAAGATTCGCCTGCAGAAACGATACATCCGCATCGAAATGTATGGAATTGACGCAAAAACATCGAATTCTCATGCAGGAACGCGTTACAATCGATTTCACGCAAGCGACGACGACTGTTCGTGTACAAGTTATTTTATTTTCCAGAATGAAGATCTGCGTGCAAAAAGGATGCATCCGCATCGAAATGTATGGAATTGACACAGAAACATCGAGTTTGCATGCAGGAACGCGTCACAATCGATTTCATGAGAGCGACGACTATTGCTCGTGTACAAGTTATTTTCTGTTACACAATGAAGATTCGAATGCGAAACCGAGGCATCTGCGTCGAAACGTATGGAATTGACGTAGAAACGCGTTACAATCGAGTTCATGCAAGCGTCGACGAATGTTCGTGTACAAGTTCTTTTCTCTTCCAGAATGAAGATTCGCGTGCAGAAACGATACATCCGCATTGAAATGTATGGAATTGACGCAAAAACATCGAATTCTGATGCAGGAACGCGTAACAATCGATTTCATGGAAGCGACGAAGATTGTACGTGTACAAGTTACTTTATGTTCCAGAATGAAGATCTGCGTGCAAAAAGGATGCATCCGCATCGAAATGTATGGAATTGACACAGAAACATCGAGTTTGCATGCAGGAACGCGTCACAATCGATTTCATGACAGCGACGACGATTGTACGTGTACAAGTTACTTTATGTTCCAGAATGAAGATACGAATGCGAAAACGAGACATCTGCATCGAAACGTATGGAATTGACGCAGGAACGCGTTACAATCGAGTTCATGCAAGCGTCGACGAATGTTCGTGTACAAGTTCTTTTCTCTTCCAGAATGAAGATTCGCCTGCAGAAACGATACATCCGCATCGAAATGTATGGAATTGACGCAAAAACATCGAATTCTCATGCAGGAACGCGTAACAATCGATTTCATGGAAGCGACGACGATTGTACGTGTACAAGTTACTTTATGTTCCAGAATGAAGATACGAATGCGAAAACGAGACATCTGCATCGAAACGTATGGAATTGACGCAGGGACGCGTTACAATCGAGTTCATGCAAGCGTCGACGAATGTTCGTGTACAAGTTCTTTTCTCTTCCAGAATGAAGATTCGCGTGCAGAAACGATACATCCGCATTGAAATGTATGGAATTGACGCAAAAACATCGAATTCTGATGCAGGAACGCGTAACAATCGATTTCATGGAAGCGACGAAGATTGTACGTGTACAAGTTACTTTATGTTCCAGAATGAAGATCTGCGTGCAAAAAGGATGCATCCGCATCGAAATGTATGGAATTGACACAGAAACATCGAGTTTGCATGCAGGAACGCGTCACAATCGATTTCATGACAGCGACGACGATTGTACGTGTACAAGTTACTTTATGTTCCAGAATGAAGATACGAATGCGAAAACGAGACATCTGCATCGAAACGTATGGAATTGACGCAGGAACGCGTTACAATCGAGTTCATGCAAGCGTCGACGAATGTTCGTGTACAAGTTCTTTTCTCTTCCAGAATGAAGATTCGCCTGCAGAAACGATACATCCGCATCGAAATGTATGGAATTGACGCAAAAACATCGAATTCTCATGCAGGAAAACGTAACAATCGATTTCATGGAAGCGACGACGATTGTACGTGTACAAGGTACTTTATGTTCCAGAATGAAGATACGAATGCGAAAACGAGACATCTGCATCGAAACGTATGGAATTGACGCAGGAACGCGTTACAATCGAGTTCATGCAAGCGACGGCGAATGTTCGTGTACAAGTTCTTTTCTCTTCCAGAATGAAGATTCGCGTGCAGAAACGATACATCCGCATTGAAATGTATGGAATTGACGCAAAAACATCGAATTCTCATGCAGGAACGCGTAACAATCGATTTCATGACAGCGACGACTATTGTTCGTGTACAAGTTATTTTCTGTTACACAATAAAGATTCGAATGCAAAACCGAGGCATCTGCGTCGAAACGTATGGAATTGACGTAGAAACGCGTTACAATCGAGTTCATGCAAGCGTCGACGAATGTTCGTGTACAAGTTCTTTTCTCTTCCAGAATGAAGATTCGCGTGCAGAAACGATACATCCGCATTGAAATGTATGGAATTGACGCAAAAACATCGAATTCTGATGCAGGAACGCGTAACAATCGATTTCATGGAAGCGACGAAGATTGTACGTGTACAAGTTACTTTATGTTCCAGAATGAAGATCTGCGTGCAAAAAGGATGCATCCGCATCGAAATGTATGGAATTGACACAGAAACATCGAGTTTGCGTGCAGGAACGCGTCACAATCGATTTCATGACAGCGACGACGATTGTACGTGTACAAGTTACTTTATGTTCCAGAATGAAGATACGAATGCGAAAACGAGACATCTGCATCGAAACGTATGGAATTGACGCAGGAACGCGTTACAATCGAGTTCATGCAAGCGTCGACGAATGTTCGTGTACAAGTTCTTTTCTCTTCCAGAATGAAGATTCGCCTGCAGAAACGATACATCCGCATCGAAATGTATGGAATTGACGCAAAAACATCGAATTCTCATGCAGGAACGCGTAACAATCGATTTCATGGAAGCGACGACGATTGTACGTGTACAAGTTACTTTATGTTCCAGAATGAAGATACGAATGCGAAAACGAGACATCTGCATCGAAACGTATGGAATTGACGCAGGAACGCGTTACAATCGAGTTCATGCAAGCGTCGACGAATGTTCGTGTACAAGGTCTTTTCTCTTCCAGAATGAAGATTCGCCTGCAGAAACGATACATCCGCATCGAAATGTATGGAATTGACGCAAAAACATCGAATTCTCATGCAGGAACGCGTAACAATCGATTTCATGACAGCGACGACTATTGTTCGTGTACAAGTTATTTTCTGTTACACAATAAAGATTCGAATGCGGAACCGAGGCATCTGCGTCGAAACGTATGGAATTGACGTAGAAACGCGTTACAATCGAGTTCATGCAAGCGTCGACGAATGTTCGTGTACAAGTTCTTTTCTCTTCCAGAATGAAGATTCGCGTGCAGAAACGATACATCCGCATCGAAATGTATGGAATTGACACAGAAACATCGAGTTTGCATGCAGGAACGCGTCACAATCGATTTCATGGGAGCGACGACGATTGTACGTGTACAAGTTACTTTCTGTTCCAGAAGGAAGATTCGAATACGAAAACGAGGCATCTGCATCGAAACGTATGGAATTGACGCAGAAACGCGTTACAATCGAGTTCATGCAAGCGTCCACGAATGTTCGTGTACAAGTTATTTTATGTTCCAGAATGAAGATCTGCGTGCAAAAAGGATGCATCCGCATCGAAATGTATGGAATTGACACAGAAACATCGAGTCTGCATGCAGGAACGCGTCACAATCGATTTCATGAGAGCGACGACTATTGTTCGTGTACAAGTTATTTTCTGTTACACAATGAAGATTCGAATGCGAAACCGAGGCATCTGCGTCGAAACGTATGGAATTGACGCAAAAACATCGAATTCTCATGCAGGAACGCGTAACAATCGATTTCATGGAAGCGACGACGATTGTACGTGTACAAGTTACTTTATGTTCCAGAATGAAGATCTGCGTGCAAAAAGGATGCATCCGCATCGAAATGTATGGAATTGACACAGAAACATCGAGTCTGCATGCAGGAACGCGTCACAATCGATTTCATGAGAGCGACGACTATTGTTCGTGTACAAGTTATTTTCTGTTACACAATGAAGATTCGAATGCGAAACCGAGGCATCTGCGTCGAAACGTATGGAATTGACGCAAAAACATCGAATTCTCATGCAGGAACGCGTAACAATCGATTTCATGGAAGCGACGACGATTGTACGTGTACAAGTTACTTTATGTTCCAGAATGAAGATCTGCGTGCAAAAAGGATGCATCCGCATCGAAATGTATGGAATTGACACAGAAACATCGAGTTTTCATGCAGGAACGCGTCACAATCGATTTCATGAGAGCGACGACTATTGTTCGTGTACAAGTTATTTTCTGTTACACAATGAAGATTCGAATGCGAAACCGAGGCATCTGCGTCGAAACGTATGGAATTGACGTAGAAACGCGTTACAATCGAGTTCATGCAAGCGTCGACGAATGTTCGTGTACAAGTTCTTTTCTCTTCCAGAATGAAGATTCGCATGCAGAAACGATACATCCGCATCGAAATGTATGGAATTGGCGCAAAAACATCGAATTCTCATGCAGGAACGCGTAACAATCGATTTCATGGAAGCGACGACGATTGTACGTGTACAAGTTACTTTATGTTCCAGAATGAAGATTCGAATGCGAAACCGAGGCATCGGCGTCGAAACGGATGGAATTGACGTAGAAACGCGTTACAATCGAGTTCATGCAAGCGTCGACGAATGTTCGTGTACAAGTTCTTTTCTCTTCCAGAATGAAGATTCGCGTGCAGAAACGATACATCCGCATCGAAATGTATGGAATTGACGCAAAAACATCGAATTCTGATGCAGGAACGCGTAACAATCGATTTCATGGAAGCGACGACGACTGTACGTGTACAAGTTACTTTATGTTCCAGAATGAAGATCTGCGTGCAAAAAGGATGCATCCGCATCGAAATGTATGGAATTGACACAGAAACATCGAGTTTGCATGCAGGAACGCGTCACAATCGATTTCATGAGAGCGACGACTATTGTTCGTGTACAAGTTACTTTATGTTCCAGAATGAAGATACGAATGCGAAAACGAGACATCTGCATCGAAACGTATGGAATTGACGCAGGAACGCGTTACAATCGAGTTCATGCAAGCGTCGACGAATGTTCGTGTACAAGTTCTTTTCTCTTCCAGAATGAAGATTAGCGAGCAGAAACGATACATACGCATCGAAATGTATGGAATTGACGCAAAAACATCGAATTCTCATGCAGGAACGCGTAACAATCGATTTCATGGAAGCGACGACGATTGTACGTGTACAAGTTACTTTATGTTCCAGAATGAAGATCTGCGTGCAAAAAGGATGCATCCGCATCGAAATGTATGGAATTGACACAGAAACATCGAGTTTGCATGCAGGAACGCGTCACAATCGATTTCATGACAGCGACGACGATTGTACGTGTACAAGTTACTTTATGTTCCAGAATGAAGATACGAATGCGAAAACGAGACATCTGCATCGAAACGTATGGAATTGACGCAGGAACGCGTTACAATCGAGTTCATGCAAGCGTCGACGAATGTTCGTGTACAAGTTCTTTTCTCTTCCAGAATGAAGATTCGCCTGCAGAAACGATACATCCGCATCGAAATGTATGGAATTGACGCAAAAACATCGAATTCTCATGCAGGAACGCGTAACAATCGATTTCATGGAAGCGACGACGATTGTACGTGTACAAGGTACTTTATGTTCCAGAATGAAGATACGAATGCGAAAACGAGACATCTGCATCGAAACGTATGGAATTGACGCAGGAACGCGTTACAATCGAGTTCATGCAAGCGTCGACGAATGTTCGTGTACAAGTTATTTTATTTTCCAGAATGAAGATTCGCGTGCAAAAAGGATGCATCCGCATCGAAATGTATGGAATTGACACAGAAACATCGAGTTTGCATGCAGGAACGCGTCACAATCGATTTCATGAGAGCGACGACTATTGTTCGTGTACAAGTTATTTTCTGTTACACAATGAAGATTCGAATGCGAAACCGAGGCATCTGCGTCGAAACATATGGAATTGACGCAGGAACGCGTTACTATCGAGTTCATGCAAGCGACGACGAATGTTCGTGTACAAGTTCTTTTCTGTTCGAGAATGATGATTCGCGTGCAAAAACGACGCATCTCCATCGAAAAGTACGGAATTGACACAGGAACATCTAATTAGCATGCAGGAACGCGTTACAATCGATTTCACGCAAGCGACGACGACTGTTCGTGTACAAGTTATTTTATTTTCCAGAATGAAGATCTGCGTGCAAAAAGGATGCATCCGCATCGAAATGTATGGAATTGACACAGAAACATCGAGTTTGCATGCAGGAACGCGTCACAATCGATTTCATGAGAGCGACGACTATTGTACGTGTACAAGTTATTTTCTGTTACACAATGA
Source organism: Lasioglossum villosulum (assembly GCA_963971365.1). Taxonomy (NCBI): domain Eukaryota; kingdom Metazoa; phylum Arthropoda; class Insecta; order Hymenoptera; family Halictidae; genus Lasioglossum; species Lasioglossum villosulum. The sequence continues at coordinate 12,957,378 of OZ020502.1, read as the reverse complement.
AGATTCGAATGCGAAACCGAGGCATCTGCGTCGAAACGTATGGAATTGACGTAGAAACGCGTTACAATCGAGTTCATGCAAGCGTCGACGAATGTTCGTGTACAAGTTCTTTTCTCTTCCAGAATGAAGATTCGCGTGCAGAAACGATACATCCGCATCGAAATGTATGGAATTGACGCAAAAACATCGAATTCTCATGCAGGAACGCGTAACAATCGATTTCAAGGAAGCGACGACGATTGTACGTGTACAAGTTACTTTATGTTCCAGAATGAAGATACGAATGCGAAAACGAGACATCTGCATCGAAACGTATGGAATTGACGCAGGAACGCGTTACAATCGAGTTCATGCAAGCGTCGACGAATGTTCGTGTACAAGTTCTTTTCTCTTCCAGAATGAAGATTCGCGTGCAGAAACGATACATCCGCATTGAAATGTATGGAATTGACGCAAAAACATCGAATTCTGATACAGGAACGCGTAACAATCGATTTCATGGAAGCGACGACGATTGTACGTGTACAAGTTACTTTATGTTCCAGAATGAAGATCTGCGTGCAAAAAGGATGCAACCGCATCGAAATGTATGGAATTGACACAGAAACATCGAGTTTGCATGCAGGAACGCGTCACAATCGATTTCATGAGAGCGACGACTATTGTTCGTGTACAAGTTACTTTATGTTCCAGAATGAAGATACGAATGCGAAAACGAGACATCTGCATCGAAACGTATGGAATTGACGCAGGAACGCGTTACAATCGAGTTCATGCAAGCGTCGACGAATGTTCGTGTACAAGTTCTTTTCTCTTCCAGAATGAAGATTCGCCTGCAGAAACGATACATCCGCATCGAAATGTATGGAATTGACACAGAAACATCGAGTTTGCATGCAGGAATGCGTCACAATCGATTTCATGAGAGCGACGACTATTGTTCGTGTACAAGTTATTTTCTGTTACACAATGAAGATTCGAATGCGAAACCGAGGCATCTGCGTCGAAACATATGGAATTGACGCAGGAACGCGTTACCATCGAGTTCATGCAAGCGACGACTATTGTTCGTGTACAAGTTATTTTCTGTTACACAATGAAGATTCGAATGCGAAACCGAGGCATCTGCGTCGAAACGTATGGAATTGACGCAAAAACATCGAATTCTCATGCAGGAACGCGTAACAATCGATTTCATGGAAGCGACGACGATTGTACGTGTACAAGTTACTTTATGTTCCAGAATGAAGATCTGCGTGCAAAAAGGATGCATCCGCATCGAAATGTATGGAATTGACACAGAAACATCGAGTTTTCATGCAGGAACGCGTCACAATCGATTTCATGAGAGCGACGACTATTGTTCGTGTACAAGTTATTTTCTGTTACACAATGAAGATTCGAATGCGAAACCGAGGCATCTGCGTCGAAACGTATGGAATTGACGTAGAAACGCGTTACAATCGAGTTCATGCAAGCGTCGACGAATGTTCGTGTACAAGTTCTTTTCTCTTCCAGAATGAAGATTCGCGTGCAGAAACGATAAATCCGCATCGAAATGTATGGAATTGACGCAAAAACATCGAATTCTCATGCAGGAACGCGTAACAATCGATTTCATGGAAGCGACGACGATTGTACGTGTACAAGTTACTTTATGTTCCAGAATGAAGATACGAATGCGAAAACGAGACATCTGCATCGAAACGTATGGAATTGACGCAGGAACGCGTTACAATCGAGTTCATGCAAGCGTCGACGAATGTTCGTGTACAAGTTCTTTTCTCTTCCCGAATGAAGATTCGTGCAGAAACGATACATCCGCATCGAAATCTATGGAATTGACACAGAAACATCGAGTTTGCATGCAGGAACGCGTCACAATCGATTTCATGGGAGCGACGACGATTGTACGTGTACAAGTTACTTTCTGTTCCAGAAGGAAGATTCGAATACGAAAACGAGGCATCTGCATCGAAACGTATGGAATTGACGCAGAAACGCGTTACAATCGAGTTCATGCAAGTGTCGACGAATGTTCGTGTACAAGTTATTTTATGATCCAGAATGAAGATCTGCGTGCAAAAAGGATGCATCCGCATCGAAATGTATGGAATTGACACAGAAACATCGAGTCTGCATGCAGGAACGCGTCACAATCGGTTTCATGAGAGCGACGACTATTGTTCGTGTACAAGTTATTTTCTGTTACACAATGAAGATTCGAATGCGAAACCGAGGCATCTGCGTCGAAACGTATGGAATTGACGCAAAAACATCGAATTCTCATGCAGGAACGCGTAACAATCGATTTCATGGAAGCGACGACGATTGTACGTGTACAAGTTACTTTATGTTCCAGAATGAAGATTCGAATGCGAAAACGAGACATCTGCATCGAAACGTATGGAATTGACGCAGGAACGCGTTACAATCGAGTTCATGCAAGCGTCGACGAATGTTCGTGTACAAGTTCTTTTCTCTTCCAGAATGAAGATTCGCGTGCAGAAACGATACATCCGCATCGAAATGTATGGAATTGACGCAAAAACATCGAATTCTCATGCAGGAACGCGTAACAATCGATTTCATGGAAGCGACGACGATTGTACGTGTACAAGTTACTTTATGTTCCAGAATGAAGATACGAATGCGAAAACGAGACATCTGCATCGAAACGTATGGAATTGACGCAGGAACGCGTTACAATCGAGTTCATGCAAGCGTCGACGAATGTTCGTGTACAAGTTCTTTTCTCTTCCAGAATGAAGATTCGCGTGCAGAAACGATACATCCGCATCGAAATGTATGGAATTGACGCAAAAACATCGAATTCTCATGCAGGAACGCGTAACAATCGATTTCATGGAAGCAACGACGATTGTACGTGTACAAGTTACTTTATGTTCCAGAATGAAGATACGAATGCGAAAACGAGACATCTGCATCGAAACGTATGGAATTGACGCAGGAACGCGTTACAATCGAGTTCATGCAAGCGTCGACGAATGTTCGTGTACAAGTTCTTTTCCCTTCCAGAATGAAGATTCGCGTGCAGAAACGATACATCCGCATTGAAATGTATGGAATTGACGCAAAAACATCGAATTCTGATGCAGGAACGCGTAACAATCGATTTCATGGAAGCGACGACGATTGTACGTGTACAAGTTACTTTATGTTCCAGAATGAAGATCTGCGTGCAAAAAGGATGCATCCGCATCGAAATGTATGGAATTGACACAGAAACGTCGAGTTTGCATGCAGGAACGCGTCACAATCGATTTCATGAGAGCGACGACTATTGTTCGTGTACAAGTTACTTTATGTTCCAGAATGAAGATACGAATGCGAAAACGAGACATCTGCATCGAAACGTATGGAATTGACGCAGGAACGCGTTACAATCGAGTTCATGCAAGCGTCGACGAATGTTCGTGTACAAGTTCTTTTCTCTTCCAGAATGAAGATTCGCCTGCAGAAACGATACATCCGCATCGAAATGTATGGAATTGACGCAAAAACATCGAATTCTCATGCAGGAACGCGTAACAATCGATTTCATGGAAGCGACGACGATTGTACGTGTACAAGGTACTTTATGTTCCAGAATGAAGATACGAATGCGAAAACGAGACATCTGCATCGAAACGTATGGAATTGACGCAGGAACGCGTTACAATCGAGTTCATGCAAGCGTCGACGAATGTTCGTGTACAAGTTCTTTTCTCTTCCAGAATGAAGATTCGCCTGCAGAAACGATAAATCCGCATCGAAATGTATGGAATTGACGCAAAAACATCGAATTCTCATGCAGGAACGCGTAACAATCGATTTCATGGAAGCGACGACGATTGTACGTGTACAAGTTACTTTATGTTCCAGAATGAAGATACGAATGCGAAAACGAGACATCTGCATCGAAACGTATGGAATTGACGCAGGAACGCGTTACAATCGAGTTCATGCAAGCCTCGACGAATGTTCGTGTACAAGTTATTTTATGATCCAGAATGAAGATCTGCGTGCAAAAAGGATGCATCCGCATCGAAATGTATGGAATTGACACAGAAACATCGAGTCTGCATGCAGGAACGCGTCACAATCGGTTTCATGAGAGCGACGACTATTGTTCGTGTACAAGTTAATTTCTGTTACACAATGAAGATTCGAATGCGAAACCGAGGCATCTGCGTCGAAACGTACGGAATTGACGCAAAAACATCGAATTCTCATGCAGGAACGCGTAACAATCGATTTCATGGAAGCGACGACGATTGTACGTGTACAAGTTACTTTATGTGCCAGAATGAAGATCTGTGTGCAAAAAGGATGCATCCGCATCGAAATGTATGGAATTGACGCAAAAACATCGAATTCTCATGCAGGAACGCGTAACAATCGATTTCATGACAGCGACGACTATTGTTCGTGTACAAGTTATTTTCTGTTACACAATGAAGATTCGAATGCGAAACCGAGGCATCTGCGTCGAAACGTATGGAATTGACGTAGAAACGCGTTACAATCGAGTTCATGCAAGCGTCGACGAATGTTCGTGTACAAGTTCTTTTCTCTTCCAGAATGAAGATTCGCGTGCAGAAACGATACATCCGCATCGAAATGTATGGAATTGACACAGAAACATCGAGTTTGCATGCAGGAACGCGTCACAATCGATTTCATGGGAGCGACGACGATTGTACGTGTACAAGTTACTTTCTGTTCCAGAAGGAAGATTCGAATACGAAAACGAGGCATCTGCATCGAAACGTATGGAATTGACGCAGAAACGCGTTACAATCGAGTTCATGCAAGCGTCCACGAATGTTCGTGTACAAGTTATTTTATGTTCCAGAATGAAGATCTGCGTGCAAAAAGGATGCATCCGCATCGAAATGTATGGAATTGACACAGAAACATCGAGTCTGCATGCAGGAACGCGTCACAATCGATTTCATGAGAGCGACGACTATTGTTCGTGTACAAGTTATTTTCTGTTACACAATGAAGATTCGAATGCGAAACCGAGGCATCTGCGTCGAAACGTATGGAATTGACGTAGAAACGCGTAACAATCGATTTCATGACAGCGACGACTATTGTTCGTGTACAAGTTATTTTCTGTTACACAATGAAGATTCGAATGCGAAACCGAGGCATCTGCGTCGAAACGTATGGAATTGACGTAGAAACGCGTTACAATCGAGTTCATGCAAGCGTCGACGAATGTTCGTGTACAAGTTCTTTTCTCTTCCAGAATGAAGATTCGCGTGCAGAAACGATACATCCGCATCGAAATGTATGGAATTGACACAGAAACATCGAGTTTGCATGCAGGAACGCGTCACAATCGATTTCATGGGAGCGACGACGATTGTACGTGTACAAGTTACTTTCTGTTCCAGAAGGAAGATTCGAATACGAAAACGAGGCATCTGCATCGAAACGTATGGAATTGACGCAGAAACGCGTTACAATCGAGTTCATGCAAGCGTCCACGAATGTTCGTGTACAAGTTATTTTATGTTCCAGAATGAAGATCTGCGTGCAAAAAGGATGCATCCGCATCGAAATGTATGGAATTGACACAGAAACATCGAGTCTGCATGCAGGAACGCGTCACAATCGATTTCATGAGAGCGACGACTATTGTTCGTGTACAAGTTATTTTCTGTTACACAATGAAGATTCGAATGCGAAACCGAGGCATCTGCGTCGAAACGTATGGAATTGACGTAGAAACGCGTTACAATCGAGTTCATGCAAGCGTCGACGAATGTTCGTGTACAAGTTCTTTTCTCTTCCAGAATGAAGATTCGCGTGCAGAAACGATACATCCGCATCGAAATGTATGGAATCGACGCAAAAACATCGAATTCTCATGCAGGAACGCGTAACAATCGATTTCATGGAAGCGACGACGATTGTACGTGTACAAGTTACTTTATGTTCCAGAATGAAGATACGAATGCGAAAACGAGACATCTGCATCGAAACGTATGGAATTGACGCAGGAACGCGTTACAATCGAGTTCATGCAAGCGTCGACGAATGTTCGTGTACAAGTTCTTTTCTCTTCCAGAATGAAGATTCGCGTGCAGAAACGATACATCCGCATCGAAATGTATGGAATTGACGCAAAAACATCGAATTCTCATGCAGGAACGCGTAACAATCGATTTCATGACAGCGACGACTATTGTTCGTGAGTAGGTATACTATGTCTTTTCTGGATCAGGGTGGTTCCCCCCATGGAGAGAGGGGGTATCCCCCTCTCCCACACCCCCCCTGGAGGGGGCATTGCCCCACCCCTGAAGGGGGAGGTCACCCCCCCCCCCTGGAGGGAGGCATTGCCCCACCCCTGGAGTGGGAGGTCACCTACCCCCCCCCACCCTCCGGGGTCATTACCACCTCACCCCTAGGGTCATTAACCCACCCAGGATAATTCCCCCCCGGGTAATCCCCCCCCCATGGGAGGGGGTCATGAAGAAGTGACATTTCACAAAGTATGGGGGGGGGGGGAGGTCATGAGGAAGTGACGTCACAGAAGTTACATTACTCAAGGTATCAACTATGTGGTTCACAGGAAGTGAAGTCACAAGCCAGTAGATAGTTGCGAACGACACGTGTTGATACCTTGACGATCTAATCGGCAATGGCGTTTCATAACCTCTTCACCTGTAAGGTGACGGTAAGAAATCTCCCCCCCCCCCCCACCACTTCCCTGACGTCACAAGATGTAGACGGTTGCGAACGACACGCGTTGATACCTTGACGATCTAATCGACAATGGCGTTTCATAGCCTTCTCCAACTGTAAGGTGGTGGTAAGAACCTTCCCTTACCACCTTCGCAGGAATCCCCACCAATTCCATAACTCTCACAGCTTTTGACACGCGCATCCATAAGCATGTGCACACAAAATCTGCAGCGACAGCATGTTTTCAGTCAAGACGCTATTTGGTCAACCTTGACATTTTTTTATGAAATATTATACCCCTTAGAAACGAACAGGAATCTGCCATGCAAAAACACGTGCACGCAAAATCTGCAGCGTCAGAACTAATTCGTTTAAAACGTTATTTAGTTGGTCTTGATATTTTTTTGAACGAAAGGCATACCACGCGCTCACAAAAACTACAGCGACAGCATGTTTTCAGTCAAGACGCTATTTGGTCAACCTTGATATTTTTTATGAAATATTATACTCCTTAGGAACGAACAGGAATCTGCCATGCAAAAACACGTGCATGCAAAATCTGCAGCGTCAGAACTAATTCGTTTAAGCCGTTATTTGGTCAGCCTTGATATTTTTATGAAATTCACATCACTAGTTTCATCTGTATTGCTTTCGATTCCGATGAAATATTATACCGAGCATGTGAAAATGCAATACCGTGTAAATGTTTCGAGACACAAATGTATCGTTTTCAATATCACGAGCGAATACGATACTGAAAAAATTAGCAACGGTTCCTGGACTGCGTTTTCTCGACACCATTTGGTTCTGTTTGCTGAGTCTATAGTTTTTTGTGAAGAGGCTATATATGTGCACGCTCCAAATTAGTCTTGTTTAGTCACTGATTGTGAGGAAAAAAAACCGGTGTCATCATGGAAGAAATTCAGAATATTGAACGCCATTTGTGGGACCAATCTGATCGTTTAAGATTGCTGGAAGAATACCTTGTCTGGGAGGAAAGATGCAACAAATGTCTCGAGTTGCTTGAAGAATATAATCGAGCAAAACGTCCCCGATTATCGAATAGTATTCAACAATCATTGATCGCACGTATCGCAGCTCTTGAGAGCTTAAAATACTCCTTGCGAAGACGTTTCATACGTGAAGGTGCTGGACATAGAAGCACAGAACTCTTATGGCGTGAAATAGACACAGCATTCAAGAGTCGCATATTAACAGGCGCCGTCATCAATTCCAATCATATTGAACCTCTCAGCTTCCTCCAAGACGCGAAGGAAATTGTGCTTGAAAAAGTACGGAACGCTTTGGAAAAACATAGATCTGTAAAAGTGAACGCTGTGTTCAACGGTGAATTTGTGACAGGTGATCAACGCTCGCGCAAAAGTGTGAGCACAAAGAACTGTGAAATCTTTTACACAACCGATCTCGAAGAGTTGTACGAGCTGTACATCGTGGGGCCGATCCTAACATCGTTGGAAGAATTTCAGGAACGAGATAGCGGATGGGCGTTGTCGCGAATACTCAATCTTACAGTCGGTATCAACAAATATAACCCGCTGCGTGCAGGGTGTCAAATCAGCGTACCGAGAGAAATAGCGTTGAAGAAAGCTACAATCAATGTTCACTCCAAAGACAATGCATGCTTTGCATGGTCGGTGATTGCAGCTCTGTATCCAGCGTCAGCTAACTATAATCGCCAAAGTTCGTACCCGCAATACACAACCATATTAAAATTCGAAGACATCGTGTTCCCCATGCCATTGAATCAAATTACCCAATTAGAAAAACTGAACGATATTTCGATCAATGTGTATGGTTTTGAAAACATCTTCGAGAAGAAAAAAAGGGCAAAATCATACACATTTTTTCCACTTCGTCTCACTAATCAGAAAAGGAATCGACACGTCAACTTGCTGTACATACAAGACCAGGTCGACAGTAGTGTGGGGCATTATATGTGGATTAAGAACCTTTCACGACTTGTTAGCGCACAATTGACCAAAAACACTCACATGAAATTCATCTGTGATCGGTACGTACAACATTTACAAAGGTATTATGGTTCATCATAACACATGTAAATAAAATTATGTTTTTTCTTTCAGGTGTTTACATTACTTTTATTCCAACGAAAGATTGCAGGCCCATGAAAGAGACTGTGCAGAACTGAATCGCTGTGCCATCGTGTTACCTAGCGAGGACGACAAATGGCTCTCTTTCGACAACTATATGTGGAAAGAACCGCTTCCATTTGTGGTGTACGCCGACCTCGAATGCACTCTGGAGAAGATGGAAGATTGCGGGGAGGAGGAAGATGAGAAACTTCAGCCACACGCATACCAGCATCACAAAGTATTTAGCATTGCATACTACGTACATTGTTCATATGATGCATCTCTATCGGTATATCGGTGTCGTCGCGATGCAAAGTGTGTCTCATGGTTCGTCGGAGAATTAGAAAATTTGGCATATTTCGTTAAATGCGCCTTATTCAGTAATATTCCTATGAAGCAGTTAACGAATGAACAGTGCGAAGCATTTATCAACGCAGCACATTGCCACATTTGTGAAAAACCATTTGAGGAAAACGATATACGGGTGCGCGATCATTGCCATCTGACAGGACGATATAGAGGCCCCGCACATCAAGATTGCAATTTAAATTACAAAAATTCGTTTTGTATACCCATAGTTTTCCACAATTTATCCGGGTACGATTCACATTTCATTATCGAAGAAATAGCTAACGCGTTTGAAGGCAGTGTCAACGTATTACCAATAACTAAAGAAAAGTATATTTCATTTACAAAAAATGTTAAAGATCAGCAATCAGATTCGCATGATTGTATTAAATTACGATTCATCGATTCGTACAAATTTTGGAATACAAGTCTAGACAAATTAGTATCTTTCCTCGACACAAACAAATTAACAATTTTACGTTCCGAATTTCAAGATCTCTCCACAGAAAATTTCAAGTTGTTGACGCGAAAGGGTGTTTTTCCATACGAATATGTCGATTGCGTAGATAAATTAGATAATCACTATTTGCCACCACTCGAGTCATTTTACAGCTCGTTGACAGGCGAAACCGTATCCGAACGTGATTATGCACATGCCGAAAATATGTGGAAGCGGTTCAACATAAAAACCTTGGGTGAATACAGCGATCTGTATTTGAAAACTGATGTCTTGTTATTGGCCGATGTTTTTGAAAATTTTCGTAAAACTTGCATTGAGAGCTACGGTTTAGACCCAGCGTACTATTACACTTTACCAGGTTTTACATGGGATGCTATGCTAAAACATACGCATATTAGGTTTGAATTATTAACAGATATCGATATGGTGATGTTCATCGAACGTGGTATACGCGGCGGTTTGAGCCAATGTTCCGGCAGATATGCGGAAGCCAATAACAAGTATATGCAGTCGTATGATTCATCGAAACCATCATCATACTTGATGTATTTCGATGTAAACAATTTATATGGATGGGCAATGTGTCAACCTTTGCCATATGCCGAATTTCAATGGGTTAACAACATTGAAAACTTTGACATATCATTGATTGCTGCTGATTCACCCATAGGCTACATTCTCGAGGTGGATCTAGAATATCCGCAAAGTCTGCATGATATTCATACTGACCTACCATTCTGTCCGACACACACCAAACCGCCTGGCAAAAGAGAGGCTAAGTTGCTTGCAACGTTACACGATAAGCAGCGTTACGTAATACACTATTATAACCTACAACAGTGCACGCGCCACGGTCTTCGCATTACAAAGATTCATCGCATCCTCCAATTCACACAATCGCCATGGCTCCGCGAATACATAGAATTAAATACCCTGTTTAGAACAAATGCCGCTAACGATTTTGAAAAGAATTTGTACAAATTAATGAACAATGCGGTATTCGGTAAAACTATGGAAAACGTTCGGAATCATGTAGACGTAAAACTCGTGACATGTTGGGATGGACGATATGGTGCAGAGGCAATGATCGCGAAACCAAATTTCCACAGCCGCTGTGTATTTTCTGAAAACTTGGCTGCTGTGGAGTTGCGCAAAGTCATGGTGAAATTCAACAAGCCAATATATGTAGGCATGTGCATATTAGATATTTCCAAAACTTGCTTGTACGAATTTCATCATGACTACATGGTTCGTCGATATGGTAAAAATTGTAAAGTAATGTACACGGACACCGATAGCTTAATTTATCATATTATGTGTGAGGACATTTATGAAACCATGAGAAGCGATATTGACCGTTTCGACACAAGCGATTATCCGGTAGAGAATCAGTATAATATTCCACTTGTAAATAAAAAGGTTCCCGGCTTGATGAAAGACGAGAACAATGGGATGATAATGACACGTTTTGTCGGTCTGAGATCAAAGATGTACTCGTTCTGCGTAGATGGAAAATCAGATACTAAAAAAGCGAAAGGTGTAAAGACTAGCGTTGTAAGAACAACGATAACGTTCGATGATTACATGCAGTGTTTGCAAAATGAAATTGCTATGAGTCGTACACAGACATGCATACGATCGAAATTGCACAAAGTGTATACTATATCAGAGCGAAAAATTGCTCTCAGCCCATATGATGACAAACGGTATGTCATACCCAACTCGCCTGAAACATTGCCGTGGGGCCATTATCGAATTCCTTCGTAGCTCTAACCCTAATCCATAGCTATAAAATTGTTTAAATTCAATGTAAATACAAGATTGTGTATCAACTAATTTTTTTCATTAAATAGGATAAATTGTTTATAATAAACGTTTATAATATATGTTTATAATACATTGTCTTTATTTATCCACGAATTGTTTACATTGCTCAATCCTAACCATTTTACATACACCTTATTTCCTTTTCTACGCAACACTTTCTCCACTAGGTATACATCTGGATTGACAACGCGATGCAATTCGTGTTCATAGAATCCTCCAGAAACGCGGTTTCCCCGGGAATCTTGCAACAGATAAGTCACCGGATTAGTTGCTTGTACCTTGACTATCTCAAACACCTCAGTGGTCCAATTTGGTGTGTAACCTTTATCGAAAACGGTTTTAAATTTGCTGATGCGTACAGACTGTCCCACGCTGAATTTCGCCGGTGCAGCAATCTTGATGTTGTTATACACGGTGCATATGAGTCGTTTGGAAATGGTAGGGGTGACATCACATGGCCGCATTCCAATAGTTCTGTGCTTTTGTGCATTGTATTTTGCAACTAGATGAGGTAGCACTTTGATCCATTTATAGGTTCCATTAAGTGTAAACTCTTTCCACATGCTGTTCTTCAATGTACGATTGAACCGTTCTACGATGGAAGCCTTCATAACCGAATACGTAGAATAATGATTAATACCATGTTTCGTCAAAAGTTCTTGCACCTCACTGTTGTAAAATTCCTTCCCCTGATCGGTTTGCAAATTTTTCGGACATCGATTTCGAAATATCGTTTCGAATGCTTTAGCTACTTGGCTCCCACTTTTAGTCTTGAGCGGTACACCCCATGCATATTTGGATAACACATCGATAACGGTTAATATGTATTTGTTACCACCATTTATGCGTGCGTGAGACTGCATATCTACGAGATCGGCTTGCCATAGATCGTCATACCCACGAACTAAAACTCGACGTCGCGGAAAATCCGTCTGGCAGGGGCATGCAGTTCCTCCACTAATTGCATCTTCTCTTTGCTCATGGTCGGGATTTAGGATTGAACAAAAGATATTTAAAATGTATAAAAATAGTCGCATGATTCGGTCTATGAATTTTACATTGACATTACGACCGGTTTCTTGCGGACGCATTCTCGCTGGAAACTGACATCTTTCAAACTATGTAAATATATTTATAACATTCGACGCAATGTATGGACTTTAACCATTATTTCTTGCTAAAACTTGCTCCACCCCTTTTGTTGTTCTGTGATGTCATTCTTAGAATTGTATCACGCACCATCTTGAGCATTTGTTCATGTAAGTTATGGACTTTGACTATTATTTCTTCCTGCAACTTCATACACTTGGCATCACATGCTTTCAAAATATGCGTCATTTCTCTGTCCAAGTATAACTTATTCACAGCATCGGTATCATTCGTTGGGTATGCTAAACGTCCTATCTTTCGATTTCTTGCGTTGAAAGCATCCCCGTCGAGGCAAAGTGCACTCCATCGCACATAATTCTTACATATTGCATCATCATCTTCATTTGACTCGTTTCGGAGCATAGAACCGAACTTGTTGATAGCCATCATGAAAAGGTACTGGTGAACATGATCAGAACGACATTTAATTTATAATCAATCCCGCTTCTCGGAGCTCCTCTATTATTGAAACAATTTCATTATCATGTCCGGTATGCCCAGCAGCTCGCGATGATACCAACAATCTTATTCTATCCACTAGCTCGTTCGGATCATCCCAATGTACATAATCAATCGCATTATCGGTAACCGCCATGTTCTCCGGTAATGTACTCATCAAATTTGACTTGGAGGCAAACCCTCTTCCAGTGCGAGGCCGTATTTCAAGCAATGATGCAATTATATGTTTATACTTGTACCCCCTGTTACTCAATGGAGGATTTGTAGCATTATGGTTGCGTCTGTGCGCATTTGTTGCCAGCAGAATACTCTTATATTTCTGTTTGTCAGCATCGGTGTACATCGTATCATCTGGGATTCTCTTGAAAATTAGTTCGAAGAGACCAGGTGTTCCTTTGTATTTTACATTATCGATAATTATATTATCTTCCATGTCTACGTCGAAATTCTTATCTCCAAGCATCATTGCATTTTTATCATAGTACACACCATACACATGGTCAACCTGTTTTTTCTTATCTGTGAAAAAGAAGTTCAAATATTCCTGTGACAGCGGTCCGAGATTCTGAGTCAAATATGTAGTGGCTTCTTCATGCTGTTCAGGATTTTCAGCAATCTCACGCATTGTCGTTTCGAGAATATTTTGTTGAAGTGTTTCTGCTTCGTCTGTCCATACTTCTTCTGTAGGAGGTTCGGAATGTGGACAAAGTCGTTTTGATAATCGATGAGGTGTTGGTCTCAAGGGTGTTTCCGCACGTACTCTTTTCAATCCACGATACCGAGGCGTAGCGTTTAGTACAGGTGGCTTCAATCCACAACATTGGAGTGTAGTGTTAAGCATAGGTGGTTGTTCGTGCAACGGTGATGCTGGAAGTGATGCTGTAGGTGATTCTGGAGGTATACCTTCATGATATCCAGGTCTAGCATTAAACATAGGCGATTGCTGCTGATACAATGGAGATGCTGACTCCGAAGGTGTCTCTTGAAGAATTGGGCTCGGAATCGGTTTTGTGTTTTCAATCAATTCTTTCAAGGGTCTTATCACAGGTTGCAATCTATGTTCCAACACCGCATCGATATCCATTTTTCCAGCTTTTAGTGCCAAATATTTTTTTCGTATAGCTTCACTTGTCTTGGCAATCTCTTTCGTTAACACTTCTTTTTTCCTCTTTTCCCGTTTTTGTTCAACAGAATTTTGTTCCATGTTCAATTGGAAGAGTTTTCAACAACGTTCAATGTCGTTCGATACCTGTTCTACGTTGAACGTGTACGTTCGACACCTCGTTCGATACCCGTTCTACGTTGAACGTGTACGTTCGACACCTCGTTCGATACCCGTTCTACGTTGAACGTGTACGTTCGACACCTCGTTCGATACCCGTTCTACGTTGAACGTGTACGTTCGACACCTCGTTCGATACCCGTTCTACGTTGAACGTGTACGTTCGACACCTCGTTCGATACCCGTTCTACGTCGAACGTGTACGTTCAACACCTCCGTTTGATACCCGTTCGATGTCGTTCACCAACCGTTCAATAGCCGTTCGACACCCGTTCAATGTTCTGATCACAACGCGGGGTGGTGGTCAAATGATACCATTATACTATGACATAGTCATTAAATCCACGTCGATAACGACCTCTATGCATAGGGCTATCCTTGTCTATAACCACAAATCCATAGTTCTGTTGCCAACATTCTGCACACAGTTCGTTAAATTGTCCAAACGTCATATCTGTATTTACATGATCATTATACACGTGATGCAAATTCATACTATCCTGTTTGAATAGTAGTAAGAGATTGGTATTATCGCGAATCAGATGTTTCGGAATTCTTGCATATGATTGACAAAGATACAGACTATCCACTTTTGAATGTCGACCCATGGAAAAGTACTCTCTAATCACATCTTGCTTGTCACATGCTACGTCATCAAATATAAATATTGAATTCGGTAGAGCTTCGTTAGGTGGAACGACATCGCTATTGTGTGAAAAAGGAAAGTAACCAACATTTTCTACAGATGAGAGTAGCTTTTCCAAATATTGATATTTCGGCTGTTGCAACGATTTTGAATATACATACACGTTCTCGAATCGCATTCCATTAGGACTTTCCAACATGCTAATGACTACATTAGTTTTCCCACAATTGGAAGGACCGCACACTATACCGCGTACAGTGTTAGGTAATAACGGTCCATGTCGCAGAATATTTCTGGTAATATTATCAAACTTTCTGTCAGAGATCACCCGAATTTTCACAGGTTGTCTTATGAACCGCATCGCGACTGTTGCAACAATAACACATAAGTGTGGGTATGGGGAATATTTATACAAACGTTGCTCAGAGATATCAATCAGTCTAGAGATGACTTCCATACTTGTGACACATACATATGCTCATCGATAGACCACCTATGAAAAAAGATTGTTACTCCTGCATACGGCGGCGAGGAGCAGGACTTCTAAATACCCTGATAAATAAATTACCGTTTGAGTTACATATGCCCGGATATCAATTTTGTGGACCTGGTACACGGTTACGCAAACGCTTGGCTCGCGGTGATCGAGGTATAAATCCATTAGACTCGGCCTGTAGAGAACACGATATTGCATATTCTCAAAACAAAGATTTGGCGAATCGTCACAAGGTAGATCACATTTTAGCTGATCGAGCACATCATCGCATATTTGCGAAGGACGCTACGTTAGGTGAGAAGATAACTGCGTCAACTGTTTGGGCTGCTATGAAAGCTAAGACGTCGCTTGGGATGGGAATCAAGAAAAAGAAGAACACTGGTAACGGTGGTAAGAAGAAGAGGCGAACTCTACCGATAGCAAAGCGAGGCGGTTTCCTCCCGTTCCTCTTGCCTGCATTGGCAGCTATAGGATCGTTGACTGGTGGTGCTGCCGGAATCGCGAAGGTTGTGAATGACGCCAAGGCTGCACGAAAACAGTTGGAGGAAATGCAACGTCATAATCATGCTATGGAAGGTCGTGGACTTTATCTCACACCCTACAAAAAGGGTACCGGTTTGAAGAAAAAAAAAAGTTCACTCTATGAAAAACTAGGGATACAACCAATGACAAATGTTCAGCTTGAGGATATAGGAAGAAAGAATATACCACATTTTCGCGGAGTATACATGCGCGATAGTCTTCCGACAAGAGCAAATGTAAACGAGAGTGGTATAGTAAACTTGGATGAAAGCATCGGTCCCGGTACACATTGGGTCGCATATGTAAAACACAATCATACTGTAAAATACTTTGATAGTTTTGGTAATCTACGACCACCCGTGGAACTTATTGCATACTTCGGATCCTCGGCAAAGGTTACATACAATCATGCACGTTTTCAAAATTTTAATCAAACCATATGCGGGCAACTGTGTGTAAAATTTCTTGAGGAAAACTCGTTATAAATGCACATTCTCGATACATAAAATTTCATTATGTGCTTTAACCCATTCGTATAAACATGACACCTTCATCGTTGACACTAACGTTAACGGGTAAGAGCAGTATGCTCGCAGTCCAGTACTTTCCCTCGATAGATTTGAACAGCCACGAATACGAATTGGGTCTCGTGGATTTTGAAACGTTTAACACGATACCGAACGTCGATGCTCGCAATAATAGATTTTATTTCGGTGAAAATGATGAAGAAATTGTAATTCCCGAAGGATCATACGAACTGGATGCAATCAATAAATACTTGAAACGGGAAATACTGCAACGATATCCAACTGAACGTGATTCGGGGAACGATGACGAATATCCGCTTATCATACGTGCTAACAATAATACGATGAAGAGTGAAATATACTGTTCCTATAAGATTAATTTTACGAAATCCAATAACATAGGATCGCTACTTGGATTTTCTCTAAACCGTATTCTCCCACCTAAAATGTGGCATGAGTCTGACGCTCCTGTGAAAATCATAAGCATCAACGTGATCAGAGTGGAATGTAGCATAACAGCCGGATCATACAGTAATGACAAACCCGTACACATTATTCACGAATTTTCACCTAGGGTTCCTCCAGGTTATAAGATCTCAGAAACTCCACCACGAGTCATTTATCTTCCGATCGTCGTGCGACGAATAGATGATTTAGAAGTACGTCTAGTGGATGAAGACAATCGTTTGATTGATTTTCGTGGAGAAGAAATCACTGTTAGACTGCATGTAAGACGGCGGAACCCGCGCATCTACGAATAAGTGTTGTATTATGCTTGTCTATAACAAAACGGATGAACCTCCAATCGCTACAAAAAATTCGTTCATCGACACAGTAATTCGATCTCGTGCCATACTATCGTCGAGGGAGAAGAAGAACCTGAGCTTGCAGAACATACGTTTTCTACAATCGTTGGGATTTGTTGTAAAGCAATAATGTCTGACATTTTGGCCATTGGCGATGCGCCAACTTCTGATAACCGTATAACTAAGATAGAAGTGCACACATATAATCCCTATGCCAATACTACTCTCGGAAATAGTGATGAAATAAGGATACCGATACACCAGCAGGATCTGTATACGCTACCGTGTGAGAGTTTCTTGTACATTGAAGGAAAAGTTATTTTAGAAGAGACTCCACCTGCCGGTACAAGCAACAATGTTACTCTCGATACCAATTGCGCTGCTTTCATGTTTGATGAAATTCGCTATGAACTGAATGGAGTTGAAATAGACCGCTGTAGAAATCCTGGAATAACAACCTCGTTAAAAACATATGTATCCGTCTCTCCTGGAAAAAGTAAAGCATTGGCCACTGCAGGCTGGTATCGAAAACTGGGTGGTGAAGATTTCAATTTCTGCATACCATTCAATATGCTATTTGGTTTCGGTGAAGATTATAACAAGATTACCGTTAACGTACGTCAAGAGTTGGTCTTAATTCGATCGCGAAACGATCTAAACGCGTTGAATGGTTCTAATACTTTAAAACCTAAAATCGAATTATTCAAAGTTCAGTGGCGTATGCCACACATAAGTCTGGAAGAAGTAACCAAATTGTCATTACTACACATTCTCGAGAGAGGGCAAATGATACCTATGAGTTTCCGCTCTTGGGATTTATATGAATATCCGCATTTACAAACAACTACGAAGCATACGTGGGCGATAAAGACGGTAACACAATTGGAGAAACCTCGCTTCATCATATTCGCATTGCAGAATGATAGGAAGAATCTGTAGGGAAACGAACGGATAATACTGCACACTACTATTTACACTTTATTGCTAAAGACGCTCACAAATTACACTTATACGATGCCGCAGACTAAACTAAATTAAACTAAACTAAACTAAACTAAACTAGACTAAACTAGACTAAACGGTGCTTGAATTCGCGTATTGGCTGCCACGTGGCTAGGAATGATCGCGTGTTTTGTTTTGTCGCGTCGCGTGCGTGTTTTTCACTGTTCTCGGAAAACAACGACGACTTCCTCGAATCGCGGCGCGATATATATAGCTCGCGGATTCTCGACTGTTCGCGAATCGTCGATCCGCGCTTGCGCGCGGGCATCGCGAGCGTGATCGCTTAGCGGCCGATGACGTCGCGAGTTCGTGGGTTCGCGACGCGTGTTGTGCGATCGTCGCTACACACTCCCCCCCTTAGTGGGACGCCCCTACAGTCGCTGAGGGGGTTTGCTAACTCTTCCGGAGCGGGTCGTCGTGGCTGCGGTTGATGTTGCTGTGGCTGTTGTTGCTGCAGTTGTTTTTGCTGCGGTTGTTGTTGCTGCGGGTGGTGTTTCCGCCCCTGCCTGCGTGGCGTCGGCTGCCCGCTCTGCCTGTGCGGGGGGTGGGGCGTCTTCCGCGACGGCGAATGCGGGTTTGAGTCGGTCGAGGTGAACCCTTTTCTTCGCGCCCTTGACGTCGATGTCGTAGTAATGGTCGTACCTCTGGAGTACTCGGAACGGCCCGTCGTACTGCGGCTGGAGTGGAGCTCGTATTGCGTCGTGTCGCAGATAGACGTGGGAGCTGCTCTTGAGCTCGGGGTGTACGAAAACGGCTTCTGTGTTGTGCCGTGATGTGGGTGTTGGCCGGAGGATGCGCATGTGGTGTTGAAGTTGTTGTACGAACTCCGACGGGGTTGTCAGCGTGGCCTCGGCGAAGAATTCGCCGGGCAGCCGTAGACCTTCCCCGTATACGAGGTCGGCCGGCGTTGCTGCGAGGTCGGCCTTGACGGAGCTCCTGAGCCCGAGCAGCACCAACGGCAGTGCGTCCACCCAGTTCACGTGTTTCTGTAAATGACAAACCAAACCATATTTTAGTGAACGGTGTTGTCGTTCGAGGAGACCGTTGCATTGCGGGTGGTAGGCCGTGGTCCTGCCGGTGTCGATGCCCCACAGTTTTTTGAACGCCTTGAAGAGGCCACTCTCAAATTGGCGCCCCTGATCGGTCGTCAGTTTTTGTGGGCTCCCGAAGCGCGCGACCCATCCTGCCAGGAACGTTCGTGCGACGGTGTCGGCCTGTTGATCAGGGATGGGGTACGCCTCGATCCACCTCGTGAACCTGTCTATCGCTGTCAGTATGTAGCGTTGACCTTGGCAGAGTGGTAGCGGTCCGACGATGTCCACGTGGACGTGTGAGAACCGCTGACTCGGTACTGGAAAATGCGCGAGGGGTGCCTTGGTGTGCCGCGTGACCTTGGTCCTCTGGCACTGGGGGCAGCCTCTGGTCCAATCTCGGATGTCTCTACGCATTCCCGGCCAGATGAATCGCGCGGTTATTGTTTGGATTGTTGCTTTTGCGCCTGGGTGGGAGAGTCCGTGTAAGCGCTCGAATGCCTCCCTCCTCAGGGACTTCGGCAGGTATGGCCGGACTCGGCCGGTGGACACGTCGCAGTACACTTCTGCCTGACACTCGGGGGTTTTCGCTCGGATCATCCTCAGGCTCTGGTTCTGCAGGAGCTCCGTCAGTTCGTCGTCTTTCTGTAACATAGCGAAATTAGGGGGAAACGGTGGTAGGAAGTTTACCTCCTCGATGCGCGACAGGGCGTCTGCCACGACGTTGTCTTCGCCGGAGATGTGTCTGATATCGGCGGAAAATTCCGAGATGAAGGCGAGTTGCCGAGTTTGTCGAGGGGTCCCCTGGTCCGGTTTCCGCTGGAAGGCGAACGTCAGCGGTTTGTGGTCCGTGAGTATCACGAATTCTCGTCCTTCGACGGCATGGCGGAAATGTTTTACTGCCGCGTATACTGCCAAGAGCTCGCGGTCGTACGCCGAATAACTCTCTTGGGCGGGGGTGAGTCGTCGCGAAAAGAATCCCAGCGGCCGTGTTTCTCCGTCGGTCGACTGCTGCAGCACTGCTCCCACCGCTGTGTCAGATGCATCCGTCACCAGGGTTAATTTTCCTCTCGGACTCGGGAAGGTCAAGAGGGTTGCCTCCGCCAGATCCTGCTTCAGGCGCGTAAAGGCGT
This sequence comes from Lasioglossum villosulum, assembly GCA_963971365.1. Taxonomy (NCBI): domain Eukaryota; kingdom Metazoa; phylum Arthropoda; class Insecta; order Hymenoptera; family Halictidae; genus Lasioglossum; species Lasioglossum villosulum. Next base: position 12,936,874 of record OZ020502.1, on the reverse strand, counting down.
TGACCATTTCGGGGGTCCATTTTAGTTCTATCGTTGATTTCCTGGCGTGCCCTGCGATGGCACGTTGCAACGGTGCCTGGGTCTGTGCTGCGTTTTTTAGGAAGCGGTTGTAAAAGTTTACTATCCCCAGGAAACGCCTAAGGCCTTTTACGTTGCTGGGTTGCGGGTAATCCTGGACGCTGGCGACCTTGTCCGGGGTCGGGCTCAGCCCGCGTGGTGTTATGCGGTGGCCCAGGAAAGTGACGTTGCTGGAACCGAAAACACATTTAGAGGCGTTTATAGCTAGTCCATACTCTTCTAACTTGCGAAAGAGCGTCCGCAGGTGTTGCTTGTGTTCGTCTACGCTTCGAGACGCGACGAGTATGTCGTCGATGTAGACGAAGCAGAACTCCAGCTGGCCGGCGACCTCGTTCATAAACCTTTGAAACGTCTGCGCGGCGTTCCGCAGTCCGAAGGTCATGAACGGGAATTCAAACAGGCCGAACGGTGTCGTGATGGCTGTTTTTTGAATGTCGGTCTCGTGGATGGGAACTTGCTGGTATGCCCGGACCAGGTCGATCGTGGAGAAAATTTTCGATCCATGCAGCATGTGTGTGCAGTCCTGCAAGAATGGTATGGGATACCGATCTGGCGTCGTGACCGCGTTCAACCTGCGGTAATCACCACATGGTCTCCAGTCCCCGTTCTTCTTCTGCACAAGGTGTAGTGGGCTGGCCCATGGACTGCTGGAGGGGCGGCACAACCCTTGTTGCTGCATGAAGCGGAACTCTTCCTTGGCTGCTCGTAGCTTATCCGGGGGGAGCCGTCGTGGGCGGGCCGCGATCGGGGGGCCTGTCGTTTCTATGAAATGTTCTATTTTGTGCGGTGTTCGGGCTGGAAGTATCGTGTCCCTCGTCAGGCTGGGGAATTCCATCAGTAGCTGCCGGTACGGGTTGTCCGCTTGTATCGTGAGAACGCGCGGAGCGCTGTCTGCGTGCAATGTGCCTGCCGCGCTGAGTTGCGTTGCTCCGTGCCTGAGCCGTTTCCGGCGCAGGTCAACAAGCAGGTCATGATGCACAAGGAAATCAGTGCCGATAATCGCTCTCCGCACTGCGGCGATTATGAAGGGCCACTGGTGCGTTCTTCCGAGCCCGAGGTCGACTTGGAGGAGGCGTTTCCCGAACGTCGGAATGGCTGTGCCGTTTGCTGCGTACAATGTCAGTTCCGCGCGGTTCCGTCTGTCCGCGTCCGTAGCTGGTAAAACCGAGACGTCCGCGCCGGTATCTATGAGGTACTCTGCCCTGGATGCCTGGTCGCGGATGAGTAGGCGACGCTGTAGTGCGTCCCGGGTCGCTGTCGCCGTCGATACCCGGGGGCCTAGTTTTCCGCTCTCTCTGCTGGCCATGTGCAAGGTCGCTCGCACTTCCGCGCGCGGTTGTGGAATCGACGGTGGTACCAGCACTGTCCGTTGTCCGGCGGGGGGGAGGGCGGGCGGGTGTTGCTTCTTCCTCGGCGGTATCCGCGCTCTGGGCCTCGGCTGTAACTGCGGCCGTGCTCGCGGTCGTGGTTTTTCGAGTCCTGCAAGGCTAGCTGCAGTTTTTGCACCTGCATGGTCAGCTCCCCGATCTGCGCGTATATGTCCGGTGTCGGAGGAGCCGGTTCTTTGATCCCGCAGACCGCTACTGGGGGGTTGATCTCGGCGATGCGGTCGGCCGCCTGTGCGAGGTGGTCCAGGGCGCCTGTGTTCGTGGCGAGAATTGACTGCATTTGTACAGGCATTCGTTGCAACCAAAGGGACTTTAATACTTCCACGGATATCTTTCCGGCGGCCAGCTCTCGCATCCGCCGCAGTAGTTGTGACGGCCGGAGGTCACCTAGCTCCAGTTCGGTGAGCAACGAGCGGAGGCGCCGCTCGTCCGTCTCCGCGAAAACGGTTATGAGCCGTTCCTTTAGCGCCTCGTACTTGCCCGTCGTTGGCGGTGACGTCACTACGTCGCTTGCTTCCTCTAATATCGCCGTGTCCACGCTTTGGACGACGTGGTAGAATTTCGTATCATCCGCCGTGATTCCGCACGTCTTGAATTGCGCCTCCATTTGCGCGAACCACAGGGCCGGTTTCGGTTTCCAGAACGGCGGAGCCTTTACACCCACTTTAGCGATCTGTTGCGCGATTATGTCTTTGGGTTCCATGTTGGTTCGTTTGTTAGTCGGGGTCACCAGTTGTAGGGAAACGAACGGATAATACTGCACACTACTATTTACACTTTATTGCTAAAGACGCTCATAAATTACACTTATACGATGCCGCAGACTAAACTAAATTAAACTAAACTAAACTAAACTAAACTAGACTAAACTAGACTAAACGGTGCTTGAATTCGCGTATTGGCTGCCACGTGGCTAGGAATGATCGCGTGTTTTGTTTTGTCGCGTCGCGTGCGTGTTTTTCACTGTTCTCGGAAAACAACGACGACTTCCTCGAATCGCGGCGCGATATATATAGCTCGCGGATTCTCGACTGTTCGCGAATCGTCGATCCGCGCTTGCGCGCGGGCATCGCGAGCGGGATCGCTTAGCGGCCGATGACGTCGCGAGTTCGTGGGTTCGCGACGCGTGTTGTGCGATCGTCGCTACAAATCAATTGCATAAGACTGCTAATCATTTCGATGATTGCAAACTGTCAAACATACGGTTGTACCTAAATTCCGAATCGTATCCATATGATGATCTAAACTTGAATTTTGAAAAGAATAAGTATGCGATACTTTACGACATGTATGCTAAATTTCAAAACTCATATTATGGTAATCGATTGAGTGAGCCGCTACTGGATGAATTGGAGTTCTTATCACAGGGCCCATTTGTTGTGATAGACTGCTCTCGTCAAAACGAATCTGTTAAAAGTGCAACCATTGATGTGCGCATAGATTTCGAGTGCAGAGATAATGTGCCTGTGAATACAGCTGCATACTGCTTAATCATACACGATCGTATAGTCGAGTATAGTCCATTAACCAACGTCGTACGCAGAATACTTTAACAAGCGGTGGGTGCATGATGTCTCGTGTATCATTCGTTGATCTACAAGGTTTCAAGACAGGGTCAAACGATTTCATTGTAAAGGAAGCAGCCATTTTACAAGATGGAAATAAACTATTGCACTGGATATTCGAGCCACCATTTGAATTCCATCGATTGAATGCTACTGAAGCACGTCAGGTTCGATGGTTAACGCGCAAACATCATGGAATCGGTTGGGCAGACGGGTGTGTTTCGTACAAAACAGCTGGAAGTTGTTTGAAACTGGCCCTTGAAAATACGCAGCAAGTCATTGTCAGAGGATTGGAAAAGAAAAAATGGTTATGGAAATTAACTGGAATAGAAGCTCTTGATGTGGATCTGGAGGATGTTCCAAGATTATCGTTGATGCCAAAGGGATTGCATAGATGTGCATTCCATACTGGTGTATGTGCCATGGAAAATGTATTTAAACTATGTAAATTATATACTGAGCGACAAAAAACCATGATTTTTTTTGAATAAATTGTATTATTTAACAAAAAATTGCTTTACTAGACCTTCACTTATGTAAGTTCTATAGCGCGAGCATATTTTGCAAACTTGGACGATGATGCAGGTGAGGGAAGGGGGGGGGGGTTAACTGCATCCGGTATCATGTTTCAAGGACAGTCCCCCACAGGGGCACGTGCACGTTATAGCGTGAGCATATTTTGTAAACTTGGAATTTTTGCAAACTTGGATGATGATGCAGGTGAGGGAAGGGGGGGGGGGTTACCTGCATCCGGTATCATGTTTCAAGGACAGTCCCCCACAGGGGCACGTGCACGTTATAGCGTGAGCATATTTTGCAAACTTGGAATTTCTGCAAACTTGGATGATGATGCAGGCGAGGGAGGAGGGTTATACATGCATCCGGTATCATGTTTCAAGGACAGTTTCCCACAAGAACGCCGAACTTTGCAGTTTCCACATTATCAAGGAGAACCAAGTGTATTACTCAGCATGTTAAAAAGTGTTAGCATGATATCTCCCCTCCTTCAGAAACTGGAGAGAATGGGAGTAAGAGAGGCTATAAAACGCCATTGTTGGTTAGATCGACACAGTGTCAACTATGTGGTCCGCAAACACCAATTCTCGAGCAGCGCGAGAGAATAATGAGTTCAATCCTCCGAAATTACACACACAGTAAGTATTCCAACAACTGCAAAAATACTGTTCATAATTGTTTCTTTGTAACTATTGAAAAAAAATTTCTCTCCTAATTGTTTTTTCTTATCAGGGTTGATAATTCAGAACAGAGGATCACGCGCGCAGTGCGTATATTGGGCAGAAGATATCCCTTGACGAATACATGCTACAAGTATCTCGACATTGGAGTTCGAATTGGTGGTTGCTGTCACGTTGAGTTGGCTATAGGAGACAATCGTGGCAATGAAATTCAATTCTCTATGGCTACGTGGAAAGATTTTCTACGAAAGGGAGAAGATATTCTGCAGAACATTGTCAACTTAGGGAATGCTGTGCAAGTTGGTGATATAACCATGGAATTCTGTCGGATAAATGATTATGTGAAGGTTGCAAAATTATCGAATTCGACTAAGTGTATATACATTACTCAGAAAACGTTGAAAAAATTATTTGACTTGGAATATTGTATCGATCACATGTACTCATGGCTATCTGGGAACCTATATTCTGTACAGACAAAATATTGTAAGTTTATGCAAATAATATCTAATGTTACCAATGATTTTGCAAAAACAATTATGGAAAATGAAGATTTTGAACGCAATTCATTAATAGATACCGAATTGTTGGCTTTAGGCTTAGACGTAATGCTAATAAAATAAAAATCGAAAGGTTATTCCAGCATTTTATGTGTGATTTTTTTCATTTCCCTGTCTCGAGATTCCTGTTCGTTTCTAAGGGGTATAATATTTCATAAAAAAATGTCAAGGTTGACCAAATAGCGTGACTGAAAACATGCTGTCGCTGCAGATTTTGTGTGCACATGCTTATGGATGCGCGTGTCAAAAGCTGTGAGAGTTATGGAATTGGTGGGGATTCCTGCGAAGGTGGTAAGGGAAGGTTCTTACCACCACCTTACAGTTGGAGAAGGCTATGAAACGCCATTGTCGATTAGATCGTCAAGGTATCAACGCGTGTCGTTCGCAACCGTCTACATCTTGTGACGTCAGGGAAGTGGTGGGGGGGGGGGGGAGATTTCTTACCGTCACCTTACAGGTGAAGAGGTTATGAAACGCCATTGCCGATTAGATCGTCAAGGTATCAACACGTGTCGTTCGCAACTATCTACTGGCTTGTGACTTCACTTCCTGTGAACCACATAGTTGATACCTTGAGTAATGTAACTTCTGTGACGTCACTTCCTCATGACCTCCCCCCCCCCATACTTTGTGAAATGTCACTTCTTCATGACCCCCTCCCATGGGGGGGGATTACCCGGGGGGGGGGGGGAATTATCCTGGGTGGGTTAATGACCCTAGGGGTGGGGTGGTAATGACCCCGGAGGGTGGGGGGGGGGTAGGTGACCTCCCACTACAGGGGTGGGGCAATGCCTCCCTCCAGGGGGGGGTGTCCTCCCCCTTCAGGGGTGGGGCAATGCCCCCTCCAGGGGGGGGTGACCTCCCCCTTCAGGGGTGGGGCAATGCCCCCTCCAGGGGGGGTGTGGGAGAGGGGGATACCCCCTCTCTCCATGGGGGAAACCACCCTGATCCAGAAAAGACATAGTATACCTACTTTCGTGTACAAGTTATTATCTGTTACACAATGAAGATTCGAATGCGAAACCGAGGCATCTGCGTCGAAACGTATGGAATTGACGTAGAAACGCGTTACAATCGAGTTCATGCAAGCGTCGACGAATGTTCGTGTACAAGTTCTTTTCTCTTCCAGAATGAAGATTCGCGTGCAGAAACGATACATCCGCATTGAAATGTATGGAATTGACGCAAAAGCATCGAATTCTGATGCAGGAACGCGTAACAATCGATTTCATGGAAGCGACGACGATTGTACGTGTACAAGGTACTTTATGTTCCAGAATGAAGATACGAATGCGAAAACGAGACATCTGCATCGAAACGTATGGAATTGACGCAGGAACGCGTTACAATCGAGTTCATGCAAGCGTCGACGAATGTTCGTGTACAAGTTATTTTATTTTCCAGAATGAAGATTCGCGTGCAGAAACGATACATCCGCATCGAAATGTATGGAATTGACACAGAAACATGGAGTTTGCATGCAGGAACGCGTAACAATCGATTTCATGGAAGCGACGACGATTGTACGTGTACAAGTTCTTTTCTGTTCGAGAATGATGATTCGCGTGCAAAAACGACGCATCTCCATCGAAAAGTACGGAATTGACACAGGAACATCTAATTAGCATGCAGGAACGCGTTACAATCGATTTCACGCAAGCGACGACGACTGTTCGTGTACAAGTTATTTTATTTTCCAGAATGAAGATCTGCGTGCAAAAAGGATGCATCCGCATCGAAATGTATGGAATTGACACAGAAACATCGAATTCTCATGCAGGAACGCGTAACAATCGATTTCAAGGAAGCGACGACGATTGTACGTGTACAAGTTACTTTATGTTCCAGAATGAAGATACGAATGCGAAAACGAGACATCTGCATCGAAACGTATGGAATTGACGCAGGAACGCGTTACAATCGAGTTCATGCAAGCGTCGACGAATGTTCGTGTACAAGTTCTTTTCTCTTCCAGAATGAAGATTCGCGTGCAGAAACGATACATCCGCATCGAAATGTATGGAATTGACGCAAAAACATCGAATTCTGATGCAGGAACGCGTAACAATCGATTTCATGGAAGCGACGACGATTGTACGTGTACAAGTTACTTTATGTTCCAGAATGAAGATCTGCGTGCAAAAAGGATGCATCCGCATCGAAATGTATGGAATTGACACAGAAACATCGAGTTTGCATGCAGGAACGCGTCACAATCGATTTCATGAGAGCGACGACTATTGTTCGTGTACAAGTTACTTTATGTTCCAGAATGGAGATACGAATGCGAAAACGAGACATCTGCATCGAAACGTATGGAATTGACGCAGGAACGCGTTACAATCGAGTTCATGCAAGCGTCGACTAATGTTCGTGTACAAGTTCTTTTCTCTTCCAGAATGAAGATTCGCGTGCAGAAACGATACATCCGCATCGAAATGTATGGAATTGACGCAAAAACATCGAATTCTCATGCAGGAACGCGTAACAATCGATTTCAAGGAAGCGACGACGATTGTACGTGTACAAGTTACTTTATGTTCCAGAATGAAGATACGAATGCGAAAACGAGACATCTGCATCGAAACGTATGGAATTGACGCTGGAACGCGTTACAATCGAGTTCATGCAAGCGTCGACGAATGTTCGTGTACAAGTTCTTTTCTCTTCCAGAATGAAGATTCGCGTGCAGAAACGATACATCCGCATTGAAATGTATGGAATTGACGCAAAAGCATCGAATTCTGATGCAGGAACGCGTAACAATCGATTTCAAGGAAGCGACGACGATTGTACGTGTACAAGTTACTTTATAAAAACAATTGCAAAATGATCTCGGCGCTACGGTTCGATCAATAAACTACCTTAAGCAATTTTGCTAATTATAAAATTAATTCGACGTTTCGGTTCCAAACTAACTGGTTCCATAAAAAGAGTTGGTCCGGTAGATATGTTAACTTCCATTCTTTTCATCCTTTGGAACATAAATTGGGTTTAGTTAAAGGCTTGATAGACAGGGCCATCTTATTATCAGATCCTGAATTTAGACCGGAAAATTTACGTTTAATTAAAAAAACATTAAAGCTTAATGGTTACCCTGAAAGTTTCACATCAAATATCATCAAAGAACGTATTTTTCAAATATATCATCCTCTTCTTGTTGAAAAGCAAAAAGAGGACATATTGAGAAAAAGAGGTCCAATTAATTGGAAAAATACTGTGGTACTACCATTTGTTGAAAATATTTCAAACGACATCAAAAGAATTTTCCGATCAGCCGGTATACATACAATCTTCAAAATACCAGTTTATCTCAAGTCTTTATTCCCTCCAGTTAAAGACAAACTACCACAACTCAAATGTTACAATGTGGTTTACTCTATTCCTTGCTCAGGTTGTGATTCAGTTTACATTGGACAAACATCTAGAAACCTTGATACACGGATTAGAGAGCATAAACATAATATCTTTTTACCTCCGACTCAACACACAGCATTGACTAAACACTCATTTGAATTGGATCACAGATTTAACTTTGACGATGTCAAAATAATTGACAGAGAAGAAAACTTACATCAAAGATTATTGTTGGAAACTTTTCATATGATTAAACATCAAAGCATAAACTTGAGGTATGAGACCCCAAAGATAAACGAATATTATGCAGCATTACTGTGCAATTAGCGTAATATGATGAAATTTTTCCAACACAATAAAATCTTCAATAAAATCTTCTATAGATCTTATGTTTGTTAAATCTGACACATACGCAACCTTATATTGTGTTTTGATTCCATTTCAATTTGACTGTTATTAAATTGTGGTTTACCAATTTGGTATTCTCACCAATGTGGGGTTAAAGACATATTATGAATTTTGAATTTACCGCTCTATATCGATCTTGCTAACCTAGATCACGTACAAGAATGATCAGTGTCGTGAAAACAGACATGGGGAACGCACGCGTTTCACGTGTCTCACGACTCTCAAATTTAAATATTTAATTACACCTAAGCAAGTAAGTACAAAATTTTCCTCTTTTTATTTTTATTTATACAAATCGTTTTTCATTTCTGTTCTTGAAAATTTGAAAATTGTATGTCTTACCAAAAACATTTTGATTACAGACGCAATTTCAATTAATTTCTTGAAAATGGTTCAAATTGGAACCGAAACGTCGAATTAATTTTATAATTAGCAAAATTGCTTAAGGTAGTTTATTGATCGAACCGTAGCGCCGAGATCATTTTGCAATTGTTTTTAACAAGAGTACGATCGAGAAACACACACTTATTTACCAAGTTACTTTATGTTCCAGAATGAAGATACGAATGCGAAAACGAGACATCTGCATCGAAACGTATGGAATTGACGCAGGAACGCGTTACAATCGAGTTCATGCAAGCGACGACGAATGTTCGTGTACAAGTTCTTTTCTGTTCGAGAATGATGATTCGCGTGCAAAAACGACGCATCTCCATCGAAAAGTACGGAATTGACACATGAACATCTAATTAGCATGCAGGAACGCGTTACAATCGATTTCACGCAAGCGACGACGACTGTTCGTGTACAAGTTATTTTATTTTCCAGAATGAAGATCTGCGTGCAAAAAGGATGCATCCGCATCGAAATGTATGGAATTGACACAGAAACATCGAGTTTGCATGCAGGAACGCGTCACAATCGATTTCATGAGAGCGACGACTATTGTTCGTGTACAAGTTATTTTCTGTTACACAATGAGGATTCGAATGCGAAACCGAGGCATCTGCGTCGAAACGTATGGAATTGACGTAGAAACGCGTTACAATCGAGTTCATGCAAGCGTCGACTAATGTTCGTGTACAAGTTCTTTTCTCTTCCAGAATGAAGATTCGCGTGCAGAAACGATACATCCGCATCGAAATGTATGGAATTGACGCAAAAACATCGAATTCTCATGCAGGAACGCGTAACAATCGATTTCAAGGAAGCGACGACGATTGTACGTGTACAAGTTACTTTATGTTCCAGAATGAAGATACGAATGCGAAAACGAGACATCTGCATCGAAACGTATGGAATTGACGCAGGAACGCGTTACAATCGAGTTCATGCAAGCGTCGACGAATGTTCGTGTACAAGTTCTTTTCTCTTCCAGAATGAAGATTCGCGTGCAGAAACGATACATCCGCATTGAAATGTATGGAATTGACGCAAAAGCATCGAATTCTGATGCAGGAACGCGTAACAATCGATTTCATGGAAGCGACGACGATTGTACGTGTACAAGGTACTTTATGTTCCAGAATGAAGATACGAATGCGAAAACGAGACATCTGCATCGAAACGTATGGAATTGACGCAGGAACGCGTTACAATCGAGTTCATGCAAGCGTCGACGAATGTTCGTGTACAAGTTATTTTATTTTCCAGAATGAAGATTCGCGTGCAGAAACGATACATCCGCATCGAAATGTATGGAATTGACACAGAAACATGGAGTTTGCATGCAGGAACGCGTAACAATCGATTTCATGGAAGCGACGACGATTGTACGTGTACAAGTTCTTTTCTGTTCGAGAATGATGATTCGCGTGCAAAAACGACGCATCTCCATCGAAAAGTACGGAATTGACACAGGAACATCTAATTAGCATGCAGGAACGCGTTACAATCGATTTCACGCAAGCGACGACGACTGTTCGTGTACAAGTTATTTTATTTTCCAGAATGAAGATCTGCGTGCAAAAAGGATGCATCCGCATCGAAATGTATGGAATTGACACAGAAACATCGAATTCTCATGCAGGAACGCGTAACAATCGATTTCAAGGAAGCGACGACGATTGTACGTGTACAAGTTACTTTATGTTCCAGAATGAAGATACGAATGCGAAAACGAGACATCTGCATCGAAACGTATGGAATTGACGCAGGAACGCGTTACAATCGAGTTCATGCAAGCGTCGACGAATGTTCGTGTACAAGTTCTTTTCTCTTCCAGAATGAAGATTCGCGTGCAGAAACGATACATCCGCATCGAAATGTATGGAATTGACGCAAAAACATCGAATTCTGATGCAGGAACGCGTAACAATCGATTTCATGGAAGCGACGACGATTGTACGTGTACAAGTTACTTTATGTTCCAGAATGAAGATCTGCGTGCAAAAAGGATGCATCCGCATCGAAATGTATGGAATTGACACAGAAACATCGAGTTTGCATGCAGGAACGCGTCACAATCGATTTCATGAGAGCGACGACTATTGTTCGTGTACAAGTTACTTTATGTTCCAGAATGAAGATACGAATGCGAAAACGAGACATCTGCATCGAAACGTATGGAATTGACGCAGGAACGCGTTACAATCGAGTTCATGCAAGCGTCGACGAATGTTCGTGTACAAGTTCTTTTCTCTTCCAGAATGAAGATTCGCCTGCAGAAACGATACATCCGCATCGAAATGTATGGAATTGACGCAAAAACATCGAATTCTCATGCAGGAACGCGTAACAATCGATTTCATGGAAGCGACGACGATTGTACGTGTACAAGTTACTTTATGTTCCAGAATGAAGATACCGAATGCGAAAACGAGACATCTGCATCGAAACGTATGGAATTGACGCAGGAACGCGTTACAATCGAGTTCATGCAAGCCTCGACGAATGTTCTTGTACAAGTTCTTTTCTCTTCCAGAATGAAGATTCGCCTGCATAAACGATACATCCGCATCGAAATGTATGGAATTGACGCAAAAACATCGAATTCTCATGCAGGAACGCGTAACAATCGATTTCATGACAGCGACGACTATTGTTCGTGTACAAGTTATTTTCTGTTACACAATGAAGATTCGAATGCGAAACCGAGGCATCTGCGTCGAAACGTATGGAATTGACGTAGAAATGCGTTACAATCGAGTTCATGCAAGCGTCGACGAATGTTCGTGTACAAGTTCTTTTCTCTTCCAGAATGAAGATTCGCGTGCAGAAACGATACATCCGCATCGAAATGTATGGAATTGACACAGAAACATCGAGTTTGCATGCAGGAACGCGTCACAATCGATTTCATGGGAGCGACGACGATTGTACGTGTACAAGTTACTTTCTGTTCCAGAAGGAAGATTCGAATACGAAAACGAGGCATCTGCATCGAAACGTATGGAATTGACGCAGAAACGCGTTACAATCGAGTTCATGCAAGCGTCCACGAATGTTCGTGTACAAGTTATTTTATGTTCCAGAATGAAGATCTGCGTGCAAAAAGGATGCATCCGCATCGAAATGTATGGAATTGACACAGAAACATCGAGTCTGCATGCAGGAACGCGTCACAATCGATTTCATGAGAGCGACGACTATTGTTCGTGTACAAGTTATTTTCTGTTACACAATGAAGATTCGAATGCGAAACCGAGGCATCTGCGTCGAAACGTATGGAATTGACGCAAAAACATCGAATTCTCATGCAGGAACGCGTAACAATCGATTTCATGGAAGCGACGACGATTGTACGTGTACAAGTTACTTTATGTTCCAGAATGAAGATCTGCGTGCAAAAAGGATGCATCCGCATCGAAATGTATGGAATTGACACAGAAACATCGAGTTTTCATGCAGGAACGCGTCACAATCGATTTCATGAGAGCGACGACTATTGTTCGTGTACAAGTTATTTTCTGTTACACAATGAAGATTCGAATGCGAAACCGAGGCATCTGCGTCGAAACGTATGGAATTGACGTAGAAACGCGTTACAATCGAGTTCATGCAAGCGTCGACGAATGTTCGTGTACAAGTTCTTTTCTCTTCCAGAATGAAGATTCGCGTGCAGAAACGATACATCCGCATCGAAATGTATGGAATTGACGCAAAAACATCGAATTCTCATACAGGAACGCGTAACAATCGATTTCAAGGAAGCGACGACGATTGTACGTGTACAAGTTACTTTATGCTCCAGAATGAAGATACGAATGCGAAAACGAGACATCTGCATCGAAACGTATGGAATTGACGTAGAAACGCGTTACAATCGAGTTCATGCAAGCGTCGACGAATGTTCGTGTACAAGTTCTTTTCTCTTCCAGAATGAAGATTCGCGTGCAGAAACGATACATCCGCATTGAAATGTATGGAATTGACGCAAAAACATCGAATTCTGATGCAGGAACGCGTAACAATCGATTTCATGGAAGCGACGACGATTGTACGTGTACAAGTTACTTTATGTTCCAGAATGAAGATCTGCGTGCAAAAAGGATGCATCCGCATCGAAATGTATGGAATTGACACAGAAACATCGAGTTTGCATGCAGGAACGCGTCACAATCGATTTCATGAGAGCGACGACTATTGTTCGTGTACAAGTTACTTTATGTTCCAGAATGAAGATACGAATGCGAAAACGAGACATCTGCATCGAAATGTATGGAATTGACGCAGGAACGCGTTACAATCGAGTTCATGCAAGCGTCGACGAATGTTCGTGTACAAGTTCTTTTCTCTTCCAGAATGAAGATTCGCCTGCAGAAACGATACATCCGCATCGAAATGTATGGAATTGACGCAAAAACATCGAATTCTCATGCAGGAACGCGTAACAATCGATTTCATGGAAGCGACGACGATTGTACGTGTACAAGTTACTTTATGTTCCAGAATGAAGATACGAATGCGAAAACGAGACATCTGCATCGAAACGTATGGAATTGACGCAGGAACGCGTTACAATCGAGTTCATGCAAGCCTCGACGAATGTTCGTGTACAAGTTCTTTTCTCTTCCAGAATGAAGATTCGCCTGCAGAAACGATACATCCGCATCGAAATGTATGGAATTGACGCAAAAACATCGAATTCTCATGCAGGAACGCGTAACAATCGATTTCATGACAGCGACGACTATTGTTCGTGTACAAGTTATTTTCTGTTACACAATGAAGATTCGAATGCGAAACCGAGGCATCTGCGTCGAAACGTATGGAATTGACGTAGAAATGCGTCACAATCGAGTTCATTCAAGCGTCGACGAATGTTCGTGTACAAGTTCTTTTCTCTTCCAGAATGAAGATTTGCGTGCAGAAACGATACATCCGCATCGAAATGTATGGAATTGACACAGAAACATCGAGTTTGCATGCAGGAACGCGTCACAATCGATTTCATGGGAGCGACGACGATTGTACGTGTACAAGTTACTTTCTGTTCCAGAAGGAAGATTCGAATACGAAAACGAGGCATCTGCATCGAAACGTATGGAATTGACGCAGAAACGCGTTACAATCGAGTTCATGCAAGCGTCCACGAATGTTCGTGTACAAGTTATTTTATGTTCCAGAATGAAGATCTGCGTGCAAAAAGGATGCATCCGCATCGAAATGTATGGAATTGACACAGAAACATCGAGTCTGCATGCAGGAACGCGTCACAATCGATTTCATGAGAGCGACGACTATTGTTCGTGTACAAGTTATTTTCTGTTACACAATAAAGATTCGAATGCGAAACCGAGGCATCTGCGTCGAAACATATGGAATTGACGCAAAAACATCGAATTCTCATGCAGGAACGCGTAACAATCGATTTCATGGAAGCGACGACGATTGTACGTGTACAAGTTACTTTATGTTCCAGAATGAAGATCTGCGTGCAAAAAGGATGCATCCGCATCGAAATGTATGGAATTGACACAGAAACATCGAGTTTTCATGCAGGAACGCGTCACAATCGATTTCATGAGAGCGACGACTATTGTTCGTGTACAAGTTATTTTCTGTTACACAATGAAGATTCGAATGCGAAACCGAGGCATCTGCGTCGAAACGTATGGAATTGACGTAGAAACGCGTTACAATCGAGTTCATGCAAGCGTCGACGAATGTTCGTGTACAAGTTCTTTTCTCTTCCAGAATGAAGATTCGCGTGCAGAAACGATACATCCGCATCGAAATGTATGGAATTGACGCAAAAACATCGAATTCTCATGCAGGAACGCGTAACAATCGATTTCAAGGAAGCGACGACGATTGTACGTGTACAAGTTACTTTATGCTCCAGAATGAAGATACGAATGCGAAAACGAGACATCTGCATCGAAACGTATGGAATTGACGCAGGAACGCGTTACAGTCGAGTTCATGCAAGCGTCGACGAATGTTCGTGTACAAGTTCTTTTCTCTTCCAGAATGAAGATTCGCCTGCAGAAACAATACATCCGCATCGAAATGTATGGAATTGACGCAAAAACATCGAATTCTCATGCAGGAACGCGTAACAATCGATTTCATGGAAGCGACGACGATTGTACGTGTACAAGTTACTTTATGTTCCAGAATGAAGATACGAATGCGAAAACGAGACATCTGCATCGAAACGTATGGAATTGACGCAGGAACGCGTTACAATCGAGTTCATGCAAGCCTCGACGAATGTTCGTGTACAAGTTCTTTTCTCTTCCAGAATGAAGATTCGCCTGCAGGAACGATACATCCGCATCGAAATGTATGGAATTGACGCAAAAACATCGAATTCTCATGCAGGAACGCGTAACAATCGATTTCATGACAGCGACGACTATTGTTCGTGTACAAGTTATTTTCTGTTACACAATGAAGATTCGAATGCGAAACCGAGGCATCTGCGTCGAAACGTATGGAATTGACGTAGAAATGCGTTACAATCGAGTTCATGCAAGCGTCGACGAATGTTCGTGTACAAGTTCTTTTCTCTTCCAGAATGAAGATTCGCGTGCAGAAACGATACATCCGCATCGAAATGTATGGAATTGACACAGAAACATCGAGTTTGCATGCAGGAACGCGTCACAATCGATTTCATGGGAGCGACGACGATTGTACGTGTACAAGTTACTTTCTGTTCCAGAAGGAAGATTCGAATACGAAAACGAGGCATCTGCATCGAAACGTATGGAATTGACGCAGAAACGCGTTACAATCGAGTTCATGCAAGCGTCCACGAATGTTCGTGTACAAGTTATTTTATGTTCCAGAATGAAGATCTGCGTGCAAAAAGGATGCATCCGCATCGAAATGTATGGAATTGACACAGAAACATCGAGTCTGCATGCAGGAACGCGTCACAATCGATTTCATGAGAGCGACGACTATTGTTCGTGTACAAGTTATTTTCTGTTACACAATGAAGATTCGAATGCGAAACCGAGGCATCTGCGTCGAAACGTATGGAATTGACGCAAAAACATCGAGTTTTCATGCAGGAACGCGTCACAATCGATTTCATGAGAGCGACGACTATTGTTCGTGTACAAGTTATTTTCTGTTACACAATGAAGATTCGAATGCGAAACCGAGGCATCTGCGTCGAAACGTATGGAATTGACGTAGAAACGCGTTACAATCGAGTTCATGCAAGCGTCGACGAATGTTCGTGTACAAGTTCTTTTCTCTTCCAGAATGAAGATTCGCGTGCAGAAACGATACATCCGCATCGAAATGTATGGAATTGACGCAAAAACATCGAATTCTCATGCAGGAACGCGTAACAATCGATTTCAAGGAAGCGACGACGATTGTACGTGTACAAGTTACTTTATGCTCCAGAATGAAGATACGAATGCGAAAACGAGACATCTGCATCGAAACGTATGGAATTGACGCAGGAACGCGTTACAGTCGAGTTCATGCAAGCGTCGACGAATGTTCGTGTACAAGTTCTTTTCTCTTCCAGAATGAAGATTCGCCTGCAGAAACAATACATCCGCATCGAAATGTATGGAATTGACGCAAAAACATCGAATTCTCATGCAGGAACGCGTAACAATCGATTTCATGGAAGCGACGACGATTGTACGTGTACAAGTTACTTTATGTTCCAGAATGAAGATACGAATGCGAAAACGAGACATCTGCATCGAAACGTATGGAATTGACGCAGGAACGCGTTACAATCGAGTTCATGCAAGCCTCGACGAATGTTCGTGTACAAGTTCTTTTCTCTTCCAGAATGAAGATTCGCCTGCAGGAACGATACATCCGCATCGAAATGTATGGAATTGACGCAAAAACATCGAATTCTCATGCAGGAACGCGTAACAATCGATTTCATGACAGCGACGACTATTGTTCGTGTACAAGTTATTTTCTGTTACACAATGAAGATTCGAATGCGAAACCGAGGCATCTGCGTCGAAACGTATGGAATTGACGTAGAAATGCGTTACAATCGAGTTCATGCAAGCGTCGACGAATGTTCGTGTACAAGTTCTTTTCTCTTCCAGAATGAAGATTCGCGTGCAGAAACGATACATCCGCATCGAAATGTATGGAATTGACACAGAAACATCGAGTTTGCATGCAGGAACGCGTCACAATCGATTTCATGGGAGCGACGACGATTGTACGTGTACAAGTTACTTTCTGTTCCAGAAGGAAGATTCGAATACGAAAACGAGGCATCTGCATCGAAACGTATGGAATTGACGCAGAAACGCGTTACAATCGAGTTCATGCAAGCGTCCACGAATGTTCGTGTAAAAGTTATTTTATGTTCCAGAATGAAGATCTGCGTGCAAAAAGGATGCATCCGCATCGAAATGTATGGAATTGATACAGAAACATCGAGTCTGCATGCAGGAACGCGTCACAATCGATTTCATGAGAGCGACGACTATTGTTCGTGTACAAGTTATTTTCTGTTACACAATGAAGATTCGAATGCGAAACCGAGGCATCTGCGTCGAAACGTATGGAATTGACGCAAAAACATCGAGTTTTCATGCAGGAACGCGTCACAATCGATTTCATGAGAGCGACGACTATTGTTCGTGTACAAGTTATTTTCTGTTACACAATGAAGATTCGAATGCGAAACCGAGGCATCTGCGTCGAAACGTATGGAATTGACGTAGAAACGCGTTACAATCGAGTTCATGCAAGCGTCGACGAATGTTCGTGTACAAGTTCTTTTCTCTTCCAGAATGAAGATTCGCGTGCAGAAACGATACATCCGCATCGAAATGTATGGAATTGACGCAAAAACATCGAATTCTGATGCAGGAACGCGTAACAATCGATTTCATGGAAGCGACGACGATTGTACGTGTACAAGTTACTTTATGTTCCAGAATGAAGATCTGCGTGCAAAAAGGATGCATCCGCATCGAAATGTATGGAATTGACACAGAAACATCGAGTTTGCATGCAGGAACGCGTCACAATCGATTTCATGAGAGCGACGAATATTGTTCGTGTACAAGTTGCTTTATGTTCCAGAATGAAGATACGAATGCGAAAACGAGACATCTGCATCGAAACGTATGGAATTGACGCAGGAACGCGTTACAATCGAGTTCATGCAAGCGTCGACGAATGTTCGTGTACAAGTTCTTTTCTCTTCCAGAATGAAGATTCGCCTGCAGAAACGATACATCCGCATCGAAATGTATGGAATTGACGCAAAAACATCGAATTCTCATGCAGGAACGCGTAACAATCGATTTCATGGAAGCGACGACGATTGTACGTGTACAAGTTACTTTATGTTCCAGAATGAAGATACGAATGCGAAAACGAGACATCTGCATCGAAACGTATGGAATTGACGCAGGAACGCGTTACAATCGAGTTCATGCAAGCCTCGACGAATGTTCGTGTACAAGTTCTTTTCTCTTCCAGAATGAAGATTCGCCTGCAGAAACGATACATCCGCATCGAAATGTATGGAATTGACGCAAAAACATCGAATTCTCATGCAGGAACGCGTAACAATCGATTTCATGACAGCGACGACTATTGTTCGTGTACAAGTTATTTTCTGTTACACAATGAAGATTCGAATGCGAAACCGAGGCATCTGCGTCGAAACGTATGGAATTGACGCAAAAACATCGAATTCTCATGCAGGAACGCGTAACAATCGATTTCATGGAAGCGACGACGATTGTACGTGTACAAGTTACTTTATGTTCCAGAATGAAGATCTGCGTGCAAAAAGGATGCATCCGCATCGAAATGTATGGAATTGACACAGAAACATCGAGTTTTCATGCAGGAACGCGTCACAATCGATTTCATGAGAGCGACGACTATTGTTCGTGTACAAGTTATTTTCTGTTACACAATGAAGATTCGAATGCGAAACCGAGGCATCTGCGTCGAAACGTATGGAATTGACGTAGAAACGCGTTACAATCGAGTTCATGCAAGCGTCGACGAATGTTCGTGTACAAGTTCTTTTCTCTTCCAGAATGAAGATTCGCGTGCAGAAACGATACATCCGCATCGAAATGTATGGAATTGACGCAAAAACATCGAATTCTCATGCAGGAACGCGTAACAATCGATTTCATGGAAGCGACGACGATTGTACGTGTACAAGTTACTTTATGTTCCAGAATGAAGATACGAATGCGAAAACGAGACATCTGCATCGAAACGTATGGAATTGACGCAGGAACGCGTTACAATCGAGTTCATGCAAGCCTCGACGAATGTTCGTGTACAAGTTCTTTTCTCTTCCAGAATGAAGATTCGCCTGCAGAAACGATACATCCGCATCGAAATGTATGGAATTGACGCAAAAACATCGAATTCTCATGCAGGAACGCGTAACAATCGATTTCATGACAGCGACGACTATTGTTCGTGTACAAGTTATTTTCTGTTACACAATGAAGATTCGAATGCGAAACCGAGGCATCTGCGTCGAAACGTATGGAATTGACGCAAAAACATCGAATTCTCATGCAGGAACGCGTAACAATCGATTTCATGGAAGCGACGACGATTGTACGTGTACAAGTTACTTTATGTTCCAGAATGAAGATCTGCGTGCAAAAAGGATGCATCCGCATCGAAATGTATGGAATTGACACAGAAACATCGAGTTTGCATGCAGGAACGCGTCACAATCGATTTCATGAGAGCGACGACTATTGTTCGTGTACAAGTTACTTTATGTTCCAGAATGAAGATACGAATGCGAAAACGAGACATCTGCATCGAAACGTATGGAATTGACGCAGGAACGCGTTACAATCGAGTTCATGCAAGCGTCGACGAATGTTCGTGTACAAGTTCTTTTCTCTTCCAGAATGAAGATTCGCCTGCAGAAACGATACATCCGCATCGAAATGTATGGAATTGACGCAAAAACATCGAATTCTCATGCAGGAACGCGTAACAATCGATTTCATGGAAGCGACGACGATTGTACGTGTACAAGTTACTTTATGTTCCAGAATGAAGATACGAATGCGAAAACGAGACATCTGCATCGAAACGTATGGAATTGACGCAGGAACGCGTTACAATCGAGTTCATGCAAGCCTCGACGAATGTTCGTGTACAAGTTCTTTTCTCTTCCAGAATGAAGATTCGCCTGCAGAAACGATACATCCGCATCGAAATGTATGGAATTGACGCAAAAACATCGAATTCTCATGCAGGAACGCGTAACCATCGATTTCATGACAGCGACGACTATTGTTCGTGTACAAGTTATTTTCTGTTACACAATGAAGATTCGAATGCGAAACCGAGGCATCTGCGTCGAAACGTATGGAATTGACGCAAAAACATCGAATTCTCATGCAGGAACGCGTAACAATCGATTTCATGGAAGCGACGACGATTGTACGTGTACAAGTTACTTTATGTTCCAGAATGAAGATCTGCGTGCAAAAAGGATGCATCCGCATCGAAATGTATGGAATTGACACAGAAACATCGAGTTTTCATGCAGGAACGCGTCACAATCGATTTCATGAGAGCGACGACTATTGTTCGTGTACAAGTTATTTTCTGTTACACAATGAAGATTCGAATGCGAAACCGAGGCATCTGCGTCGAAACGTATGGAATTGACGTAGAAACGCGTTACAATCGAGTTCATGCAAGCGTCGACGAATGTTCGTGTACAAGTTCTTTTCTCTTCCAGAATGAAGATTCGCGTGCAGAAACGATACATCCGCATCGAAATGTATGGAATTGACGCAAAAACATCGAATTCTCATGCAGGAACGCGTAACAATCGATTTCATGGAAGCGACGACGATTGTACGTGTACAAGTTACTTTATGTTCCAGAATGAAGATACGAATGCGAAAACGAGACATCTGCATCGAAACGTATGGAATTGACGCAGGAACGCGTTACAATCGAGTTCATGCAAGCCTCGACGAATGTTCGTGTACAAGTTCTTTTCTCTTCCAGAATGAAGATTCGCCTGCAGAAACGATACATCCGCATCGAAATGTATGGAATTGACGCAAAAACATCGAATTCTCATGCAGGAACGCGTAACAATCGATTTCATGACAGCGACGACTATTGTTCGTGTACAAGTTATTTTCTGTTACACAATGAAGATTCGAATGCGAAACCGAGGCATCTGCGTCGAAACGTATGGAATTGACGCAAAAACATCGAATTCTCATGCAGGAACGCGTAACAATCGATTTCATGGAAGCGACGACGATTGTACGTGTACAAGTTACTTTATGTTCCAGAATGAAGATCTGCGTGCAAAAAGGATGCATCCGCATCGAAATGTATGGAATTGACACAGAAACATCGAGTTTGCATGCAGGAACGCGTCACAATCGATTTCATGAGAGCGACGACTATTGTTCGTGTACAAGTTACTTTATGTTCCAGAATGAAGATACGAATGCGAAAACGAGACATCTGCATCGAAACGTATGGAATTGACGCAGGAACGCGTTACAATCGAGTTCATGCAAGCGTCGACGAATGTTCGTGTACAAGTTCTTTTCTCTTCCAGAATGAAGATTCGCCTGCAGAAACGATACATCCGCATCGAAATGTATGGAATTGACGCAAAAACATCGAATTCTCATGCAGGAACGCGTAACAATCGATTTCATGGAAGCGACGACGATTGTACGTGTACAAGTTACTTTATGTTCCAGAATGAAGATACGAATGCGAAAACGAGACATCTGCATCGAAACGTATGGAATTGACGCAGGAACGCGTTACAATCGAGTTCATGCAAGCCTCGACGAATGTTCGTGTACAAGTTCTTTTCTCTTCCAGAATGAAGATTCGCCTGCAGAAACGATACATCCGCATCGAAATGTATGGAATTGACGCAAAAACATCGACTTCTCATGCAGGAACGCGTAACAATCGATTTCATGACAGCGACGACTATTGTTCGTGTACAAGTTATTTTCTGTTACACAATGAAGATTCGAATGCGAAACCGAGGCATCTGCGTCGAAACGTATGGAATTGACGTAGAAATGCGTTACAATCGAGTTCATGCAAGCGTCGACGAATGTTCGTGTACAAGTTCTTTTCTCTTCCAGAATGAAGATTCGCGTGCAGAAACGATACATCCGCATCGAAATGTATGGAATTGACACAGAAACATCGAGTTTGCATGCAGGAACGCGTCACAATCGATTTCATGAGAGCGACGACTATTGTTCGTGTACAAGTTATTTTCTGTTACACAATGAAGATTCGAATGCGAAACCGAGGCATCTGCGTCGAAACGTATGGAATTGACGTAGAAACGCGTTACAATCGAGTTCATGCAAGCGTCGACGAATGTTCGTGTACAAGTTCTTTTCTCTTCCAGAATGAAGATTCGCGTGCAGAAACGATACATCCGCATCGAAATGTATGGAATTGACGCAAAAACATCGAGTTTTCATGCAGGAACGCGTCACAATCGATTTCATGAGAGCGACGACTATTGTTCGTGTACAAGTTATTTTCTGTTACACAATGAAGATTCGAATGCGAAACCGAGGCATCTGCGTCGAAACGTATGGAATTGACGTAGAAACGCGTTACAATCAAGTTCATGCAAGCGTCGACGAATGTTCGTGTACAAGTTCTTTTCTCTTCCAGAATGAAGATTCGCGTGCAGAAACGATACATCCGCATCGAAATGTATGGAATTGACGCAAAAACATCGAATTCTCATGCAGGAACGCGTAACAATCGATTTCAAGGAAGCGACGACGATTGTACGTGTACAAGTTACTTTATGCTCCAGAATGAAGATACGAATGCGAAAACAAGACATCTGCATCGAAACGTGTGGTATTGACGTAGAAACGCGTTACAATCGAGTTCATGCAAGCGTCGACGAATGTTCGTGTACAAGTTCTTTTCTCTTCCAGAATGAAGATTCGCGTGCAGAAACGATACATCCGCATTGAAATGTATGGAATTGACGCAAAAACATCGAATTCTGATGCAGGAACGCGTAACAATCGATTTCATGGAAGCGACGACGATTGTACGTGTACAAGTTACTTTATGTTCCAGAATGAAGATCTGCGTGCAAAAAGGATGCATCCGCATCGAAATGTATGGAATTGACACAGAAACATCGAGTTTGCATGCAGGAACGCGTCACAATCGATTTCATGAGAGCGACGACTATTGTTCGTGTACAAGTTACTTTATGTTCCAGAATGAAGATACGAATGCGAAAACGAGACATCTGCATCGAAACGTATGGAATTGACGCAGGAACGCGTTACAATCGAGTTCATGCAAGCGTCGACGAATGTTCGTGTACAAGTTATTTTATTTTCCAGAATGAAGATTCGCGTGCAGAAACGATACATCCGCATCGAAATGTATGGAATTGACACAGAAACATCGAGTTTGCATGCAGGAACGCGTAACAATCGATTTCGTGGAAGCGACGACGATTGTACGTGTACAAGTTACTTTATGTTCCAGAATGAAGATACGAATGCGAAAACGAGACATCTGCATCGAAACGTATGGAATTGACGCAGGAACGCGTTACAATCGAGTTCATGCAAACGACGACGAATGTTCGTGTACAAGTTCTTTTCTGTTCGAGAATGATGATTCGCGTGCAAAAACGACGCATCTCCATCGAAAAGTACGGAATTGACACAGGAACATCTAATTAGCATGCAGGAACGCGTTACAATCGATTTCACGCAAGCGACGACGACTGTTCGTGTACAAGTTATTTTATTTTCCAGAATGAAGATCTGCGTGCAAAAAGGATGCATCCGCATCGAAATGTATGGAATTGACACAGAAACATCGAATTCTCATGCAGGAACGCGTAACAATCGATTTCAAGGAAGCGACGACGATTGTACGTGTACAAGTTACTTTATGTTCCAGAATGAAGATACGAATGCGAAAACGAGACATCTGCATCGAAACGTATGGAATTGACGCAGGAACGCGTTACAATCGAGTTCATGCAAGCGTCGACGAATGTTCGTGTACAAGTTCTTTTCTCTTCCAGAATGAAGATTCGCGTGCAGAAACGATACATCCGCATCGAAATGTATGGAATTGACCCAAAAACATCGAATTCTGATGCAGGAACGCGTAACAATCGATTTCATGGAAGCGACGACGATTGTACGTGTACAAGTTACTTTATGTTCCAGAATGAAGATCTGCGTGCAAAAAGGATGCATCCGCATCGAAATGTATGGAATTGACACAGAAACATCGAGTTTGCATGCAGGAACGCGTCACAATCGATTTCATGAGAGCGACGACTATTGTTCGTGTACAAGTTACTTTATGTTCCAGAATGAAGATACGAATGCGAAAACGAGACATCTGCATCGAAACGTATGGAATTGACGCAGGAACGCGTTACAATCGAGTTCATGCAAGCGTCGACGAATGTTCGTGTACAAGTTCTTTTCTCTTCCAGAATGAAGATTCGCCTGCAGAAACGATACATCCGCATCGAAATGTATGGAATTGACGCAAAAACATCGAATTCTCATGCAGGAACGCGTAACAATCGATTTCATGGAAGCGACGACGATTGTACGTGTACAAGTTACTTTATGTTCCAGAATGAAGATACGAATGCGAAAACGAGACATCTGCATCGAAACGTATGGAATTGACGCAGGAACGCGTTACAATCGAGTTCATGCAAGCGTCGACGAATGTTCGTGTACAAGTTATTTTATTTTCCAGAATGAAGATTCGCGTGCAGAAACGATACATCCGCATCGAAATGTATGGAATTGACACAGAAACATCGAGTTTGCATGCAGGAACGCGTAACAATCGATTTCGTGGAAGCGACGACGATTGTACGTGTACAAGTTACTTTATGTTCCAGAATGAAGATACGAATGCGAAAACGAGACATCTGCATCGAAACGTATGGAATTGACGCAGGAACGCGTTACAATCGAGTTCATGCAAACGACGACGAATGTTCGTGTACAAGTTCTTTTCTGTTCGAGAATGATGATTCGCGTGCAAAAACGACGCATCTCCATCGAAAAGTACGGAATTGACACAGGAACATCTAATTAGCATGCAGGAACGCGTTACAATCGATTTCACGCAAGCGACGACGACTGTTCGTGTACAAGTTATTTTATTTTCCAGAATGAAGATCTGCGTGCAAAAAGGATGCATCCGCATCGAAATGTATGGAATTGACACAGAAACATCGAATTCTCATGCAGGAACGCGTAACAATCGATTTCAAGGAAGCGACGACGATTGTACGTGTACAAGTTACTTTATGTTCCAGAATGAAGATACGAATGCGAAAACGAGACATCTGCATCGAAACGTATGGAATTGACGCAGGAACGCGTTACAATCGAGTTCATGCAAGCGTCGACGAATGTTCGTGTACAAGTTCTTTTCTCTTCCAGAATGAAGATTCGCGTGCAGAAACGATACATCCGCATCGAAATGTATGGAATTGACCCAAAAACATCGAATTCTGATGCAGGAACGCGTAACAATCGATTTCATGGAAGCGACGACGATTGTACGTGTACAAGTTACTTTATGTTCCAGAATGAAGATCTGCGTGCAAAAAGGATGCATCCGCATCGAAATGTATGGAATTGACACAGAAACATCGAGTTTGCATGCAGGAACGCGTCACAATCGATTTCATGAGAGCGACGACTATTGTTCGTGTACAAGTTACTTTATGTTCCAGAATGAAGATACGAATGCGAAAACGAGACATCTGCATCGAAACGTATGGAATTGACGCAGGAACGCGTTACAATCGAGTTCATGCAAGCGTCGACGAATGTTCGTGTACAAGTTCTTTTCTCTTCCAGAATGAAGATTCGCCTGCAGAAACGATACATCCGCATCGAAATGTATGGAATTGACGCAAAAACATCGAATTCTCATGCAGGAACGCGTAACAATCGATTTCATGGAAGCGACGACGATTGTACGTGTACAAGTTACTTTATGTTCCAGAATGAAGATACGAATGCGAAAACGAGACATCTGCATCGAAACGTATGGAATTGACGCAGGAACGCGTTACAATCGAGTTCATGCAAGCCTCGACGAATGTTCGTGTACAAGTTCTTTTCTCTTCCAGAATGAAGATTCGCCTGCAGAAACGATACATCCGCATCGAAATGTATGGAATTGACGCAAAAACATCGAATTCTCATGCAGGAACGCGTAACAATCGATTTCATGACAGCGACGACTATTGTTCGTGTACAAGTTATTTTCTGTTACACAATGAAGATTCGAATGCGAAACCGAGGCATCTGCGTCGAAACGTATGGAAT
This sequence comes from Lasioglossum villosulum, assembly GCA_963971365.1. Taxonomy (NCBI): domain Eukaryota; kingdom Metazoa; phylum Arthropoda; class Insecta; order Hymenoptera; family Halictidae; genus Lasioglossum; species Lasioglossum villosulum. Next base: position 12,910,542 of record OZ020502.1, on the reverse strand, counting down.
TGACGTAGAAAGGCGTTACAATCGAGTTCATGCAAGCGTCGACGAATGTTCGTGTACAAGTTCTTTTCTCTTCCAGAATGAAGATTCGCGTGCAGAAACGATACATCCGCATCCAAATGTATGGAATTGACACAGAAACATCGAGTTTGCATGCAGGAACGCGTCACAATCGATTTCATGGGAGCGACGACGATTGTACGTGTACAAGTTACTTTCTGTTCCAGAAGGAAGATTCGAATACGAAAACGAGGCATCTGCATCGAAACGTATGGAATTGACGCAGAAACGCGTTACAATCGAGTTCATGCAAGCGTCCACGAATGTTCGTGTACAAGTTATTTTATGTTCCAGAATGAAGATCTGCGTGCAAAAAGGATGCATCCGCATCGAAATGTATGGAATTGACACAGAAACATCGAGTCTGCATGCAGGAACGCGTCACAATCGATTTCCTGAGAGCGACGACTATTGTTCGTGTACAAGTTATTTTCTGTTACACAATGAAGATTCGAATGCGAAACCGAGGCATCTGCGACGAAACGTATGGAATTGACGCAAAAACATCGAATTCTCATGCAGGAACGCGTAACAATCGATTTCATGGAAGCGACGACGATTGTACGTGTACAAGTTACTTTATGTTCCAGAATGAAGATCTGCGTGCAAAAAGGATGCATCCGCATCGAAATGTATGGAATTGACACAGAAACATCGAGTTTGCATGCAGGAACGCGTCACAATCGATTTCATGAGAGCGACGACTATTGTTCGTGTACAAGTTATTTTCTGTTACACAATGAAGATTCGAATGCGAAACCGAGGCATCTGCGTCGAAACGTATGGAATTGACGTAGAAACGCGTTACAATCGAGTTCATGCAAGCGTCGACGAATGTTCGTGTACAAGTTCTTTTCTCTTCCAGAATGAAGATTCGCGTGCAGAAACGATACATCCGCATCGAAATGTATGGAATTGACGCAAAAACGTCGAATTCTCATGCAGGAACGCGTAACAATCGATTTCATGGAAGCGACGACGATTATACGTGTACAAGTTACTTTATGTTCCAGAATGAAGATACGAATGCGAAAACGAGACATCTGCATCGAAACGTATGGAATTGACGCAGGAGCGCGTTACAATCGAGTTCATGCAAGCGTCGACGAATGTTCGTGTACAAGTTCTTTTCTCTTCCAGAATGAAGATTCGCGTGCAGAAACGATACATCCGCATCGAAATGTATGGAATTGACGCAAAAACATGGAATTCTCATGCAGGAACGCGTAACAATCGATTTCATGGAAGCGACGACGATTGTACGTGTACAAGTTACTTTATGTTCCAGAATGAAGATACGAATGCGAAAACGAGACATCTGCATCGAAACGTATGGAATTGACGCAGGAACGCGTTACAATCGAGTTCATGCAAGCGACGACGAATGTTCGTGTACAAGTTCTTTTCTGTTCGAGAATGATGATTCGCGTGCAAAAACGACGCATCTCCATCGAAAAGTACGGATTTGACACAGGAACATCTAATTAGCATGCAGGAACGCGTTACAATCGATTTCACGCAAGCGACGACGACTGTTCGTGTACAAGTTATTTTATTTTCCAGAATGAAGATCTGCGTGCAAAAAGTATGCATCCGCAACGAAATGTATGGAATTGACACAGAAACATCGAATTCTCATGCAGGAACGCGTAACAATCGATTTCATGGAAGCGACGACGATTGTACGTGTACAAGTTACTTTATGTTCCAGAATGAAGATCTGCGTGCAAAAAGGATGCATCCGCATCGAAATGTATGGAATTGACACAGAAACATCGAGTTTTCATGCAGGAACGCGTCACAATCGATTTCATGAGAGCGACGACTATTGTTCGTGTACAAGTTATTTTCTGTTACACAATGAAGATTCGAATGCGAAACCGAGGCATCTGCGTCGAAACGTATGGAATTGACGTAGAAACGCGTTACAATCGAGTTCATGCAAGCGTCGACGAATGTTCGTGTACAAGTTCTTTTCTCTTCCAGAATGAAGATTCGCGTGCAGAAACGATACATCCGCATCGAAATGTATGGAATTGACGCAAAAACATCGAATTCTCATGCAGGAACGCGTAACAATCGATTTCATGGAAGCGACGACGATTGTACGTGTACAAGTTACTTTATGTTCCAGAATGAAGATACGAATGCGAAAACGAGACATCTGCATCGAAACGTATGGAATTGACGCAGGAGCGCGTTACAATCGAGTTCATGCAAGCGTCGACGAATGTTCGTGTACAAGTTCTTTTCTCTTCCAGAATGAAGATTCGCGTGCAGAAACGATACATCCGCATCGAAATGTATGGAATTGACGCAAAAACATGGAATTCTCATGCAGGAACGCGTAACAATCGATTTCATGGAAGCGACGACGATTGTACGTGTACAAGTTACTTTATGTTCCAGAATGAAGATACGAATGCGAAAACGAGACATCTGCATCGAAACGTATGGAATTGACGCAGGAACGCGTTACAATCGAGTTCATGCAAGCGACGACGAATGTTCGTGTACAAGTTCTTTTCTGTTCGAGAATGATGATTCGCGTGCAAAAACGACGCATCTCCATCGAAAAGTACGGAATTGACACAGGAACATCTAATTAGCATGCAGGAACGCGTTACAATCGATTTCACGCAAGCGACGACGACTGTTCGTGTACAAGTTATTTTATTTTCCAGAATGAAGATCTGCGTGCAAAAAGGATGCATCCGCATCGAAATGTATGGAATTGACACAGAAACATCGAATTCTCATGCAGGAACGCGTAACAATCGATTTCAAGGAAGCGACGACGATTGTACGTGTACAAGTTACTTTATGTTCCAGAATGAAGATACGAATGCGAAAACGAGACATCTGCATCGAAACGTATGGAATTGACGCAGGAACGCGTTACAATCGAGTTCATGCAAGCGTCGACGAATGTTCGTGTACAAGTTCTTTTCTCTTCCAGAATGAAGATTCGCGTGCAGAAACGATACATCCGCATCGAAATGTATGGAATTGACGCAAAAACATCGAATTCTGATGCAGGAACGCGTAACAATCGATTTCATGAAAGCGACGACGATTGTACGTGTACAAGTTACTTTATGTTCCAGAATGAAGATCTGCGTGCAAAAAGGATACATCCGCATCGAAATGTATGGAATTGACACAGAAACATCGAGTTTGCATGCAGGTACGCGTCACAATCGATTTCATGAGAGCGACGACTATTGTTCGTGTACAAGTTACTTTATGTTCCAGAATGAAGATACGAATGCGAAAACGAGACATCTGCATCGAAACGTATGGAATTGACACAGAAACATCGAATTCTCATGCAGGAACGCGTAACAATCGATTTCAAGGAAGCGACGACGATTGTACGTGTACAAGTTACTTTATGTTCCAGAATGAAGATACGAATGCGAAAACGAGACATCTGCATCGAAACGTATGGAATTGACGCAGGAACGCGTTACGATCGAGTTCATGCAAGCGTCGACGAATGTTCGTGTACAAGTTCTTTTCTCTTCCAGAATGAAGATTCGCGTGCAGAAACGATACATCCGCATCGAAATGTATGGAATTGACGCAAAAACATCGAATTCTGATGCAGGAACGCGTAACAATCGATTTCATGGAAGCGACGACGATTGTACGTGTACAAGTTACTTTATGTTCCAGAATGAAGATCTGCGTGCAAAAAGGATACATCCGCATCGAAATGTATGGAATTGACACAGAAACATCGAGTTTGCATGCAGGAACGCGTCACAATCGATTTCATGAGAGCGACGACTATTGTTCGTGTACAAATTACTTTATGTTCCAGAATGAAGATACGAATGCGAAAACGAGACATCTGCATCGAAACGTATGGAATTGACGCAGGAACGCGTTACAATCGAGTTCATGCAAGCGTCGACGAATGTTCGTGTACAAGTTCTTTTCTCTTCCAGAATGAAGATTCGCCTGCAGAAACGATACATCCGCATCGAAATGTATGGAATTGACGCAAAAACATCGAATTCTCATGCAGGAACGCGTAACAATCGATTTCATGGAAGCGACGACGATTGTACGTGTACAAGTTACTTTATGTTCCAGAATGAAGATACGAATGCGAAAACGAGACATCTGCATCGAAACGTATGGAATTGACGCAGGAACGCGTTACAATCGAGTTCATGCAAGCGTCGACGAATGTTCGTGTACAAGTTCTTTTCTCCTTCAGAATGAAGATTCGCCTGCAGAAACGATACATCCGCATCGAAATGTATGGAATTGACGCAAAAACATCGAATTCTCATGCAGGAACGCGTAACAATCGATTTCATGGAAGCGACGACGATTGTACGTGTACAAGTTACTTTATGTTCCAGAATGAAGATACGAATGCGAAAACGAGACATCTGCATCGAAACGTGTGGAATTGACGCAGGAACGCGTTACAATCGAGTTCATGCAAGCGTCGACGAATGTTCGTGTACAAGTTCTTTTCTCTTCCAGAATGAAGATTAGCGTGCAGAAACGATACATCCGCATCGAAATGTATGGAATTGACGCAAAAACATCGAATTCTCATGCAGGAACGCGTAACAATCGATTTCATGGAAGCGACGACGATTGTACGTGTACAAGTTACTTTATGTTCCAGAATGAAGATCTGCGTGCAAAAAGGATGCATCCGCATCGAAATGTATGGAATTGACACAGAAACATCGAGTTTGCATGCAGGAACGCGTCACAATCGATTTCATGACAGCGACGACTATTGTTCGTGTACAAGTTATTTTCTGTTACACAATGAAGATTCGAATGCGAAACCGAGGCATCTGCGTCGAAACGTATGGAATTGACGTAGAAACGTGTTACAATCGAGTTCATGCAAGCGTCGACGAATGTTCGTGTACAAGTTCTTTTCTCTTCCAGAATGAAGATTCGCGTGCAGAAACGATACATCCGCATCGAAATGTATGGAATTGACGCAAAAACATCGAATTCTCATGCAGGAACGCGTAACAATCGATTTCATGGAAGCGACGACGATTGTACGTGTACAAGTTACTTTCTGTTCCAGAATGAAGATTTGCGTGCAAAAAGGATGCATCCGCATCGAAATGTATGGAATTGACCCAGAAACATCGAGTTTGCATGCAGGAACGCGTCACAATCGATTTCATGGAAGCGACGACGATTGTACGTGTACAAGTTACTTTCTGCTCCAGAAGGAAGATTCGAATACGAAAACGAGGCATCTGCATCGAAACGTATGGAATTGACGCAGAAACGCGTTACAATCGACTTCATGCAAGCGTCGACGAATGTTCGTGTACAAGTTATTTTATGTTCCAGAATGAAGATCTGCGTGCAAAAAGGATGCATCCGCATCGAAATGTATGGAATTGACACAGAAACATCGAGTTTGCATGCAGGAACGCGTTACAATCGATTTCATGCAAGCGACGACGAATGTACGTGTTGAAGTAATTTTCTGTTCTGGAATGATCATTCGCAGGCAAAATCGTTGCATCCTCATCGAAACGTATAGAATTCACAGAGAACCATCGAGTTTGCATGCAGGAACGCGTCACAATCGATTTCATGGAAGTGACGACGATTGTACGTGTACAAGTTACTTTCTGTTCCAGAATGAAGATTTGCGTGTAAAAAGGATGCATCCGCATCGAAATGTATGGAATTGACACAGAAACATCGAGTTTGCATGCAGGAACGCGTCACACTCGATTTCATGAGAGCGACGACTATTGTTCGTGTACAAGTTATTTTCTGTTACACAATGAAGATTCGAATGCGAAACCGAGGCATCTGCGTCGAAACGTATGGAATTGACGTAGAAACGCGTAACAATCGAGTTCATGCAAGCGACGACGATTGTACGTGTACAAGTTCTTTTCTGTTCGAGAATGATGATTCGCGTGCAAAAACGATGCATCTGCATCGAAACGTTCGGAATTGACGTAGAAACGCGTTACAATCGAGTTCATGCAAGCGTCGACGAATGTTCGTGTATAAGTTCTTTTCTCTTCCAGAATGAAGATTCGCGTGCCGAAACGATACATCCGCATCGAAATGTATGGAATTGACGCAAAAACATCGAATTCTCATGCAGAAACGCGTAACAATCGATTTCATGGAAGCGACGACGATTGTACGTGTACAAGTTACTTTATGTTCCAGAATGAAGATACGAATGCGAAAACGAGACATCTGCATCGAAACGTATGGAATTGACGCAGGAACGCGTTACAATCGAGTTCATGCAAGCGTCGACGAATGTTCGTGTACAAGTTCTTTTCTCCTTCAGAATGAAGATTCGCCTGCAGAAACGATACATCCGCATCGAAATGTATGGAATTGACGCAAAAACATCGAATTCTCATGCAGGAACGCGTAACAATCGATTTCATGGAAGCGACGACGATTGTACGTGTACAAGTTACTTTATGTTCCAGAATGAAGATACGAATGCGAAAACGAGACATCTGCATCGAAACGTGTGGAATTGACGCAGGAACGCGTTACAATCGAGTTCATGCAAGCGTCGACGAATGTTCGTGTACAAGTTCTTTTCTCTTCCAGAATGAAGATTAGCGTGCAGAAACGATACATCCGCATCGAAATGTATGGAATTGACGCAAAAACATCGAATTCTCATGCAGGAACGCGTAACAATCGATTTCATGGAAGCGACGACGATTGTACGTGTACAAGTTACTTTATGTTCCAGAATGAAGATCTGCGTGCAAAAAGGATGCATCCGCATCGAAATGTATGGAATTGACACAGAAACATCGAGTTTGCATGCAGGAACGCGTCACAATCGATTTCATGACAGCGACGACTATTGTTCGTGTACAAGTTATTTTCTGTTACACAATGAAGATTCGAATGCGAAACCGAGGCATCTGCGTCGAAACGTATGGAATTGACGTAGAAACGTGTTACAATCGAGTTCATGCAAGCGTCGACGAATGTTCGTGTACAAGTTCTTTTCTCTTCCAGAATGAAGATTCGCGTGCAGAAACGATACATCCGCATCGAAATGTATGGAATTGACGCAAAAACATCGAATTCTCATGCAGGAACGCGTAACAATCGATTTCATGGAAGCGACGACGATTGTACGTGTACAAGTTACTTTCTGTTCCAGAATGAAGATTTGCGTGCAAAAAGGATGCATCCGCATCGAAATGTATGGAATTGACCCAGAAACATCGAGTTTGCATGCAGGAACGCGTCACAATCGATTTCATGGAAGCGACGACGATTGTACGTGTACAAGTTACTTTCTGCTCCAGAAGGAAGATTCGAATACGAAAACGAGGCATCTGCATCGAAACGTATGGAATTGACGCAGAAACGCGTTACAATCGACTTCATGCAAGCGTCGACGAATGTTCGTGTACAAGTTATTTTATGTTCCAGAATGAAGATCTGCGTGCAAAAAGGATGCATCCGCATCGAAATGTATGGAATTGACACAGAAACATCGAGTTTGCATGCAGGAACGCGTTACAATCGATTTCATGCAAGCGACGACGAATGTACGTGTTGAAGTAATTTTCTGTTCTGGAATGATCATTCGCAAGCAAAATCGTTGCATCCTCATCGAAACGTATAGAATTCACAGAGAACCATCGAGTTTGCATGCAGGAACGCGTCACAATCGATTTCATGGAAGTGACGACGATTGTACGTGTACAAGTTACTTTCTGTTCCAGAATGAAGATTTGCGTGTAAAAAGGATGCATCCGCATCGAAATGTATGGAATTGACACAGAAACATCGAGTTTGCATGCAGGAACGCGTCACACTCGATTTCATGAGAGCGACGACTATTGTTCGTGTACAAGTTATTTTCTGTTACACAATGAAGATTCGAATGCGAAACCGAGGCATCTGCGTCGAAACGTATGGAATTGACGTAGAAACGCGTAACAATCGAGTTCATGCAAGCGACGACGATTGTACGTGTACAAGTTCTTTTCTGTTCGAGAATGATGATTCGCGTGCAAAAACGATGCATCTGCATCGAAACGTTCGGAATTGACGTAGAAACGCGTTACAATCGAGTTCATGCAAGCGTCGACGAATGTTCGTGTATAAGTTCTTTTCTCTTCCAGAATGAAGATTCGCGTGCCGAAACGATACATCCGCATCGAAATGTATGGAATTGACGCAAAAACATCGAATTCTCATGTAGGAACGCGTAACAATCGATTTCATGGAAGCGACGACGATTGTACGTGTATAAGTTACTTTCTGTTCCAGAATGAAGATTTGCGTGCAAAAAGGATGCATCCGCATCGAAATGTATGGAATTGACACAGAAACATCGAGTTTGCATGCAGGAACGCGTCACAATCGATTTCATGGAAGCGACGACGATTGTACGTGTACAAGTTACTTTCTGTTCCAGAAGGAAGATTCGAATGCGAAAACGAGGCATCTGCATGGAAATGTATGGAATTGACGCAAAAACATCGAATTCTCATGCAGGAACGCGTAACAATCGATTTCATGGAAGCGACGACGATTGTACGTTTACAAGTTACTTTATGTTCCAGAATGAAGATACGAATGCGAAAACGAGACATCTGCATCGAAACGTATGGAATTGACGCAGGAACGCGTTACAATCGAGTTCATGCAAGCGTCGACGAATGTTCGTGTACAAGTTCTTTTCTCTTCCAGAATGAAGATTCGCCTGCAGAAACGATACATCCGCATCGAAATGTGTGGAATTGACGCAAAAACATCGAATTCTCATGCAGGAACGCGTAACAATCGATTTCATGGAAGCGACGACGATTGTACGTGTACAAGTTACTTTCTGTTCCAGAATGAAGGTTTGCGTGCAAAAAGGATGCATCCGCATCGAAATGTATGGAATTGACCCAGAAACATCGAGTTTGCATGCAGGAACGCGTCACAATCGATTTCATGGAAGCGACGACGATTGTACGTGTACAAGTTACTTTCTGTTCCAGAAGGAAGATTCGAATACGAAAACGAGGCATCTGCATCGAAACGTATGGAATTGACGCAGAAACGCGTTACAATCGACTTCATGCAAGCGTCGACGAATGTTCGTGTACAAGTTATTTTATGTTCCAGAATGAAGATCTGCGTGCAAAAAGGATGCATCCGCATCGAAATGTATGGAATTGACACAGAAACATCGAGTTTGCATGCAGGAACGCGTTACAATCGATTTCATGCAAGCGACGATGAATGTACGTGTTGAAGTAATTTTCTGTTCTGGAATGATCATTCGCAAGCAAAATCGTTGCATCCTCATCGAAACGTATGGAATTCACAGAGAACCATCGAGTTTGCATGCAGGAACGCGTCACAATTGATTTCATGGAAGTGACGACGATTGTACGTGTACAAGTTACTTTCTGTTCCAGAATGAAGATACGAATGCGAAAACGAGACATCTGCATCGAAACGTATGGAATTGACGCAGGAACGCATTACATTCGAGTTCATGCAAGCGTCGACGAATGTTCGTGTACAAGTTCTTTTCTCTTCCAGAATGAAGATTCGCGTGCAGAAACGATACATCCGCATCGAAATGTATGGAATTGACGCAAAAACATCGAATTCTCATGCAGGAACGCGTAACAATCGATTTCATGGAAGCGACGACGATTGTACGTGTACAAGTTACTTTATGTTCCAGAATGAAGATCTGCGTGCAAAAAGGATGTATCCGCATCGAAATGTATGGAATTGACACAGAAACATCGAGTTTGCATGCAGGAACGCGTCACAATCGATTTCATGACAGCGACGATGAATGTACGTGTTGAAGTAATTTTCTGTTCTGGAATGATCATTCGCAGGCAAAATCGTTGCATCCTCATCGAAACGTATAGAATTCACAGAGAACCATCGAGTTTGCATGCAGGAACGCGTCACAATCGATTTCATGGAAGTGACGACGATTGTACGTGTACAAGTTACTTTCTGTTCCAGAATGAAGATTTGCGTGTAAAAAGGATGCATCCGCATCGAAATGTATGGAATTGACACAGAAACATCGAGTTTGCATGCAGGAACGCGTCACACTCGATTTCATGAGAGCGACGACTATTGTTCGTGTACAAGTTATTTTCTGTTACACAATGAAGATTCGAATGCGAAACCGAGGCATCTGCGTCGAAACGTATGGAATTGACGTAGAAACGCGTAACAATCGAGTTCATGCAAGCGACGACGATTGTACGTGTACAAGTTCTTTTCTGTTCGAGAATGATGATTCGCGTGCAAAAACGATGCATCTGCATCGAAACGTTCGGAATTGACGTAGAAACGCGTTACAATCGAGTTCATGCAAGCGTCGACGAATGTTCGTGTATAAGTTCTTTTCTCTTCCAGAATGAAGATTCGCGTGCCGAAACGATACATCCGCATCGAAATGTATGGAATTGACGCAAAAACATCGAATTCTCATGCAGAAACGCGTAACAATCGATTTCATGGAAGCGACGACGATTGTACGTGTACAAGTTACTTTATGTTCCAGAATGAAGATACGAATGCGAAAACGAGACATCTGCATCGAAACGTATGGAATTGACGCAGGAACGCGTTACAATCGAGTTCATGCAAGCGTCGACGAATGTTCGTGTACAAGTTCTTTTCTCCTTCAGAATGAAGATTCGCCTGCAGAAACGATACATCCGCATCGAAATGTATGGAATTGACGCAAAAACATCGAATTCTCATGCAGGAACGCGTAACAATCGATTTCATGGAAGCGACGACGATTGTACGTGTACAAGTTACTTTATGTTCCAGAATGAAGATACGAATGCGAAAACGAGACATCTGCATCGAAACGTGTGGAATTGACGCAGGAACGCGTTACAATCGAGTTCATGCAAGCGTCGACGAATGTTCGTGTACAAGTTCTTTTCTCTTCCAGAATGAAGATTAGCGTGCAGAAACGATACATCCGCATCGAAATGTATGGAATTGACGCAAAAACATCGAATTCTCATGCAGGAACGCGTAACAATCGATTTCATGGAAGCGACGACGATTGTACGTGTACAAGTTACTTTATGTTCCAGAATGAAGATCTGCGTGCAAAAAGGATGCATCCGCATCGAAATGTATGGAATTGACACAGAAACATCGAGTTTGCATGCAGGAACGCGTCACAATCGATTTCATGACAGCGACGACTATTGTTCGTGTACAAGTTATTTTCTGTTACACAATGAAGATTCGAATGCGAAACCGAGGCATCTGCGTCGAAACGTATGGAATTGACGTAGAAACGTGTTACAATCGAGTTCATGCAAGCGTCGACGAATGTTCGTGTACAAGTTCTTTTCTCTTCCAGAATGAAGATTCGCGTGCAGAAACGATACATCCGCATCGAAATGTATGGAATTGACGCAAAAACATCGAATTCTCATGCAGGAACGCGTAACAATCGATTTCATGGAAGCGACGACGATTGTACGTGTACAAGTTACTTTCTGTTCCAGAATGAAGATTTGCGTGCAAAAAGGATGCATCCGCATCGAAATGTATGGAATTGACCCAGAAACATCGAGTTTGCATGCAGGAACGCGTCACAATCGATTTCATGGAAGCGACGACGATTGTACGTGTACAAGTTACTTTCTGCTCCAGAAGGAAGATTCGAATACGAAAACGAGGCATCTGCATCGAAACGTATGGAATTGACGCAGAAACGCGTTACAATCGACTTCATGCAAGCGTCGACGAATGTTCGTGTACAAGTTATTTTATGTTCCAGAATGAAGATCTGCGTGCAAAAAGGATGCATCCGCATCGAAATGTATGGAATTGACACAGAAACATCGAGTTTGCATGCAGGAACGCGTTACAATCGATTTCATGCAAGCGACGACGAATGTACGTGTTGAAGTAATTTTCTGTTCTGGAATGATCATTCGCAAGCAAAATCGTTGCATCCTCATCGAAACGTATAGAATTCACAGAGAACCATCGAGTTTGCATGCAGGAACGCGTCACAATCGATTTCATGGAAGTGACGACGATTGTACGTGTACAAGTTACTTTCTGTTCCAGAATGAAGATTTGCGTGTAAAAAGGATGCATCCGCATCGAAATGTATGGAATTGACACAGAAACATCGAGTTTGCATGCAGGAACGCGTCACACTCGATTTCATGAGAGCGACGACTATTGTTCGTGTACAAGTTATTTTCTGTTACACAATGAAGATTCGAATGCGAAACCGAGGCATCTGCGTCGAAACGTATGGAATTGACGTAGAAACGCGTAACAATCGAGTTCATGCAAGCGACGACGATTGTACGTGTACAAGTTCTTTTCTGTTCGAGAATGATGATTCGCGTGCAAAAACGATGCATCTGCATCGAAACGTTCGGAATTGACGTAGAAACGCGTTACAATCGAGTTCATGCAAGCGTCGACGAATGTTCGTGTATAAGTTCTTTTCTCTTCCAGAATGAAGATTCGCGTGCCGAAACGATACATCCGCATCGAAATGTATGGAATTGACGCAAAAACATCGAATTCTCATGTAGGAACGCGTAACAATCGATTTCATGGAAGCGACGACGATTGTACGTGTATAAGTTACTTTCTGTTCCAGAATGAAGATTTGCGTGCAAAAAGGATGCATCCGCATCGAAATGTATGGAATTGACACAGAAACATCGAGTTTGCATGCAGGAACGCGTCACAATCGATTTCATGGAAGCGACGACGATTGTACGTGTACAAGTTACTTTCTGTTCCAGAAGGAAGATTCGAATGCGAAAACGAGGCATCTGCATGGAAATGTATGGAATTGACGCAAAAACATCGAATTCTCATGCAGGAACGCGTAACAATCGATTTCATGGAAGCGACGACGATTGTACGTTTACAAGTTACTTTATGTTCCAGAATGAAGATACGAATGCGAAAACGAGACATCTGCATCGAAACGTATGGAATTGACGCAGGAACGCGTTACAATCGAGTTCATGCAAGCGTCGACGAATGTTCGTGTACAAGTTCTTTTCTCTTCCAGAATGAAGATTCGCCTGCAGAAACGATACATCCGCATCGAAATGTGTGGAATTGACGCAAAAACATCGAATTCTCATGCAGGAACGCGTAACAATCGATTTCATGGAAGCGACGACGATTGTACGTGTACAAGTTACTTTCTGTTCCAGAATGAAGGTTTGCGTGCAAAAAGGATGCATCCGCATCGAAATGTATGGAATTGACCCAGAAACATCGAGTTTGCATGCAGGAACGCGTCACAATCGATTTCATGGAAGCGACGACGATTGTACGTGTACAAGTTACTTTCTGTTCCAGAAGGAAGATTCGAATACGAAAACGAGGCATCTGCATCGAAACGTATGGAATTGACGCAGAAACGCGTTACAATCGACTTCATGCAAGCGTCGACGAATGTTCGTGTACAAGTTATTTTATGTTCCAGAATGAAGATCTGCGTGCAAAAAGGATGCATCCGCATCGAAATGTATGGAATTGACACAGAAACATCGAGTTTGCATGCAGGAACGCGTTACAATCGATTTCATGCAAGCGACGATGAATGTACGTGTTGAAGTAATTTTCTGTTCTGGAATGATCATTCGCAAGCAAAATCGTTGCATCCTCATCGAAACGTATGGAATTCACAGAGAACCATCGAGTTTGCATGCAGGAACGCGTCACAATTGATTTCATGGAAGTGACGACGATTGTACGTGTACAAGTTACTTTCTGTTCCAGAATGAAGATACGAATGCGAAAACGAGACATCTGCATCGAAACGTATGGAATTGACGCAGGAACGCATTACATTCGAGTTCATGCAAGCGTCGACGAATGTTCGTGTACAAGTTCTTTTCTCTTCCAGAATGAAGATTCGCGTGCAGAAACGATACATCCGCATCGAAATGTATGGAATTGACGCAAAAACATCGAATTCTCATGCAGGAACGCGTAACAATCGATTTCATGGAAGCGACGACGATTGTACGTGTACAAGTTACTTTATGTTCCAGAATGAAGATCTGCGTGCAAAAAGGATGTATCCGCATCGAAATGTATGGAATTGACACAGAAACATCGAGTTTGCATGCAGGAACGCGTCACAATCGATTTCATGACAGCGACGACTATTGTTCGTGTACAAGTTATTTTCTGTTACACAATGAAGATTCGAATGCGAAACCGAGGCATCTGCGTCGAAACGTATGGAATTGACGTAGAAACGCGTTACAATCGAGTTCATGCAAGCGTCGACGAATGTTCGTGTACATGTTCTTTTCTCTTCCAGAATGAAGATTCGCGTGCAGAAACGATACATCCGCGTCGAAATGTATAGAATTGACGCAAAAACATCGAATTCTCATGCAGGAACGCGTAACAATCGATTTCATGGAAGCGACGACGATTGTACGTGTACAAGTTACTTTCTGTTCCAGAATGAAGATTTGCGTGCAAAAAGGATGCATCCGGATTGAAATGTATGGAATTGACGCAAAAACATCGAATTCTCATGCAGGAACGCGTAACAATCGATTTCATGGAAGCGACGACGATTGTACGTGTACAAGTTACTTTATGTTCCAGAATGAAGATCTGCGTGCAAAAAGGATGCATCCGCATCGAAATGTATGGAATTGACACAGAAACATCGAGTTTGCATGCAGGAACGCGTCACAATCGATTTCATGAGAGCGACGACTATTGTTCGTGTACAAGTTATTTTCTGTTACACAATGAAGATTCGAATGCGAAACCGAGGCATCTGCGTTGAAACGTATGGAATTGACGTAGAAACGCGTTACAATCGAGTTCATGCAAGCGTCGACGAATGTTCGTGTACAAGTTCTTTTCTCTTCCAGAATGAAGATTCGCGTGCAGAAACGATACATCCGTATCGAAATGTATGGAATTGACGCAAAAACATCGAATTCTTATGCAGGAACGCGTAACAATCGATTTCATGGAAGCGACGACGATTGTACGTGTTGAAGTAATTTTCTGTTCTGGAATGATCATTCGCAAGAAAAATCGCTGCATCCTCATCGAAACGTATGGAATTCACAGAGAACCATCGAGTTTGCATGCAGGAACGCGTCACAATCGATTTCATGGAAGTGACGACGATTGTACGTGTACAAGTTACTTTCTGTTCCAGAATGAAGATTCGAATACGAAAACGAGGCATCTGCATCGAAATGTATGGAATTGACGCAAAAACATCGAATTCTCATGCAGGAACGCGTAACAATCGTGTTCATGCAAGCAAAGACGAATGTTCGTGTACAAGTTATTTTCTGTTACACAATGAAGATTCGAATGCGAAACCGAGGCATCTGCGTCGAAACGTATGGAATTGACGTAGAAACGCGTTACAATCGAGTTCATGCAAGCGTCGACGAATGTTCGTGTACAAGTTCTTTTCTCTTCCAGAATGAAGATTCGCGTGCAGAAACGATACATCCGCATCGAAATGTATGGAATTGACGCAAAAACATCGAATTCTCATGCAGGAACGCGTGACAATCGATTTCATGGAAGCGACGACGATTGTACGTGTACAAGTTACTTTATGTTCCAGAATGAAGATACGAATGCGAAAACGAGACATCTGCATCGAAACGTATGGAATTGACGCAGGAACGCGTTACAATCGAGTTCATGCAAGCGTCGACGAATGTTCGTGTACAAGTTCTTTTCTCTTCCAGAATGAAGATTCACCTGCAGAAACGATACATCCGCATCGAAATGTATGGAATTGACGCAAAAACATCGAATTCTCATGCCGAAACGCGTAACAATCGATTTCATGGAAGCGACGACGATTGTACGTGTACAAGTTACTTTATGTTCCAGAATGAAGATACGAATGCGAAAACGAGCCATCTGCATCGAAACGTATGGAATTGACGCAGGAACGCGTTACAATCGAGTTCATGCAAGCGTCGACGAACGTTCGTGTACAAGTTCTTTTCTCCTTCAGAATGAAGATTCGCCTGCAGAAACGATACATCCGCATCGAAATGTATGGAATTGACGCAAAAACATCGAATTCTCATGCAGGAACGCGTAACAATCGATTTCATGGAAGCGACGACGATTGTACGTGTACAAGTTACTTTATGTTCCAGAATGAAGATACGAATGCGAAAACGAGACATCTGCATCGAAACTTGTGGAATTGACGCAGGAACGCGTTACAATCGAGTTCATGCAAGCGTCGACGAATGTTCGTGTACAAGTTCTTTTCTCTTCCAGAATGAAGATTAGCGTGCAAAAAGGATGCATCCGCATCGAAATGTATGGAATTGACACAGAAACATCGAGTTTGCATGCAGGAACGCGTCACAATCGATTTCATGACAGCGACGACTATTGTTCGTGTACAAGTTATTTTCTGTTACACAATGAAGATTCGAATGCGAAACAGAGGCATCTGCGTCGAAACGTATGGAATTGACGTAGAAACGTGTTACAATCGAGTTCATGCAAGCGTCGACGAATGTTCGTGTACAAGTTCTTTTCTCTTCCAGAATGAAGATTCGCGTGCAGAAACGATACATCCGCATCGAAATGTATGGAATTGACGCAAAAACATCGAATTCTCATGCAGGAACGCGTAACAATCGATTTCATGGAAGCGACGACGATTGTACGTGTACAAGTTACTTTCTGTTCCAGAATGAAGATTTGCGTGCAAAAAGGATGCATCCGCATCGAAATGTATGGAATTGACCCAGAAACATCGAGTTTGCATGCAGGAACGCGTCACAATCGATTTCATGGAAGCGACGACGATTGTACGTGTACAAGTTACTTTCTGTTCCAGAAGGAAGATTCGAATACGAAAACGAGGCATCTGCATCGAAACGTATGGAATTGACGCAGAAACGCGTTACAATCGACTTCATGCAAGCGTCGACGAATGTTCGTGTACAAGTTCTTTTCTCTTCCAGAATGAAGATTCGCGTGCAGAAACGATACATCCGCATCGAAATGTATGGAATTGACGCAAAAACATCGAATTCTCATGCAGGAACGCGTAACAATCGATTTCATGGAAGCGACGACGATTGTACGTGTACAAGTTACTTTCTGTTCCAGAATGAAGATTTGCGTGCAAAAAGGATGCATCCGCATCGAAATGTATGGAATTGACACAGAAACATCGAGTTTGCATGCAGGAACGCGTCACAATCGATTTCATGACAGCGACGACTATTGTTCGTGTACAAGTTATTTTCTGTTACACAATGAAGATTCGAATGCGAAACACAGGCATCTGCGTCGAAACGTATGGAATTGACGTAGAAACGTGTTACAATCGAGTTCATGCAAGCGTCGACGAATGTTCGTGTACAAGTTCTTTTCTCTTCCAGAATGAAGATTCGCGTGCAGAAACGATACATCCGCATCGAAATGTATGGAATTGACGCAAAAACATCGAATTCTCATGCAGGAACGCGTAACAATCGATTTCATGGAAGCGACGACGATTGTACGTGTACAAGTTACTTTCTGTTCCAGAATGAAGATTTGCGTGCAAAAAGGATGCATCCGCATCGAAATGTATGGAATTGACCCAGAAACATCGAGTTTGCATGCAGGAACGCGTTACAATCGATTTCATGCGAGCGACGACGAATGTACGTGTTGAAGTATTTTTCTGTTCTGGAATGATCATTCGCAAGAAAAATCGCTGCATCCTCATCGAAACGTATGGAATTCACAGAGAACCATCGAGTTTGCATGCAGGAACGCGTCACAATCGATTTCATGGAAGTGACGACGATTGTACGTGTACAAGTTACTTTCTGTTCCAGAATGAAGATTCGAATACGAAAACGAGGCATCTGCATCGAAATGTATGGAATTGACGCAAAAACATCGAATTCTCATGCAGGAACGCGTAACAATCGTGTTCATGCAAGCAAAGACGAATGTTCGTGTACAAGTTATTTTCTGTTACACAATGAAGATTCGAATGCGAAACCGAGGCATCTGCGTCGAAACGTATGGAATTGACGTAGAAACGCGTTACAATCGAGTTCATGCAAGCGTCGACGAATGTTCGTGTACAAGTTCTTTTCTCTTCCAGAATGAAGATTCGCGTGCAGAAACGATAAATCCGCATCGAAATGTATGGAATTGACGCAAAAACATCGAATTCTCATGCAGGAACGCGTGACAATCGATTTCATGGAAGCGACGACGATTGTACGTGTACAAGTTACTTTATGTTCCAGAATGAAGATACGAATGCGAAAACGAGACATCTGCATCGAAACGTATGGAATTGACGCAGGAACGCGTTACAATCGAGTTCATGCAAGCGTCGACGAATGTTCGTGTACAAGTTCTTTTCTCTTCCAGAATGAAGATTCACCTGCAGAAACGATACATCCGCATCGAAATGTATGGAATTGACGCAAAAACATCGAATTCTCATGCCGAAACGCGTAACAATCGATTTCATGGAAGCGACGACGATTGTACGTGTACAAGTTACTTTATGTTCCAGAATGAAGATACGAATGCGAAAACGAGACATCTGCATCGAAACGTATGGAATTGACGCAGGAACGCGTTACAATCGAGTTCATGCAAGCGTCGACGAACGTTCGTGTACAAGTTCTTTTCTCCTTCAGAATGAAGATTCGCCTGCAGAAACGATACATCCGCATCGAAATGTATGGAATTGACGCAAAAACATCGAATTCTCATGCAGGAACGCGTAACAATCGATTTCATGGAAGCGACGACGATTGTACGTGTACAAGTTACTTTATGTTCCAGAATGAAGATTTGCGTGCAAAAAGGATGCATCCGCATCGAAATGTATGGAATTGACCCAGAAACATCGAGTTTGCATGCAGGAACGCGTTACAATCGATTTCATGCGAGCGACGACGAATGTACGTGTTGAAGTATTTTTCTGTTCTGGAATGATCATTCGCAAGAAAAATCGCTGCATCCTCATCGAAACGTATGGAATTCACAGAGAACCATCGAGTTTGCATGCAGGAACGCGTCACAATCGATTTCATGGAAGTGACGACGATTGTACGTGTACAAGTTACTTTCTGTTCCAGAATGAAGATTCGAATACGAAAACGAGGCATCTGCATCGAAATGTATGGAATT
The DNA here is from genome assembly GCA_963971365.1 of Lasioglossum villosulum. Classification (NCBI taxonomy): domain Eukaryota; kingdom Metazoa; phylum Arthropoda; class Insecta; order Hymenoptera; family Halictidae; genus Lasioglossum; species Lasioglossum villosulum. The sequence goes on along the minus strand of OZ020502.1, from coordinate 12,891,294 downwards.
GACGCAAAAACATCGAATTCTCATGCAGGAACGCGTAACAATCGTGTTCATGCAAGCAAAGACGAATGTTCGTGTACAAGTTATTTTCTGTTACACAATGAAGATTCGAATGCGAAACCGAGGCATCTGCGTCGAAACGTATGGAATTGACGTAGAAACGCGTTACAATCGAGTTCATGCAAGCGTCGACGAATGTTCGTGTACAAGTTCTTTTCTCTTCCAGAATGAAGATTCGCGTGCAGAAACGATAAATCCGCATCGAAATGTATGGAATTGACGCAAAAACATCGAATTCTCATGCAGGAACGCGTGACAATCGATTTCATGGAAGCGACGACGATTGTACGTGTACAAGTTACTTTATGTTCCAGAATGAAGATACGAATGCGAAAACGAGACATCTGCATCGAAACGTATGGAATTGACGCAGGAACGCGTTACAATCGAGTTCATGCAAGCGTCGACGAATGTTCGTGTACAAGTTCTTTTCTCTTCCAGAATGAAGATTCACCTGCAGAAACGATACATCCGCATCGAAATGTATGGAATTGACGCAAAAACATCGAATTCTCATGCCGAAACGCGTAACAATCGATTTCATGGAAGCGACGACGATTGTACGTGTACAAGTTACTTTATGTTCCAGAATGAAGATACGAATGCGAAAACGAGACATCTGCATCGAAACGTATGGAATTGACGCAGGAACGCGTTACAATCGAGTTCATGCAAGCGTCGACGAACGTTCGTGTACAAGTTCTTTTCTCCTTCAGAATGAAGATTCGCCTGCAGAAACGATACATCCGCATCGAAATGTATGGAATTGACGCAAAAACATCGAATTCTCATGCAGGAACGCGTAACAATCGATTTCATGGAAGCGACGACGATTGTACGTGTACAAGTTACTTTATGTTCCAGAATGAAGATACGAATGCGAAAACGAGACATCTGCATCGAAACGTGTGGAATTGACGCAGGAACGCGTTACAATCGAGTTCATGCAAGCGTCGACGAATGTTCGTGTACAAGTTCTTTTCTCTTCCAGAATGAAGATTAGCGTGCAAAAAGGATGCATCCGCATCGAAATGTATGGAATTGACACAGAAACATCGAGTTTGCATGCAGGAACGCGTCACAATCGATTTCATGACAGCGACGACTATTGTTCGTGTACAAGTTATTTTCTGTTACACAATGAAGATTCGAATGCGAAACAGAGGCATCTGCGTCGAAACGTATGGAATTGACGTAGAAACGTGTTACAATCGAGTTCATGCAAGCGTCGACGAATGTTCGTGTACAAGTTCTTTTCTCTTCCAGAATGAAGATTAGCGTGCAAAAAGGATGCATCCGCATCGAAATGTATGGAATTGACCCAGAAACATCGAGTTTGCATGCAGGAACGCGTCACAATCGATTTCATGGAAGCGACGACGATTGTACGTGTACAAGTTACTTTCTGTTCCAGAAGGAAGATTCGAATACGAAAACGAGGCATCTGCATCGAAACGTATGGAATTGACGCAGAAACGCGTTACAATCGACTTCATGCAAGCGTCGACGAATGTTCGTGTACAAGTTATTTTATGTTCCAGAATGAAGATCTGCGTGCAAAAAGGATGCATCCGCATCGAAATGTATGGAATTGACACAGAAACATCGAGTTTGCATGCAGGAACGCGTCACAATCGATTTCATGACAGCGACGACTATTGTTCGTGTACAAGTTATTTTCTGTTACACAATGAAGATTCGAATGCGAAACCGAGGCATCTGCGTCGAAACGTATGGAATTGACGTAGAAACGCGTTACAATCGAGTTCATGCAAGCGTCGACGAATGTTCGTGTACATGTTCTTTTCTCTTCCAGAATGAAGATTCGCGTGCAGAAACGATACATCCGCGTCGAAATGTATAGAATTGACGCAAAAACATCGAATTCTCATGCAGGAACGCGTAACAATCGATTTCATGGAAGCGACGACGATTGTACGTGTACAAGTTACTTTCTGTTCCAGAATGAAGATTTGCGTGCAAAAAGGATGCATCCGGATTGAAATGTATGGAATTGACGCAAAAACATCGAATTCTCATGCAGGAACGCGTAACAATCGATTTCATGGAAGCGACGACGATTGTACGTGTACAAGTTACTTTATGTTCCAGAATGAAGATCTGCGTGCAAAAAGGATGCATCCGCATCGAAATGTATGGAATTGACACAGAAACATCGAGTTTGCATGCAGGAACGCGTCACAATCGATTTCATGAGAGCGACGACTATTGTTCGTGTACAAGTTATTTTCTGTTACACAATGAAGATTCGAATGCGAAACCGAGGCATCTGCGTTGAAACGTATGGAATTGACGTAGAAACGCGTTACAATCGAGTTCATGCAAGCGTCGACGAATGTTCGTGTACAAGTTCTTTTCTCTTCCAGAATGAAGATTCGCGTGCAGAAACGATACATCCGTATCGAAATGTATGGAATTGACGCAAAAACATCGAATTCTTATGCAGGAACGCGTCACAATCGATTTCATGGAAGTGACGACGATTGTACGTGTACAAGTTACTTTCTGTTCCAGAATGAAGATTCGAATACGAAAACGAGGCATCTGCATCGAAATGTATGGAATTGACGCAAAAACATCGAATTCTCATGCAGGAACGCGTAACAATCGTGTTCATGCAAGCAACGACGAATGTTCGTGTACAAGTTATTTTCTGTTACACAATGAAGATTCGAATGCGAAACCGAGGCATCTGCGTCGAAACGTATGGAATTGACGTAGAAACGCGTTACAATCGAGTTCATGCAAGCGTCGACGAATGTTCGTGTACAAGTTCTTTTCTCTTCCAGAATGAAGATCTGCGTGCAAAAAGGATGCATCCGCATCGAAATGTATGGAATTGACACAGAAACATCGAGTTTGCATGCAGGAACGCGTTACAATCGATTTCATGCGAGCGACGACGAATGTACGTGTTGAAGTATTTTTCTGTTCTGGAATGATCATTCGCAAGAAAAATCGCTGCATCCTCATCGAAACGTATGGAATTCACAGAGAACCATCGAGTTTGCATGCAGGAACGCGTCACAATCGATTTCATGGAAGTGACGACGATTGTACGTGTACAAGTTACTTTCTGTTCCAGAATGAAGATTCGAATACGAAAACGAGGCATCTGCATCGAAATGTATGGAATTGACGCAAAAACATCGAATTCTCATGCAGGAACGCGTAACAATCGTGTTCATGCAAGCAAAGACGAATGTTCGTGTACAAGTTATTTTCTGTTACACAATGAAGATTCGAATGCGAAACCGAGGCATCTGCGTCGAAACGTATGGAATTGACGTAGAAACGCGTTACAATCGAGTTCATGCAAGCGTCGACGAATGTTCGTGTACAAGTTCTTTTCTCTTCCAGAATGAAGATTCGCGTGCAGAAACGATACATCCGCATCGAAATGTATGGAATTGACGCAAAAACATCGAATTCTCATGCAGGAACGCGTGACAATCGATTTCATGGAAGCGACGACGATTGTACGTGTACAGGTTACTTTATGTTCCAGAATGAAGATACGAATGCGAAAACGAGACATCTGCATCGAAACGTATGGAATTGACGCAGGAACGCGTTACAATCGAGTTCATGCAAGCGTCGACGAATGTTCGTGTACAAGTTCTTTTCTCTTCCAGAATGAAGATTCACCTGCAGAAACGATACATCCGCATCGAAATGTATGGAATTGACGCAAAAACATCGAATTCTCATGCCGAAACGCGTAACAATCGATTTCATGGAAGCGACGACGATTGTACGTGTACAAGTTACTTTATGTTCCAGAATGAAGATACGAATGCGAAAACGAGCCATCTGCATCGAAACGTATGGAATTGACGCAGGAACGCGTTACAATCGAGTTCATGCAAGCGTCGACGAACGTTCGTGTACAAGTTCTTTTCTCCTTCAGAATGAAGATTCGCCTGCAGAAACGATACATCCGCATCGAAATGTATGGAATTGACGCAAAAACATCGAATTCTCATGCAGGAACGCGTAACAATCGATTTCATGGAAGCGACGACGATTGTACGTGTACAAGTTACTTTATGTTCCAGAATGAAGATACGAATGCGAAAACGAGACATCTGCATCGAAACTTGTGGAATTGACGCAGGAACGCGTTACAATCGAGTTCATGCAAGCGTCGACGAATGTTCGTGTACAAGTTCTTTTCTCTTCCAGAATGAAGATTAGCGTGCAAAAAGGATGCATCCGCATCGAAATGTATGGAATTGACACAGAAACATCGAGTTTGCATGCAGGAACGCGTCACAATCGATTTCATGACAGCGACGACTATTGTTCGTGTACAAGTTATTTTCTGTTACACAATGAAGATTCGAATGCGAAACAGAGGCATCTGCGTCGAAACGTATGGAATTGACGTAGAAACGTGTTACAATCGAGTTCATGCAAGCGTCGACGAATGTTCGTGTACAAGTTCTTTTCTCTTCCAGAATGAAGATTCGCGTGCAGAAACGATACATCCGCATCGAAATGTATGGAATTGACGCAAAAACATCGAATTCTCATGCAGGAACGCGTAACAATCGATTTCATGGAAGCGACGACGATTGTACGTGTACAAGTTACTTTCTGTTCCAGAATGAAGATTTGCGTGCAAAAAGGATGCATCCGCATCGAAATGTATGGAATTGACCCAGAAACATCGAGTTTGCATGCAGGAACGCGTCACAATCGATTTCATGGAAGCGACGACGATTGTACGTGTACAAGTTACTTTCTGTTCCAGAAGGAAGATTCGAATACGAAAACGAGGCATCTGCATCGAAACGTATGGAATTGACGCAGAAACGCGTTACAATCGACTTCATGCAAGCGTCGACGAATGTTCGTGTACAAGTTCTTTTCTCTTCCAGAATGAAGATTCGCGTGCAGAAACGATACATCCGCATCGAAATGTATGGAATTGACGCAAAAACATCGAATTCTCATGCAGGAACGCGTAACAATCGATTTCATGGAAGCGACGACGATTGTACGTGTACAAGTTACTTTCTGTTCCAGAATGAAGATTTGCGTGCAAAAAGGATGCATCCGCATCGAAATGTATGGAATTGACCCAGAAACATCGAGTTTGCATGCAGGAACGCGTCACAATCGATTTCATGGAAGCGACGACGATTGTACGTGTACAAGTTACTTTCTGTTCCAGAAGGAAGATTCGAATACGAAAACGAGGCATCTGCATCGAAACGTATGGAATTGACGCAGAAACGCGTTACAATCGACTTCATGCAAGCGTCGACGAATGTTCGTGTACAAGTTCTTTTCTCTTCCAGAATGAAGATTCGCGTGCAGAAACGATACATCCGCATCGAAATGTATGGAATTGACGCAAAAACATCGAATTCTCATGCAGGAACGCGTAACAATCGATTTCATGGAAGCGACGACGATTGTACGTGTACAAGTTACTTTCTGTTCCAGAATGAAGATTTGCGTGCAAAAAGGATGCATCCGCATCGAAATGTATGGAATTGACACAGAAACATCGAGTTTGCATGCAGGAACGCGTCACAATCGATTTCATGACAGCGACGACTATTGTTCGTGTACAAGTTATTTTCTGTTACACAATGAAGATTCGAATGCGAAACAGAGGCATCTGCGTCGAAACGTATGGAATTGACGTAGAAACGTGTTACAATCGAGTTCATGCAAGCGTCGACGAATGTTCGTGTACAAGTTCTTTTCTCTTCCAGAATGAAGATTCGCGTGCAGAAACGATACATCCGCATCGAAATGTATGGAATTGACGCAAAAACATCGAATTCTCATGCAGGAACGCGTAACAATCGATTTCATGGAAGCGACGACGATTGTACGTGTACAAGTTACTTTCTGTTCCAGAATGAAGATTTGCGTGCAAAAAGGATGCATCCGCATCGAAATGTATGGAATTGACCCAGAAACATCGAGTTTGCATGCAGGAACGCGTTACAATCGATTTCATGCGAGCGACGACGAATGTACGTGTTGAAGTATTTTTCTGTTCTGGAATGATCATTCGCAAGAAAAATCGCTGCATCCTCATCGAAACGTATGGAATTCACAGAGAACCATCGAGTTTGCATGCAGGAACGCGTCACAATCGATTTCATGGAAGTGACGACGATTGTACGTGTACAAGTTACTTTCTCTTCCAGAATGAAGATTCGCGTGCAGAAACGATAAATCCGCATCGAAATGTATGGAATTGACGCAAAAACATCGAATTCTCATGCAGGAACGCGTGACAATCGATTTCATGGAAGCGACGACGATTGTACGTGTACAAGTTACTTTATGTTCCAGAATGAAGATACGAATGCGAAAACGAGACATCTGCATCGAAACGTATGGAATTGACGCAGGAACGCGTTACAATCGAGTTCATGCAAGCGTCGACGAATGTTCGTGTACAAGTTCTTTTCTCTTCCAGAATGAAGATTCACCTGCAGAAACGATACATCCGCATCGAAATGTATGGAATTGACGCAAAAACATCGAATTCTCATGCAGGAACGCGTGACAATCGATTTCATGGAAGCGACGACGATTGTACGTGTACAAGTTACTTTATGTTCCAGAATGAAGATACGAATGCGAAAACGAGACATCTGCATCGAAACGTATGGAATTGACGCAGGAACGCGTTACAATCGAGTTCATGCAAGCGTCGACGAACGTTCGTGTACAAGTTCTTTTCTCCTTCAGAATGAAGATTCGCCTGCAGAAACGATACATCCGCATCGAAATGTATGGAATTGACGCAAAAACATCGAATTCTCATGCAGGAACGCGTAACAATCGATTTCATGGAAGCGACGACGATTGTACGTGTACAAGTTACTTTATGTTCCAGAATGAAGATTTGCGTGCAAAAAGGATGCATCCGCATCGAAATGTATGGAATTGACCCAGAAACATCGAGTTTGCATGCAGGAACGCGTTACAATCGATTTCATGCGAGCGACGACGAATGTACGTGTTGAAGTATTTTTCTGTTCTGGAATGATCATTCGCAAGAAAAATCGCTGCATCCTCATCGAAACGTATGGAATTCACAGAGAACCATCGAGTTTGCATGCAGGAACGCGTCACAATCGATTTCATGGAAGTGACGACGATTGTACGTGTACAAGTTACTTTCTGTTCCAGAATGAAGATTCGAATACGAAAACGAGGCATCTGCATCGAAATGTATGGAATTGACGCAAAAACATCGAATTCTCATGCAGGAACGCGTAACAATCGTGTTCATGCAAGCAAAGACGAATGTTCGTGTACAAGTTATTTTCTGTTACACAATGAAGATTCGAATGCGAAACCGAGGCATCTGCGTCGAAACGTATGGAATTGACGTAGAAACGCGTTACAATCGAGTTCATGCAAGCGTCGACGAATGTTCGTGTACAAGTTCTTTTCTCTTCCAGAATGAAGATTCGCGTGCAGAAACGATAAATCCGCATCGAAATGTATGGAATTGACGCAAAAACATCGAATTCTCATGCAGGAACGCGTGACAATCGATTTCATGGAAGCGACGACGATTGTACGTGTACAAGTTACTTTATGTTCCAGAATGAAGATACGAATGCGAAAACGAGACATCTGCATCGAAACGTATGGAATTGACGCAGGAACGCGTTACAATCGAGTTCATGCAAGCGTCGACGAATGTTCGTGTACAAGTTCTTTTCTCTTCCAGAATGAAGATTCACCTGCAGAAACGATACATCCGCATCGAAATGTATGGAATTGACGCAAAAACATCGAATTCTCATGCCGAAACGCGTAACAATCGATTTCATGGAAGCGACGACGATTGTACGTGTACAAGTTACTTTATGTTCCAGAATGAAGATACGAATGCGAAAACGAGACATCTGCATCGAAACGTATGGAATTGACGCAGGAACGCGTTACAATCGAGTTCATGCAAGCGTCGACGAACGTTCGTGTACAAGTTCTTTTCTCCTTCAGAATGAAGATTCGCCTGCAGAAACGATACATCCGCATCGAAATGTATGGAATTGACGCAAAAACATCGAATTCTCATGCAGGAACGCGTAACAATCGATTTCATGGAAGCGACGACGATTGTACGTGTACAAGTTACTTTATGTTCCAGAATGAAGATACGAATGCGAAAACGAGACATCTGCATCGAAACGTGTGGAATTGACGCAGGAACGCGTTACAATCGAGTTCATGCAAGCGTCGACGAATGTTCGTGTACAAGTTCTTTTCTCTTCCAGAATGAAGATTAGCGTGCAAAAAGGATGCATCCGCATCGAAATGTATGGAATTGACACAGAAACATCGAGTTTGCATGCAGGAACGCGTCACAATCGATTTCATGACAGCGACGACTATTGTTCGTGTACAAGTTATTTTCTGTTACACAATGAAGATTCGAATGCGAAACAGAGGCATCTGCGTCGAAACGTATGGAATTGACGTAGAAACGTGTTACAATCGAGTTCATGCAAGCGTCGACGAATGTTCGTGTACAAGTTCTTTTCTCTTCCAGAATGAAGATTCGCGTGCAGAAACGATACATCCGCATCGAAATGTATGGAATTCACGCAAAAACATCGAATTCTCATGCAGGAACGCGTAACAATCGATTTCATGGAAGCGACGACGATTGTACGTGTACAAGTTACTTTCTGTTCCAGAATGAAGATTTGCGTGCAAAAAGGATGCATCCGCATCGAAATGTATGGAATTGACCCAGAAACATCGAGTTTGCATGCAGGAACGCGTCACAATCGATTTCATGGAAGCGACGACGATTGTACGTGTACAAGTTACTTTCTGTTCCAGAAGGAAGATTCGAATACGAAAACGAGGCATCTGCATCGAAACGTATGGAATTGACGCAGAAACGCGTTACAATCGACTTCATGCAAGCGTCGACGAATGTTCGTGTACAAGTTATTTTATGTTCCAGAATGAAGATCTGCGTGCAAAAAGGATGCATCCGCATCGAAATGTATGGAATTGACACAGAAACATCGAGTTTGCATGCAGGAACGCGTCACAATCGATTTCATGACAGCGACGACTATTGTTCGTGTACAAGTTATTTTCTGTTACACAATGAAGATTCGAATGCGAAACCGAGGCATCTGCGTCGAAACGTATGGAATTGACGTAGAAACGCGTTACAATCGAGTTCATGCAAGCGTCGACGAATGTTCGTGTACATGTTCTTTTCTCTTCCAGAATGAAGATTCGCGTGCAGAAACGATACATCCGCGTCGAAATGTATAGAATTGACGCAAAAACATCGAATTCTCATGCAGGAACGCGTAACAATCGATTTCATGGAAGCGACGACGATTGTACGTGTACAAGTTACTTTCTGTTCCAGAATGAAGATTTGCGTGCAAAAAGGATGCATCCGGATTGAAATGTATGGAATTGACGCAAAAACATCGAATTCTCATGCAGGAACGCGTAACAATCGATTTCATGGAAGCGACGACGATTGTACGTGTACAAGTTACTTTATGTTCCAGAATGAAGATCTGCGTGCAAAAAGGATGCATCCGTATCGAAATGTATGGAATTGACACAGAAACATCGAGTTTGCATGCAGGAACGCGTCACAATCGATTTCATGAGAGCGACGACTATTGTTCGTGTACAAGTTATTTTCTGTTACACAATGAAGATTCGAATGCGAAACCGAGGCATCTGCGTTGAAACGTATGGAATTGACGTAGAAACGCGTTACAATCGAGTTCATGCAAGCGTCGACGAATGTTCGTGTACAAGTTCTTTTCTCTTCCAGAATGAAGATTCGCGTGCAGAAACGATACATCCGTATCGAAATGTATGGAATTGACGCAAAAACATCGAATTCTTATGCAGGAACGCGTCACAATCGATTTCATGGAAGTGACGACGATTGTACGTGTACAAGTTACTTTCTGTTCCAGAATGAAGATTCGAATACGAAAACGAGGCATCTGCATCGAAATGTATGGAATTGACGCAAAAACATCGAATTCTCATGCAGGAACGCGTAACAATCGTGTTCATGCAAGCAACGACGAATGTTCGTGTACAAGTTATTTTCTGTTACACAATGAAGATTCGAATGCGAAACCGAGGCATCTGCGTCGAAACGTATGGAATTGACGTAGAAACGCGTTACAATCGAGTTCATGCAAGCGTCGACGAATGTTCGTGTACAAGTTCTTTTCTCTTCCAGAATGAAGATCTGCGTGCAAAAAGGATGCATCCGCATCGAAATGTATGGAATTGACACAGAAACATCGAGTTTGCATGCAGGAACGCGTTACAATCGATTTCATGCGAGCGACGACGAATGTACGTGTTGAAGTATTTTTCTGTTCTGGAATGATCATTCGCAAGAAAAATCGCTGCATCCTCATCGAAACGTATGGAATTCACAGAGAACCATCGAGTTTGCATGCAGGAACGCGTCACAATCGATTTCATGGAAGTGACGACGATTGTACGTGTACAAGTTACTTTCTGTTCCAGAATGAAGATTCGAATACGAAAACGAGGCATCTGCATCGAAATGTATGGAATTGACGCAAAAACATCGAATTCTCATGCAGGAACGCGTAACAATCGTGTTCATGCAAGCAAAGACGAATGTTCGTGTACAAGTTATTTTCTGTTACACAATGAAGATTCGAATGCGAAACCGAGGCATCTGCGTCGAAACGTATGGAATTGACGTAGAAACGCGTTACAATCGAGTTCATGCAAGCGTCGACGAATGTTCGTGTACAAGTTCTTTTCTCTTCCAGAATGAAGATTCGCGTGCAGAAACGATACATCCGCATCGAAATGTATGGAATTGACGCAAAAACATCGAATTCTCATGCAGGAACGCGTGACAATCGATTTCATGGAAGCGACGACGATTGTACGTGTACAGGTTACTTTATGTTCCAGAATGAAGATACGAATGCGAAAACGAGACATCTGCATCGAAACGTATGGAATTGACGCAGGAACGCGTTACAATCGAGTTCATGCAAGCGTCGACGAATGTTCGTGTACAAGTTCTTTTCTCTTCCAGAATGAAGATTCACCTGCAGAAACGATACATCCGCATCGAAATGTATGGAATTGACGCAAAAACATCGAATTCTCATGCCGAAACGCGTAACAATCGATTTCATGGAAGCGACGACGATTGTACGTGTACAAGTTACTTTATGTTCCAGAATGAAGATACGAATGCGAAAACGAGCCATCTGCATCGAAACGTATGGAATTGACGCAGGAACGCGTTACAATCGAGTTCATGCAAGCGTCGACGAACGTTCGTGTACAAGTTCTTTTCTCCTTCAGAATGAAGATTCGCCTGCAGAAACGATACATCCGCATCGAAATGTATGGAATTGACGCAAAAACATCGAATTCTCATGCAGGAACGCGTAACAATCGATTTCATGGAAGCGACGACGATTGTACGTGTACAAGTTACTTTATGTTCCAGAATGAAGATACGAATGCGAAAACGAGACATCTGCATCGAAACGTGTGGAATTGACGCAGGAACGCGTTACAATCGAGTTCATGCAAGCGTCGACGAATGTTCGTGTACAAGTTCTTTTCTCTTCCAGAATGAAGATTAGCGTGCAAAAAGGATGCATCCGCATCGAAATGTATGGAATTGACACAGAAACATCGAGTTTGCATGCAGGAACGCGTCACAATCGATTTCATGACAGCGACGACTATTGTTCGTGTACAAGTTATTTTCTGTTACACAATGAAGATTCGAATGCGAAACAGAGGCATCTGCGTCGAAACGTATGGAATTGACGTAGAAACGTGTTACAATCGAGTTCATGCAAGCGTCGACGAATGTTCGTGTACAAGTTCTTTTCTCTTCCAGAATGAAGATTCGCGTGCAGAAACGATACATCCGCATCGAAATGTATGGAATTCACGCAAAAACATCGAATTCTCATGCAGGAACGCGTAACAATCGATTTCATGGAAGCGACGACAATTGTACGTGTACAAGTTACTTTCTGTTCCAGAATGAAGATTTGCGTGCAAAAAGGATGCATCCGCATCGAAATGTATGGAATTGACCCAGAAACATCGAGTTTGCATGCAGGAACGCGTCACAATCGATTTCATGGAAGCGACGACGATTGTACGTGTACAAGTTACTTTCTGTTCCAGAAGGAAGATTCGAATACGAAAACGAGGCATCTGCATCGAAACGTATGGAATTGACGCAGAAACGCGTTACAATCGACTTCATGCAAGCGTCGACGAATGTTCGTGTACAAGTTCTTTTCTCTTCCAGAATGAAGATTCGCGTGCAGAAACGATACATCCGCATCGAAATGTATGGAATTGACGCAAAAACATCGAATTCTCATGCAGGAACGCGTAACAATCGATTTCATGGAAGCGACGACGATTGTACGTGTACAAGTTACTTTCTGTTCCAGAATGAAGATTTGCGTGCAAAAAGGATGCATCCGCATCGAAATGTATGGAATTGACACAGAAACATCGAGTTTGCATGCAGGAACGCGTCACAATCGATTTCATGACAGCGACGACTATTGTTCGTGTACAAGTTATTTTCTGTTACACAATGAAGATTCGAATGCGAAACAGAGGCATCTGCGTCGAAACGTATGGAATTGACGTAGAAACGTGTTACAATCGAGTTCATGCAAGCGTCGACGAATGTTCGTGTACAAGTTCTTTTCTCTTCCAGAATGAAGATTCGCGTGCAGAAACGATACATCCGCATCGAAATGTATGGAATTGACGCAAAAACATCGAATTCTCATGCAGGAACGCGTAACAATCGATTTCATGGAAGCGACGACGATTGTACGTGTACAAGTTACTTTCTGTTCCAGAATGAAGATTTGCGTGCAAAAAGGATGCATCCGCATCGAAATGTATGGAATTGACCCAGAAACATCGAGTTTGCATGCAGGAACGCGTTACAATCGATTTCATGCGAGCGACGACGAATGTACGTGTTGAAGTATTTTTCTGTTCTGGAATGATCATTCGCAAGAAAAATCGCTGCATCCTCATCGAAACGTATGGAATTCACAGAGAACCATCGAGTTTGCATGCAGGAACGCGTCACAATCGATTTCATGGAAGTGACGACGATTGTACGTGTACAAGTTACTTTCTGTTCCAGAATGAAGATTCGAATACGAAAACGAGGCATCTGCATCGAAATGTATGGAATTGACGCAAAAACATCGAATTCTCATGCAGGAACGCGTAACAATCGTGTTCATGCAAGCAAAGACGAATGTTCGTGTACAAGTTATTTTCTGTTACACAATGAAGATTCGAATGCGAAACCGAGGCATCTGCGTCGAAACGTATGGAATTGACGTAGAAACGCGTTACAATCGAGTTCATGCAAGCGTCGACGAATGTTCGTGTACAAGTTCTTTTCTCTTCCAGAATGAAGATTCGCGTGCAGAAACGATAAATCCGCATCGAAATGTATGGAATTGACGCAAAAACATCGAATTCTCATGCAGGAACGCGTGACAATCGATTTCATGGAAGCGACGACGATTGTACGTGTACAAGTTACTTTATGTTCCAGAATGAAGATACGAATGCGAAAACGAGACATCTGCATCGAAACGTATGGAATTGACGCAGGAACGCGTTACAATCGAGTTCATGCAAGCGTCGACGAATGTTCGTGTACAAGTTCTTTTCTCTTCCAGAATGAAGATTCGCCTGCAGAAACGATACATCCGCATCGAAATGTATGGAATTGACGCAAAAACATCGAATTCTCATGCAGGAACGCGTAACAATCGATTTCATGGAAGCGACGACGATTGTACGTGTACAAGTTACTTTATGTTCCAGAATGAAGATACGAATGCGAAAACGAGACATCTGCATCGAAACTTGTGGAATTGACGCAGGAACGCGTTACAATCGAGTTCATGCAAGCGTCGACGAATGTTCGTGTACAAGTTCTTTTCTCTTCCAGAATGAAGATTAGCGTGCAAAAAGGATGCATCCGCATCGAAATGTATGGAATTGACACAGAAACATCGAGTTTGCATGCAGGAACGCGTCACAATCGATTTCATGACAGCGACGACTATTGTTCGTGTACAAGTTATTTTCTGTTACACAATGAAGATTCGAATGCGAAACAGAGGCATCTGCGTCGAAACGTATGGAATTGACGTAGAAACGTGTTACAATCGAGTTCATGCAAGCGTCGACGAATGTTCGTGTACAAGTTCTTTTCTCTTCCAGAATGAAGATTCGCGTGCAGAAACGATACATCCGCATCGAAATGTATGGAATTGACGCAAAAACATCGAATTCTCATGCAGGAACGCGTAACAATCGATTTCATGGAAGCGACGACGATTGTACGTGTACAAGTTACTTTCTGTTCCAGAATGAAGATTTGCGTGCAAAAAGGATGCATCCGCATCGAAATGTATGGAATTGACCCAGAAACATCGAGTTTGCATGCAGGAACGCGTCACAATCGATTTCATGGAAGCGACGACGATTGTACGTGTACAAGTTACTTTCTGTTCCAGAAGGAAGATTCGAATACGAAAACGAGGCATCTGCATCGAAACGTATGGAATTGACGCAGAAACGCGTTACAATCGACTTCATGCAAGCGTCGACGAATGTTCGTGTACAAGTTCTTTTCTCTTCCAGAATGAAGATTCGCGTGCAGAAACGATACATCCGCATCGAAATGTATGGAATTGACGCAAAAACATCGAATTCTCATGCAGGAACGCGTAACAATCGATTTCATGGAAGCGACGACGATTGTACGTGTACAAGTTACTTTCTGTTCCAGAATGAAGATTTGCGTGCAAAAAGGATGCATCCGCATCGAAATGTATGGAATTGACACAGAAACATCGAGTTTGCATGCAGGAACGCGTCACAATCGATTTCATGACAGCGACGACTATTGTTCGTGTACAAGTTATTTTCTGTTACACAATGAAGATTCGAATGCGAAACAGAGGCATCTGCGTCGAAACGTATGGAATTGACGTAGAAACGTGTTACAATCGAGTTCATGCAAGCGTCGACGAATGTTCGTGTACAAGTTCTTTTCTCTTCCAGAATGAAGATTCGCGTGCAGAAACGATACATCCGCATCGAAATGTATGGAATTGACGCAAAAACATCGAATTCTCATGCAGGAACGCGTAACAATCGATTTCATGGAAGCGACGACGATTGTACGTGTACAAGTTACTTTCTGTTCCAGAATGAAGATTTGCGTGCAAAAAGGATGCATCCGCATCGAAATGTATGGAATTGACCCAGAAACATCGAGTTTGCATGCAGGAACGCGTTACAATCGATTTCATGCGAGCGACGACGAATGTACGTGTTGAAGTATTTTTCTGTTCTGGAATGATCATTCGCAAGAAAAATCGCTGCATCCTCATCGAAACGTATGGAATTCACAGAGAACCATCGAGTTTGCATGCAGGAACGCGTCACAATCGATTTCATGGAAGTGACGACGATTGTACGTGTACAAGTTACTTTCTGTTCCAGAATGAAGATTCGAATACGAAAACGAGGCATCTGCATCGAAATGTATGGAATTGACGCAAAAACATCGAATTCTCATGCAGGAACGCGTAACAATCGTGTTCATGCAAGCAAAGACGAATGTTCGTGTACAAGTTATTTTCTGTTACACAATGAAGATTCGAATGCGAAACCGAGGCATCTGCGTCGAAACGTATGGAATTGACGTAGAAACGCGTTACAATCGAGTTCATGCAAGCGTCGACGAATGTTCGTGTACAAGTTCTTTTCTCTTCCAGAATGAAGATTCGCGTGCAGAAACGATAAATCCGCATCGAAATGTATGGAATTGACGCAAAAACATCGAATTCTCATGCAGGAACGCGTGACAATCGATTTCATGGAAGCGACGACGATTGTACGTGTACAAGTTACTTTATGTTCCAGAATGAAGATACGAATGCGAAAACGAGACATCTGCATCGAAACGTATGGAATTGACGCAGGAACGCGTTACAATCGAGTTCATGCAAGCGTCGACGAATGTTCGTGTACAAGTTCTTTTCTCTTCCAGAATGAAGATTCACCTGCAGAAACGATACATCCGCATCGAAATGTATGGAATTGACGCAAAAACATCGAATTCTCATTCCGAAACGCGTAACAATCGATTTCATGGAAGCGACGACGATTGTACGTGTACAAGTTACTTTATGTTCCAGAATGAAGATACGAATGCGAAAACGAGACATCTGCATCGAAACGTATGGAATTGACGCAGGAACGCGTTACAATCGAGTTCATGCAAGCGTCGACGAACGTTCGTGTACAAGTTCTTTTCTCCTTCAGAATGAAGATTCGCCTGCAGAAACGATACATCCGCATCGAAATGTATGGAATTGACGCAAAAACATCGAATTCTCATGCAGGAACGCGTAACAATCGATTTCATGGAAGCGACGACGATTGTACGTGTACAAGTTACTTTATGTTCCAGAATGAAGATACGAATGCGAAAACGAGACATCTGCATCGAAACGTGTGGAATTGACGCAGGAACGCGTTACAATCGAGTTCATGCAAGCGTCGACGAATGTTCGTGTACAAGTTCTTTTCTCTTCCAGAATGAAGATTAGCGTGCAAAAAGGATGCATCCGCATCGAAATGTATGGAATTGACACAGAAACATCGAGTTTGCATGCAGGAACGCGTCACAATCGATTTCATGACAGCGACGACTATTGTTCGTGTACAAGTTATTTTCTGTTACACAATGAAGATTCGAATGCGAAACAGAGGCATCTGCGTCGAAACGTATGGAATTGACGTAGAAACGTGTTACAATCGAGTTCATGCAAGCGTCGACGAATGTTCGTGTACAAGTTCTTTTCTCTTCCAGAATGAAGATTCGCGTGCAGAAACGATACATCCGCATCGAAATGTATGGAATTCACGCAAAAACATCGAATTCTCATGCAGGAACGCGTAACAATCGATTTCATGGAAGCGACGACGATTGTACGTGTACAAGTTACTTTCTGTTCCAGAATGAAGATTTGCGTGCAAAAAGGATGCATCCGCATCGAAATGTATGGAATTGACCCAGAAACATCGAGTTTGCATGCAGGAACGCGTCACAATCGATTTCATGGAAGCGACGACGATTGTACGTGTACAAGTTACTTTCTGTTCCAGAAGGAAGATTCGAATACGAAAACGAGGCATCTGCATCGAAACGTATGGAATTGACGCAGAAACGCGTTACAATCGACTTCATGCAAGCGTCGACGAATGTTCGTGTACAAGTTATTTTATGTTCCAGAATGAAGATCTGCGTGCAAAAAGGATGCATCCGCATCGAAATGTATGGAATTGACACAGAAACATCGAGTTTGCATGCAGGAACGCGTTACAATCGATTTCATGCAAGCGACGACGAATGTACGTGTTGAAGTAATTTTCTGTTCTGGAATGATCATTCGCAAGCAAAATCGTTGCATCCTCATCGAAACGTATAGAATTCACAGAGAACCATCGAGTTTGCATGCAGGAACGCGTCACAATCGATTTCATGGAAGTGACGACGATTGTACGTGTACAAGTTACTTTCTGTTCCAGAATGAAGATACGAATGCGAAAACGAGGCATCTGCATGGAAATGTATGGAATTGACACAGAAACATCGAGTTTGCATGCAGGAACGCGTCACACTCGATTTCATGAGAGCGACGACTATTGTTCGTGTACAAGTTATTTTCTGTTACACAATGAAGATTCGAATGCGAAACCGAGGCATCTGCGTCGAAACGTATGGAATTGACGTAGAAACGCGTAACAATCGAGTTCATGCAAGCGACGACGATTGTACGTGTACAAGTTCTTTTCTGTTCGAGAATGATGATTCGCGTGCAAAAACGATGCATCTGCATCGAAACGTTCGGAATTGACGTAGAAACGCGTTACAATCGAGTTCATGCAAGCGTCGACGAATGTTCGTGTACAAGTTCTTTTCTCTTCCAGAATGAAGATTCGCGTGCAGAAACGATACATCCGCATCGAAATGTATGGAATTGACGCAAAAACATCGAATTCTCATGTAGGAACGCGTAAGAATCGATTTCATGGAAGCGACGACGATTGTACGTGTAGAAGTTACTTTCTGTTCCAGAAGGAAGATTCGAATACGAAAACGAGGCATCTGCATCGAAACGTATGGAATTGACGTAGAAACGCGTAACAATCGATTTCATGGAAGCGACGACGATTGTACGTGTACAAGTTACTTTCTGTTCCAGAATGAAGATCTGCGTGCAAAAAGGATGCATCCGCATCAAAATGTATGGAATTGACACAGAAACATCGAGTTTGCATGCAGGAACGCGTTACAATCGATTTCATGCAAGCGACGACGAATGTACGTGTTGAAGTAATTTTCTGTTCTGGAATGATCATTCGCAAGCAAAATCGTTGCATCCTCATCGAAACGTATGGAATTCACAGAGAACCATCGAGTTTGCATGTAGGAACGCGTAACAATCGATTTCATGGAAGCGACGACGATTGTAGGTGTAGAAGTTACTTTCTGTTCCAGAATGAAGATTTGCGTGCAAAAAGGATGCATCCGCATCGAAATGTATGGAATTGACACAGAAACATCGAGTTTGCATGCAGGAACGCGTCACAATCGATTTCATGGAAGCGACGACGATTGTACGTGTACAAGTTACTTTCTGTTCCAGAAGGAAGATTCGAATGCGAAAACGAGGCATCTGCATGGAAATGTATGGAATTGACACAGAAACATCGAGTTTGCATGCAGGAACGCGTCACACTCGATTTCATGAGAGCGACGACTATTGTTCGTGTACAAGTTATTTTCTGTTACACAATGAAGATTCGAATGCGAAACCGAGGCATCTGCGTCGAAACGTATGGAATTGACGTAGAAACGCGTAACAATCGAGTTCATGCAAGCGACGACGATTGTACGTGTACAAGTTCTTTTCTGTTCGAGAATAATGATTCGCGTGCAAAAACGATACATCCGCATCGAAATGTATGGAATTGACGCAAAAACATCGAATTCTCATGCAGGAACGCGTAACAATCGATTTCATGGAAGCGACGACGATTGTACGTGTACAAGTTACTTTATGTTCCAGAATGAAGATACGAATGCGAAAACGAGACATCTGCATCGAAACGTATGGAATTGACGCAGGAACGCGTTACAATCGAGTTCATGCAAGCGTCGACGAATGTTCGTGTACAAGTTCTTTTCTCTTCCAGAATGAAGATTCGCCTGCAGAAACGATACATCCGCATCGAAATGTATGGAATTGACGCAAAAACATCGAATTCTCATGCAGGAACGCGTAACAATCGATTTCATGGAAGCGACGACGATTGTACGTGTACAAGTTACTTTATGTTCCAGAATGAAGATACGAATGCGAAAACCAGACATCTGCATCGAAACGTATGGAATTGACGCAGGAACGCGTTACAATCGAGTTCATGCAAGCGTCGACGAATGTTCGTGTACAAGTTCTTTTCTCTTCCAGAATGAAGATTCGCCGGCAGAAACGATACATCCGCATCGAAATGTATGGAATTGACGCAAAAACATCGAATTCTCATGCAGGAACGCGTAACAATCGATTTCATGGAAGCGACGACGATTGTACGTGTACAAGTTACTTTCTGTTCCAGAATGAAGATTTGCGTGCAAAAAGGATGCATCCGCATCGAAATGTATGGAATTGACCCAGAAACATCGAGTTTGCATGCAGGAACGCGTCACAATCGATTTCATGGAAGCGACGACGATTGTACGTGTTGAAGTAATTTTCTGTTCTGGAATGATCATTCGCAAGCAAAATCGTTGCGTCCTCATCGAAACGTATGGAATTCACAGAGAACCATCGAGTTTGCATGCAGGAACGCGTCACAATCGATTTCATGGAAGTGACGACGATTGTACGTGTACAAGTTACTTTCTGTTCCAGAATGAAGATACGAATGCGAAAACGAGACATCTGCATCGAAACGTATGGAATTGACGCAGGAACGCGTTACATTCGAGTTCATGCAAGCGTCGACGAATGTTCCTGTACAAGTTCTTTTCTCTTCCAGAATGAAGATTCGCGTGCAGAAACGATACATCCGCATCGAAATGTATGGAATTAACGCAAAAACATCGGAATCTCATCCAGGAACGCGTAACAATCGATTTCATGGAAGCGACGACGATTGTACGTGTACAAGTTACTTTATGTTCCAGAATGAAGATTCGAATGCGAAAACGAGGCATCTGCATGGAAATGTATGGAATTGACACAGAAACATCGAGTTTGCATGCAGGAACATGTCACACTCGATTTCATGAGAGCGACGACTATTGTTCGTGTACAAGTTATTTTCTGTTACACAATGAAGATTCGAATGCGAAACCGAGGCATCTGCGTCGAAACGTATGGAATTGACGTAGAAACGCGTAACAATCGAGTTCATGCAAGCGACGACGATTGTACGTGTACAAGTTCTTTTCTGTTCGAGAATGATGATTCGCGTGCAAAAACGATGCATCTGCATCGAAACGTTCGGAATTGACGTAGAAACGCGTTACAATCGAGTTCATGCAAGCGTCGACGAATGTTCGTGTACAAGTTCTTTTCTCTTCCAGAATGAAGATTCGCGTGCAGAAACGATACATCCGCATCGAAATGTATGGAATTGACGCAAAAACATCGAATTCTCATGTAGGAACGCGTAACAATCGATTTCATGGAAGCGACGACGATTGTACGTGTAGAAGTTACTTTCTGTTCCAGAATGAAGATTCGAATGCGAAAACGAGGCATCTGCATGGAAATGTATGGAATTGACACAGAAACATCGAGTTTGCATGCAGGAACGCGTAACAATCGATTTCATGGAAGCGACGACGATTGTACGTGTAGAAGTTACTTTCTGTTCCAGAATGAAGATTTGCGTGTAAAAAGGATGCATCCGCATCGAAATGAATGGAATTGACACAGAAACATCGAGTTTGCATGCAGGAACGCGTCACAATCGATTTCATGGAAGCGACGACGATTGTACGTGTACAAGTTACTTTCTGTTCCAGAAGGAAGATTCGAATGCGAAAACGAGGCATCTGCATGGAAATGTATGGAATTGACACAGAAACATCGAGTTTGCATGCAGGAACGCGTCACACTCGATTTCATGAGAGCGACGACTATTGTTCGTGTACAAGTTATTTTCTGTTACACAATGAAGATTCGAATGCGAAACCGAGGCATCTGCGTCGAAACGTATGGAATTGACGTAGAAACGCGTAACAATCGAGTTCATGCAAGCGACGACGATTGTACGTGTACAAGTTCTTTTCTGTTCGAGAATGATGATTCGCGTGCAAAAACGATGCATCTGCATCGAAACGTTCGGAATTGACGTAGAAACGCGTTACAATCGAGTTCATGCAAGCGTCGACGAATGTTCGTGTATAAGTTCTTTTCTCTTCCAGAATGAAGATTCGCGTGCAGAAACGATACATCCGCATCGAAATGTATGGAATTGACGGAAAAACATCGAATTCTCATGTAGGAACGCGTAACAATCGATTTCATGGAAGCGACGACGATTGTACGTGTAGAAGTTACTTTATGTTCCAGAATGAAGATTTGCGTGCAAAAAGGATGCATCCGCATCGAAATGTATGGAATTGACACAGAAACATCGAGTTTGCATGCAGGAACGCGTCACAATCGATTTCATGGAAGCGACGACGATTGTACGTGTACAAGTTAATTTCTGTTACACAATGAAGATTCGAATGCGAAACCGAGGCATCTGCGTCGAAACGTATGGAATTGACGTAGAAACGCGTAACAATCGAGTTCATGCAAGCGACGACGATTGTACGTGTACAAGTTCTTTTCTCTTCCAGAATGAAGATTCGCCTGCAGAAACGATACATCCGCATCGAAATGTATGGAATTGACGCAAAAACATCGAATTCTCATGCAGGAACGCGTAACAATCGATTTCATGGAAGCGACGACGATTGTACGTGTACAAGTTACTTTATGTTCCAGAATGAAGATACGAATGCGAAAACCAGACATCTGCATCGAAACGTATGGAATTGACGCAGGAACGCGTTACAATCGAGTTCATGCAAGCGTCGACGAATGTTCGTGTACAAGTTCTTTTCTCTTCCAGAATGAAGATTCGCCGGCAGAAACGATACATCCGCATCGAAATGTATGGAATTGACGCAAAAACATCGAATTCTCATGCAGGAACGCGTAACAATCGATTTCATGGAAGCGACGACGATTGTACGTGTACAAGTTACTTTCTGTTCCAGAATGAAGATTTGCGTGCAAGAAGGATGCATCCGCATCGAAATGTATGGAATTGACACAGAAACATCGAGTTTGCATGCAGGAACGCGTAACAATCGATTTCATGGAAGCGACGACGATTGTACGTGTTGAAGTAATTTTCTGTTCTGGAATGATCATTCGCAAGAAAAATCGCTGCATCCTCATCGAAACGTATGGAATTCACAGAGAACCATCGAGTTTGCATGCAGGAACGCGTCACAATCGATTTCATGCAAGCAACGACGAATGTTCGTGTACAAGTTATTTTCTGTTACACAATGAAGATTCGAATGCGAAACCGAGGCATCTGCGTCGAAACGTATGGAATTGACGTAGAAACGCGTTACAATCGAGTTCATGCAAGCGTCGACGAATGTTCGTGTACAAGTTATTTTCTGTTACACAATGAAGATTCGAATGCGAAACCGAGGCATCTGCGTCGAAACGTATGGAATTGACGTAGAAACGCGTTACAATCGAGTTCATGCAAGCGTCGACGAATGTTCGTGTACAAGTTCTTTTCTCTTCCAGAATGAAGATTCGGGTGCAGAAACGATACATCCGCATCGAAATGTATGGAATTGACGCAAAAACATCGAATTCTCATGCAGGAACGCGTAACAATCGATTTCATGGAAGCGACGACGATTGTACGTGTTGAAGTAATTTTCTGTTCTGGAATGATCATTCGCAAGCAAAATCGTTGCGTCCTCATCGAAACGTATGGAATTCACAGAGAACCATCGAGTTTGCATGCAGGAACGCGTCACAATCGATTTCATGGAAGTGACGACGATTGTACGTGTACAAGTTACTTTCTGTTCCAGAATGAAGATACGAATGCGAAAACGAGACATCTGCATCGAAACGTATGGAATTGACGCAGGAACGCGTTACATTCGAGTTCATGCAAGCGTCGACGAATGTTCCTGTACAAGTTCTTTTCTCTTCCAGAATGAAGATTCGCGTGCAGAAACGATACATCCGCATCGAAATGTATGGAATTGACGCAAAAACATCGGAATCTCATGCAGGAACGCGTAACAATCGATTTCATGGAAGCGACGACGATTGTACGTGTACAAGTTACTTTATGTTCCAGAATGAAGATTCGAATGCGAAAACGAGGCATCTGCATGGAAATGTATGGAATTGACACAGAAACATCGAGTTTGCATGCAGGAACATGTCACACTCGATTTCATGAGAGCGACGACTATTGTTCGTGTACAAGTTATTTTCTGTTACACAATGAAGATTCGAATGCGAAACCGAGGCATCTGCGTCGAAACGTATGGAATTGACGTAGAAACGCGTAACAATCGAGTTCATGCAAGCGACGACGATTGTACGTGTACAAGTTCTTTTCTGTTCGAGAATGATGATTCGCGTGCAAAAACGATGCATCTGCATCGAAACGTTCGGAATTGACGTAGAAACGCGTTACAATCGAGTTCATGCAAGCGTCGACGAATGTTCGTGTACAAGTTCTTTTCTCTTCCAGAATGAAGATTCGCGTGCAGAAACGATACATCCGCATCGAAATGTATGGAATTGACGCAAAAACATCGAATTCTCATGTAGGAACGCGTAACAATCGATTTCATGGAAGCGACGACGATTGTACGTGTAGAAGTTACTTTCTGTTCCAGAATGAAGATTCGAATGCGAAAACGAGGCATCTGCATGGAAATGTATGGAATTGACACAGAAACATCGAGTTTGCATGCAGGAACGCGTCACACTCGATTTCATGAGAGCGACGACTATTGTTCGTGTACAAGTTACTTTCTGTTCCAGAAGGAAGATTCGAATACGAAAACGAGGCATCTGCATCGAAACGTATGGAATTGACGTAGAAACGCGTAACAATCGATTTCATGGAAGCGACGACGATTGTACGTGTACAAGTTACTTTCTGTTCCAGAATGAAGATTTGCGTGCAAAAAGGATGCATCCGCATCGAAATGTATGGAATTGACACAGAAACATCGAGTTTGCATGCAGGAACGCGTCACAATCGATTTCATGGAAGCGACGACGATTGTACGTGTACATGTTACTTTCTGTTCCAGAAGGAAGATTCGAATACGAAAACGAGGCATCTGCATCGAAACGTATGGAATTGACGCAGAAACGCGTTACAATCGACTTCATGCAAGCGTCGACGAATGTTCGTGTACAAGTTATTTTATGTTCCAGAATGAAGATCTGCGTGCAAAAAGGATGCATCCGCATCGAAATGTATGGAATTGACCCAGAAACATCGAGTTTGCATGCAGGAACGCGTCACAATCGATTTCATGGAAGCGACGACGATTGTACGTGTTGAAGTAATTTTCTGTTCTGGAATGATCATTCGCAAGCAAAATCGTTGCGTCCTCATCGAAACGTATGGAATTCACAGAGAACCATCGAGTTTGCATGCAGGAACGCGTCACAATCGATTTCATGGAAGTGACGACGATTGTACGTGTACAAGTTACTTTCTGTTCCAGAATGAAGATACGAATGCGAAAACGAGACATCTGCATCGAAACGTATGGAATTGACGCAGGAACGCGTTACATTCGAGTTCATGCAAGCGTCGACGAATGTTCCTGTACAAGTTCTTTTCTCTTCCAGAATGAAGATTCGCGTGCAGAAACGATACATCCGCATCGAAATGTATGGAATTGACGCAAAAACATCGGAATCTCATCCAGGAACGCGTAACAATCGATTTCATGGAAGCGACGACGATTGTACGTGTACAAGTTACTTTATGTTCCAGAATGAAGATTCGAATGCGAAAACGAGGCATCTGCATGGAAATGTATGGAATTGACACAGAAACATCGAGTTTGCATGCAGGAACATGTCACACTCGATTTCATGAGAGCGACGACTATTGTTCGTGTACAAGTTATTTTCTGTTACACAATGAAGATTCGAATGCGAAACCGAGGCATCTGCGTCGAAACGTATGGAATTGACGTAGAAACGCGTAACAATCGAGTTCATGCAAGCGACGACGATTGTACGTGTACAAGTTCTTTTCTGTTCGAGAATGATGATTCGCGTGCAAAAACGATGCATCTGCATCGAAACGTTCGGAATTGACGTAGAAACGCGTTACAATCGAGTTCATGCAAGCGTCGACGAATGTTCGTGTACAAGTTCTTTTCTCTTCCAGAATGAAGATTCGCGTGCAGAAACGATACATCCGCATCGAAATGTATGGAATTGACGCAAAAACATCGAATTCTCATGTAGGAACGCGTAACAATCGATTTCATGGAAGCGACGACGATTGTACGTGTAGAAGTTACTTTCTGTTCCAGAATGAAGATTCGAATGCGAAAACGAGGCATCTGCATGGAAATGTATGGAATTGACACAGAAACATCGAGTTTGCATGCAGGAACGCGTAACAATCGATTTCATGGAAGCGACGACGATTGTACGTGTAGAAGTTACTTTCTGTTCCAGAATGAAGATTTGCGTGTAAAAAGGATGCATCCGCATCGAAATGAATGGAATTGACACAGAAACATCGAGTTTGCATGCAGGAACGCGTCACAATCGATTTCATGGAAGCGACGACGATTGTACGTGTACAAGTTACTTTCTGTTCCAGAAGGAAGATTCGAATGCGAAAACGAGGCATCTGCATGGAAATGTATGGAATTGACACAGAAACATCGAGTTTGCATGCAGGAACGCGTCACACTCGATTTCATGAGAGCGACGACTATTGTTCGTGTACAAGTTATTTTCTGTTACACAATGAAGATTCGAATGCGAAACCGAGGCATCTGCGTCGAAACGTATGGAATTGACGTAGAAACGCGTAACAATCGAGTTCATGCAAGCGACGACGATTGTACGTGTACAAGTTCTTTTCTGTTCGAGAATGATGATTCGCGTGCAAAAACGATGCATCTGCATCGAAACGTTCGGAATTGACGTAGAAACGCGTTACAATCGAGTTCATGCAAGCGTCGACGAATGTTCGTGTATAAGTTCTTTTCTCTTCCAGAATGAAGATTCGCGTGCAGAAACGATACATCCGCATCGAAATGTATGGAATTGACGGAAAAACATCGAATTCTCATGTAGGAACGCGTAACAATCGATTTCATGGAAGCGACGACGATTGTACGTGTAGAAGTTACTTTATGTTCCAGAATGAAGATTTGCGTGCAAAAAGGATGCATCCGCATCGAAATGTATGGAATTGACACAGAAACATCGAGTTTGCATGCAGGAACGCGTCACAATCGATTTCATGGAAGCGACGACGATTGTACGTGTACAAGTTAATTTCTGTTACACAATGAAGATTCGAATGCGAAACCGAGGCATCTGCGTCGAAACGTATGGAATTGACGTAGAAACGCGTAACAATCGAGTTCATGCAAGCGACGACGATTGTACGTGTACAAGTTCTTTTCTCTTCCAGAATGAAGATTCGCCTGCAGAAACGATACATCCGCATCGAAATGTATGGAATTGACGCAAAAACATCGAATTCTCATGCAGGAACGCGTAACAATCGATTTCATGGAAGCGACGACGATTGTACGTGTACAAGTTACTTTATGTTCCAGAATGAAGATACGAATGCGAAAACCAGACATCTGCATCGAAACGTATGGAATTGACGCAGGAACGCGTTACAATCGAGTTCATGCAAGCGTCGACGAATGTTCGTGTACAAGTTCTTTTCTCTTCCAGAATGAAGATTCGCCGGCAGAAACGATACATCCGCATCGAAATGTATGGAATTGACGCAAAAACATCGAATTCTCATGCAGGAACGCGTAACAATCGATTTCATGGAAGCGACGACGATTGTACGTGTACAAGTTACTTTCTGTTCCAGAATGAAGATTTGCGTGCAAGAAGGATGCATCCGCATCGAAATGTATGGAATTGACACAGAAACATCGAGTTTGCATGCAGGAACGCGTAACAATCGATTTCATGGAAGCGACGACGATTGTACGTGTTGAAGTAATTTTCTGTTCTGGAATGATCATTCGCAAGAAAAATCGCTGCATCCTCATCGAAACGTATGGAATTCACAGAGAACCATCGAGTTTGCATGCAGGAACGCGTCACAATCGATTTCATGCAAGCAACGACGAATGTTCGTGTACAAGTTATTTTCTGTTACACAATGAAGATTCGAATGCGAAACCGAGGCATCTGCGTCGAAACGTATGGAATTGACGTAGAAACGCGTTACAATCGAGTTCATGCAAGCGTCGACGAATGTTCGTGTACAAGTTATTTTCTGTTACACAATGAAGATTCGAATGCGAAACCGAGGCATCTGCGTCGAAACGTATGGAATTGACGTAGAAACGCGTTACAATCGAGTTCATGCAAGCGTCGACGAATGTTCGTGTACAAGTTCTTTTCTCTTCCAGAATGAAGATTCGGGTGCAGAAACGATACATCCGCATCGAAATGTATGGAATTGACGCAAAAACATCGAATTCTCATGCAGGAACGCGTAACAATCGATTTCATGGAAGCGACGACGATTGTACGTGTACAAGTTACTTTCTGTTCCAGAATGAAGATTTGCGTGCAAAAAGGATGCATCCGCATCGAAATGTATGGAATTGACCCAGAAACATCGAGTTTGCATGCAGGAACGCGTCACAATCGATTTCATGGAAGCGACGACGATTGTACGTGTTGAAGTAATTTTCTGTTCTGGAATGATCATTCGCAAGCAAAATCGTTGCGTCCTCATCGAAACGTATGGAATTCACAGAGAACCATCGAGTTTGCATGCAGGAACGCGTCACAATCGATTTCATGGAAGTGACGACGATTGTACGTGTACAAGTTACTTTCTGTTCCAGAATGAAGATACGAATGCGAAAACGAGACATCTGCATCGAAACGTATGGAATTGACGCAGGAACGCGTTACATTCGAGTTCATGCAAGCGTCGACGAATGTTCCTGTACAAGTTCTTTTCTCTTCCAGAATGAAGATTCGCGTGCAGAAACGATACATCCGCATCGAAATGTATGGAATTGACGCAAAAACATCGGAATCTCATGCAGGAACGCGTAACAATCGATTTCATGGAAGCGACGACGATTGTACGTGTACAAGTTACTTTATGTTCCAGAATGAAGATTCGAATGCGAAAACGAGGCATCTGCATGGAAATGTATGGAATTGACACAGAAACATCGAGTTTGCATGCAGGAACATGTCACACTCGATTTCATGAGAGCGACGACTATTGTTCGTGTACAAGTTATTTTCTGTTACACAATGAAGATTCGAATGCGAAACCGAGGCATCTGCGTCGAAACGTATGGAATTGACGTAGAAACGCGTAACAATCGAGTTCATGCAAGCGACGACGATTGTACGTGTACAAGTTCTTTTCTGTTCGAGAATGATGATTCGCGTGCAAAAACGATGCATCTGCATCGAAACGTTCGGAATTGACGTAGAAACGCGTTACAATCGAGTTCATGCAAGCGTCGACGAATGTTCGTGTACAAGTTCTTTTCTCTTCCAGAATGAAGATTCGCGTGCAGAAACGATACATCCGCATCGAAATGTATGGAATTGACGCAAAAACATCGAATTCTCATGTAGGAACGCGTAACAATCGATTTCATGGAAGCGACGACGATTGTACGTGTAGAAGTTACTTTCTGTTCCAGAATGAAGATTCGAATGCGAAAACGAGGCATCTGCATGGAAATGTATGGAATTGACACAGAAACATCGAGTTTGCATGCAGGAACGCGTCACACTCGATTTCATGAGAGCGACGACTATTGTTCGTGTACAAGTTACTTTCTGTTCCAGAAGGAAGATTCGAATACGAAAACGAGGCATCTGCATCGAAACGTATGGAATTGACGTAGAAACGCGTAACAATCGATTTCATGGAAGCGACGACGATTGTACGTGTACAAGTTACTTTCTGTTCCAGAATGAAGATTTGCGTGCAAAAAGGATGCATCCGCATCGAAATGTATGGAATTGACACAGAAACATCGAGTTTGCATGCAGGAACGCGTCACAATCGATTTCATGGAAGCGACGACGATTGTACGTGTACATGTTACTTTCTGTTCCAGAAGGAAGATTCGAATACGAAAACGAGGCATCTGCATCGAAACGTATGGAATTGACGCAGAAACGCGTTACAATCGACTTCATGCAAGCGTCGACGAATGTTCGTGTACAAGTTATTTTATGTTCCAGAATGAAGATCTGCGTGCAAAAAGGATGCATCCGCATCGAAATGTATGGAATTGACACAGAAACATCGAGTTTGCATGCAGGAACGCGTTACAATCGATTTCATGCAAGCGACGACGAATGTACGTGTTGAAGTAATTTTCTGTTCTGGAATGATCATTCGCAAGCAAAATCGTTGCATCCTCATCGAAACGTATGGAATTCACAGAGAACCATCGAGTTTGCATGTAGGAACGCGTAACAATCGATTTCATGGAAGCGACGACGATTGTACGTGTAGAAGTTACTTTCTGTTCCAGAATGAAGATTTGCGTGTAAAAAGGATGCATCCGCATCGAAATGAATGGAATTGACACAGAAACATCGAGTTTGCATGCAGGAACGCGTCACAATCGATTTCATGGAAGCGACGACGATTGTACGTGTACAAGTTACTTTCTGTTCCAGAAGGAAGATTCGAATGCGAAAACGAGGCATCTGCATGGAAATGTATGGAATTGACACAGAAACATCGAGTTTGCATGCAGGAACGCGTCACACTCGATTTCATGAGAGCGACGACTATTGTTCGTGTACAAGTTATTTTCTGTTACACAATGAAGATTCGAATGCGAAACCGAGGCATCTGCGTCGAAACGTATGGAATTGACGTAGAAACGCGTAACAATCGAGTTCATGCAAGCGACGACGATTGTACGTGTACAAGTTCTTTTCTGTTCGAGAATGATGATTCGCGTGCAAAAACGATGCATCTGCATCGAAACGTTCGGAATTGACGTAGAAACGCGTTACAATCGAGTTCATGCAAGCGTCGACGAATGTTCGTGTATA
The DNA here is from genome assembly GCA_963971365.1 of Lasioglossum villosulum. NCBI lineage: Eukaryota > Metazoa > Arthropoda > Insecta > Hymenoptera > Halictidae > Lasioglossum > Lasioglossum villosulum. Next base: position 12,860,695 of record OZ020502.1, on the reverse strand, counting down.
AGTTCTTTTCTCTTCCAGAATGAAGATTCGCGTGCAGAAACGATACATCCGCATCGAAATGTATGGAATTGACGCAAAAACATCGAATTCTCATGTAGGAACGCGTAACAATCGATTTCATGGAAGCGACGACGATTGTACGTGTAGAAGTTACTTTATGTTCCAGAATGAAGATTTGCGTGCAAAAAGGATGCATCCGCATCGAAATGTATGGAATTGACACAGAAACATCGAGTTTGCATGCAGGAACGCGTCACAATCGATTTCATGGAAGCGACGACGATTGTACGTGTACAAGTTAATTTCTGTTACACAATGAAGATTCGAATGCGAAACCGAGGCATCTGCGTCGAAACGTATGGAATTGACGTAGAAACGCGTAACAATCGAGTTCATGCAAGCGACGACGATTGTACGTGTACAAGTTCTTTTCTCTTCCAGAATGAAGATTCGCCTGCAGAAACGATACATCCGCATCGAAATGTATGGAATTGACGCAAAAACATCGAATTCTCATGCAGGAACGCGTAACAATCGATTTCATGGAAGCGACGACGATTGTACGTGTACAAGTTACTTTATGTTCCAGAATGAAGATACGAATGCGAAAACCAGACATCTGCATCGAAACGTATGGAATTGACGCAGGAACGCGTTACAATCGAGTTCATGCAAGCGTCGACGAATGTTCGTGTACAAGTTCTTTTCTCTTCCAGAATGAAGATTCGCCGGCAGAAACGATACATCCGCATCGAAATGTATGGAATTGACGCAAAAACATCGAATTCTCATGCAGGAACGCGTAACAATCGATTTCATGGAAGCGACGACGATTGTACGTGTACAAGTTACTTTCTGTTCCAGAATGAAGATTTGCGTGCAAGAAGGATGCATCCGCATCGAAATGTATGGAATTGACACAGAAACATCGAGTTTGCATGCAGGAACGCGTAACAATCGATTTCATGGAAGCGACGACGATTGTACGTGTTGAAGTAATTTTCTGTTCTGGAATGATCATTCGCAAGAAAAATCGCTGCATCCTCATCGAAACGTATGGAATTCACAGAGAACCATCGAGTTTGCATGCAGGAACGCGTCACAATCGATTTCATGCAAGCAACGACGAATGTTCGTGTACAAGTTATTTTCTGTTACACAATGAAGATTCGAATGCGAAACCGAGGCATCTGCGTCGAAACGTATGGAATTGACGTAGAAACGCGTTACAATCGAGTTCATGCAAGCGTCGACGAATGTTCGTGTACAAGTTATTTTCTGTTACACAATGAAGATTCGAATGCGAAACCGAGGCATCTGCGTCGAAACGTATGGAATTGACGTAGAAACGCGTTACAATCGAGTTCATGCAAGCGTCGACGAATGTTCGTGTACAAGTTCTTTTCTCTTCCAGAATGAAGATTCGGGTGCAGAAACGATACATCCGCATCGAAATGTATGGAATTGACGCAAAAACATCGAATTCTCATGCAGGAACGCGTAACAATCGATTTCATGGAAGCGACGACGATTGTACGTGTACAAGTTACTTTCTGTTCCAGAATGAAGATTTGCGTGCAAAAAGGATGCATCCGCATCGAAATGTATGGAATTGACCCAGAAACATCGAGTTTGCATGCAGGAACGCGTCACAATCGATTTCATGGAAGCGACGACGATTGTACGTGTTGAAGTAATTTTCTGTTCTGGAATGATCATTCGCAAGCAAAATCGTTGCGTCCTCATCGAAACGTATGGAATTCACAGAGAACCATCGAGTTTGCATGCAGGAACGCGTCACAATCGATTTCATGGAAGTGACGACGATTGTACGTGTACAAGTTACTTTCTGTTCCAGAATGAAGATACGAATGCGAAAACGAGACATCTGCATCGAAACGTATGGAATTGACGCAGGAACGCGTTACATTCGAGTTCATGCAAGCGTCGACGAATGTTCCTGTACAAGTTCTTTTCTCTTCCAGAATGAAGATTCGCGTGCAGAAACGATACATCCGCATCGAAATGTATGGAATTGACGCAAAAACATCGGAATCTCATGCAGGAACGCGTAACAATCGATTTCATGGAAGCGACGACGATTGTACGTGTACAAGTTACTTTATGTTCCAGAATGAAGATTCGAATGCGAAAACGAGGCATCTGCATGGAAATGTATGGAATTGACACAGAAACATCGAGTTTGCATGCAGGAACATGTCACACTCGATTTCATGAGAGCGACGACTATTGTTCGTGTACAAGTTATTTTCTGTTACACAATGAAGATTCGAATGCGAAACCGAGGCATCTGCGTCGAAACGTATGGAATTGACGTAGAAACGCGTAACAATCGAGTTCATGCAAGCGACGACGATTGTACGTGTACAAGTTCTTTTCTGTTCGAGAATGATGATTCGCGTGCAAAAACGATGCATCTGCATCGAAACGTTCGGAATTGACGTAGAAACGCGTTACAATCGAGTTCATGCAAGCGTCGACGAATGTTCGTGTACAAGTTCTTTTCTCTTCCAGAATGAAGATTCGCGTGCAGAAACGATACATCCGCATCGAAATGTATGGAATTGACACAGAAACATCGAGTTTGCATGCAGGAACGCGTCACAATCGATTTCATGGAAGCGACGACGATTGTACGTGTACATGTTACTTTCTGTTCCAGAAGGAAGATTCGAATACGAAAACGAGGCATCTGCATCGAAACGTATGGAATTGACGTAGAAACGCGTAACAATCGATTTCATGGAAGCGACGACGATTGTACGTGTACAAGTTACTTTCTGTTCCAGAATGAAGATTTGCGTGCAAAAAGGATGCATCCGCATCGAAATGTATGGAATTGACACAGAAACATCGAGTTTGCATGCAGGAACGCGTCACAATCGATTTCATGGAAGCGACGACGATTGTACGTGTACATGTTACTTTCTGTTCCAGAAGGAAGATTCGAATACGAAAACGAGGCATCTGCATCGAAACGTATGGAATTGACGCAGAAACGCGTTACAATCGACTTCATGCAAGCGTCGACGAATGTTCGTGTACAAGTTATTTTATGTTCCAGAATGAAGATCTGCGTGCAAAAAGGATGCATCCGCATCGAAATGTATGGAATTGACACAGAAACATCGAGTTTGCATGCAGGAACGCGTTACAATCGATTTCATGCAAGCGACGACGAATGTACGTGTTGAAGTAATTTTCTGTTCTGGAATGATCATTCGCAAGCAAAATCGTTGCATCCTCATCGAAACGTATGGAATTCACAGAGAACCATCGAGTTTGCATGTAGGAACGCGTAACAATCGATTTCATGGAAGCGACGACGATTGTACGTGTAGAAGTTACTTTCTGTTCCAGAATGAAGATTTGCGTGTAAAAAGGATGCATCCGCATCGAAATGAATGGAATTGACACAGAAACATCGAGTTTGCATGCAGGAACGCGTCACAATCGATTTCATGGAAGCGACGACGATTGTACGTGTACAAGTTACTTTCTGTTCCAGAAGGAAGATTCGAATGCGAAAACGAGGCATCTGCATGGAAATGTATGGAATTGACACAGAAACATCGAGTTTGCATGCAGGAACGCGTCACACTCGATTTCATGAGAGCGACGACTATTGTTCGTGTACAAGTTATTTTCTGTTACACAATGAAGATTCGAATGCGAAACCGAGGCATCTGCGTCGAAACGTATGGAATTGACGTAGAAACGCGTAACAATCGAGTTCATGCAAGCGACGACGATTGTACGTGTACAAGTTCTTTTCTGTTCGAGAATGATGATTCGCGTGCAAAAACGATGCATCTGCATCGAAACGTTCGGAATTGACGTAGAAACGCGTTACAATCGAGTTCATGCAAGCGTCGACGAATGTTCGTGTACAAGTTCTTTTCTCTTCCAGAATGAAGATTCGCGTGCAGAAACGATACATCCGCATCGAAATGTATGGAATTGACACAGAAACATCGAGTTTGCATGCAGGAACGCGTCACAATCGATTTCATGGAAGCGACGACGATTGTACGTGTACATGTTACTTTCTGTTCCAGAAGGAAGATTCGAATACGAAAACGAGGCATCTGCATCGAAACGTATGGAATTGACGTAGAAACGCGTAACAATCGATTTCATGGAAGCGACGACGATTGTACGTGTACAAGTTACTTTCTGTTCCAGAATGAAGATTTGCGTGCAAAAAGGATGCATCCGCATCGAAATGTATGGAATTGACACAGAAACATCGAGTTTGCATGCAGGAACGCGTCACAATCGATTTCATGGAAGCGACGACGATTGTACGTGTACATGTTACTTTCTGTTCCAGAAGGAAGATTCGAATACGAAAACGAGGCATCTGCATCGAAACGTATGGAATTGACGCAGAAACGCGTTACAATCGACTTCATGCAAGCGTCGACGAATGTTCGTGTACAAGTTATTTTATGTTCCAGAATGAAGATCTGCGTGCAAAAAGGATGCATCCGCATCGAAATGTATGGAATTGACACAGAAACATCGAGTTTGCATGCAGGAACGCGTTACAATCGATTTCATGCAAGCGACGACGAATGTACGTGTTGAAGTAATTTTCTGTTCTGGAATGATCATTCGCAAGCAAAATCGTTGCATCCTCATCGAAACGTATGGAATTCACAGAGAACCATCGAGTTTGCATGTAGGAACGCGTAACAATCGATTTCATGGAAGCGACGACGATTGTACGTGTAGAAGTTACTTTCTGTTCCAGAATGAAGATTTGCGTGTAAAAAGGATGCATCCGCATCGAAATGAATGGAATTGACACAGAAACATCGAGTTTGCATGCAGGAACGCGTCACAATCGATTTCATGGAAGCGACGACGATTGTACGTGTACAAGTTACTTTCTGTTCCAGAAGGAAGATTCGAATGCGAAAACGAGGCATCTGCATGGAAATGTATGGAATTGACACAGAAACATCGAGTTTGCATGCAGGAACGCGTCACACTCGATTTCATGAGAGCGACGACTATTGTTCGTGTACAAGTTATTTTCTGTTACACAATGAAGATTCGAATGCGAAACCGAGGCATCTGCGTCGAAACGTATGGAATTGACGTAGAAACGCGTAACAATCGAGTTCATGCAAGCGACGACGATTGTACGTGTACAAGTTCTTTTCTGTTCGAGAATGATGATTCGCGTGCAAAAACGATGCATCTGCATCGAAACGTTCGGAATTGACGTAGAAACGCGTTACAATCGAGTTCATGCAAGCGTCGACGAATGTTCGTGTATAAGTTCTTTTCTCTTCCAGAATGAAGATTCGCGTGCAGAAACGATACATCCGCATCGAAATGTATGGAATTGACGCAAAAACATCGAATTCTCATGTAGGAACGCGTAACAATCGATTTCATGGAAGCGACGACGATTGTACGTGTAGAAGTTACTTTATGTTCCAGAATGAAGATTTGCGTGCAAAAAGGATGCATCCGCATCGAAATGTATGGAATTGACACAGAAACATCGAGTTTGCATGCAGGAACGCGTCACAATCGATTTCATGGAAGCGACGACGATTGTACGTGTACAAGTTACTTTCTGTTACACAATGAAGATTCGAATGCGAAACCGAGGCATCTGCGTCGAAACGTATGGAATTGACGTAGAAACGCGTAACAATCGAGTTCATGCAAGCGACGACGATTGTACGTGTACAAGTTCTTTTCTGTTCGAGAATGATGATTCGCGTGCAAAAACGATGCATCTGCATCGAAACGTTCGGAATTGACGTAGAAACGCGTTACAATCGAGTTCATGCAAGCGTCGACGAATGTTCGTGTATAAGTTCTTTTCTCTTCCAGAATGAAGATTCGCGTGCAGAAACGATACATCCGCATCGAAATGTATGGAATTGACGCAAAAACATCGAATTCTCATGTAGGAACGCGTAACAATCGATTTCATGGAAGCGACGACGATTGTACGTGTAGAAGTTACTTTATGTTCCAGAATGAAGATTTGCGTGCAAAAAGGATGCATCCGCATCGAAATGTATGGAATTGACACAGAAACATCGAGTTTGCATGCAGGAACGCGTCACAATCGATTTCATGGAAGCGACGACGATTGTACGTGTTGAAGTAATTTTCTGTTCTGGAATGATCATTCGCAAGCAAAATCGTTGCGTCCTCATCGAAACGTATGGAATTCACAGAGAACCATCGAGTTTGCATGCAGGAACGCGTCACAATCGATTTCATGGAAGTGACGACGATTGTACGTGTACAAGTTACTTTCTGTTCCAGAATGAAGATACGAATGCGAAAACGAGACATCTGCATCGAAACGTATGGAATTGACGCAGGAACGCGTTACATTCGAGTTCATGCAAGCGTCGACGAATGTTCCTGTACAAGTTCTTTTCTCTTCCAGAATGAAGATTCGCGTGCAGAAACGATACATCCGCATCGAAATGTATGGAATTGACGCAAAAACATCGGAATCTCATGCAGGAACGCGTAACAATCGATTTCATGGAAGCGACGACGATTGTACGTGTACAAGTTACTTTATGTTCCAGAATGAAGATTCCAATGCGAAAACGAGGCATCTGCATGGAAATGTATGGAATTGACACAGAAACATCGAGTTTGCATGCAGGAACATGTCACACTCGATTTCATGAGAGCGACGACTATTGTTCGTGTACAAGTTATTTTCTGTTACACAATGAAGATTCGAATGCGAAACCGAGGCATCTGCGTCGAAACGTATGGAATTGACGTAGAAACGCGTAACAATCGAGTTCATGCAAGCGACGACGATTGTACGTGTACAAGTTCTTTTCTGTTCGAGAATGATGATTCGCGTGCAAAAACGATGCATCTGCATCGAAACGTTCGGAATTGACGTAGAAACGCGTTACAATCGAGTTCATGCAAGCGTCGACGAATGTTCGTGTACAAGTTCTTTTCTCTTCCAGAATGAAGATTCGCGTGCAGAAACGATACATCCGCATCGAAATGTATGGAATTGACACAGAAACATCGAGTTTGCATGCAGGAACGCGTCACAATCGATTTCATGGAAGCGACGACGATTGTACGTGTACATGTTACTTTCTGTTCCAGAAGGAAGATTCGAATACGAAAACGAGGCATCTGCATCGAAACGTATGGAATTGACGTAGAAACGCGTAACAATCGATTTCATGGAAGCGACGACGATTGTACGTGTACAAGTTACTTTCTGTTCCAGAATGAAGATTTGCATGCAAAAAGGATGCATCCGCATCGAAATGTATGGAATTGACACAGAAACATCGAGTTTGCATGCAGGAACGCGTCACAATCGATTTCATGGAAGCGACGACGATTGTACGTGTACATGTTACTTTCTGTTCCAGAAGGAAGATTCGAATACGAAAACGAGGCATCTGCATCGAAACGTATGGAATTGACGCAGAAACGCGTTACAATCGACTTCATGCAAGCGTCGACGAATGTTCGTGTACAAGTTATTTTATGTTCCAGACTGAAGATCTGCGTGCAAAAAGGATGCATCCGCATCGAAATGTATGGAATTGACACAGAAACATCGAGTTTGCATGCAGGAACGCGTTACAATCGATTTCATGCAAGCGACGACGAATGTACGTGTTGAAGTAATTTTCTGTTCTGGAATGATCATTCGCAAGCAAAATCGTTGCATCCTCATCGAAACGTATGGAATTCACAGAGAACCATCGAGTTTGCATGTAGGAACGCGTAACAATCGATTTCATGGAAGCGACGACGATTGTACGTGTAGAAGTTACTTTCTGTTCCAGAATGAAGATTTGCGTGTAAAAAGGATGCATCCGCATCGAAATGAATGGAATTGACACAGAAACATCGAGTTTGCATGCAGGAACGCGTCACAATCGATTTCATGGAAGCGACGACGATTGTACGTGTACAAGTTACTTTCTGTTCCAGAAGGAAGATTCGAATGCGAAAACGAGGCATCTGCATGGAAATGTATGGAATTGACACAGAAACATCGAGTTTGCATGCAGGAACGCGTCACACTCGATTTCATGAGAGCGACGACTATTGTTCGTGTACAAGTTATTTTCTGTTACACAATGAAGATTCGAATGCGAAACCGAGGCATCTGCGTCGAAACGTATGGAATTGACGTAGAAACGCGTAACAATCGAGTTCATGCAAGCGACGACGATTGTACGTGTACAAGTTCTTTTCTGTTCGAGAATGATGATTCGCGTGCAAAAACGATGCATCTGCATCGAAACGTTCGGAATTGACGTAGAAACGCGTTACAATCGAGTTCATGCAAGCGTCGACGAATGTTCGTGTATAAGTTCTTTTCTCTTCCAGAATGAAGATTCGCGTGCAGAAACGATACATCCGCATCGAAATGTATGGAATTGACGCAAAAACATCGAATTCTCATGTAGGAACGCGTAACAATCGATTTCATGGAAGCGACGACGATTGTACGTGTAGAAGTTACTTTATGTTCCAGAATGAAGATTTGCGTGCAAAAAGGATGCATCCGCATCGAAATGTATGGAATTGACACAGAAACATCGAGTTTGCATGCAGGAACGCGTCACAATCGATTTCATGGAAGCGACGACGATTGTACGTGTACAAGTTACTTTCTGTTACACAATGAAGATTCGAATGCGAAACCGAGGCATCTTCATCGAAACGTATGGAATTGACGTAGAAACGCGTAACAATCGAGTTCATGCAAGCGACGACGATTGTACGTGTACAAGTTCTTTTCTGTTCGAGAATGATGATTCGCGTGCAAAAACGATGCATCTGCATCGAAACGTTCGGAATTGACGTAGAAACGCGTTACAATCGAGTTCATGCAAGCGTCGACGAATGTTCGTGTATAAGTTCTTTTCTCTTCCAGAATGAAGATTCGCGTGCAGAAACGATACATCCGCATCGAAATGTATGGAATTGACGCAAAAACATCGAATTCTCATGTAGGAACGCGTAACAATCGATTTCATGGAAGCGACGACGATTGTACGTGTAGAAGTTACTTTATGTTCCAGAATGAAGATTTGCGTGCAAAAAGGATGCATCCGCATCGAAATGTATGGAATTGACACAGAAACATCGAGTTTGCATGCAGGAACGCGTCACAATCGATTTCATGGAAGCGACGACGATTGTACGTGTAGAAGTTACTTTCTGTTCCAGAATGAAGATTTGCGTGTAAAAAGGATGCATCCGCATCGAAATGAATGGAATTGACACAGAAACATCGAGTTTGCATGCAGGAACGCGTCACAATCGATTTCATGGAAGCGACGACGATTGTACGTGTACAAGTTACTTTCTGTTCCAGAAGGAAGATTCGAATGCGAAAACGAGGCATCTGCATGGAAATGTATGGAATTGACACAGAAACATCGAGTTTGCATGCAGGAACGCGTCACACTCGATTTCATGAGAGCGACGACTATTGTTCGTGTACAAGTTATTTTCTGTTACACAATGAAGATTCGAATGCGAAACCGAGGCATCTGCGTCGAAACGTATGGAATTGACGTAGAAACGCGTAACAATCGAGTTCATGCAAGCGACGACGATTGTACGTGTACAAGTTCTTTTCTGTTCGAGAATGATGATTCGCGTGCAAAAACGATGCATCTGCATCGAAACGTTCGGAATTGACGTAGAAACGCGTTACAATCGAGTTCATGCAAGCGTCGACGAATGTTCGTGTATAAGTTCTTTTCTCTTCCAGAATGAAGATTCGCGTGCAGAAACGATACATCCGCATCGAAATGTATGGAATTGACGCAAAAACATCGAATTCTCATGTAGGAACGCGTAACAATCGATTTCATGGAAGCGACGACGATTGTACGTGTAGAAGTTACTTTATGTTCCAGAATGAAGATTTGCGTGCAAAAAGGATGCATCCGCATCGAAATGTATGGAATTGACACAGAAACATCGAGTTTGCATGCAGGAACGCGTCACAATCGATTTCATGGAAGCGACGACGATTGTACGTGTACAAGTTACTTTCTGTTACACAATGAAGATTCGAATGCGAAACCGAGGCATCTGCGTCGAAACGTATGGAATTGACGTAGAAACGCGTAACAATCGAGTTCATGCAAGCGACGACGATTGTACGTGTACAAGTTCTTTTCTGTTCGAGAATGATGATTCGCGTGCAAAAACGATGCATCTGCATCGAAACGTTCGGAATTGACGTAGAAACGCGTTACAATCGAGTTCATGCAAGCGTCGACGAATGTTCGTGTATAAGTTCTTTTCTCTTCCAGAATGAAGATTCGCGTGCAGAAACGATACATCCGCATCGAAATGTATGGAATTGACGCAAAAACATCGAATTCTCATGTAGGAACGCGTAACAATCGATTTCATGGAAGCGACGACGATTGTACGTGTAGAAGTTACTTTATGTTCCAGAATGAAGATTTGCGTGCAAAAAGGATGCATCCGCATCGAAATGTATGGAATTGACACAGAAACATCGAGTTTGCATGCAGGAACGCGTCACAATCGATTTCATGGAAGCGACGACGATTGTACGTGTACAAGTTACTTTCTGTTCCAGAATGAAGATTTGCATGCAAAAAGGATGCATCCGCATCGAAATGTATGGAATTGACACAGAAACATCGAGTTTGCATGCAGGAACGCGTCACAATCGATTTCATGGAAGCGACGACGATTGTACGTGTACATGTTACTTTCTGTTCCAGAAGGAAGATTCGAATACGAAAACGAGGCATCTGCATCGAAACGTATGGAATTGACGCAGAAACGCGTTACAATCGACTTCATGCAAGCGTCGACGAATGTTCGTGTACAAGTTATTTTATGTTCCAGACTGAAGATCTGCGTGCAAAAAGGATGCATCCGCATCGAAATGTATGGAATTGACACAGAAACATCGAGTTTGCATGCAGGAACGCGTTACAATCGATTTCATGCAAGCGACGACGAATGTACGTGTTGAAGTAATTTTCTGTTCTGGAATGATCATTCGCAAGCAAAATCGTTGCATCCTCATCGAAACGTATGGAATTCACAGAGAACCATCGAGTTTGCATGTAGGAACGCGTAACAATCGATTTCATGGAAGCGACGACGATTGTACGTGTAGAAGTTACTTTCTGTTCCAGAATGAAGATTTGCGTGTAAAAAGGATGCATCCGCATCGAAATGAATGGAATTGACACAGAAACATCGAGTTTGCATGCAGGAACGCGTCACAATCGATTTCATGGAAGCGACGACGATTGTACGTGTACAAGTTACTTTCTGTTCCAGAAGGAAGATTCGAATGCGAAAACGAGGCATCTGCATGGAAATGTATGGAATTGACACAGAAACATCGAGTTTGCATGCAGGAACGCGTCACACTCGATTTCATGAGAGCGACGACTATTGTTCGTGTACAAGTTATTTTCTGTTACACAATGAAGATTCGAATGCGAAACCGAGGCATCTGCGTCGAAACGTATGGAATTGACGTAGAAACGCGTAACAATCGAGTTCATGCAAGCGACGACGATTGTACGTGTACAAGTTCTTTTCTGTTCGAGAATGATGATTCGCGTGCAAAAACGATGCATCTGCATCGAAACGTTCGGAATTGACGTAGAAACGCGTTACAATCGAGTTCATGCAAGCGTCGACGAATGTTCGTGTATAAGTTCTTTTCTCTTCCAGAATGAAGATTCGCGTGCAGAAACGATACATCCGCATCGAAATGTATGGAATTGACGCAAAAACATCGAATTCTCATGTAGGAACGCGTAACAATCGATTTCATGGAAGCGACGACGATTGTACGTGTAGAAGTTACTTTATGTTCCAGAATGAAGATTTGCGTGCAAAAAGGATGCATCCGCATCGAAATGTATGGAATTGACACAGAAACATCGAGTTTGCATGCAGGAACGCGTCACAATCGATTTCATGGAAGCGACGACGATTGTACGTGTAGAAGTTACTTTCTGTTCCAGAATGAAGATTTGCGTGTAAAAAGGATGCATCCGCATCGAAATGAATGGAATTGACACAGAAACATCGAGTTTGCATGCAGGAACGCGTCACAATCGATTTCATGGAAGCGACGACGATTGTACGTGTACAAGTTACTTTCTGTTCCAGAAGGAAGATTCGAATGCGAAAACGAGGCATCTGCATGGAAATGTATGGAATTGACACAGAAACATCGAGTTTGCATGCAGGAACGCGTCACACTCGATTTCATGAGAGCGACGACTATTGTTCGTGTACAAGTTATTTTCTGTTACACAATGAAGATTCGAATGCGAAACCGAGGCATCTGCGTCGAAACGTATGGAATTGACGTAGAAACGCGTAACAATCGAGTTCATGCAAGCGACGACGATTGTACGTGTACAAGTTCTTTTCTGTTCGAGAATGATGATTCGCGTGCAAAAACGATGCATCTGCATCGAAACGTTCGGAATTGACGTAGAAACGCGTTACAATCGAGTTCATGCAAGCGTCGACGAATGTTCGTGTATAAGTTCTTTTCTCTTCCAGAATGAAGATTCGCGTGCAGAAACGATACATCCGCATCGAAATGTATGGAATTGACGCAAAAACATCGAATTCTCATGTAGGAACGCGTAACAATCGATTTCATGGAAGCGACGACGATTGTACGTGTAGAAGTTACTTTATGTTCCAGAATGAAGATTTGCGTGCAAAAAGGATGCATCCGCATCGAAATGTATGGAATTGACACAGAAACATCGAGTTTGCATGCAGGAACGCGTCACAATCGATTTCATGGAAGCGACGACGATTGTACGTGTACAAGTTACTTTCTGTTACACAATGAAGATTCGAATGCGAAACCGAGGCATCTGCGTCGAAACGTATGGAATTGACGTAGAAACGCGTAACAATCGAGTTCATGCAAGCGACGACGATTGTACGTGTACAAGTTCTTTTCTGTTCGAGAATGATGATTCGCGTGCAAAAACGATGCATCTGCATCGAAACGTTCGGAATTGACGTAGAAACGCGTTACAATCGAGTTCATGCAAGCGTCGACGAATGTTCGTGTATAAGTTCTTTTCTCTTCCAGAATGAAGATTCGCGTGCAGAAACGATACATCCGCATCGAAATGTATGGAATTGACGCAAAAACATCGAATTCTCATGTAGGAACGCGTAACAATCGATTTCATGGAAGCGACGACGATTGTACGTGTAGAAGTTACTTTATGTTCCAGAATGAAGATTTGCGTGCAAAAAGGATGCATCCGCATCGAAATGTATGGAATTGACACAGAAACATCGAGTTTGCATGCAGGAACGCGTCACAATCGATTTCATGGAAGCGACGACGATTGTACGTGTACAAGTTACTTTCTGTTCCAGAATGAAGATTTGCATGCAAAAAGGATGCATCCGCATCGAAATGTATGGAATTGACACAGAAACATCGAGTTTGCATGCAGGAACGCGTCACAATCGATTTCATGGAAGCGACGACGATTGTACGTGTACATGTTACTTTCTGTTCCAGAAGGAAGATTCGAATACGAAAACGAGGCATCTGCATCGAAACGTATGGAATTGACGCAGAAACGCGTTACAATCGACTTCATGCAAGCGTCGACGAATGTTCGTGTACAAGTTATTTTATGTTCCAGACTGAAGATCTGCGTGCAAAAAGGATGCATCCGCATCGAAATGTATGGAATTGACACAGAAACTTCGAGTTTGCATGCAGGAACGCGTTACAATCGATTTCATGCAAGCGACGACGAATGTACGTGTTGAAGTAATTTTCTGTTCTGGAATGATCATTCGCAAGCAAAATCGTTGCATCCTCATCGAAACGTATGGAATTCACAGAGAACCATCGAGTTTGCATGTAGGAACGCGTAACAATCGATTTCATGGAAGCGACGACGATTGTACGTGTAGAAGTTACTTTCTGTTCCAGAATGAAGATTTGCGTGTAAAAAGGATGCATCCGCATCGAAATGAATGGAATTGACACAGAAACATCGAGTTTGCATGCAGGAACGCGTCACAATCGATTTCATGGAAGCGACGACGATTGTACGTGTACAAGTTACTTTCTGTTCCAGAAGGAAGATTCGAATGCGAAAACGAGGCATCTGCATGGAAATGTATGGAATTGACACAGAAACATCGAGTTTGCATGCAGGAACGCGTCACACTCGATTTCATGAGAGCGACGACTATTGTTCGTGTACAAGTTATTTTCTGTTACACAATGAAGATTCGAATGCGAAACCGAGGCATCTGCGTCGAAACGTATGGAATTGACGTAGAAACGCGTAACAATCGAGTTCATGCAAGCGACGACGATTGTACGTGTACAAGTTCTTTTCTGTTCGAGAATGATGATTCGCGTGCAAAAACGATGCATCTGCATCGAAACGTTCGGAATTGACGTAGAAACGCGTTACAATCGAGTTCATGCAAGCGTCGACGAATGTTCGTGTATAAGTTCTTTTCTCTTCCAGAATGAAGATTCGCGTGCAGAAACGATACATCCGCATCGAAATGTATGGAATTGACGCAAAAACATCGAATTCTCATGTAGGAACGCGTAACAATCGATTTCATGGAAGCGACGACGATTGTACGTGTAGAAGTTACTTTATGTTCCAGAATGAAGATTTGCGTGCAAAAAGGATGCATCCGCATCGAAATGTATGGAATTGACACAGAAACATCGAGTTTGCATGCAGGAACGCGTCACAATCGATTTCATGGAAGCGACGACGATTGTACGTGTACAAGTTACTTTCTGTTACACAATGAAGATTCGAATGCGAAACCGAGGCATCTTCATCGAAACGTATGGAATTGACGTAGAAACGCGTAACAATCGAGTTCATGCAAGCGACGACGATTGTACGTGTACAAGTTCTTTTCTGTTCGAGAATGATGATTCGCGTGCAAAAACGATGCATCTGCATCGAAACGTTCGGAATTGACGTAGAAACGCGTTACATTCGAGTTCATGCAAGCGTCGACGAATGTTCGTGTATAAGTTCTTTTCTCTTCCAGAATGAAGATTCGCGTGCAGAAACGATACATCCGCATCGAAATGTATGGAATTGACGCAAAAACATCGAATTCTCATGTAGGAACGCGTAACAATCGATTTCATGGAAGCGACGACGATTGTACGTGTAGAAGTTACTTTATGTTCCAGAATGAAGATTTGCGTGCAAAAAGGATGCATCCGCATCGAAATGTATGGAATTGACACAGAAACATCGAGTTTGCATGCAGGAACGCGTCACAATCGATTTCATGGAAGCGACGACGATTGTACGTGTACAAGTTACTTTCTGTTACACAATGAAGATTCGAATGCGAAACCGAGGCATCTTCATCGAAACGTATGGAATTGACGTAGAAACGCGTAACAATCGATTTCATGGAAGCGACGACGATTGTACGTGTACAAGTTACTTTCTGTTCCAGAATGAAGATTTGCGTGCAAAAAGGATGCATCCGCATCGAAATGTATGGAATTGACACAGAAACATCGAGTTTGCATGCAGGAACGCGTCACAATCGATTTCATGGAAGCGACGACGATTGTACGTGTACATGTTACTTTCTGTTCCAGAAGGAAGATTCGAATACGAAAACGAGGCATCTGCATCGAAACGTATGGAATTGACGCAGAAACGCGTTACAATCGACTTCATGCAAGCGTCGACGAATGTTCGTGTACAAGTTATTTTATGTTCCAGAATGAAGATCTGCGTGCAAAAAGGATGCATCCGCATCGAAATGTATGGAATTGACACAGAAACATCGAGTTTGCATGCAGGAACGCGTTACAATCGATTTCATGCAAGCGACGACGAATGTACGTGTTGAAGTAATTTTCTGTTCTGGAATGATCATTCGCAAGCAAAATCGTTGCATCCTCATCGAAACGTATGGAATTCACAGAGAACCATCGAGTTTGCATGTAGGAACGCGTAACAATCGATTTCATGGAAGCGACGACGATTGTACGTGTAGAAGTTACTTTCTGTTCCAGAATGAAGATTTGCGTGTAAAAAGGATGCATCCGCATCGAAATGAATGGAATTGACACAGAAACATCGAGTTTGCATGCAGGAACGCGTCACAATCGATTTCATGGAAGCGACGACGATTGTACGTGTACAAGTTACTTTCTGTTCCAGAAGGAAGATTCGAATGCGAAAACGAGGCATCTGCATGGAAATGTATGGAATTGACACAGAAACATCGAGTTTGCATGCAGGAACGCGTCACACTCGATTTCATGAGAGCGACGACTATTGTTCGTGTACAAGTTATTTTCTGTTACACAATGAAGATTCGAATGCGAAACCGAGGCATCTGCGTCGAAACGTATGGAATTGACGTAGAAACGCGTAACAATCGAGTTCATGCAAGCGACGACGATTGTACGTGTACAAGTTCTTTTCTGTTCGAGAATGATGATTCGCGTGCAAAAACGATGCATCTGCATCGAAACGTTCGGAATTGACGTAGAAACGCGTTACAATCGAGTTCATGCAAGCGTCGACGAATGTTCGTGTACAAGTTCTTTTCTCTTCCAGAATGAAGATTCGCGTGCAGAAACGATACATCCGCATCGAAATGTATGGAATTGACACAGAAACATCGAGTTTGCATGCAGGAACGCGTCACAATCGATTTCATGGAAGCGACGACGATTGTACGTGTACATGTTACTTTCTGTTCCAGAAGGAAGATTCGAATACGAAAACGAGGCATCTGCATCGAAACGTATGGAATTGACGTAGAAACGCGTAACAATCGATTTCATGGAAGCGACGACGATTGTACGTGTACAAGTTACTTTCTGTTCCAGAATGAAGATTTGCGTGCAAAAAGGATGCATCCGCATCGAAATGTATGGAATTGACACAGAAACATCGAGTTTGCATGCAGGAACGCGTCACAATCGATTTCATGGAAGCGACGACGATTGTACGTGTACATGTTACTTTCTGTTCCAGAAGGAAGATTCGAATACGAAAACGAGGCATCTGCATCGAAACGTATGGAATTGACGCAGAAACGCGTTACAATCGACTTCATGCAAGCGTCGACGAATGTTCGTGTACAAGTTATTTTATGTTCCAGAATGAAGATCTGCGTGCAAAAAGGATGCATCCGCATCGAAATGTATGGAATTGACACAGAAACATCGAGTTTGCATGCAGGAACGCGTTACAATCGATTTCATGCAAGCGACGACGAATGTACGTGTTGAAGTAATTTTCTGTTCTGGAATGATCATTCGCAAGCAAAATCGTTGCATCCTCATCGAAACGTATGGAATTCACAGAGAACCATCGAGTTTGCATGTAGGAACGCGTAACAATCGATTTCATGGAAGCGACGACGATTGTACGTGTAGAAGTTACTTTCTGTTCCAGAATGAAGATTTGCGTGTAAAAAGGATGCATCCGCATCGAAATGAATGGAATTGACACAGAAACATCGAGTTTGCATGCAGGAACGCGTCACAATCGATTTCATGGAAGCGACGACGATTGTACGTGTACAAGTTACTTTCTGTTCCAGAAGGAAGATTCGAATGCGAAAACGAGGCATCTGCATGGAAATGTATGGAATTGACACAGAAACATCGAGTTTGCATGCAGGAACGCGTCACACTCGATTTCATGAGAGCGACGACTATTGTTCGTGTACAAGTTATTTTCTGTTACACAATGAAGATTCGAATGCGAAACCGAGGCATCTGCGTCGAAACGTATGGAATTGACGTAGAAACGCGTAACAATCGAGTTCATGCAAGCGACGACGATTGTACGTGTACAAGTTCTTTTCTGTTCGAGAATGATGATTCGCGTGCAAAAACGATGCATCTGCATCGAAACGTTCGGAATTGACGTAGAAACGCGTTACAATCGAGTTCATGCAAGCGTCGACGAATGTTCGTGTATAAGTTCTTTTCTCTTCCAGAATGAAGATTCGCGTGCAGAAACGATACATCCGCATCGAAATGTATGGAATTGACGCAAAAACATCTAATTCTCATGTAGGAACGCGTAACAATCGATTTCATGGAAGCGACGACGATTGTACGTGTAGAAGTTACTTTATGTTCCAGAATGAAGATTTGCGTGCAAAAAGGATGCATCCGCATCGAAATGTATGGAATTGACACAGAAACATCGAGTTTGCATGCAGGAACGCGTCACAATCGATTTCATGGAAGCGACGACGATTGTACGTGTACAAGTTACTTTCTGTTACACAATGAAGATTCGAATGCGAAACCGAGGCATCTGCGTCGAAACGTATGGAATTGACGTAGAAACGCGTAACAATCGAGTTCATGCAAGCGACGACGATTGTACGTGTACAAGTTCTTTTCTGTTCGAGAATGATGATTCGCGTGCAAAAACGATGCATCTGCATCGAAACGTTCGGAATTGACGTAGAAACGCGTTACAATCGAGTTCATGCAAGCGTCGACGAATGTTCGTGTATAAGTTCTTTTCTCTTCCAGAATGAAGATTCGCGTGCAGAAACGATACATCCGCATCGAAATGTATGGAATTGACGCAAAAACATCGAATTCTCATGTAGGAACGCGTAACAATCGATTTCATGGAAGCGACGACGATTGTACGTGTAGAAGTTACTTTATGTTCCAGAATGAAGATTTGCGTGCAAAAAGGATGCATCCGCATCGAAATGTATGGAATTGACACAGAAACATCGAGTTTGCATGCAGGAACGCGTCACAATCGATTTCATGGAAGCGACGACGATTGTACGTGTTGAAGTAATTTTCTGTTCTGGAATGATCATTCGCAAGCAAAATCGTTGCGTCCTCATCGAAACGTATGGAATTCACAGAGAACCATCGAGTTTGCATGCAGGAACGCGTCACAATCGATTTCATGGAAGTGACGACGATTGTACGTGTACAAGTTACTTTCTGTTCCAGAATGAAGATACGAATGCGAAAACGAGACATCTGCATCGAAACGTATGGAATTGACGCAGGAACGCGTTACATTCGAGTTCATGCAAGCGTCGACGAATGTTCCTGTACAAGTTCTTTTCTCTTCCAGAATGAAGATTCGCGTGCAGAAACGATACATCCGCATCGAAATGTATGGAATTGACGCAAAAACATCGGAATCTCATGCAGGAACGCGTAACAATCGATTTCATGGAAGCGACGACGATTGTACGTGTACAAGTTACTTTATGTTCCAGAATGAAGATTCCAATGCGAAAACGAGGCATCTGCATGGAAATGTATGGAATTGACACAGAAACATCGAGTTTGCATGCAGGAACATGTCACACTCGATTTCATGAGAGCGACGACTATTGTTCGTGTACAAGTTATTTTCTGTTACACAATGAAGATTCGAATGCGAAACCGAGGCATCTGCGTCGAAACGTATGGAATTGACGTAGAAACGCGTAACAATCGAGTTCATGCAAGCGACGACGATTGTACGTGTAGAAGTTACTTTCTGTTCGAGAATGATGATTCGCGTGTAAAAAGGATGCATCCGCATCGAAATGAATGGAATTGACACAGAAACATCGAGTTTGCATGCAGGAACGCGTCACAATCGATTTCATGGAAGCGACGACGATTGTACGTGTACAAGTTACTTTCTGTTCCAGAAGGAAGATTCGAATGCGAAAACGATGCATCTGCATGGAAATGTATGGAATTGACACAGAAACATCGAGTTTGCATGCAGGAACGCGTCACACTCGATTTCATGAGAGCGACGACTATTGTTCGTGTACAAGTTATTTTCTGTTACACAATGAAGATTCGAATGCGAAACCGAGGCATCTGCGTCGAAACGTATGGAATTGACGTAGAAACGCGTAACAATCGAGTTCATGCAAGCGACGACGATTGTACGTGTACAAGTTCTTTTCTGTTCGAGAATGATGATTCGCGTGCAAAAACGATGCATCTGCATCGAAACGTTCGGAATTGACGTAGAAACGCGTTACAATCGAGTTCATGCAAGCGTCGACGAATGTTCGTGTATAAGTTCTTTTCTCTTCCAGAATGAAGATTCGCGTGCAGAAACGATACATCCGCATCGAAATGTATGGAATTGACGCAAAAACATCGAATTCTCATGTAGGAACGCGTAACAATCGATTTCATGGAAGCGACGACGATTGTACGTGTAGAAGTTACTTTATGTTCCAGAATGAAGATTTGCGTGCAAAAAGGATGCATCCGCATCGAAATGTATGGAATTGACACAGAAACATCGAGTTTGCATGCAGGAACGCGTCACAATCGATTTCATGGAAGCGACGACGATTGTACGTGTACAAGTTACTTTCTGTTACACAATGAAGATTCGAATGCGAAACCGAGGCATCTTCATCGAAACGTATGGAATTGACGTAGAAACGCGTAACAATCGAGTTCATGCAAGCGACGACGATTGTACGTGTAGAAGTTACTTTCTGTTCGAGAATGATGATTCGCGTGTAAAAAGGATGCATCCGCATCGAAATGAATGGAATTGACACAGAAACATCGAGTTTGCATGCAGGAACGCGTCACAATCGATTTCATGGAAGCGACGACGATTGTACGTGTACAAGTTACTTTCTGTTCCAGAAGGAAGATTCGAATGCGAAAACGATGCATCTGCATGGAAATGTATGGAATTGACACAGAAACATCGAGTTTGCATGCAGGAACGCGTCACACTCGATTTCATGAGAGCGACGACTATTGTTCGTGTACAAGTTATTTTCTGTTACACAATGAAGATTCGAATGCGAAACCGAGGCATCTGCGTCGAAACGTATGGAATTGACGTAGAAACGCGTAACAATCGAGTTCATGCAAGCGACGACGATTGTACGTGTACAAGTTCTTTTCTGTTCGAGAATGATGATTCGCGTGCAAAAACGATGCATCTGCATCGAAACGTTCGGAATTGACGTAGAAACGCGTTACAATCGAGTTCATGCAAGCGTCGACGAATGTTCGTGTATAAGTTCTTTTCTCTTCCAGAATGAAGATTCGCGTGCAGAAACGATACATCCGCATCGAAATGTATGGAATTGACGCAAAAACATCGAATTCTCATGTAGGAACGCGTAACAATCGATTTCATGGAAGCGACGACGATTGTACGTGTAGAAGTTACTTTATGTTCCAGAATGAAGATTTGCGTGCAAAAAGGATGCATCCGCATCGAAATGTATGGAATTGACACAGAAACATCGAGTTTGCATGCAGGAACGCGTCACAATCGATTTCATGGAAGCGACGACGATTGTACGTGTACAAGTTACTTTCTGTTACACAATGAAGATTCGAATGCGAAACCGAGGCATCTTCATCGAAACGTATGGAATTGACGTAGAAACGCGTAACAATCGAGTTCATGCAAGCGACGACGATTGTACGTGTACAAGTTCTTTTCTGTTCGAGAATGATGATTCGCGTGCAAAAACGATGCATCTGCATCGAAACGTTCGGAATTGACGTAGAAACGCGTTACAATCGAGTTCATGCAAGCGTCGACGAATGTTCGTGTATAAGTTCTTTTCTCTTCCAGAATGAAGATTCG
The DNA here is from genome assembly GCA_963971365.1 of Lasioglossum villosulum. NCBI lineage: Eukaryota > Metazoa > Arthropoda > Insecta > Hymenoptera > Halictidae > Lasioglossum > Lasioglossum villosulum. Next base: position 12,839,006 of record OZ020502.1, on the reverse strand, counting down.
CGTGCAGAAACGATACATCCGCATCGAAATGTATGGAATTGACGCAAAAACATCGAATTCTCATGTAGGAACGCGTAACAATCGATTTCATGGAAGCGACGACGATTGTACGTGTAGAAGTTACTTTATGTTCCAGAATGAAGATTTGCGTGCAAAAAGGATGCATCCGCATCGAAATGTATGGAATTGACACAGAAACATCGAGTTTGCATGCAGGAACGCGTCACAATCGATTTCATGGAAGCGACGACGATTGTACGTGTAGAAGTTACTTTCTGTTCCAGAATGAAGATTTGCGTGTAAAAAGGATGCATCCGCATCGAAATGAATGGAATTGACACAGAAACATCGAGTTTGCATGCAGGAACGCGTCACAATCGATTTCATGGAAGCGACGACGATTGTACGTGTACAAGTTACTTTCTGTTCCAGAAGGAAGATTCGAATGCGAAAACGAGGCATCTGCATGGAAATGTATGGAATTGACACAGAAACATCGAGTTTGCATGCAGGAACGCGTCACACTCGATTTCATGAGAGCGACGACTATTGTTCGTGTACAAGTTATTTTTTGTTACACAATGAAGATTCGAATGCGAAACCGAGGCATCTGCGTCGAAACGTATGGAATTGACGTAGAAACGCGTAACAATCGAGTTCATGCAAGCGACGACGATTGTACGTGTACAAGTTCTTTTCTGTTCGAGAATGATGATTCGCGTGCAAAAACGATGCATCTGCATCGAAACGTTCGGAATTGACGTAGAAACGCGTTACAATCGAGTTCATGCAAGCGTCGACGAATGTTCGGGTATAAGTTCTTTTCTCTTCCAGAATGAAGATTCGCGTGCAGAAACGATACATCCGCATCGAAATGTATGGAATTGACGCAAAAACATCGAATTCTCATGTAGGAACGCGTAACAATCGATTTCATGGAAGCGACGACGATTGTACGTGTAGAAGTTACTTTATGTTCCAGAATGAAGATTTGCGTGCAAAAAGGATGCATCCGCATCGAAATGTATGGAATTGACACAGAAACATCGAGTTTGCATGCAGGAACGCGTCACAATCGATTTCATGGAAGCGACGACGATTGTACGTGTACAAGTTACTTTCTGTTACACAATGAAGATTCGAATGCGAAACCGAGGCATCTGCGTCGAAACGTATGGAATTGACGTAGAAACGCGTAACAATCGAGTTCATGCAAGCGACGACGATTGTACGTGTACAAGTTCTTTTCTGTTCGAGAATGATGATTCGCGTGCAAAAACGATGCATCTGCATCGAAACGTTCGGAATTGACGTAGAAACGCGTTACAATCGAGTTCATGCAAGCGTCGACGAATGTTCGTGTATAAGTTCTTTTCTCTTCCAGAATGAAGATTCGCGTGCAGAAACGATACATCCGCATCGAAATGTATGGAATTGACGCAAAAACATCGAATTCTCATGTAGGAACGCGTAACAATCGATTTCATGGAAGCGACGACGATTGTACGTGTAGAAGTTACTTTATGTTCCAGAATGAAGATTTGCGTGCAAAAAGGATGCATCCGCATCGAAATGTATGGAATTGACACAGAAACATCGAGTTTGCATGCAGGAACGCGTCACAATCGATTTCATGGAAGCGACGACGATTGTACGTGTACAAGTTACTTTCTGTTCCAGAAGGAAGATTCGAATGCGAAAACGAGGCATCTGCATGGAAATGTATGGAATTGACACAGAAACATCGAGTTTGCATGCAGGAACGCGTCACACTCGATTTCATGAGAGCGACGACTATTGTTCGTGTACAAGTTATTTTTTGTTACACAATGAAGATTCGAATGCGAAACCGAGGCATCTGCGTCGAAACGTATGGAATTGACGTAGAAACGCGTAACAATCGAGTTCATGCAAGCGACGACGATTGTAGGTGTACAAGTTCTTTTCTGTTCGAGAATAATGATTCGCGTGCAAAAACGATGCATCTGCATCGAAACGTTCGGAATTGACGTAGGAACGCGTTACAATCGAGTTCATGCAAGCGTCGACGAATGTTCGTGTACAAGTTCTTTTCTCTTCCAGAATGAAGATTCGCGTGCAGAAACGATACATCCGCATCGAAATGTATGGAATTGACGCAAAAACATCGAATTCTCATGTAGGAACGCGTAACAATCGATTTCATGGAAGCGACGACGATTGTACGTGTAGAAGTTACTTTATGTTCCAGAATGAAGATTTGCGTGCAAAAAGGATGCATCCGCATCGAAATGTATGGAATTGACACAGAAACATCGAGTTTGCATGCAGGAACGCGTCACAATCGATTTCATGGAAGCGACGACGATTGTACGTGTTGAAGTAATTTTCTGTTCTGGAATGATCATTCGCAAGCAAAATCGTTGCGTCCTCATCGAAACGTATGGAATTCACAGAGAACCATCGAGTTTGCATGCAGGAACGCGTCACAATCGATTTCATGGAAGTGACGACGATTGTACGTGTACAAGTTACTTTCTGTTCCAGAATGAAGATACGAATGCGAAAACGAGACATCTGCATCGAAACGTATGGAATTGACGCAGGAACGCGTTACATTCGAGTTCATGCAAGCGTCGACGAATGTTCCTGTACAAGTTCTTTTCTCTTCCAGAATGAAGATTCGCGTGCAGAAACGATACATCCGCATCGAAATGTATGGAATTGACGCAAAAACATCGGAATCTCATGCAGGAACGCGTAACAATCGATTTCATGGAAGCGACGACGATTGTACGTGTACAAGTTACTTTATGTTCCAGAATGAAGATTCCAATGCGAAAACGAGGCATCTGCATGGAAATGTATGGAATTGACACAGAAACATCGAGTTTGCATGCAGGAACATGTCACACTCGATTTCATGAGAGCGACGACTATTGTTCGTGTACAAGTTATTTTCTGTTACACAATGAAGATTCGAATGCGAAACCGAGGCATCTGCGTCGAAACGTATGGAATTGACGTAGAAACGCGTAACAATCGAGTTCATGCAAGCGACGACGATTGTACGTGTAGAAGTTACTTTCTGTTCGAGAATGATGATTCGCGTGTAAAAAGGATGCATCCGCATCGAAATGAATGGAATTGACACAGAAACATCGAGTTTGCATGCAGGAACGCGTCACAATCGATTTCATGGAAGCGACGACGATTGTACGTGTACAAGTTACTTTCTGTTCCAGAAGGAAGATTCGAATGCGAAAACGATGCATCTGCATGGAAATGTATGGAATTGACACAGAAACATCGAGTTTGCATGCAGGAACGCGTCACACTCGATTTCATGAGAGCGACGACTATTGTTCGTGTACAAGTTATTTTCTGTTACACAATGAAGATTCGAATGCGAAACCGAGGCATCTGCGTCGAAACGTATGGAATTGACGTAGAAACGCGTAACAATCGAGTTCATGCAAGCGACGACGATTGTACGTGTACAAGTTCTTTTCTGTTCGAGAATGATGATTCGCGTGCAAAAACGATGCATCTGCATCGAAACGTTCGGAATTGACGTAGAAACGCGTTACAATCGAGTTCATGCAAGCGTCGACGAATGTTCGTGTATAAGTTCTTTTCTCTTCCAGAATGAAGATTCGCGTGCAGAAACGATACATCCGCATCGAAATGTATGGAATTGACGCAAAAACATCGAATTCTCATGTAGGAACGCGTAACAATCGATTTCATGGAAGCGACGACGATTGTACGTGTAGAAGTTACTTTATGTTCCAGAATGAAGATTTGCGTGCAAAAAGGATGCATCCGCATCGAAATGTATGGAATTGACACAGAAACATCGAGTTTGCATGCAGGAACGCGTCACAATCGATTTCATGGAAGCGACGACGATTGTACGTGTACAAGTTACTTTCTGTTACACAATGAAGATTCGAATGCGAAACCGAGGCATCTTCATCGAAACGTATGGAATTGACGTAGAAACGCGTAACAATCGAGTTCATGCAAGCGACGACGATTGTACGTGTACAAGTTCTTTTCTGTTCGAGAATGATGATTCGCGTGCAAAAACGATGCATCTGCATCGAAACGTTCGGAATTGACGTAGAAACGCGTTACAATCGAGTTCATGCAAGCGTCGACGAATGTTCGTGTATAAGTTCTTTTCTCTTCCAGAATGAAGATTCGCGTGCAGAAACGATACATCCGCATCGAAATGTATGGAATTGACGCAAAAACATCGAATTCTCATGTAGGAACGCGTAACAATCGATTTCATGGAAGCGACGACGATTGTACGTGTAGAAGTTACTTTATGTTCCAGAATGAAGATTTGCGTGCAAAAAGGATGCATCCGCATCGAAATGTATGGAATTGACACAGAAACATCGAGTTTGCATGCAGGAACGCGTCACAATCGATTTCATGGAAGCGACGACGATTGTACGTGTAGAAGTTACTTTCTGTTCCAGAATGAAGATTTGCGTGTAAAAAGGATGCATCCGCATCGAAATGAATGGAATTGACACAGAAACATCGAGTTTGCATGCAGGAACGCGTCACAATCGATTTCATGGAAGCGACGACGATTGTACGTGTACAAGTTACTTTCTGTTCCAGAAGGAAGATTCGAATGCGAAAACGAGGCATCTGCATGGAAATGTATGGAATTGACACAGAAACATCGAGTTTGCATGCAGGAACGCGTCACACTCGATTTCATGAGAGCGACGACTATTGTTCGTGTACAAGTTATTTTTTGTTACACAATGAAGATTCGAATGCGAAACCGAGGCATCTGCGTCGAAACGTATGGAATTGACGTAGAAACGCGTAACAATCGAGTTCATGCAAGCGACGACGATTGTACGTGTACAAGTTCTTTTCTGTTCGAGAATGATGATTCGCGTGCAAAAACGATGCATCTGCATCGAAACGTTCGGAATTGACGTAGAAACGCGTTACAATCGAGTTCATGCAAGCGTCGACGAATGTTCGGGTATAAGTTCTTTTCTCTTCCAGAATGAAGATTCGCGTGCAGAAACGATACATCCGCATCGAAATGTATGGAATTGACGCAAAAACATCGAATTCTCATGTAGGAACGCGTAACAATCGATTTCATGGAAGCGACGACGATTGTACGTGTAGAAGTTACTTTATGTTCCAGAATGAAGATTTGCGTGCAAAAAGGATGCATCCGCATCGAAATGTATGGAATTGACACAGAAACATCGAGTTTGCATGCAGGAACGCGTCACAATCGATTTCATGGAAGCGACGACGATTGTACGTGTACAAGTTACTTTCTGTTACACAATGAAGATTCGAATGCGAAACCGAGGCATCTGCGTCGAAACGTATGGAATTGACGTAGAAACGCGTAACAATCGAGTTCATGCAAGCGACGACGATTGTACGTGTACAAGTTCTTTTCTGTTCGAGAATGATGATTCGCGTGCAAAAACGATGCATCTGCATCGAAACGTTCGGAATTGACGTAGAAACGCGTTACAATCGAGTTCATGCAAGCGTCGACGAATGTTCGTGTATAAGTTCTTTTCTCTTCCAGAATGAAGATTCGCGTGCAGAAACGATACATCCGCATCGAAATGTATGGAATTGACGCAAAAACATCGAATTCTCATGTAGGAACGCGTAACAATCGATTTCATGGAAGCGACGACGATTGTACGTGTAGAAGTTACTTTATGTTCCAGAATGAAGATTTGCGTGCAAAAAGGATGCATCCGCATCGAAATGTATGGAATTGACACAGAAACATCGAGTTTGCATGCAGGAACGCGTCACAATCGATTTCATGGAAGCGACGACGATTGTACGTGTACAAGTTACTTTCTGTTCCAGAAGGAAGATTCGAATGCGAAAACGAGGCATCTGCATGGAAATGTATGGAATTGACACAGAAACATCGAGTTTGCATGCAGGAACGCGTCACACTCGATTTCATGAGAGCGACGACTATTGTTCGTGTACAAGTTATTTTTTGTTACACAATGAAGATTCGAATGCGAAACCGAGGCATCTGCGTCGAAACGTATGGAATTGACGTAGAAACGCGTAACAATCGAGTTCATGCAAGCGACGACGATTGTAGGTGTACAAGTTCTTTTCTGTTCGAGAATAATGATTCGCGTGCAAAAACGATGCATCTGCATCGAAACGTTCGGAATTGACGTAGAAACGCGTTACAATCGAGTTCATGCAAGCGTCGACGAATGTTCGTGTACAAGTTCTTTTCTCTTCCAGAATGAAGATTCGCGTGCAGAAACGATACATCCGCATCGAAATGTATGGAATTGACGCAAAAACATCGAATTCTCATGTAGGAACGCGTAACAATCGATTTCATGGAAGCGACGACGATTGTACGTGTAGAAGTTACTTTCTGTTCCAGAATGAAGATTTGCGTGCAAAAAGGATGCATCCGCATCGAAATGTATGGAATTGACCCAGAAACATCGAGTTTGCATGCAGGAACGCGTCACAATCGATTTCATGGAAGCGACGACGATTGTACGTGTACAAGTTACTTTCTGTTCCAGAAGGAAGATTCGAATACGAAAACGAGGCATCTGCATCGAAACGTATGGAATTGACGTACAAACGCGTAACAATCGATTTCATGGAAGCGACGACGATTGTACGTGTACAAGTTACTTTCTGTTCCAGAATGAAGATTTGCGTGCAAAAAGGATGCATCCGCATCGAAATGTATGGAATTGACCCAGAAACATCGAGTTTGCATGCAGGAACGCGTCACAATCGATTTCATGGAAGCGACGACGATTGTACGTGTACAAGTTACTTTCTGTTCCAGAAGGAAGATTCGAATACGAAAACGAGGCATCTGCATCGAAACGTATGGAATTGACGCAGAAACGCGTTACAATCGACTTCATGCAAGCGTCGACGAATGTTCGTGTACAAGTTATTTTATGTTCCAGAATGAAGATTCGAATACGAAAACGAGGCATCTGCATCGAAATGTATGGAATTGACGCAAAAACATCGAATTCTCATGCAGGAACGCGTAACAATCGTGTTCATGCAAGCAACGACGAATGTTCGTGTACAAGTTATTTTCTGTTACACAATGAAGATTCGAATGCGAAACCGAGGCATCTGCGTCGAAACGTATGGAATTGACGTAGAAACGCGTTACAATCGATTTCATGCAAGCGACGACGAATGTACGTGTAGAAGTAATATTCTGTTCTGGAATGATCATTCGCAAGAAAAATCGCTGCATCCTCATCGAAACGTATGGAATTGACGCAAAAACATCGAATTCGCATGCAGGAACGGGTTACAATCGATTTCATGCAAGCGACGACGATTGTATGTCTACAAGTTACTTTATGTTCCAGAATGAAGATACGAATGCGAAAACGAGACATCTGCATCGAAACGTATGGAATTGACGCAGGAACGCGTTACAATCGAGTTCATGCAAGCGTCGACGAATGTTCGTGTACAAGTTCTTTTCTCTTCCAGAATGAAGATTAGCGTGCAGAAACGATACATCCGCATCGAAATGTATGGAATTGACGCAAAAACATCGAATTCTCATGCAGGAACGCGTAACAATCGATTTCATGGAAGCGACGACGATTGTACGTGTACAAGTTACTTTCTGTTCCAGAATGAAGATTTGCGTGCAAAAAGGATGCATCCGCATCGAAATGTATGGAATTGACCCAGAAACATCGAGTTTGCATGCAGGAACGCGTCACAATCGATTTCATGGAAGCGACGACGATTGTACGTGTACAAGTTACTTTCTGTTCCAGAAGGAAGATTCGAATACGAAAACGAGGCATCTGCATCGAAACGTATGGAATTGACGCAGAAACGCGTTACAATCGACTTCATGCAAGCGTCGACGAATGTTCGTGTACAAGTTATTTTATGTTCCAGAATGAAGATTTGCGTGCAAAAAGGATGCATCCGCATCGAAATGTATGGAATTGACACAGAAACATCGAGTTTGCATGCAGGAACTCGTTACAATCGATTTCATGCAAGCGACGACGAATGTACGTGTAGAAGTAATAGTCTGTTCTGGAATGATCATTCCCAAGAAAAATCGCTGCATCCTCATCGAAACGTATGGAATTGACGCAAAAACATCGAATTCGCATGCAGGAACGGGTTACAATCGATTTCATGGAAGCGACGACGATTGTACGTGTACAAGTTACGTTCTGTTCCAGAATGAATATTCGAATGCGAAAACGAGGCATCTTCATCGAAACGTACGGAATTGACACAGAAAAATCTAATTAGCATGCAGGAACGCGTTACAATCGATTTCACGCAAGCGACGACGACTGTTCGTGTACAAGTTATTTTATTTTCCAGAATGAAGATTCGCGTGCAGAAACGATACATCCGCATCGAAATGTATGGAATTGACACAGAAACATCGAGTTTGCATGCAGGAACGCGTTACAATCGAGTTCATGCAAGCGTCGACGAATGTTCGTGTACAAGTTCTTTTCTCTTCCAGAATGAAGATTCGCGTGCAGAAACGATACATCCGCATCGAAATGTATGGAATTGACGCAAAAACATCGAATTCTCATGCAGGAACGCGTCACAATCGATTTCATGGAAGTGACGACGATTGTACGTGTACAAGTTACTTTCTGTTCCAGAATGAAGATTCGAATACGAAAACGAGGCATCTGCATCGAAATGGATGGAATTGACGCAGAAACGCGTTACAATCGAGTTCATGCAAGCGTCGACGAATGTTCGTGTACATGTTCTTTTCTCTTCCAGAATGAAGATTCGCGTGCAGAAACGATACATCCGCATCGAAATGTATGGAATTGACGCAAAAACATCGAATTCTCATGCAGGAACGCGTAACAATCGATTTCATGGAAGCGACGACGATTGTACGTGTACAAGTTACTTTATGTTCCAGAATGAAGATTCGAATGCGAAAACGAAGCATCTGCATCGAAACGTATGGAATTGACGCAAAAACGCGTTACAATCGAGTTCATGCAAGCGACGACGACTGTTCGTGTACAAGTTATTTTATGTTCCAGAATGAAGATTTGCGTGCAAAAAGGATGCATCCGCATCGAAATGTATGGAATTGACACAGAAACATCGAGTTTGCATACAGGAACTCGTTACAATCGATTTCATGCAAGCGACGACGAATGTACGTGTAGAAGTAATATTCTGTTCTGGAATAATCATTCGCAAGAAAAATCGCTGCATCCTCATCGAAACGTATGGAATTGACGCAAAAACATCGAATTCGCATGCAGGAACGGGTTACAATCGATTTCATGCAAGCGACGACGATTGTATGTCTACAAGTTATTTTCTGTTCCACAATGAAGATTCGAATGCGAAAACGAGGCATCTGCGTCGAAACGTATGGAATTGACGTAGAAACGCGTAACAATCGATTTCATGGAAGCGACGACGATTGTACGTGTACAAGTTACTTTCTGTTCCAGAATGAAGATCTGCGTGCAAAAAGGATGCATCCGCATCGAAATGTATGGAATTGACACAGAAACATCGAGTTTGCATGCAGGAACTCGTTACAATCGATTTCATGCAAGCGACGACGAATGTACGTGTAGAAGTAATATTTTGTTCTGGAATGATCATTCGCAAGAAAAATCGCTGCATCCTCATCGAAACGTATGGAATTGACGCAAAAACATCGAATTCGCATGCAGGAACGGGTTACAATCGATTTCATGCAAGCGACGACGATTGTATGTCTACAAGTTATTTTCTGTTCCACAATGAAGATTCGAATGCGAAAACGAGGCATCTGCGTCGAAACGTATGGAATTGACGTAGAAACGCGTTACAATCGAGTTCATGCTAGCGTCGTCGAATGTTCGTGTACAAGTTCTTTTCTCTTCCAGAATGAAGATTCGCGTGCAGAAACGATACATCCGCATCGAAATGTATGGAATTGACGCAAAAACATCGAATTCTCATGCAGGATCGCGTAACAATCGATTTCATGGAAGCGACGACGATTGTACGTGTACAAGTTACTTTATGTTCCAGAATGAAGATTCGAATGCGAAAACGAAGCATCTGCATCGAAACGTATGGAATTGACGCAAAAACGCGTTACAATCGAGTTCATGCAAGCGACGACGACTGTTCGTGTACAAGTTATTTTATGTTCCAGAATGAAGATTTGCGTGCAAAAAGGATGCATCCGCATCGAAATGTATGGAATTGACACAGAAACATCGAGTTTGCATGCAGGAACTCGTTACAATCGATTTCATGCAAGCGACGACGAATGTACGTGTAGAAGTAATAGTCTGTTCTGGAATGATCATTCCCAAGAAAAATCGCTGCATCCTCATCGAAACGTATGGAATTGACGCAAAAACATCGAATTCGCATGCAGGAACGGGTTACAATCGATTTCATGCAAGCGACGACGATTGTATGTCTACAAGTTATTTTCTGTTCCACAATGAAGATTCGAATGCGAAAACGAGGCATCTGCGTCGAAACGTATGGAATTGACGTAGAAACGCGTTACAATCGAGTTCATGCTAGCGTCGTCGAATGTTCGTGTACAAGTTCTTTTCTCTTCCAGAATGAAGATTCGCGTGCAGAAACGATACATCCGCATCAAAATGTATGGAATTGACGCAAAAACATCGAATTCTCATGCAGGAACGCGTAACAATCGATTTCATGGAAGCGACGACGATTGTACGTGTACAAGTTACTTTCTGTTCCAGAATGAAGATTCGAATGCGAAAACGAGGCATCTTCATCGAAACGTACGGAATTGACACAGAAAAATCTAATTAGCATGCAGGAACGCGTTACAATCGATTTCACGCAAGCGACGACGACTGTTCGTGTACAAGTTATTTTATTTTCCAGAATGAAGATTCGCGTGCAGAAACGATACATCCGCATCGAAATGTATGGTATTGACACAGAAACATCGAGTTTGCATGCAGGAACGCGTTACAATCGAGTTCATGCAAGCGTCGACGAATGTTCGTGTACAAGTTATTTTCTCTTCCAGAATGAAGATTCGCGTGCAGAAACGATACATCCGCATCGAAATGTATGGAATTGACGCAAAAACATCGAATTCTCATGCAGGAACGCGTCACAATCGATTTCATGGAAGTGACGACGATTGTACGTGTACAAGTTACTTTCTGTTCCAGAATGAAGATTCGAATACGAAAACGAGGCATCTGCATCGAAATGGATGCAATTGACGCAGAAAAGCGTTACAATCGAGTTCATGCAAGCGTCGACGAATGTTCGTGTACATGTTCTTTTCTCTTCCAGAATGAAGATTCGCGTGCAGAAACGATACATCCGCATCGAAATGTATGGAATTGACGCAAAAACATCGAATTCTCATGCAGGAACGCGTAACAATCGATTTCATGGAAGCGACGACGATTGTACGTGTAGAAGTAATATTCTGTTCTGGAATGATCATTCGCAAGAAAAATCGCTGCATCCTCATCGAAACGTATGGAATTGACGCAGAAACGCGTTACAATCGAGTTCATGCAAGCGTCGACGACTGTTAGTGTACAAGTTATTTTATGTTCCAAAATGAAGATTTGCGTGCAAAAAGGATGCATCCGCATCGAAATGTATGGAATTGACACAGAAACATCGAGTTTGCATGCAGGAACGCGTTACAATCGATTTCATGCAAGCGACGACGATTGTATGTCTACAAGTTATTTTCTGTTCGAGAATGTGCTTTCACGTGCAAAACGACGCATCTGCATCGAAACGTACGGGATTGATGTAGAAGCATCTAATTCGCATGCAGAAACGCGTTATAATTGAGATCATACAAGCGACAACGAATGTTCAGGAACTAGTTGACTTCTGTTCCGGAATATTCTGTCGCGTGTAAAAACGATGCATCTGGGTCGAAACATACGGAATTGACGCAGAAACATCGAATACGCATGCAGGAATCCGTTACAGTCGAATTCACGCAAGCGACGACGAATGTTCGCGAACAAGTAATTTTCTGTTCCGGACTGTTATGTCTCGTTCAAGAACTACGCATCTGTATCAAAACATACGGAATTGACGCAGAAACATCGAATTCCCACGCAGAAAGGCGTTACAATCGAGTTCATGCAAGGGACGGCGAATGTTCGTGAACAAGGTGATTTCTGTTTTGGAATATTCTATCGCGTGCATAAACGATGCATCTGGATCGGAACAGACGGAATTGACGCAGAAACATCGAATACGCATGCAGGAATGCGTTACAGTCGAGTTCATGCAAGCAGCGACGAATGTTCGCGAACACGTAATTTTCTGTTCCGGAATGTTCTGTGGCGTTCAAGAACTACGCATCTGCATCAAAACATACGGAATTCAGGCGATAACATCGAATTCGCACACAGAAAGGCGTTATAATCGAGTTCATGCAAGGGACGACGAATGTTCGCGTACAAGTCATTTTCTGTACCGGAATGTTCTTTCGTGTGCAAAAACGATACATGTGCATCGAAACATATGGAATTGACGCAGAAACATTGAATTCGCATGCAGGAGCGCGTTACAATTGAGTCCATGCAAGCGACAACGAATGTTCATAGACAAGTTGATTCCTGTTCTGAATCGTTATGATCCAGTTCATCCAAGCGACGACGAATGTTTGTCTACCCGTTGGATTCTGTTCTGAATAGTTGTAGTCTAGTTAAGCAAACGACGACAACTTTATACGCACAAGTAATTTTCTGTTCCGTATTGTTCTTTTGAGTGCAAAAACGATGCATCTCCATCGAAACATACGGAATTTACGCAGAAACATCGAATTCGCGTGCAGGAACGCGTTACAATTGAATTCATGCAAGCGATGACGAATGTTCATCTACAAATTGATTTCTGTTCCGAATCGTTATAATCGAGTTCATGCAAGCGATGTAACTAAGTAATTAAGTAATGCAACGTTGCCCCCGCTCGAACGACTTCTTAGGGCCGTCGGACAGGGTCAACCCCAATGTTTTACAGGCACTGAGACCGGACCGTGCGCGGCCGCGCGAGAACGGTCCCCTCGGAACAGAGCGCAGTAGGTATACTATGTCTTTTCTGGATCAGGGTGGTTCCCCCCATGGAGAGAGGGGGTAACCCCCTCTCCTACCCCCCCCTGGAGGGGGCATTGCCCCACCCCTGAAGGGGGAGGTCAACCCCCCTGGAGGGGGCATTGCCCCACCCCTGAAGGGGGAGGTAACCCCCCCTGGAGGGAGGCATTGCCCCACCCCTGGAGTGGGAGGTCACCTACCCCCCCACACCCTCCGGGGTCATTACCACCCCACCCCTAGGGTCATTAACCCACCCAGGATAATTCCCCCCCCCGGGTAATCCCCCCATGGGAGGGGGTCATGAAGAAGTGACATTTCACAAAGTATGGGGGGGGTCATGAGGAAGTGACGTCACAGAAGTTACATTACTCAAGGTATCAACTATGTGGTTCACAGGAAGTGAAGTCACAAGCCAGTAGATAGTTGCGAACGACACGTGTTGATACCTTGACGATCTAATCGGCAATGGCGTTTCATAACCTCTTCACCTGTAAGGTGACGGTAAGAAATCCCCCCCCCCCACCACTTCCCTGACGTCACAAGATGTAGACGGTTGCGAACGACACGCGTTGATACCTTGACGATCTAATCGACAATGGCGTTTCATAGCCTTCTCCAACTGTAAGGTGGTGGTAAGAACCTTCCCTTACCACCTTCGCAGGAATCCCCACCAATTCCATAACTCTCACAGCTTTTGACACGCGCATCCATAAGCATGTGCACACAAAATCTGCAGCGACAGCATGTTTTCAGTCAAGACGCTATTTGGTCAACCTTGACATTTTTTTTTTGAAATATTATACCCCTTAGAAACGAACAAGAATTTGCCATGCAAAAACACGCGCACACGAAATCTACAGCGTCAGAACTAATTCGTTTAAAACGTTATTTAGTTGGTCATGATATTTTTTTGAACGATAGGCATACCACGCGCACACAAAAACTACAGCGACAGCATGTTTTCAGTCAAGATGCTATTTGGTCGACCTTGATATTTTTTTATGAAATATTATACTCCTTAGGAACGAACAGGAATCTCGAGACAGGGAAATGAAAAAAATCACACATAAAATGCTGGAATAACCTTTTGATTTTTATTTTATTAGCATTACGTCTAAGCCTAAAGCCAACAATTCGGTATCTATTAATGAATTGCGTTCAAAATCTTCATTTTCCATAATTGTTTTTGCAAAATCATTGGTAACATTAGATATTATTTGCATAAACTTACAATATTTTGTCTGTACAGAATATAGGTTCTCAGATAGCCATGAGTACATGTGATCGATACAATATTCCAAGTCAAATAATTTTTTCAACGTTTTCTGAGTAATGTATATACACTTAGTCGAATTCGATAATTTTGCAACCTTCACATAATCATTTATCCGACAGAATTCCATGGTTATATCACCAACTTGCACAGCATTCCCTAAGTTGACAATGTTCTGCAGAATATCTTCTCCCTTTCGTAGAAAATCTTTCCACGTAGCCATAGAGAATTGAATTTCATTGCCACGATTGTCTCCTATAGCCAACTCAACGTGACAGCAACCACCAATTCGAACTCCAATGTCGAGATACTTGTAGCATGTATTCGTCAAGGGATATCTTCTGCCCAATATACGCACTGCGCGCGTGATCCTCTGTTCTGAATTATCAACCCTGATAAGAAAAAACAATTAGGAGAGAAATTTTTTTTCAATAGTTACAAAGAAACAATTATGAACAGTATTTTTGCAGTTGTTGGAATACTTACTGTGTGTGTAATTTCGGAGGATTGAACTCATTATTCTCTCGCGCTGCTCGAGAATTGGTGTTTGCGGACCACATAGTTGACATTGTGTCGATCTAACCAACAATGGCGTTTTATAGCCTCTCTTAATCCCATTCTCTCCAGTTTCTGAAGGAGGGGAGATATCATGCTAACACTTTTTAACATGCTGAGTAATACACTTGGTTCTCCTTGATAATGTGGAAACTGCAAAGTTCGGCGTTCTTGTGGGAAACTGTCCTTGAAACATGATACCGGATGCATGTATAACCCTCCTCCCTCGCCTGCATCATCATCCAAGTTTGCAGAAATTCCAAGTTTGCAAAATATGCTCCCGCTATAACGTGCACGTGCCCCTGTGGGGGACTGTCCTTGAAACATGATACCGGATGCAGATAACCCCCCCCCCTTCCCTCACCTGCATCATTGTCCAAGTTTGCAAAATATGCTGACTTTGCAAAATATGCTCGCGCTATAGAACTTACATAAGTGAAGGTCTAGTAAAGCAATTTTTTTGTTAAATAATACAATTTATTAAAAAAAAATCATGGTTTTTTTGTCGCTCAGTATATAATTTACATAGTTTAAATACATTTTCCATGGCACATACACCAGTATGGAATGCACATCTATGCAATCCCTTTGGCATCAACTATAATCTTGGAACATCCTCCAGATCCACATCAAGAGCTTCTATTCCAGTTAATTTCCATAACCATTTTTTCTTTTCCAATCCTCTGACAATGACTTGCTGCGTATTTTCAAGGGCCAGTTTCAAACAACTTCCAGCTGTTTTGTACGAAACACACCCGTCTGCCCAACCGATTCCATGATGTTTGCGCGTTAACCATCGAACCTGACGTGCTTCAGTAGCATTCAATCGATGGAATTCAAATGGTGGCTCGAATATCCAGTGCAATAGTTTATTTCCATCTTGTAAAATGGCTGCTTCCTTTACAATGAAATCGTTTGACCCTGTCTTGAAACCTTGTAGATCAACGAATGATACACGAGACATCATGCACCCACCGCTTGTTAAAGTATTCTGCGTACGACGTTGGTTAATGGACTATACTCGACTATACGATCGTGTATGATTAAGCAGTATGCAGCTGTATTCACAGGCACATTATCTCTGCACTCGAAATCTATGCGCACATCAATGGTTGCACTTTTAACAGATTCGTTTTGACGAGAGCAGTCTATCACAACAAATGGGCCCTGTGATAAGAACTCCAATTCATCCAGTAGCGGCTCACTCAATCGATTACCATAATATGAGTTTTGAAATTTAGCATACATGTCGTAAAGTATCGCATACTTATTCTTTTCAAAATTCAAGTTTAGATCATCATATGGATACGATTCGGAATTTAGGTACAACCGTATGTTTAACAGTTTGCAATCATCGAAATGATTAGCAGTCTTATGCAATTGATTCTTCCTATCATTCTGCAATGCGAATATGATGAAGCGAGGTTTCTCCAATTGTGTTACCGTCTTTATCGCCCACGTATGCTTCGTAGTTGTTTGTAAATGCGGATATTCATATAAATCCCAAGAGCGGAAACTCATAGGTATCATTTGCCCTCTCTCGAGAATGTGTAGTAATGACAATTTGGTTACTTCTTCCAGACTTATGTGTGGCATACGCCACTGAACTTTGAATAATTCGATTTTAGGTTTTAAAGTATTAGAACCATTCAACGCGTTTAGATCGTTTCGCGATCGAATTAAGACCAACTCTTGACGCACGTTAACGGTAATCTTGTTATAATCTTCACCGAAACCAAATAGCATATTGAATGGTATGCAGAAATTGAAATCTTCACCACCCAGTTTTCGATACCAGCCTGCGGTGGCCAATGCTTTACTTTTTCCAGGAGAGACGGATACATATGTTTTTAACGAGGTTGTTATTCCAGGATTTCTATAGCGGTCTATTTCAACTCCATTCAATTCATAGCGAATTTCATCAAACATGAAAGCAGCGCAATTGGTATCGAGAGTAACATTGTTGCTTGTACCGGCAGGTGGAGTCTCTTCTAAAATAACTTTTCCTTCAATGTACAAGAAACTCTCACATGGTAGCGTATACAGATCCTGCTGGTGTATCGGTATCCTTATTTCATCACTATTTCCGAGAGTAGTATTGGCATAGGGATTATATGTGTGCACTTCTATCTTAGTTATACGGTTATCAGAAGTTGGCGCATCGCCAATGGCCAAAATGTCAGACATTATCGCTTTACAACAAATCCCAACGATTGTAGAAAACGTATGTTCTGCAAGCTCAGGTTCTTCTTCTCCCTCGACGATAGTATGGCACGAGATCGAATTACTGTGTCGATGAACGAATTTTTTGTAGCGATTGGAGGTTCATCCGTTTTGTTATAGACAAGCATAATACAACACTTATTCGTAGATGCGCGGGTTCCGCCGTCTTACATGCAGTCTAACAGTGATTTCTTCTCCACGAAAATCAATCAAACGATTGTCTTGATCCACTAGACGTACTTCTAAATCATCTATTCGTCGCACGACGATCGGAAGATAAATGACTCGTGGTGGAGTTTCTGAGATCTTATAACCTGGAGGAACCCTAGGTGAAAATTCGTGAATAATGTGTACGGGTTTGTCATTACTGTATGATCCGGCTGTTATGCTACATTCCACTCTGATCACGTTGATGCTTATGATTTTCACAGGAGCGTCAGACTCATGCCACATTTTAGGTGGGAGAATACGGTTTAGAGAAAATCCAAGTAGCGATCCTATGTTATTGGATTTCGTAAAATTAATCTTATAGGAACAGTATATTTCACTCTTCATCGTATTATTGTTAGCACGTATGATAAGCGGATATTCGTCATCGTTCCCCGAATCACATTCAGTTGGATATCGTTGCAGTATTTCCCGTTTCAAGTATTTATTGATTGCATCCAGTTCGTATGATCCTTCGGGAATTACAATTTCTTCATCATTTTCACCGAAATAAAATCTATTATTGCGAGCATCGACGTTCGGTATCGTGTTAAACGTTTCAAAATCCACGAGACCCAATTCGTATTCGTGGCTGTTCAAATCTATCGAGGGAAAGTACTGGACTGCGAGCATACTGCTCTTACCCGTTAACGTTAGTGTCAACGATGAAGGTGTCATGTTTATACGAATGGGTTAAAGCACATAATGAAATTTTATGTATCGAGAATGTGCATTTATAACGAGTTTTCCTCAAGAAATTTTACACACAGTTGCCCGCATATGGATTGATTAAAATTTTGAAAACGTGCATGATTGTATGTAATCTTTGCCGAGGATCCGAAGTATGCAATAAGTTCCACGGGTGGTCGTAGATTACCAAAACTATCAAAGTATTTTACAGTATGATTGTGTTTTACATATGCGACCCAATGTGTACCGGGACCGATGCTTTCATCCAAGTTTACTATACCACTCTCGTTTACATTTGCTCTTGTCGGAAGACTATCGCGCATGTATACTCCGCGAAAATGTGGTATATTCTTTCTTCCTATATCCTCAAGCTGAACATTTGTCATTGGTTGTATCCCTAGTTTTTCATAGAGTGAACTTTTTTTTTCTCTTCAAACCGGTACCCTTTTTGTAGGGTGTGAGATAAAGTCCACGACCTTCCATAGCATGATTATGACGTTGCATTTCCTCCAACTGTTTTCGTGCAGCCTTGGCGTCATTCACAACCTTCGCGATTCCGGCAGCACCATCAGTCAACGATCCTATAGCTGCCAATGCAGGCAAGAGGAACGGGAGGAAACCGCCTCGCTTTGCTATGGGTAGAGTTCGCATCTTCTTCTTACCACCGTTACCAGTGTTCTTCTTTTTCTTGATTCCCATCCCAAGCGACGTCTTAGCTTTCATAGCAGCCCAAACAGTTGACGCAGTTATCTTCTCACCTAACGTAGCGTCCTTCGCAAATATGCAAATCTTTGTTTTGAGAATATGCAATATCGTGTTCTCTACAGGCCGAGTCTAATGGATTTATACCTCGATCGCCGCGAGCCAAGCGTTTGCGTAACCGTGTACCAGGTCCACAAAATTGATATCCGGGCATATGTAACTCAAACGGTAATTTATTTATCAGGGTATTTAGAAGTCCTGCTCCTCGCCACCGTATGCAGGAGTAACAATCTTTTTTCATAGGTGGTCTATCGATGAGCATATGTATGTGTCACAAGTATGGAAGTCATCTCTAGACTGATTGATATCTCTGAGCAACGTTTGTATAAATATTCCCCATACCCACACTTATGTGTTACTGTTGCAACAGTCGCGATGCGGTTCATAAGACAACCTGTGAAAATTCGGGTGATCTCTGACAGAAAGTTTGATAATATTACCAGAAATATTCTGCGACATGGACCGTTATTACCTAACACTGTACGCGGTATAGTGTGCGGTCCTTCCAATTGTGGGAAAACTAATGTAGTCATTAGCATGTTGGAAAGTCCTAATGGAATGCGATTCGAGAACGTGTATGTATATTCAAAATCGTTGCAACAGCCGAAATATCAATATTTGGAAAAGCTACTCTCATCTGTAGAAAATGTTGGTTACTTTCCTTTTTCACACAATAGCGATGTCGTTCCACCTAACGAAGCTCTACCGAATTCAATATTTATATTTGATGACGTAGCATGTGACAAGCAAGATGTGATTAGAGAGTACTTTTCCATGGGTCGACATTCAAAAGTGGATAGTCTGTATCTTTGTCAATCATATGCAAGAATTCCGAAACATCTGATTCGCGATAATACCAATCTCTTACTACTATTCAAACAGGAAAGTATGAATTTGCATCATGTGTATAATGATCATGTAAATACAGATATGACGTTTGGACAATTTAACGAACTGTGTGCAGAATGTTGGCAACAGAACTATGGATTTGTGGTTATAGACAAGGATAGCCCTATGCATAGAGGTCGTTATCGACGTGGATTTAATGACTATGTCATAGTATAATGGTATCATTTGACCACCACCCCGCGTTGTGATCAGAACATTGAACGGGTGTCGAACGGCTATTGAACGGTTGGTGAACGACATCGAGCGGGTATCAAACGGAGGTGTTGAACGTACACGTTCAACGTAGAACGGGTATCGAACGAGGTGTCGAACGTACACGTTCAACGTAGAACGGGTATCGAACGAGGTGTCGAACGTACACGTTCAACGTAGAACGGGTATCGAACGAGGTGTCGAACGTACACGTTCAACGTAGAACGGGTATCGAACGACATTGAACGTTGTTGAAAACTCTTCCAATTGAACATGGAACAAAATTCTGTTGAACAAAAACGGGAAAAGAGGAAAAAAGAAGTGTTAACGAAAGAGATTGCCAAGACGAGTGAAGCTATACGAAAAAAATATTTGGCACTAAAAGCTGGAAAAATGGATATCGATGCGGTGTTGGAACATAGATTGCAACCTGTGATAAGACCCTTGAAAGAATTGATTGAAAACACAAAACCGATTCCGAGCCCAATTCTTCAAGAGACACCTTCGGAGTCAGCATCTCCATTGTATCAGCAGCAATCGCCTATGTTTAATGCTACACCTGGATATCATGAAGGTATACCTCCAGAATCACCTACAGCATCACCTCCAGCATCAGCGCTGCACGAACAACCACCTATGCTTAACACTACACTCCAATGTTGTGGATTGAAGCCACCTGTACTAAACGCTACGCCTCGGTATCGTGGATTGAAAAGAGTACGTGCGGAAACACCCTTGAGACCAACACCTCATCGATTATCAAAACGACTTTGTCCACATTCCGAACCTCCTACAGAAGAAGTATGGACAGACGAAGCAGAAACACTTCAACAAAATATTCTCGAAACGACAATGCGTGAGATTGCTGAAAATCCTGAACAGCATGAAGAAGCCACTACATATTTGACTCAGAATCTCGGACCGCTGTCACAGGAATATTTGAACTTCTTTTTCACAGATAAGAAAAAACAGGTTGACCATGTGTATGGTGTGTACTATGATAAAAATGCAATGATGCTTGGAGATAAGAATTTCGACGTAGACATGGAAGATAATATAATTATCGATAATGTAAAATACAAAGGAACACCTGGTCTCTTCGAACTAATTTTCAAGAGAATCCCAGATGATACGATGTACACCGATGCTGACAAACAGAAATATAAGAGTATTCTGCTGGCAACAAATGCGCACAGACGCAACCATAATGCTACAAATCCTCCATTGAGTAACAGGGGATACAAGTATAAACATATAATTGCATCATTGCTTGAAATACGGCCTCGCACTGGAAGAGGGTTTGCCTCCAAGTCAAATTTGATGAGTACATTACCGGAGAACATGGCGGTTACCGATAATGCGATTGATTATGTACATTGGGATGATCCGAACGAGCTAGTGGATAGAATAAGATTGTTGGTATCATCGCGAGCTGCTGGGCATACCGGACATGATAATGAAATTGTTTCAATAATAGAGGAGCTCCGAGAAGCGGGATTGATTATAAATTAAAGGTCGTTCTGATCATGTTCACCAGTACCTTTTCATGATGGCTATCAACAAGTTCGGTGCTATGCTCCGAAACGAGTCAAATGAAGATGATGATGCATTATGTAAGAATTATGTGCGATGGAGTGCACTTTGCCTCGACGGGGATGCTTTCAACGCAAGAAATCGAAAGATAGGACGTTTAGCATACCCAACGAATGATACCGATGCTGTGAATAAGTTATACTTGGACAGAGAAATGACGCATATTTTGAAAGCATGTGATGCCAAGTGTATGAAGTTGCAGGAAGAAATAATAGTCAAAGTTCATAACTTACATGAACAAATGCTCAAGATGGTGCGTGATACAATTCTAAGAATGACATCACAGAACAACAAAAGGGGTGGAGCAAGTTTTAGCAAGAAATAATGGTTAAAGTCCATACATTGCGTCGAATGTTATAAATATATTTACATAGTTTGAAAGATGTCAGTTTCCAGCGAGAATGCGTCCGCAAGAAACCGGTCGTAATGTCAATGTAAAATTCATAGACCGAATCATGCGATTATTTTTATACATTTTAAATATCTTTTGTTCAATCCTAAATCCCAACCATGAGCAAAGAGAAGATGCAATTAGTGGAGGAATTGCATGCCCCTGCCAGACGGATTTTCCCGCGACGTCGAGTTTTAGTTCGTGGGTATGACGATCTATGGCAAGCCGATCTCGTAGATATGCAGTCTCACGCACGCATAAATGGTGGTAACAAATACATATTAACCGTTATCGATGTGTTATCCAAATATGCATGGGGTGTACCGCTCAAGACTAAAAGTGGGAGCCAGGTAGCTAAAGCATTCGAAACGATATTTCGAAATCGATGTCCGAAAAATTTGCAAACCGATCAGGGGAAGGAATTTTACAACAGTGAGGTGCAAGAACTTTTGACGAAACATGGTATTAATCATTATTCTACGTATTCGGTTATGAAGGTGTTACGTCTGGTGACGTATAGTGTAGGAAAATACGACAATAATCAATATATTATTAAGATACCGTTAGTTAACAGCTTGTAACTTGAACACGATAGCCAGTAAGAACCCATTCTTTTATCAATCCGCGCCATACGAACCGAGCGATCACTTCTATTCTCATTCTTACCTTCGATCATATTCCAATACCACCATTATCAATCGTCCATCCTGTCCAACGATTCCCACATCTCGCATAACACTCCCACTCCTAATTACCCCACTCCACAAACATTCCAGATTTTCAAAGCTTACGAGAACGATTATCTTTCTTTTAACACGACTTCTTTTCTGAACTCCACTTAGAGACGTCGTCGTCTCCTGGAGTCCCGCGCGTCCAGCCCAGAGGCCTTACCTCTCGGGATCATTATAACTTTTGTATTCTATTCTATATCATTAAAGTATTATTTAAAATAGACGCAGTGTCTCGTCATTTCAAAGTTCATCACGTCGTATGGAATATTCTCTTTCATAACTATTCTTCATAAAGTCTTGATTGTTCACTTGTATACCTAGAAGCCTACCAGCGGCTCTATACGATCGTGAACACTCAGACGTCTTAATTGTTTTTTGAAACGCACTCGTTGCATTTGTTAGAATATTCCATGCCACGTCGCGCCGGACGAAAGTATCAATTGCGGAAGCTCGCACGGGAATTCTTATCAGAAACGTCTCCTAAAGACGAATATACAAAATTGCTCGGTGTCCGCGCTCTCCCTACGGTCGTCCGCGACACCATTATCAACGAGCAAGGCCAAACTCGAGCAGAGCTGATCAGAGGGAAGCAGCCTGCTGATCCTTCACCACCATCAGACGTGGTAGGAACCACCCCGCGTGCGTAGACAAGCGGACCAGGAGCAGAGCAGCTAAAACTACTACGCGTCAGTGGCAACTAATACTGCTGTCTGGGCTAAGGGCGGTGAGTGCCATTTGTAAATCGCATAGCAAACCGTTGCGTCGTGACCCGAGTCAGACACGGTTATACTTGCCGTGTGGACTCTAAAGCTGAATTAAAAATTGTCGTTTTAATCCGCGTGTTTGTGATCACCTTGAATCACAGAACCGACTCGCGGGACGTAACAATTTGGTGGCAGCGGTGGGATAGACAGCTATCACGATGTCAAACGGTCCCGCTAATAACACGCGTAGTAAAGATAAGCCTTCAGAGCAAACCGAAAATAAAATGAACGCGGATGAATTAGCAGCATATGAGACTTCGCTACGCCGTAAGGAACAAAGAATTCGTGATCAAAGTACCGCCGTCGAGAAAGATAGATTAGCTTTCGAAAACCAAGTCACATTAGCACAAACGGAAATTAATGGCGAATGCGCAGCGTTAGAAAAATTACGCGCAGAATTAGAACGCGAACGCGAGACGTTGAACGCACAAAAACGTGAACGCGACGACACGAAATTATTAATCGACGTACAAAATCTTTCGAATTTAAGCATGCCGTCTGTTATCCCCGCGACACCGAGACACTCGCAACAGAACGAAGGCTTAAATGTTAACATACCAACGTATAATTTACCGTATTTGTCGCAGAACGAAACAACAAATATGCGTCAAAATGATTCTCCGGAACGAGAAGACTCGCGACTCGTGATGAACGCCGCGACAGATTTGATTCCCACGTTCGACGGAACAAACTTGTCGGTTTTACGATTCACACGAGCTTGCCAACGCGCACGCGATCTCGTTCCTCGACATGCTGAGAAAACGCTGTCAAAATTGATAATTAGCAAGCTCCGCGGAGAAGCGTATACCGCGATCGAGGATGAACATATAAATTCAGTTACCGATATCACGAACCGTCTAAAGAATATTTTTGGACCTCACCATACAATTGATCACTATCGCGGAGAAATGACTAATATATTCATGCACGCGAACGAGCACATCCTGCAATATATTAGTCGCGTAAAAGATTTACGTACCGCGATTATAGATTGCCCCCGCGTCGAACCCGATACTGTCGAAATTGACGCGTTGACGAAGAAAAGTTTCATTCGCGGTCTTATTCCCGATCTACGTACAGTAGTACGCCAGAAGAATCATTACTCGTTACAAAATACCTATGATGAAGCGATAAATCATTATAAGGAACTCGAACTCGATAAGCGAAGATACGAACGATGCGCACGCGAAGAGAAACAAGTTCGGTTCTCAGTGTACGGTCCCCATAATAATTCGCGAAACGATTCACGTGTCTCGCGATCACCGTCACCTTATCGATATGACGCGTATCAAAATAGATCGCGCGCTGACTCGTATCGGGTAGAATCGTTTTCAGGGCGCCAGCGCGAAAACTCGCCTTATCAGTCGCGCACCGATTCATTCATGAATAAGCCTCGCGATAATCGATAACCCGAGTCACCGCGTAACGCGTCATATCGTGACGTCACACAATCATCGCTGAACAGAGGCGACGACTCGCGCCACGTGCACCGCGATACTTATACCCCTCCTCAACGCCGCGAAAATAATTACGCGAGCCCTCGTGCACCGTCGAAGTTTTGTAACTATTGCAAGACACCCGGACACGACATTCACGAGTGCCGCAAACGCGAATTTAATAACCGCATTAGAGAACAGCAGGGAAACGGATCAATCCTCCCGTCCGCTCCGAGTCCGCGACGGGAGGCACCGAAGAAGCAGTCTGTTCAGACAATCGCGACCGAACCGAGCACCGAAAAGGACAGAGAGTAACAAGAATTACTCTTAGCGACAATACTGCCATCCCGCACATAATTGTTACGATCCCCGAGTTGGTAAAAGGAATTAAAATTATGGTAGACACCGGCTCGGAGCCAAATTTAATTAAAGCCTCGTTGTTGAAACCTGACGTGGTAATCAACAAAAATAATCAAATCTATATCTCTGGAATAACAGAAGAGGAAGTTTCCACTTTAGGGTCCACCGACTTGACTATATCCGATACACCAATAGAGTTCCAAGTTGTGCCAGATTCACTTGCGATTCCTTCGGATGGAATTTTAGGCTCGGCCTTCCTTATTAAAGGCGCCGACATTTCCTATAGCAATCGTAGCATGACTTGGCAAGGAAATGAGTTCCCATTTACTTCCCGAGAGAATTGCCGCGTCGAGTCACGAGCTTCAGCTTGCATAGCGATAAACGCCACCGGACCCGAGATAGGTTACTTACGACGGTGTGAAATCGCACCCGGGTTATTACTTCCGAATTGTTTAACGCGTATCTCCGGCGGTAAAGCGTATGTGCGGTGCATCAACACCACGAGCGAACCGATCGAACTCCCCATGCCGAACGTGGAGCTGGAGGAGGTGGAGGATATCGTGGATGTCACCAGTACGAAACTTACATCCTTGAACTCAATTCCAATCTTAAATTCAACTCACAATACTACATATCTCGGACGCTAACATGCGCCCAAGTTCAAGACTGAACACTAGTATTTCGAACGCCAACGCACGTTCACCTTCGAATTCCAAAGCCAAGATCTTAAATCTTCAAACAAATTCTTCAAAATCAAACCTCAATTCACGCCCGCTTGCCTCCCGCTGTAATGAGATATGGGACATAATAAGTACCGATCATTTAAGCGAAGAGGAAGCGAATCATGTTCAAAGTCTGGTGCGGGAACACCACGATTTATTCCACCTCCCCGGAGACCGTCTAGGAATGACAAATAGAGTCACGCACAAAATTATCACAACGGACGAAGCGCCGGTCCATGTGAAACAATATCGTTACCCACCGATACACAGGGAGGAAATTAATAAGCAAATGAAAGAACTGTTAGAACAAGACATTGTCGCTCCGTCGACATCTCCGTACAACAGCCCCCTGTGGATCGTGCCTAAGAAAGCCGACGAACAAGGAAATAAAAAGTGGCGTATGGTAATCGATTTCCGCGCTCTTAACGAAAAATCCATTCCAGACGCGTATCCGCTCCCAAGTATTCTAGAAATACCAGATCAATTCGGCAGCGCCAAATACTTTAGCGTGTTCGATCTAGCAAACGGCTTCCATCAAATCGGAATGGAACCGAGCGACGCACCAAAAACCGCATTTTCTACGCCATACGGGCATTATGAATATAAACGTATGCCGTTCGGATTGCGCAACGCGCCTGCAACCTTTCAGCGACTCATGGATAACATTCTAACAGGTCTGCAAGGTATAGAATTGTTTGTCTACTTAGACGATATAGTAATTTACTCGCGAAGCCTTGCAGAGCACAGGTCAAAATTCAATAAATTAGCACAAAGGTTGCGCGAAGCGAATCTGAAACTGCAACCGTCGAAATGCGGATTCCTACACCGAGAAGTAGCGTATCTGGGACACATTATAGGTAAAGATGGTGTGAAACCATGTCCCAAAAAGGTGTCCGCGGTACGAGATTTTCCGAGGCCAAAATCAATAAAATCGGTGCGAGAGTTTCTAGGATTAGCCGGTTATTATACGAGATTTATTCCGAAATTTTCACAAATTTCAAAACCTCTTACGTTGCTATTAAAGAAAGATAAAAAGTTCGAATGGAAGCTCGAACAGGAGAACGCTTTCTGCACGTTGCGGGAAATCTTGACTACGGAACCACTCTTACAGTACCCCGATTTTACAAAGGAATTTAACGTTACTACCGATGCCTCGGCTTACGCGATCGGTGGCGTCCTAAGTCAAAACGAACCGGGTAAAGATCGCCCCATCGCCTACGCTTCTCGGTTACTTCACGGCGCAGAATTGAATTATTCCACAATAGAGAAGGAATGCCTAGCGATAATCTACTGCACACAGTATTTCCGACCGTATATATACGGTCACAAATTCAATTTAATCACTGATCACCAGCCTCTCGTCTGGATGAACTCAGTAAAAGATCCGACTTCGCGATTGCTGAGGTGGAGATTAAAACTAGCTGAATTCGATTACAGAATAACGTACAAGACGGGTAAAACAAATTTGAATGCAGACGCCCTATCCCGTAACCCTGTACCAACCCTTCCTATTTCCTCCACATCAGATTCCGATTCGTCCGGAAAAACGTTTTCTAAATCGACAGACACCCCCATTCAACCGACTTCAACACCTATCCCAAGACCTTCTCCACGCTCAACGACAACAGATCTTACTCTCCCAGAATCCGACATTATTATGACGCCATCGTTACCTTCCGAAGGAACTCCCATACAAAATGACGATGATATCGAACCTCCTATTACCTCAGACTCTGATACACCATTCGACTCGTTTAGCGAACCGACTCCGCACAGTGGACGGACAATGGTTCATACACGAGATCGCCTCAGTATGAGAAACGACAACCAGGTAATATTCGTAACTGCGAACCTCCAACCGCTTGACACAGGAGCTATAGATTTGATACCTTCCAATGAAGATCCTTCGGTACTCGATTTGACACTGTGTAGAGCCAAAGTTCTAGAACGAACAAATCACTACCTCATAATGCTTCCAGTCAAGCCTTCTCTTCTCCATACCGCTCCTTACGAAGACGTAATCGAATGTTTGCGATCTCTATACGACGTTGTTACAGAACTCCAACTAGGATCCTTTAGCATCTCCAAAACTCACATTGACGACACCCCCTGGTCGGAAATTCAAAGAGTCTTACTCGATTTATTCGAATCATTGCAAGTTCAAATATTCGCCTGCTCAAACGAAATCACAGTTCCTTCAAGCGAACAACGCGCAGACATCCTAGTTGAAAATCACTGCTCAGCATTCGCAGGTCATAAAGGTATTACGAAAACGTATCGTCGCATTCGGGAGAAATACTTTTGGCCTTCCTTAAAAAAGGACGTGCAAAACTTTGTCAATTCATGTGACTCTTGTCAAGCAAAGAAATTAGTCAGAGTAAAAACTAGACAACCCATGGTAATTACCGACACCCCAGGGAAATCCTTCGACAAAGTCGCTCTAGATCTTGTCGGCCCACTCCCAGAATCGCCCAACGGATTTAAATATATATTAACAATCCAAGATCTTTTAACTAAATATTCCTTAGCCATTCCTTTGGAATCAGCAAACGCCGTTGAAGTCGCAAACAAATTCGTCCAGAACTTTATTTGTACGTTCGGCGCTCCTAAAGCCATACTCACCGATCAAGGCAAAAATTTCTTAAGCTCGTTAATGAAAAACATAGCCAGAAAGTTCAAAATAACTCAGTTCAGAGCCACCGCGTTCAGACCCCAAAGCAACGGGTCAATAGAGCGATCTCACCACGTATTAACGGAATATCTCAAACAGTATACAAAACGGGACGATTGGGATGAATGGTTACCAATGGCCATGTTCTCCTATAATACGAGCGTACATGAGGGTACCCTGTTCACTCCACACGAACTTGTTTTCGGCACTCTCGCACGAATGCCGTCAGCAAGCGTTAACTTGAACGACGTAGCTAACGAATCCTATAATAACTACTTAGAGGATCTCCAAACGAAAATAGACGGAACGTTAAAGAAAGCCAAAGAAAACCTCGAATCCGCAAAAATAAGATCAAAAAAATATTATGACCGAAAGGTCAACGTACAAACCTTTGCAGTCGGAGACAGCGTGTTTCTTCTAAAAGAACCTCGGAGAGGGAAGTTAGATAACGAATACATAGGTCCGTTTAAAGTAATCGAATGTTTAAGCGATAACAACGTGCGTATTAAATTTAAGGGGGGCTCTCGAGTAGTTCATGCTAATAAAATTAAACATGCAAAAGAATCAGGTTCGTTTACGATAAGAACAATGGATATAGAAACCGATCCGGTTATGATAAAAGCGATACCCGAGAAATCCGTTACGATTATCACAAACTCGACATCGATGAAATCGAATGCGATTATAACCCGAGCACCGGATGCAAAACGAAAAATATTTTCAATAAGGTCTATAGCACATCAACTCCTCCCTAACTTTGCTCCTATAAAAGCCGAACAACCCAGTCCAGCACCAAGTCAGTCAGAAGAAAGCTCCAGACGGGAAACATTCGACTTACACCAGACCAACAAACATCATGTGCCCCAAATATTGGTTTACACCAAGACGGAGGACCATCAACCAGAAGCGATGGGACGCCATGATAGGCTTCGACGGGTTGACCTGCTATCTGGGAACAGCCTACATGGTAGAAGGCGAAAAGATGCTCTGCGACGCGTGCAGTTCTCCCTACGACGTCCGAGAGGTCTGCGAAGTCCACGGATATGGAACAGACATGTGGAACCACTGCGAATCATGCGGGGTCAAGCTAGTCAGCACGAAACCAGCGATAGAGTGTGCGGAATGCTCCGCAGAAATCGCCGACGAAATTCAATATCGAATCGAACACGAAGAAGAGCAAGAAGACAGCGAGGAAATATGAAGACACTAACGCGCTATCCCTTCTCCACCCCCTTCTGGAGAACGGTTGATAAGACAACGCGAGAGGTACAACTTCATCAGTCGACATCGACAGTTGTCACCATGAAGATCTTAGTCTTCATCTTCGCTCTCCTACACTCGACATCAGCCCTTGTGGGATACGACTGCGGAGGCAGCACACTGAATATAACAACGTTCTCCACAGTAGATAAACCAAAATGTGATTACGCCCACGACCAGCCAACAAACGAAGACGTCCAAATTCAACTTTTACAAATAATCGACTACGATGATATGCACATACAACAATGTCGAGTGGAAATCGACAGCACGATTTACTACTGCGGCATGCATTCACATGCCTCGGTTGTAAACAACGGACGACAACAATACATTCTCTCCACAACACAAAGCGCTTGCCAGACAATGCACGAATCGGGTGCACTCTTCTTACCGCCATCAACGCAAATTTTCGGATTAATCCCGAACTCGACGAATACAAGAAGCGTCACCTTAGCAGGTTCCATCCAACAGGACGGCACTTGCAGTGGTTCAACCTACAGCGATCCATTTGGAACTTGGAACAACGTGGTGGTCCAAGCAGTCATCAAAGTCACGATAAAAGATCGACAAGCAGTGGTCAAATTAATAACGAACGAAATTATCCTGCCTTCTGGTCAACACTGCACCCTCAGCAAGGAGAGATGCATGGACACCGAAGACGGGCACACCTTCTGGACAGCGATACACAGCACACAATGCAAATTCAACGAATTCAGCACGCTGTATGAGGGCAAAGCAATAAAAACCACAACATCGAACGAATCAACGCCACTGTATACGGTCACATCCGGGGACACGGCATTCGCATTGACCAGCACCGGTCACATATCACTTTGTGGATATACGTTGTATAATACAGAACATCCGAAATTATTAATCGTCGAAACAGCAAAAGAAGGGAAATTCAAGGCCGGACAACACCCGAATATCTACAATATGGATATATTCTCCTATATCAACACAAAATTTGTTTACACGGAGAAACACATCCAAACACAGATTGTCAACATGTACAAAGACATCATGCGACAGAAGTGCAAGCTGGAAAAACAGATCCTCAAAAACGCCATTGCACTAATCAACACTGCACCCGCGGAAGTCGCACTCACCTTGGTAAAAGAACCGGGCTACACGGCCATACAATCAGGGGAGGTAATACACGTGATCAAGTGTATTCCAGTACAAGTGACAGTAAGGAAAACGACAAACTGCTACGACGAACTTCCAGTAACCCATAGAAACGAGTCTTACTTCATCACGCCTCGTCACAGAATTTTGCCACGATTCGGCACACAAAGGGATTGCAGCGAACTAATCGCGCCTATGTACAAGATACACAGCGCCTGGTACCGCATAACGCCACGTGCTATCGAAACGGTTCCGCCACCTCCTTTACAACCACTGACAGAAGCTGCATGGCACTACACGAATCCTGCGAATTTAGCTAACGGAGGAATTTATTCGCAGAATGAGATTCACCAACTTACGGAACATATAATGTTCCCAGTTGAGAAAACAGCCGTAATCAACACAATCGCCCAAGGAGCATCAGGACGAACATACGCAGACAAATCGGTTAACATGTTTAACCTAATGGACGAAGGTACGCTGTCAAAAATCGCCGAATCCGCAGGACGAAGACTATGGGATGGATTTATGGAATTTGGTTCAGCCATGGCCGGAATCATCGGGGTATACGCAGCATGGAAAATCATCAAAGTCGTGATCAACACGATCCTCAACGGAATCACTCTTCACAACGCCTACGGATGCAGCGTCCAGCTTCTAGCAGCATTGTGTAGTGCGCTCACACATTTTTGCTTATTCCTAAAAGACAGAAGTGCCGCGAGTGAGACCCCAGTGTCCCCTCGTGAGTGCGTTTCTGATTCCGCTACGGACAGACGTGCGAATAGCGAACCCGAGGAAAGACTAAGCGAAGTGACAATCCACGGACAAAGACAATTTATTAGTTATAAGAAAACGCCCGCACTCAATGATGAGGAAAAATAATTTCTCGAACGACAAATTATTTTTCTTCCGTGGGGGGGAGGTGTTACGTCTGGTGACGTATAGTGTAGGAAAATACGACAATAATCAATATATTATTAAGATACCGTTAGTTAACAGCTTGTAACTTGAACACGATAGCCAGTAAGAACCCATTCTTTTATCAATCCGCGCCATACGAACCGAGCGATCACTTCTATTCTCATTCTTACCTTCGATCATATTCCAATACCACCATTATCAATCGTCCATCCTGTCCAACGATTCCCACATCTCGCATAACACTCCCACTCCTAATTACCCCACTCCACAAACATTCCAGATTTTCAAAGCTTACGAGAACGATTATCTTTCTTTTAACACGACTTCTTTTCTGAACTCCACTTAGAGACGTCGTCGTCTCCTGGAGTCCCGCGCGTCCAGCCCAGAGGCCTTACCTCTCGGGATCATTATAACTTTTGTATTCTATTCTATATCATTAAAGTATTATTTAAAATAGACGCAGTGTCTCGTCATTTCAAAGTTCATCACGTCGTATGGAATATTCTCTTTCATAACTATTCTTCATAAAGTCTTGATTGTTCACTTGTATGCCTAGAAGCCTACCAGCGGCTCTATACGATCGTGAACACTCAGACGTCTTAATTGTTTTTTGAAACGCACTCGTTGCATTTGTTAGAATATTCCATGCCACGTCGCGCCGGACGAAAGTATCAATTGCAGAAGCTCGCACGGGAATTCTTATCAGAAACGTCTCCTAAAGACGAATATACAAAATTGCTCGGTGTCCGCGCTCTCCCTACGGTCGTCCGCGACACCATTATCAACGAGCAAGGCCAAACTCGAGCAGAGCTGATCAGAGGGAAGCAGCCTGCTGATCCTTCACCACCATCAGACGTGGTAGGAACCACCCCGCGTGCGTAGACAAGCGGACCAGGAGCAGAGCAGCTAAAACTACTACGCGTCAGTGGCAACTAATACTGCTGTCTGGGCTAAGGGCGGTGAGTGCCATTTGTAAATCGCATAGCAAACCGTTGCGTCGTGACCCGAGTCAGACACGGTTATACTTGCCGTGTGGACTCTAAAGCTGAATTAAAAATTGTCGTTTTAATCCGCGTGTTTGTGATCACCTTGAATCACAGAACCGACTCGCGGGACGTAACAAAGGCTTCCATCGTAGAACGGTTCAATCGTACATTGAAGAACAGCATGTGGAAAGAGTTTACACTTAATGGAACCTATAAATGGATCAAAGTGCTACCTCATCTAGTTGCAAAATACAATGCACAAAAGCACAGAACTATTGGAATGCGGCCATGTGATGTCACCCCTACCATTTCCAAACGACTCATATGCACCGTGTATAACAACATCAAGATTGCTGCACCGGCGAAATTCAGCGTGGGACAGTCTGTACGCATCAGCAAATTTAAAACCGTTTTCAATAAAGGTTATACACCAAATTGGACCACTGAGGTTTTTGAGATAGTCAAGGTACAAGCAACTAATCCGGTGACTTATCTGTTGCAAGATTCCCGGGGAAACCGCGTTTCTGGAGGATTCTCTGAACACGAATTGCATCGCGTTGTCAATCCAGATGTATACCTAGTGGAGAAAGTGTTGCGTAGAAAAGGAAATAAGGTGTATGTAAAATGGTTAGGATTGAGCAATGTAAACAATTCGTGGATAAATAAAGACAATGTATTATAAACATATATTATAAACGTTTATTATAAACAATTTATCCTATTTAATGAAAAAAATTAGTTGATACACAATCTTCTATTTACATTGAATTTAAACAATTTTATAGCTATGGATTAGGGTTAGAGCTACGAAGGAATTCGATAATGGCCCCACGGCAATGTTTCAGGCGAGTTGGGTATGACATACCGTTTGTCATCATATGGGCTGAGAGCAATTTTTCGCTCTGATATAGTATACACTTTGTGCAATTTCGATCGTATGCATGTCTGTGTACGACTCATAGCAATTTCATTTTGCAAACACTGCATGTAATCATCGAACGTTATCGTTGTTCTTACAACGCTAGTCTTTACACCTTTCGCTTTTTTAGTATCTGATTTTCCATCTACGCAGAACGAGTACATCTTTGATCTCAGACCGACAAAACGTGTCATTATCATCCCATTGTTCTCGTCTTTCATCAAGCCGGGAACCTTTTTATTTACAAGTGGAATATTATACTGATTCTCTACCGGATAATCGCTTGTGTCGAAACGGTCAATATCGCTTCTCATGGTTTCATAAATGTCCTCACACATAATATGATAAATTAAGCTATCGGTGTCCATGTACATTACTTTACAATTTTTACCATATCGACGAACCATGTAGTCATGATGAAATTCGTACAAGCAAGTTTTGGAAATATCTAATATGCACATGCCTACATATATTGGCTTGTTGAATTTCACCATGACTTTGCGCAACTCCACAGCAGCCAAGTTTTCAGAAAATACACAGCGGCTGTGGAAATTTGGTTTCGCGATCATTGCCTCTGCACCATATCGTCCATCCCAACATGTCACGAGTTTTACGTCTACATGATTCCGAACGTTTTCCATAGTTTTACCGAATACCGCATTGTTCATTAATTTGTACAAATTCTTTTCAAAATCGTTAGCGGCATTTGTTCTAAACAGGGTATTTAATTCTATGTATTCGCGGAGCCATGGCGATTGTGTGAATTGGAGGATGCGATGAATCTTTGTAATGCGAAGACCGTGGCGCGTGCACTGTTGTAGGTTATAATAGTGTATTACGTAACGCTGCTTATCGTGTAACGTTGCAAGCAACTTAGCCTCTCTTTTGCCAGGCGGTTTGGTGTGTGTCGGACAGAATGGTAGGTCAGTATGAATATCATGCAGACTTTGCGGATATTCTAGATCCACCTCGAGAATGTAGCCTATGGGTGAATCAGCAGCAATCAATGATATGTCAAAGTTTTCAATGTTGTTAACCCATTGAAATTCGGCATATGGCAAAGGTTGACACATTGCCCATCCATATAAATTGTTTACATCGAAATACATCAAGTATGATGATGGTTTCGATGGATCATACGACTCCATATACTTGTTATTGGCTTCCGCATATCTGCCGGAACATTGGCTCAAACCGCCGCGTATACCACGTTCGATGAACATCACCATATCGATATCTGTTAATAATTCAAACCTAATATGCGTATGTTTTAGCATAGCATCCCATGTAAAACCTGGTAAAGTGTAATAGTACGCTGGATCTAAACCGTAGCTCTCAATGCAAGTTTTACGAAAATTTTCAAAAACATCGGCCAATAACAAGACATCAGTTTTCAAATACAGATCGCTGTATTCACCCAAGGTTTTTATGTTGAACCGCTTCCACACATTCTCGGCATGTGCATAATCACGTTCGGATACGGTTTCGCCTGTCAACGAGCTGTAAAATGACTCGAGTGGTGGCAAATAGAGATTATCTAATTTATCTACGCAATCGACATATTCGTATGGAAAAACACCCTTTCGCGTCAACAACTTGAAATTTTCTGTGGAGAGATCTTGAAATTCGGAACGTAAAATTGTTAATTTGTTTGTGTCGAGGAAGGATACTAATTTGTCTAGACTTTATAACGAATATATTAAAGGCGCGAGACCCCCCTCTCGCGAACCGCGAGCAGACACCGCGAGCGCGAGGCGAACTTCCGCGACGGCCGCGAGGTGGCTACCGCGCCCGCTGATAAAGATGAATCCGCGGGATATAAATACGCAACGCGAACCGCGAATAATGAGTCGAGATCTCAGGGCTACCGGTGACAGCGACTAGTGGCTACTCTACGAAAGCCGTGTAAAACCGTCTCAGAGATCTGGACTACTCCGACCGCTCCCCGCCGTCTCCGCATCCCGTTCCATCCGCTCCCCGTGGCGAACGCCCTGGGATTCCATTCCGTACGGCCGAAATCGTATCCGTGGCGACCGCCCGTTTACGTCGCGCCCTCCGCTCCCCGTGGTGCAAACCTAGGGAATCCTCTCCGTCGGCACGACGCCGTGCCCGTGGCGCTCGCCTAGGTACGCTCGTGTACACCACCTCCGTGGCACACGCCCTGAGGCCTCCAGGTCCAGTCCGCACAGATACTCGTGGTGTACGCCCCGTATCGCGGATTTCCTCGCTCTCCTCCCCGGCTATCTCTCCGTCCCGCTCTCACCGCTCTCCGTGGCGACCGCTCAGAGGCTCCTCACCGCTCACGCTCTCTTTCTCTCTCGACCGTCGCGGATTCCGCCGTGCCTCACGCTACGCCGTCTCCGCGCTAGATATAGGATCGCCGCGTTAGATGTAAGGCTTCCGCGTTAGATATAAGATCGCCGCGTTAGATGTAAGATCGCCGCGTTAGATGTAAGATCGCCGCGTTAGATGTAAGATCGCCGCGTTAGCTGTAAGTTCGCCGTATTCAACCGCCGCTGGACCGCGCCAGCATCGCGAATATATCCGCACCTACTGTACCCGGACGAACCTTCGTTAGGTAAATAAATATACATATTTATTCCACCCATCGTGTATACACTCATTCCGTGGTCCGGGGACCCTAGACAGCCGACTGAGTCGGCAAATCTCCCGCAACGGAATTATCACAACTTGTATTCAAAAATTTGTACGAATCGATGAATCGTAATTTAATACAATCATGCGAATCTGATTGCTGATCTTTAACATTTTTTGTAAATGAAATATACTTTTCTTTAGTTATTGGTAATACGTTGACACTGCCTTCAAACGCGTTAGCTATTTCTTCGATAATGAAATGTGAATCGTACCCGGATAAATTGTGGAAAACTATGGGTATACAAAACGAATTTTTGTAATTTAAATTGCAATCTTGATGTGCGGGGCCTCTATATCGTCCTGTCAGATGGCAATGATCGCGCACCCGTATATCGTTTTCCTCAAATGGTTTTTCACAAATGTGGCAATGTGCTGCGTTGATAAATGCTTCGCACTGTTCATTCGTTAACTGCTTCATAGGAATATTACTGAATAAGGCGCATTTAACGAAATATGCCAAATTTTCTAATTCTCCGACGAACCATGAGACACACTTTGCATCGCGACGACACCGATATACCGACAGAGATGCATCATATGAACAATGTACGTAGTATGCAATGCTAAATACTTTGTGATGCTGGTATGCGTGTGGCTGAAGTTTCTCATCTTCCTCCTCCCCGCAATCTTCCATCTTCTCCAGAGTGCATTCGAGGTCGGCGTACACCACAAATGGAAGCGGTTCTTTCCACATATAGTTGTCGAAAGAGAGCCATTTGTCGTCCTCGCTAGGTAACACGATGGCACAGCGATTCAGTTCTGCACAGTCTCTTTCATGGGCCTGCAATCTTTCGTTGGAATAAAAGTAATGTAAACACCTGAAAGAAAAAACATAATTTTATTTACATGTGTTATGATGAACCATAATACCTTTGTAAATGTTGTACGTACCGATCACAGATGAATTTCATGTGAGTGTTTTTGGTCAATTGTGCGCTAACAAGTCGTGAAAGGTTCTTAATCCACATATAATGCCCCACACTACTGTCGACCTGGTCTTGTATGTACAGCAAGTTGACGTGTCGATTCCTTTTCTGATTAGTGAGACGAAGTGGAAAAAATGTGTATGATTTTGCCCTTTTTTTCTTCTCGAAGATGTTTTCAAAACCATACACATTGATCGAAATATCGTTCAGTTTTTCAAATTGGGTAATTTGATTCAATGGCATGGGGAACTCGATGTCTTCGAATTTTAATATGGTTGTGTATTGCGGGTACGAACTTTGGCGATTATAGTTAGCTGACGCTGGATACAGAGCTGCAATCACCGACCATGCAAAGCATGCATTGTCTTTGGAGTGAACATTGATTGTAGCTTTCTTCGACGCTATTTCTCTCGGTACGCTGATTTGACACCCTGCACGCAGCGGGTTATATTTGTTGATACCGACTGTAAGATTGAGTATTCGCGACAACGCCCATCCGCTATCTCGTTCCTGAAATTCTTCCAACGATGTTAGGATCGGCCCCACGATGTACAGCTCGTACAACTCTTCGAGATCGGTTGTGTAAAAGATTTCACAGTTCTTTGTGCTCACACTTTTGCGCGAGCGTTGATCACCTGTCACAAATTCACCATTGAACACAGCGTTCACTTTTACAGATCTATGTTTTTCCAAAGCGTTCCGTACTTTTTCAAGCACAATTTCCTTCGCGTCTTGGAGGAAGCTGAGAGGTTCAATATGATTGGAATTGATGACGGCGCCTGTTAATATGCGACTCTTGAATGCTGTGTCTATTTCACGCCATAAGAGTTCTGTGCTTCTATGTCCAGCACCTTCACGTATGAAACGTCTTCGCAAGGAGTATTTTAAGCTCTCAAGAGCTGCGATACGTGCGATCAATGATTGTTGAATACTATTCGATAATCGGGGACGTTTTGCTCGATTATATTCTTCAAGCAACTCGAGACATTTGTTGCATCTTTCCTCCCAGACAAGGTATTCTTCCAGCAATCTTAAACGATCAGATTGGTCCCACAAATGGCGTTCAATATTCTGAATTTCTTCCATGATGACACCGGTTTTTTTTCCTCACAATCAGTGACTAAACAAGACTAATTTGGAGCGTGCACATATATAGCCTCTTCACAAAAAACTATAGACTCAGCAAACAGAACCAAATGGTGTCGAGAAAACGCAGTCCAGGAACCGTTGCTAATTTTTTCAGTATCGTATTCGCTCGTGATATTGAAAACGATACATTTGTGTCTCGAAACATTTACACGGTATTGCATTTTCACATGCTCGGTATAATATTTCATCGGAATCGAAAGCAATACAGATGAAACTAGTGATGTGAATTTCATAAAAATATCAAGGCTGACCAAATAACGGCTTAAACGAATTAGTTCTGACGCTGCAGATTTTGCATGCACGTGTTTTTGCATGGCAGATTCCTGTTCGTTCCTAAGGAGTATAATATTTCATAAAAAATATCAAGGTTGACCAAATAGCGTCTTGACTGAAAACATGCTGTCGCTGTAGTTTTTGTGTGCGCGTGGTATGCCTTTCGTTCAAAAAAATATCAAGACCAACTAAATAACGTTTTAAACGAATTAGTTCTGACGCTGCAGATTTTGCGTGCACGTGTTTTTGCATGGCAGATTCCTGTTCGTTTCTAAGGGGTATAATATTTCATAAAAAAATGTCAAGGTTGACCAAATAGCGTCTTGACTGAAAACATGCTGTCGCTGCAGATTTTGTGTGCACATGCTTATGGATGCGCGTGTCAAAAGCTGTGAGAGTTATGGAATTGGTGGGGATTCCTGCGAAGGTGGTAAGGGAAGGTTCTTACCACCACCTTACAGTTGGAGAAGGCTATGAAACGCCATTGTCGATTAGATCGTCAAGGTATCAACGCGTGTCGTTCGCAACCGTCTACATCTTGTGACGTCAGGGAAGTGGTGGGGGGGAGGAGATTTCTTACCGTCACCTTACAGGTGAAGAGGTTATGAAACGCCATTGCCGATTAGATCGTCAAGGTATCAACACGTGTCGTTCGCAACTATCTACTGGCTTGTGACTTCACTTCCTGTGAACCACATAGTTGATACCTTGAGTAATGTAACTTCTGTGACGTCACTTCCTCATGACCTCCCCCCCCATACTTTGTGAAATGTCACTTCTTCATGACCCCCTCCCATGGGGGGGATTACCCGGGGGGGGGGAATTATCCTGGGTGGGTTAATGACCCTAGGGGTGGGGTGGTAATGACCCCGGAGGGTGTGGGGGGGGGTAGGTGACCTCCCACTCCAGGGGTGGGGCAATGCCTCCCTCCAGGGGGGGGTTACCTCCCCCTTCAGGGGTGGGGCAATGCCCCCTCCAGGGGGGGGTGACGAGAACGGTTCGAACTTTCACAGTGAGAATATCGTAGCGAGCTTCGTGCATCAAGTAAGAGTTTTCGATTTAGACTTAGACTTGGTAGATTTAATTGGTGATTTAGAGTAGGCTTAGAGAGTGTTTGTTTAAAATTAGGGATAGAGTATAGGTAATTTAGTGTATAGGTTAGTGTAACACAAGTTCCCGGACTACGGGACTATATAAGCAAGGCGTTACAGTCCAGGGAATACTTGGTACACCCTGCGGTACCAAAAGTCTCTGGACTACCAAAAGTCTCTGGATTCAGGAGAAGTCAGGGAATTATGGTTCACCCTAATTAGGGTGAATAATAAGTCCCTGGACTGGATAGTTTTTTTTGGAAAATTCGATTAAAAAGCGTGCGAGAGTGCGATAGGATACAATAAATGAATGAATGAGTGAACGAAGTGGAATTAGTTTTAGAATTTTCGGATTTAAGTAAGATTTCGTGTTCTTATGTCATTAAGCGTGTGTAGAATTCTTGTTTCTGTGAATAAACTGTGGGAAAATCACACCAAAATTCGCTGAGTACATTCTGTGAATCCACTAAGTGCCGGGGGGGGGAAAGCCCGTCCTCTGCATATACCGGGGTGCTGAAAAGAAAGAAACGAGCAGGGAGAACTCTTAAGATAGTTAAAAAAGGATAGAATTAACTTAGAATAGTGTAATACTTATCGGGGTGAGATCTTCACCGACCTGGGATCTGGCTGAACAGAGAAGTCCTGGACCGAGGGGTGGCTGCTACTCCTGAAACAGAAAAAGTATAGTGAGTAAGTAAAATAGAGGTGGAGAATATAGGTGGGATAAGAAAGTTGGTGGAAAGGGACAGCTAGGAGGGAACTTGCATCATGTTAACGGACATATATCCGACGGATGATGAAACCACAGACGAGGAAGAAGAATTGGAGAAATCGGTTATTTTAGCTAAGGTAGAAATAGGGATAGAGGAAGTGGAAAATTCGAATAAAAGGGAGAGATCGTTTACGAGTGATGAGGAAATTACAATTGTAGAAACAGGAAGAGAAGGGAATGTAAGAGCGAGGCCGGATATCAAGAGACTAAAAGGATTAGCTGGTCAGGAAGGAGATGGGGGTGTAGAACAAATTCCATCGACACCGAACTCGGAATATGGGGATGCAATCGGGGATGTTGTTGATCTTGGGGGACCTCAGGTGAGGATAGGAGAAAGGGAAGAAGGGAAAGGGATAGTTTCTATTTTAAATTCTACAATGATAGAAGGAGAAACTACAGGGAGGGGGCAGGGAAAAGGAAATGGGAATGAGGTTAGTAGTGCTAAGGACAAGGAAAACGAGAAGGAAAGGAATACCCTGCCTAGTAATACGAAGGACAAGTATGGGGAAGATGAACTGGATATTCTGAGCTGTATAAGGGAATTGCAGGAAAAAATTAGGAAAGCGAGAATCTGTACAAAGCAGGTTGCGGCCTATATGAAGAAGCCGGAAAATAACACGCCCATTGCAGCTAAAGGATTTAATATACAGGCGGATAGACATCTGGAGGTAGCGATCCATATGGCGGATAAAATTAGATTAAAATACGAAAACGATAGGCTAGTGGAATCTACGTCAAAAAAAGATGTAGGATCTCAAACTAAGGGGAAAGGAATAGATAGGAGAATAATAGTGGAAAAGGTAGGAGTAGGGATAGGAGATGAAGGGAGAGGAAAGGCAATGGATGCTAGGAAAGAGTGGCATCAGAGAGAGAGAGCAAGGGAGGGGATATCATAGACAGGGAAGAAAAGAATTTTCCGGGAACCTCTAAAAGGAGAGGGTCGGTAAGAGAAGATGGTTTTCAAGAAGTAAGAAAAAGAAAACAGGAACTGAAGGAAGAGAGAAGTAGGAAAAGGGAAGCTAGAGAAGAAGAGGAGAATAGAAAGGAATTGGAAAGAAGAGAAAGGGAGAGGAAAGGGAAATTAGCGAAAATTCCGAAGACTGACGCGGTCCTGATAAAAGTTAGTGAAGGTAGATCTTTTGCCGATACGCTTAAGGCAATCAAAGGAGCTCCTGGGAAGAATTTAGATGAGATTCAAACTATTAGAAGATCAAGGGGGGGGAGATGTTCTAATAGAAATGGAAAAGAATGCTAATACTGTACAGTTTGAAACATTTATTAAGAGCACTTTAGGAAATAATCAAGCTGTTAAGAGAATGGCTCCGAAGGTGCTATACGAAATTAAAGAAATAGATCCGAGTTTAGAAAAAGAGGAGGTTAGAAATGAATTATCGAAATCCTTAGAAATTGCAGAATCGGAACTTGAGATTAGATCGAGTAGGTACGCATACGGAGGAACTAAAACAGTAATTGCGAATCTTCCGGCGGAAGCATCAGAGAAAATAGGAGAAGAAAGTACGATTAAGATAGGATATACTAAGTGTAAAATTAGACGAACTTGGAATGTTATAAGGTGTTTCAAATGTCATGAATTTGGACACATGACTTACAATTGTAACGTGAACATTACAGGTGAAATCATTTGTAGAGGGTGCAGCGCGGTAGGACACAATATAAATGATTGTACAAATAGGGAAAGATGCTGTGTTCTTTGCGTCAGAAAGGGAATTCCGGCAGTAAACTCTAAACATGTGGCGGGGGCGGTAAATTGCCCGCAGTTCAAAAAATATATTCAGTTGGCTACAGGTAGAAATACAACGAAGAACTAAGACTAAGGTTTCTTCAAATCAATTTGAACCACACAAGAGCAGCGCAGGATCTTATGAGGCAGGCGGCCGAGGAAGTTAAGGCTGATTTCGTCCTAATATCAGAACCTTTATCTAACCCGGGAAACTGGACCTACTCTAAGACGAATGCGGCAGCGATCTGGACGACGGGAATCAATGGAATCAGCACCCAGGAGGACGGAACTAGAATAGAAAAAGAATTTGTGGCGGTAAGAACTGGCAAAATTACGATTATAAGTACTTATTATTCGCCTAATACGAAAATTGAAGAATTTGAAGGGAAAATAGAATCACTTGCTAAATTTATAAGAGAAGAGAAGAATAAAGGTTTTAGTATCATTATAGGGGGGGATTTCAATGCTAAATCTACTTTATGGGGCTCAAAAAAGCAGGATGCTAGAGGAGATATCGTGCTCAAAGAATTCTTGAACTTGGGTATCTTTCCAATAAAAACAAGGGGTGAGTGCACCTTCCAAAAAGGGGGAAAGTCTTCCTTCATTGATTTTATCGCCACAAGCAGGAACCTGAAAGAAAAAAAAATAGTTAGTAAAGTATTAGAAAAAGAAACAAGATCGGATCACTTTTATATTCAGACAGACATAAAAACTGAACATGCTACAAGAAAAAGAGAAATAAGCTTTTCAAAATGGAAAATAAACGAAGAAGCCTTGAAAGAACTAAAAAAGGTCTATGATAGGAAAAATAGAGAGCTTAAGTGGTCAAGTAAAGAATGTTTGAATGAAGATGAAGAATTAGAATTCTTGAATACTATTGAGACATTGTGTGAGGAGACGCTACCAAAAACAGGAAGTAAAGGGAGAGCGAACAGGTCGAACTACTGGTGGAATGACGAAATCAATGAAAGAAGGAAAGTAGTGTATAAGAATAGGAGATTGTTACAGAGGGCAAGAAGGAAGGTTAAAATTAAAGGGATAGGACAGGAAGAAGTGGAAGCATTGCAGTTGAGCTTTAATATTGCGAAGAGAAAGTTAAAGAAGGAGATAGGGGATTCAAAACAGAAGATCTGGGATGAGATGATAAGTGCGCTTAATGAAGATCCGTGGGGGAAACCGTATAAATTAGTCATGAAAAGAGTAAAAGGAGATAGTGCGCCAGCAAATGTCTCAGCTAATTTCGCCAGCAGCGTCATGATAGGACTATTTCCTCAACAAGTTGAGAGATCGGACAATGAAAAGGGGAATGTAGAAGAAGAATTGCAAGAGGGGGACAGCTTTGGCTTAGGATATGATCAGGTAGGATTGGAGGGTGATGAGATACAGGTAACAGCAGAGGAAGTTAGAGAGGCAGGTGAACATATCAAGGTAGGCAAAGCTACTGGAATGGACGGGATCTCCCCGGACATAGTAAAAGCCCTTCTAGGCTACAACCCTCTTCCGTTTAGAGCTCTTTTTCAGGGTATAGTGAACAGAGGGAAGATTCCAGTCAATTGGAAGGCAGCAAGGACTATCCTACTAAAAAAGGAAGGCAAGGATGCTTCCTCTCCATCTGCCTACAGACCAATTTGCATAATCGACGCGATCTCGAAAGTATTAGAATATATAATAAGAGCCAAACTCGAAAAGTTTTTGGGGAACAAACCGTTTAACGATGCGCAATATGGATTCTGTAAAGGCAAATCGACGATCCAAGCGATGGAAAAAATTAGGATTGCAGCTAAAAAGTCCACCGAGAAAGATAAATTTGCTGCTCTTATTGCCTTGGACGTGAAGAACGCCTTCAATTCCTTATCCTGGAACAATATTATTAATGAAATGAAGTACAGAAAATTTCCCACTAAAATGATCAAGCTAATTCAGAATTATTTTTCAGACAGAATTGTGAAATACTTTGCGGATGACGATATAGTTACTTTGGAGATGAAAAAAGGAGTCCCCCAAGGGTCGGTGCTAGGTCCTTTCCTATGGAACATGGTATATGACGCGGTGTGGAGATTTGCTATTCCTAAAGGCTGCAGCATCCAAGCATTTGCAGACGACCTTGCGGTCATAGTGGA
The DNA here is from genome assembly GCA_963971365.1 of Lasioglossum villosulum. Classification (NCBI taxonomy): domain Eukaryota; kingdom Metazoa; phylum Arthropoda; class Insecta; order Hymenoptera; family Halictidae; genus Lasioglossum; species Lasioglossum villosulum. Next base: position 12,794,459 of record OZ020502.1, on the reverse strand, counting down.
AGACAGGAAAGCTGATAACCTGAAAATAAAGGCAGAAGAATCAGTTAAATTGATACAAACCTGGATGAAGACGGCAGGCCTGGAACTTGCTGATGCTAAAACAGAAATAATAATGTTAAACAAAAAGAAAAAGAGGAAGGGATATAGGATCAAAATAGGGGGTACCAGAATAAAACCTAAAAATGAGCTTAAGTATCTGGGGGTTATCTTTGATGATAGAAAAAGTTTCAAGGCACATCTGGAAAGGGCATCTAACAAGGGGATTAAAATCATGACCTATCTTAGTAGACTTATGGGAAATCTTAAGGGCCCGAGACAATGCATAAGAAGATTGTATTATTTTACCTTGGAAGCTGTAATTCTGTATGGGGCTCCGATTTGGGCGGACGCGGCTAAATTAGGGTTTAATGATGATCTGTTGAGGAAAACGCAGAGACTAGGTCTGGCGAGAGTGGTGGCGGCTTATAGGAGCGTTCCTCTGGACACCCTCGCGGTATTGGCTGCTTTCCCCCCTTGGAATCTGAAAATAAAAGAGAGAAGGAACCTGTTCCTTTGGGAAAACTCGGTATTCAGCAGGGAAGAAAACAGTAGCTGTAGAAGACCTGAAAGAGAAGCTAGCAGAAGGGCTGCGGTGCGCGGTTTCTACGAAGAAGTACCTGGAGATGATTACGAGTACAGGGGTGACCCAATCCCGGTGCTCCCGGACATCACGGAGATCCTGGTAGGAAATCTAGAGTTTGCAGAGACCAACAATATCTCGGAACACCTGAAAAAGAAATTAAAGAAATTTTTAAAGGGTAAAGCTAGAGAGTTAACCTTGGAGGCGTGGCAAACTAGATGGGAGAATGCTGGAGTGGGAAGATGGACCTTCGAATTAATTCCAAATTTAAGGGAGTGGACTGAAAGGAAGCATGGGCAGCTGAACTTTTACCTCACTCAAATGCTCACGGGTCATGGAGTTTTCAATTCGTTCAGGAAAAAAATTGGCAAATCACAGGATGACTCTTGTTGGTTCTGCCCCGGAATAAGAGATGACCCCGAGCACACTCTCTTTTTCTGCAGCAAATGGGAAGAGGAGAGAAAAGTAATGGTGAAACAATTGGGAATTAGACAGTACCTAATAAATAAAGGTAACTTAATAGAGTTGATGTTGGACTCACCTCTAAGATGGAAAGCTGTGGAAGAATTTAGCACAAAGGTTCTGAAACAAAAAGAAGAAGAAGAGAGGAAAAGAGAATTAGAAGAAGAAGAAAGAAATAAGAGAAGAAGAAGAAGTAGTACAAGTAGAAGTTAAGTTATGATGTATTAACAAAAAGCGTGAAATTGTAAAAGCGATATATGTACAAATGATATGTGGTTAAAGATTCTTACTCTGATGCAGGTTCGTCGATCCGGGAAACCAGGGAGGGGGAGAGGAGAGGAGAGGACTGGCTGGACCATGGGGGCGCGCGGGGGGGGAGGGGGAGGAAGGAGGAGGGTGGAACTGAGGCTATATCTGACAAAGACCTGGCTGCGTATCTAAGATCCTGAGAATAGCTAGAACGGCAGGTCCAGGGCAAAAGAGATGCGGGAGCGGGTTGGAGGAAGCGTGCTGAGGGACCATGTGACTTCCTCTGGAATCCTTCTACCTCCTCGTCCTTGCGTGCATCCGGTGGTTTCGGGGGGTTCTCTCGGATCCATGGACCTGGTACACCCCTGGTGACTGCGGAGGGACGAGCCTGGAACAGAAAAAAGAAAATTAAAAAGATTAGAGAATGGAAAACATAACGCAGGAAAGATAAGATAAGTAGAAATGAATCATAAGAAATCTCTGTAGTTAGAAACCAGTATAGAAGGATAAAAGAAAGATAACGAAAGTGAATTGTAAAAAGTAGACTTTGTTTATAATGTTAAGTAAGGAAAAGCGATGAGTAGTAAGATACTTATCTGGTAAAGCTTTACAGAGGTCTCGGTGCGGCTTGCAGAGCGAGTAGGCAGGCCGAGATGCCGTGATGAGGATGATGAGAGACCTTGGTCTTCCAGTACGGGATCCTGAGGAAAAAGAAAAGAGAAGCACAAAAAGACAGAGCAGCGGAGAATACCATATAAAGAGAATATTGGAGTTACTTACCTTTCGTGACGGACCTGAACAGCGACAGCAACATCCCAGGATGGAAAAGGCGACAGCGTCGAGTCTGGAACCTGAAAAAGAAAGGAGATATACGAGTTAGTCAATAATAATAAAATTAGATTAAGATAGAGTATACAATTTATCTGGTAGTTGCTAGCGAGTAAAGCAAAGAAAAAAGAAAGATATGCAAATGTCATGGTATAAGAAGTTGTCTTTGAAGTATTAGATATGCAGCTCATAGATCTCATTATTATTATAATAAGTGTAATACTTATCTACGCTGATGGCGGTAGTCCGGCCAATCTATTCGAAGAACTTCGGATTCTTAACCTAGAAAGATGGTAGTGTGTAATTTTTGGTATATGAGCTGGAAAAAAATAACTTAAAGATGGGATCATTATATAAGGGGGTCCCTGATTCTAGAAGAAAATAATTTTTTACCAAGGGAAAAATGAAAGACTGTTTATTATTTCTTTTTACTCACCTTTTGAAGGGAACTTGTAGAGACGATGGCACGTGCATGCTGGCGAACCACATATCAACTAGGTAGTAAGAGCGTAAATGTACTGAGAAATGATGAATGAGCGTGGAGGTATAAATGGTTGCGGTGGGATAGGCGCGTAGGAAGAAATGATTTAAAACTATGATATTTTGTAAGCAGTTTATTATCAGATTAGTGGATTATTTGATATTCTATAAGCTTTCATAAACAAGCGTATTTAGAAGAATATAGAAATACATAGGAAAAAGAATAATATAAGGTTTAAGTAAAGAAAGTAATTGGTACGGTTATATATGATAGGTCTATATAAGAGTAAAGCTGATAAATATAAGAAAAACTAGATGTAGTATTAATTAAGTATTAGCAAGATTATATAACAATTAGAACGAAGGGCCGACTCCGGCCCCATTGGAGGAAATGCATTCCTCCCAGCGACGGGGAAGGTCCTGTAATCCAGCCCGGAAGAAAGAGGGAGAGAGGGTTCGAAGGAAGCGGAGGAAAATCTCCTCCAATGACGAAACGGACAGAACTCCAAAGTTGTGAAGGCGGCAATAAGCATCAAAGGCCCGGAACAAATGAAAATCGGTGGGAGATAAATCTGGAGAATGAGCAGGGTGGGTTAATACTTTTAGGCCCATGGTTTGGTATCGATGAATTGCATGGCTGGAAGTATGAGGAGTGGCCCTATCCTGCAATAAATAGGGAGGTTCTCTGTCTGGGTAAAAAATATAATAAGCCTTAAGAGCGTCCGTAAGATGATCTAGATGTATGTCGGAAGTGTAGGATACACTCTCATTTAGGAAGGTGCATAATAGGATACCCTGGCTGCACCACCAGACGGATACCTTCCGTTTATACAAAAGAGGGCGAGGGCTGGTAGGGGGACCATCGCGTGGGTGGGACCAAGAAGAAAATCCGGAATCGCCGACCGGATGTACCAGCCACTTTTCATCGCAGGTGACTAGTTCATCCAAAAAGGAGATTTCGAGATTCATCAACATCAATCGAACACAGGAATTTACTCGAGCATCGCGGTTGGAGGCGGAGGCGGCATAAGTTATGCCCGACCGCTTGCGTCTTTTGAACCCAAGAGTATTCAGCCTTCTGGAAATGGTCATGGCGATGACACCCAGAAGAGCCGACAACCCTCGTAGTCCCAGGTGCGGGGATTGCCGGACCAGGGAGGTAAGGCGTCCATCTAGGTCCTCGCAGTGAACGATAGGACGTCCGCTTCGGGGCAGATCTTTCATTTGGGTACGCCCCTTCCGGAATTGGCTATAGTAGCTGAATACAGAGGACCTGGAGACGATCTTGCCATAGGCGGAGGTAATTAGCTCAAGAGCCTCGGATGCAGGAACTCCAGTCGAGTAATAAACATGGATTATATGCCGAATCCGGATGGGAGTCATTTCTGGTGAAGTTGATGGAGGAGTCGAAGATGCTGAAGATGAGCCTGGGGTGCCCGGCTGAAGAAATGAACACAAAGTTATTGAAAGTAGCCAATAAAGGTGAAAATGGGGAAAAAACATATATAAAAAAAAAAAGAAAAGAAAAGAAAAAAGAGAGGGAGAAAACTCATACTTACCTGAGGAGTAGTAGAAGGCGGCTTAGCGGCAGGAGAGCGCGGCGTCTTTTGGACGGAACTCATTTCTCTTTTTTGTTCTTTCTTTTCTTTTAAGAACCAGGCAGATCGAACGCAAGTTCAGAATAATGGAAAGCTCCTAGAATATAACACAAGAAAGTATTACAAAAGCTATCGCTTAAAAGATGAGCAGAGTAGAGGAAGAGTGCAGGAGTTTGTATCATAGATCATCTAGATAGTAAGAACGGAAATGTATTATATATTAAGCGATGACGAACGTGCTGAGAAGTATAAATGGTTGCGGTATGATAGGCGCGAAGGATGAATGTATTTATTTAAAGAATTTAGTGAGTAACTGGAATCTGAGATGGAAAAGTGCTAACAGGGATTACTGTTTTTTGATAGCGGTTATTTTGAGCGTATTTTCAAGCAAAAATGCGGTCGGAAAAGCGAGAAAATTTTGAGATTGGGTTTGTCAAATTAATTTTAGCAAAAACGGATAAATTAGTTAATTCTGCATTTATTTCATAATAGGTTTATAGAAATTTAAGCATTAAGTAAAGCAGAAAGCTTAGTATAAGATCGGAGGTGAATTCCTTGATGACGTCAGGGCGAGTGAGAGAGCGAGAGAGAGAGTACTACGAATTGACGAAATCTTAGCATATGAAAAGGAGACAGAGAGACAAGACGGGAACGGATAAGTTCAATAGACAACGAGCCAAGAAATAAAGCCGGGCATACCGATTTGGGTGAGCCTCGACTTTGTTTCAGTTCAGAATCGTTAAGGGAAGTAAAGAGGGTTTCTCTTTTTTCCTTTTCTTTCTTTCTTTTAATAGCCTCTAGGACAATGACTTGGCCGATTGAATTGACAATTTATGACAATTCGTAACAATTTAAATGGAGAAGGATTACAAATAAGATAGGTCAAGAGTAGGTTGCTCTCTGTCTCTCCCTCGCTTTGCCCTATGGCGATAATACCGGAAAATGAGACAGACGAGGGGATATTATTATTTCCCGAGCAATTAATATTGTTCTTTCACTGGTCGGAAATCTAGAGAAATATAAAGCTTGGAAAGATTGCGCATAAGGTAAAAAAGAGGATAAAAATATCAATAAGACCAAGTCTAGCGAGGCTAAGGTTAGCCTGGACAGCTAAATAGCAAAAAAAAAAAAAAAAAAAAAAGAAACTTAGTATATAGACAGAGAGGAGAAGGTAGAGGGTAAGCGGACGAACCGTTAATAATATAATAGAGAATCAAAAGTAAGAGAAAAACATGTGCGTGTGAATATTTAGCTGTGAGAGGGAAACAAAGACAGAGGGAGAAAGGTAGGACGTTGCGACCTACCTCTCCCCCACTACTTTGAATTTTGAAGAAAACGACCGCGAGGAGGTCAGAACGGTTCGAACTTTCACAGTGAGAATATCGTAGCGAGCTTCGTGCATCAAGTAAGAGTTTTCGATTTAGACTTAGACTTGGTAGATTTAATTGGTGATTTAGAGTAGGCTTAGAGAGTGTTTGTTTAAAATTAGGGATCCAGGGGGGGTGGGAGAGGGGGTTACCTCCTCTCTCCATGGGGGGAACCACCCTGATCCAGAAAAGACATAGTATACCTACTGAGCGCTTTTCCGAAGAGGCTCAATCGACACGCAAAACTCTAATTCGGGCGCCAGGTACTTGAAAGTACCAAGCGAAACACGACGAAGGAGCGGGATTCGAGGAATTCGATTCCGATGTGAGCCTCCGCGGGACGCGAACGGAAAGATTTACGCTAACGACCAGGTATTCGGACACAGGAAATAAAAGGGACTACCCTCGCGGCAGGGCGGATCACGCAGGTCGAAATTAATTGAGACCAACATGGGCTCGATGTCATTTATTGAGTTGCCTCACGTCAGGGTTACAATTTGATGGCCACGTGGCCGCGCACCGGGAGCCCGCGCTCCTTGTACACTTTAGCGAAGGGTTTTCGTTCGCGAAGCGCGTTCTGTGCTCGGTACCGTTCGCGAAATTACGGTTCGTCGGCATTCTGTGCGCCTCCGCTGAGGCGGATTTTCGCGAAGCCGAGGTGGACGGCGCGACGGATTTTCGATTTGCCACGTGCGATGGATAATCCGCGGTCGTACGAATCAGACGGACTCGTTGGCTCCGCGCGCTCGCGTGCGAATTCGAACGCCCGAACGCGGTTCGCGATTGGGTAATTATGTCGCGACGCGATTCGATTTTCGACGCGACTCCTGAGGAAGACTTCCTACACGAGGAGGGAAACGATACTCTCGCTCAAAGCGTCCTCACAACGGACGCGAGCCAAAATTCGAGAACGAGGCGAAGCCGCGTCGTCCTCGCACCAAAATTTGACGAGCCAACGCTAATACGGAATCGGGGAATCATTAAGTCGACTTACCGTGGTTGGCTTGTTCCGCTGTGCCTCTCTCGGTAGTCGGTGCCCTGTCCGGACTTCGGTTCTCCCTGAATTAATGGCAACGGGACTTCGTTCCTTAACCAAAACCACTCGTTGCGAGTTGCTTTCTTTACGGGACTCGGGTTAGCCACGTTCTCGTGGTTTCAAGACCAGCGCGACAGTGATTCCGCGATCCGCGTCGACCGAGAGCCACGATTCTCGTTCTCCCCCCACCCTATAGGCCCTACCGAATTCCCGATTGGCGCTCTCCGCTACGCGACTAGATGATCGCAGGATCGTATCCTCGGACAGGTCCTCGGGCCCCAGACCTGTAATTTACCTCTACGGTTCGCCTTGTAGGAAGTGTCTATGTTCAAATGAGTGACTCAGGCGACTTGACTTTATAATCTTTATTTTTCGAGAAGTGATTCGGACACCAGCTAGGTCTCGACTGACTTGTCTCCCTAGCGTTACAAAAAACGAAATCTTTGTCTTCCCCACTCTCGTAAATGTTTCCAAGGGAGGGAAAATTCACGAGAGTGACGAGTCACGGGTTTAACCTTGTAGCGGAATTTCCACGAGACCCAACGCCCACCATGTGCGTCCTCAGGTAGCAGGTCCTTGCACCCTCGCGGACTCTCCGTACCGACGACTTGGGTCTTTTAGAAATTCGGGGTTTTACGACTCTTCGCAAGGCTATTGAGACTGTCGCTAATAAAATGTACGCCAACCCTAACAGATGTCTTAATGACCCTGCCTGACAGTTTCCTCAAAAATAGCTTTTATTGTTGCCAGAGTCCCAAAACCTCTCCAGCATCTGCACAGCAAATGTTATTTTATTTTATGAAGCTGGCCGCTACAGCCTTTTTCGGCGAACGTGGAAGAGCCATTTTCCCCCTGGAATTCTTTAAGCCACCCCCGCCGGGATTCAGTGCGAACGGGGTGAGACGACGGCCGGACCACCCATGAACGATGATCCCACTGAATCTCTTAGTCCCGGTACGTCGTCTCCGTGGGTCGAGATTTCCCCCAAAGGTACCAGTACTGGATTTTCGCCAATTAGTGGCCAATTGTTTTTCCGGACACCTTTCGATATTCCTCCTCGGCCAATCGTGCCCTCAGCACGTCCCTGAAACGTTGCCGTACTCGGTACGCACAATAGATGGCGTTAGTCGCGTGAATCATTTCGGAAGTGTTTCCCTCAGGAGCGCTCTCTTGTCGACGAGTAGTTTCGTGCCCGTTCGAAGTCGGTCCGGTCACATCTTAACGGTTTCGTAACCGTTTTTGCAAAACGGGATGACGTCGCAAACTTGCAACGTCACAGTAACTAAGTAACTAAGTAACCAAGTAACTTAGTAACTAAGTCACTGAGTAACTAAGTGACCGAGTAACTAAATAATTACGTCGCTAAGTAAGTAAGTAGCTATGTATCTAAGTCGCTAAAAAACTAAGTAACGAAATTACTAATCTCGATAATATTATCATTCGAGCGTTAGATTACCCATACGATTCATGTCGGTTAAATAAAGTCCTAGTAACTGCGAGTGAACATGGCTTGGTTATTACATGGATTAAATTCCAATAACTGTAAACCTGTGTCAAGTATCTCGAACATATAATTAAGAATAATATCGTAAAGCCGTCTCAATAAAAAAACATATGCTGTCGGGCAATTTGCGGAACCGACAACTGTTCGGGATTGACATAACTGCCAGCGATTCAAACAAAGGTGCTTCGATCGTTGGTGATCAGTTTCTTGTTGTTTGAAGTGAAGTGAAACCGAATTCACCAATCAAACTAGAGCAATTTCAACCGGCTCCGTCGCTCATGCGTTACCGTGCGCGCGAACAACTCACTCTGCGTTACGATCTTGCAGCTCTCGCTTGCACGTGTAACCGTATATCCTTTTATTCTTTTATTTTCTTTACTATTTAATTCAAATCAACCAATAGTTATTAATTATGAATGGATAAAGTGAATTCGTGCCTCCAGGCACTGGAAAGCGGAGAGGTTAGATTATCTGATAAATAAATTGAGATGTGTTCGGAGGTAAAAGTAGGGTATATTGTACCGAATAATATGTACAGTGATCTATACGTATTAGACCGATCGATGGTATGCACAATGTGTTGAAGACCTGGTCGTTAGAAGTCCTTAGTATGACCATGAGATGTAACGCGGTGATTATCAATACAATTATTGGAATTTGCCCTTGTGGATCACAATCGATTATGCGATGTTTCAAATCGAGATATTCAATCCAGATACACTTATTGGGATTTACAATTCGATACGGTCGCCGTGACTCGATACAATTTGTGGAGGAACAAATCCTTGCTCAAGGCAATATGAACGATTTACCCAAAGTCCTACGTCATATACGATCGCGTTCGCGATTCTCTTGATATAAAAGAAAACTTGCTTATAGCAAGATATGAAATGTTTTACCGAAAACTCCCACTATCAAATACGGTCGCAGTAGCGCGATACTCCTTATATACAAGAAAAACTTGCTTACAGCAAGATATGAAATGATTTACCGAAACTCCCACTATCAAATACGGTCGCGTTAGCGCGATACTCCTTATGTACAAGAAAAACTTGCTTATAGCAAGATATTAAATGATTTACCGAAACTCCCACTATCAAATACGGTCGCGTTAGCGCGATACTCTTATAAATGCCGCTCGCAGAATCTATTAGACGCCCCAGGACACTACGTCTGAAAGTCTCTCTTTTATATCGCTTAGATGTTAGTTAATACGGTCGTGATGTTACGTGCGGAACGCCCGACGTCTGCAACCGTCATAACCTGCATGTATTCTGCCGATCGCTCGGAGGAATATCATGCAGGATGACACGTAAAGAAATTCTCACTATATTCGCTTTCCCAAAAGAGTGAAACCTTCGGCACCGTCAGGTGAATCTAGTCGTACTCCGGGCCTAGAGGATATAGCTCAAATTATACTAATTGCAACGTTTATTTCACGTATTCCCGTACAACTGGCGACTGTCGAAACATCCAGGTATTCTGCTGATTTCTCAGAGGAATAGCCCGTATGCCGACGCGTACGAAGCTCGCATTACTACGCTTCACCAAAAGAGTGTATTCTTCTACACCTATCGGCGGGTCCGAATACACTCCGGTTCTAGAATAGTGAACTTGAACTGTACTTGGTCTAGTTGTATCTTTACACGCGTAAGACCTGAACGAAATATGACTGTCGAAGCACACAGATACCTTGCTGATTTCTCAGAGAGATATTCTATCTGTCGACGCGTACGAAGTTCGCATTATTACGCTTCACCAAAAGAGTATGTCCTTCTACGCCGGATGGCGGGCCCAGACACACTCCGGTTCTAGGATAATTAACTTGAACTGTACTTCGTCAAATCGTTATTCGCGACGGATACCACACGATTCCTTTCTAACACAGATTCCCGTCGTCTCGTACATTCCTCAATAAAAGACTACTACGCTGTTACGATATTTAACACCCGCTATTTAAATCACTTGGCAGTGCCCCTGTGCGGTTTGCATCAGTGACTCCTCGGTTTGAGGCGCATACGAGACGAAGGCAATCTAGGCGGTTTGACTAGAATTGCGAAGTCGGTTTGACTTCTCGAACCCGTACCGGTTTTCGCCGGATCGTTTAGAGTCGCGTGTTATCCGTTCCGCTTCCAGACGTAGAGTGACGAATTTGTTTCGCGCATCGACCTCCTTCGATCTAGATCGAGTAGGGATCGATGCGCGCGCACTCTAATTAGGCGTAATGATCCACTGTCCTTCCTTAGACAAGGATAGTAGATCCCGTCGCGGCTCGAAGAGGTGGAAATCGCGTCGGTCTGTTCCCATGGCAACCAATATGTAATCGTACGGTTACATATGCCCCCCACCTTAAAATGCTAGTACCGGCGCAAGTACGCAGTGAACTTGCGTTGTACTAGCATCGCCAACACACACACACACACGTCCACCATGTAGGTTAACCACGCACATACCGGATAGTTCAACGTTAATGAGAATGAGCAAACAAAAATGAAAATTTTTTTTTTTTTTTTGTGGAAAACTAAACGTCTCTTTTGCATTGCACAGCTGGTAAGGAAAATGAAAATAAACTTCTTGCATTTGAGCATACTAACGGAAATAAAATTTTAAACTTTCTTTGTTCATTCTTGAGCATGGGGCGCGCACAGACACTATCACACATCTTTCACGCTCACGCGGTTGTACCGATCGTTGTCATCGCTTGTAGGTGATCCTATGGAGTCTCTAAAAATTGCTCGATGAGTTCTTCGGTGAGTGTGATTAGTCCCAGTGGATCTGTCGGGTTAAGTAGTGGGATGTCCACCGGGGGTTCGCGCTCCGTCGGAAGGATATCCCAGGACCCGTCCAAATCGTCCTTCCGTAGGGAGCATGTGGTTGCGGGCCCATCTCCACGCGTCCTTCGTTGCGACGCCTCAACAAATTCCGGCAGCAACTCCCATGACATGTCTATGTCTTCTGTTGCGGGCGGATCTACTCTTCCTATTATTTGGTTTTGCTTCTTTTTTTTTCCTTTACCACCATCTTCGGCCGGACCCCTGTGTGGTGTTTGTGTGTTGAAGGACCTCCGGCTTGCAGTAGCCTGGACTGCTATGCCAGGGCGATAGCGTCGGTCCCTGTTGCAGCTCCATGGTCGCGCTGTTTTTGTCGGCAGTTCTTCAGTTGGAGAGTCGTGGAAAGTCAAATCCATTCCCGTCTGGGTCGCCTTTGATATCATGGCCCAGCGTGCATATGCCTGAGTGGCTTTGTCGCATGTTAGTTGCGTTAGTTGGTTTCTATCGCTGTTCATGATGAACTGTTTGATATCCTGTCCAAAGACCGCGTATTTATACCGTTAGGGATGGCTGGGGTATTCTTAGAAATTTCCCTTTCTATGGTGTACTACTGTGTAGTTATGATGTCTTGTTTATATTGTGTAGTATATCTCTTTTCATTCACGGTAGCGTCGAAGACTGGTTGCGTGGAATGTGCCTCGGATTTCGTTTGACTGTGGTCGTCGTAGTACATACGTTGCTGGCCCTTTTTTTTCTACCAACTCGTATGGTCCTTCGTATAGATGGAAGAATTTGGCGATTTCACGGTCTGCGGCATTCGACACGGGATTTGTTTTGAGTAACACACGTTCACCGATGTTATAGTGTGTGTGTGTCTTTCCTGCGTTTGCTCGTTCGCATCTCTTCTGTGCCTTTTTTGTCATATTCCGGAAAGCCAGTTGTAATTTCTTGTCGTAGTTGGTATTGTCTATAGAGTCTTCCATTATATTTTTGTTGATCCATTTTGTCCATGGTCTTATTGGTGCCTTTTTAAGGAATAGCTCCGTGGGTGTGAAACCCGTACTCTCGTGCATTACTTCGTTGCAGCAGGGAATACGTGTTTCGCGATTCGTGGTGTTTATGTCGCTCCCGTGGTACGATCGGCTCATTATGTCTGCCGGTATATTTTCCTTCCCCGGTCGGTAGAGAATCTCAACGCGGTAATCTTGAATTGACAAGATCCATCGTGTAAGTCGCTGGTTGAGGAGTTTGCTATTAATTAGGAACGTTATAGCTTTGTGGTCTGTTAACAGTATTGTTTTGGTCCCGTACAAATAAGTTCTGAATTTTCCTAGTGCCCATACGACTGCTAATAATTCCTTTTCCGTCGTGAAGTATGCCAATTCTGGGCCCTTTAATGTCCTACTCGCGAACGCAATTGGGCGTAGGTTTCCCTGTGCGTCTTTTTGCTCGATCACCGCTCCTATAGCCCCGAAGCTTGCGTCGGTGGCTAAAAAGAATTCTTTGGTTGAATCTGGATATTGTAGCACTACTTCTTTACAGAATGTTTGTTTTGTGTTGTTGAATGCAGCTTGGAGTTTGTCATCCCACGTCCAGCGTGTTCCCTTTTTTAACAGGGCCAATAGTGGCGTTGTCATCTCCGCATGTTTGTCGGTGAATTTGCTGTAGTAGTTGATGAGTCCTAAGAATCCACGTAGTTGTTTTAAGTTACGTGGTGCCGGGAACTCTTTGATTGCCGTAAGCTTTTCTGGATCTTGTTTTATTCCTTCTGGGGATAATACGTGTCCAAGAAATTTTAGCTCTCGTCTCATAAATCGACATTTTTCCAAATTGATTGTTAAGTTATGTTGCTCTAAGCGTTCTAGTAATGCCGATAGATGTTTTTATGCTCTTCGAATGTATCTGAAAAGCATAAGATGTCATCGATGAAATTGATGACGAATCCTTCCATCCCATGCAACACCTGTCGCAATGCTCTTACTAGACTCGCGCTGCTTGTCTTGAGACCGAACGGCGTTACCACGTATTCATAACATCTGCCGCGATACGCAAAGGCAGTGTATTTTCGTGATTCTTTGGTTAATGGGACCTGCCAGAAGCTACTTGTTAAGTCGAGGCTCGTAAGGAACTCCACCCTTTTGAGACGTTGAAAGATGGTATCTGGTGATTCGGACATTTCATGATCATCAATAAGCACCTGGTTGAGCATTCTTGCATCTAAACATAAACGGAGTGACCCATTTTTCTTGAGTACCGGAACGACCGGGTTTATATACGGACTTTTACTTGGTCGTATAATGTCGTTCGTTAGCATTCGCTCAATTTCTGCGTCTGCTGCCTCAAGATATTTCAGTGGAGTCGGGTACGTTCGGCGAAAGTATGGAGTATCTGCCTTCACGTGTAGGTGATGTTCATAGCACGTTAAACGACCCACTTCTTTCCTCCACAGCCGAGGAAATGTTTGAATTATTTGTTGTAGTTGTTCCCTTTGTTGTTTCGTTGTATGTTCAGATTCGAATATTTCCGGCGGGATTTCGATGGTCGTCCCGTCTTTCCCATCGTGTCCCGGGTGCGTGTCTTTCATCATTCTTATGTGTTTCCCTTTTGATTCGTCCTGTGTTATGTCGATATGCGTCATTCCGTTGTTTGTGGATATTTGTAGAATATCCTTTTCAAGGTTAATGATTGCCCTTGCACGTCTTAGCGAATCGATACCCAAAATGAAATCGCATATCAGACCAGGAACTATTATTACCGATGCTTCCATCGTTTTTTTACCGTAGTTAATAGTGACCCAGATTTGTTTTCTTATTCTGACAGATTTTTGTCCCGTGGCTCCAATGACGAATGCTCCTGCTGCTGGTAGCATTGGGCTTTTTAACAACTGGCATTGATGTTTGTGGTACCAGTTCTCTGAGGCTGCGGTAATCGCACTTCCCGTGTCGATCAAGGCTCGTGTGGGTATGCCCTCCACCTCTATGGTGATTTCTGGGCTATTGTTCATGTCGTGAGTTGTCCCCGGTCCTGTTGTTTCTTCTTTCATTAGGTCTTCCCTAGGGTTTTCAAATATTGACCCGATGACCAGGCCGGTTTCTTCCCTGTTTTGTCTGTCTCCGGAAGAGGCTCTCGCCCGGGCGGGGAAGTCGCCTAGGTTTCTTTGGAGGCTCCTCCCCATTCGTTTTCCGACACCGCTTCTTCTGGGTATTGTTCTTCATCTTCTTCTGGCGGTTCTTCGTGAATGAGTGTTGTTCTGACTTGGGCTGGACGATTTGAATATCGTTTGTCTCCATTGTCACTACTGTCTTTTCTACGATCTTGGTTCTGGTATGTCTCTCTGGGATTTCGTACCCCTTCCTGTACCTTCCGAGGATACTCTCGTTGGTATGCTGTCGTCGGACGCTGATACTCCCTCGATTGTCGAGTTTGTTGGTACTCGTTTGACTGCGGCCGGACTGCATTCCCTAAGTATGGGTTACCCCGTGGTGCTTGTTCTTGGTTTGAACGATTGCTCCACGTTCTGTTATAAGTTGGGGCTTCGTTGGTTCGTTGTCGATTAACCGTACCGCCATTGTCGAATCGCTCTAGAAGGGCTAGGAATGCATTGATGTCCGTGATGTTTTGACCCAGCACGCAATCGTCAACTGGCTGGGTAAAGTGTCGCGCCAGGATTATTACAATCTCTTGTGACGTGGCAAAATAACCACGTCACGATAACACAGTAATAAAGTAAACCCGAAAGAATATCGCGAGGACCGGACCACCCTCTAGCAGCACAATTAGGAAATCGCTAGCAGAAAGCGCTCTCTCTGGGACGTTACATAAACTAAGTTCCGATACTGTAGATTTGTGAACGTCGTGCCAATTGGCGCGACGGAAAGATTTCAGGAACGTAGCGTGGGCTCAGGGAGCCCCAACGTAACGAATCGCCGGAAAAGGGAAAATTCCAAGCTGCGACTCGCAAGCCCACTCGGAACGCCGGACCAACACAACATCCTCTGCAGAGGAAATTAAAGGAACCTCGAGCCCAGGCTGAACAACCTGGAGACGCCGACGAGGGACTAAGGGACCACGAGAAGAACTTAGAAGAATCGTCCCGTCGACGTCTCGTCCCGCAACAGAATTGGTCCCTGCAGGAGCGGCTCGAGCGGTTCTGGAATGTCACGAGACATTCCCGGTGGAAGCGCGTCCGCCGTTACGGAAAATCGAGAAATCGGCAAGGTCCGGGGCCCTTCTTGTCGAGTGCCGGCCCTCAGCGCGTACGACACCGCGAGCGACAGTGATTGGTGGGCGAAAAACCGAAGCGAGTAGGGGACGCCTTACTTCCGCATCCTCGAGCCACCGAAAATTCGCGTCACTGCTGCGTAGGCTTTCCAGCAATTAAGTTCATTTGCTGCCGTATATTATAAACGCGTGTGCGCAAAGAAAAGTATTGTACAAAGGCTGCCGTTCAGCTTCGCCGATATACGCTGCCGTTGGTAAGTGCCTACCAGATTCCGTTTAACGATCTAATATTGATTCGCGATCTTTTGAAGTGGCTCGAGCAGCGTTCGTGATTTTGTATCGGTTTTTACGTGGGTCGTCCTTTTGACGACCACGTGTTTCGTGTGCCGAGAATCGGCTGCCCGTTTCGTGTTCCTTTGGCGAGTTCCCAGTGAGAGCGATTAGTTAGGGTTTGCGTGTGTAAAATATGTCGCGAATTGTTCAATAGTGAAATAGCCGCGCACAGTCATATTGTTAATTTCGTCATTTCCATCTCGACCCCGCGCCGGCCTAACATCTCGGGTTGCTGCCGACGCGGGTAATATTATTTAATCCGAGAATCGCGTGTAACATCGGGGATCTGTACGCTTCGTTCCTCGCGGATAAATGCGCACGTGTTACCGGCGTCGTACAGATTCCAACGCGTCCATCTTGTATCCGCGAACCGCGTGCGTGTCGACTTGTTATCGAACATGTCGATCCTTTCCGATTGCCGTAATCAATAGTAAATCCTGTTCTCAAATTTCATTCGTTAGATTCCGTTGACATATTTGACTTCTCCTAAAATCTTGGCTTGCCGTAAATAAATCTTTTGTTCACACCAAGTGTTGTACGAATCATTTGCGAGGTCCGTTCTCGCCGTGGAGAACGTCCTGTCCGATCCCGCGTGTATTCCTGGCCCTTAGCGAGCTATTCCGGTCCTCGCGAACGTGAATTCGGATTCTCATTAGCGCGAATAATTTTGTGGGCATCTCAGATCGCCTGGCGCCCGAAGTATTAACAACCTTGACGAGAGTTCGAATTCGCGTTGTTTATCGCGGGTGGACTGCGCCCATCACGGCTGGACGCAGCCCGGTTAAAACCTATAAAACCCGTAGCCGCTTGTTTTTCCGCCTCTCGATACCTGATATCGGGACCCGGGAAATAGGCCGCGTGATAAATTGGCGCCCGAACAGTAAAATTTTTCATTACTAAAGAATTACATTGCGGAGATTCAAATCGAGACACGCAGATCGGACAAGACCCTCGAATAGATGGAAAATCGGTTAAATAAGATAACCTGTAAAGGAATAGACAAACGCGGAAATTTTACATTGGCGTAACACTAGCTAATCGCTCGGACAAAAACCCCCCCGAGAAATTTGCGAAATATTTTGTCGAACAGCGCCGAGCCACGCAGCAGCCACGCACATTTAAATTATATGAAAATTAATGTATTTATTATGTGATTTATGTGATGATGAAATTTATTGAATTGTGTGATTTATGTAAATATGATTTCTGGCCAATAATATTTAAAGTATTTAATTTTCTTATTTAAATTATTTGTCTTTCGTATGCAAATTATTTATTCGTGATAGTCAAATTATTTATTTCTCTTAGTTAAATTATTTATTTCTCTTGTTTCAGTTATTTATTTTCGTATTTGCCGTATTTATTTTAATTATTTATTCTCTTTATTTAAATTATTTAGTGAATCTATTTGTTAACATTTTAGGTGTATAATATTGATATTCTAGTCAAATAATATTGTTGTTGAAATTCTTTTTATTTTATTTATATTTTTGTTTTGCCGTATATTTTAAAATATTTTTATTTCGATTTTACATTGGCCAGGGATAAATTATTGCAATTTTGTGTGTGATTGCGAGATTCGCTAGTCTCACCAAGGAAAGAGAAACGAGTCGGCATAGTGCTGACGAGTTTCGAATTCTGGCAGGACCGGCGGATCGACCAGTCAAATATTGATTATTTATTGAAATTGAATATTGCATATTTTTATATATCATGTACATTGTATAAATGTGGTGGTGGAACATATGTCCGGGTTGTGCTAGTCGTGCACGGATAATTAGTGTCAAATCAATAGTAACATTGTTGTAAATTGACGGTTAAATTCGCGAAATAATCAAGAATTGCTGGAGATGCCGGTTTGAGAATTTAAAATTAAATTAGATTGTTCCGATAAGCGAAGCGAGACGAAACGCGTATACATTTTTTTGCTTGTGCTGCCGTGTTCCCTAATAACATTTTCTTTGAATATACGACGGATTATATATTGAATAGCGGTATTGTTCGCTGCCGGTTACATTAAAGTCGTCGCGCTCGGGCACCCTAGCTCAACGTAAACATACCGAAGAGCAATAAATAGAGACAACCTTCGGCTATAGAGTAAACGCGTACGATGCTAAACCCACTTGAGGACGAGGGGGACAATAAGTCAACCATTAGCGAGAAATTCGAAGAAGCGGAAGGGGGAATTACAGATGGGGAATCGACAAGCGATTTAGTTAATAATAAAATGCAAACAAAGACGGATTTAAATCAATTAAATCCAAATATGATAACGCTTAAAGTTCCCACTAATACGCGCGACAAATATCAAGACGCGAAAATAAAGTCAACCTCCGCGAGCATTGGCATACCGAGCGGATCATTACGCTGCCGAGGGACAACCGTTTCGGAAATTATGAGAAAATGGCGAATTAAATTTGCCGGAAAAACCGGGGAAGATCATGAAACCTTCCTCGAACGTATCGCGGAACAACGTCGCTTCACGAACATTTCCGAAGCAGATATCCTAAGGTGTTTGCCGGTTTGCCTCGAAGGGATAGCAGCGCGTTGGTACGAAACGAACGAAAGTACCTGGTCGAATTGGGAAGGCTTCAAAAAGGAATGCCGTAGATTTTTTGGCGATCCCGACTATTACGAGAATTTAGAAAGAAACGCGAAAGATAGGATACAAGGGGAAGACGAACCGATACGCGCATACATAGTAACGATGCAGGCGATATTCAAACGATTTAAGAATCCGTGGTCGGAGTCAAAGAAAATTAAAACGGTCTACTGGGGCGCGAAACCGAAATTGCAAAAAGTCGTAAATTATAGATCCATAACATCGTTGCGAGAATTGGAAGACCAATTATTAGAAGCCGAAAGATATATAGAGGGGCCAAAAAGGCACAATTTAAAACCATCGGAAATGGTTAATGCCGACTTCGCATACGATCCTAAAAAGTACGGGAAAGTAAGACATATAAACGCGATCGACACCGATAGCGATAGTTCTGGAGAGCTGCCGAGACACCCTCACTCCCATTCGCGCTTAAATAGAAAAAATAAAGATAATTATCAGGGACGCACAGAGCAATGTGCGAATATTTCGAATGCCGCCGGAACATCAGGTAGATTTTACAACCAGCGTTACCCTCCGTCGCACCGATCGGAACAGTATACGAGAAACCAGCCTCGAGGCATTGAGACGAACGCCAACCAACGTAACGACAATGACCTCGAGTGCTGGAATTGCCGAAAGAGAGGACACAGATCGAAAGACTGTCATGCCGAACCGAAAATCCATTGTTTCCGATGCGGGGCCCCGGGGATAACGCTAAGACAATGTCGAAAATGTAATAGACCATCGGGAAATGGGAGAGGGAGTCACTCGAGCGGACCAGAGGGACCCCGGAAGAAATAATATCGGCCCGCGTCAAAATAAATTCGCGTGAAACAAAATTATTAACAATAGACGCGTACATAGGAAATTGCAGGGTAAACGCACTAGTAGACTCGGGTTCGACAATAACGTTCGCGAGTAGGGAATTAGTGAAGAAAATTAAACACGCTGCCGTTTTTATAAAACAGGCCGAACAACCGTGCTATTTCCTCCTAGCAACAGGAGCATTAGACCGGTCAAAAGAACAAGCAAAATTTCGTCTCCGCTTACGCAATATAGAAAAGGAAATTGTCGCGAGAATTTTGGACAATTTGGTGACGCCGTTACTATTAGGAATTGATACCATCGCGTTATTCGGGATTATCGCGGAATTTCATAATGCAGAGTGGTACTTTGCATCGCGTCCGGAAGAAAGGTTTCCATTTAGCGATAAATCGGGACAGCCACTCTGTTGCGGACTGCAATTACTGGATACGGACGAAAGAAAACGGTTAGAGAGATTTCTAGAGATTTCGTTGGCAGAATTTGAAAAAATGAATGGCGTAACGGACCTGACCAGTCATAAAATAGACGTGGGCGACCATCCGCCAATAAAACAAAGGTATTATTCGGTGTCCCCTAAAGTGCAAGAGGCCATTTACAAGGAGGTAGATACCTTGTTGGCCGACGGCATAATAGAACCATCGAATAGTAGCTGGTCGAGTCCTATTGTAATGGTCAAAAAGCCAAACGGAAAATATCGATTCTGTTTAGATTTTCGAAAAGTCAACGAGGTCTCAAGGAAAGATGCATATCCGCTGCCGTTAATGACAAATATTTTGGACAAACTTCGTTCCGCAAAATATATATCGACCATCGACCTCAGTCAGGCCTACTTCCAAATACCATTAGAGGAGAAAAGCCGAGAAATAACTGCTTTTACAGTACCGGGCAAGGGACTTTTTCATTTCCGCCGTATGCCGTATGGGCTAACAGGAGCCCCAGCCACGTTCCAACGATTATTAGACAGACTCATCGGCCCAGAAATGGAACCGTATGCGTTTGCCTATTTAGATGATATCATAATAGTAACGAAAACATTCGAAGAACATCTAGAATGGTTGGATCGTGTGCTACGGAAAATAAAAACGGCCGGGCTTAAAGTCAACCCAGAGAAATGTGAGTTTTGCCGCGAGAAAGTAAAGTATTTGGGATTTATAGTCAGTCAGGAAGGGCTAAAGGTGGACCCGGAGAAAATCAAACCGATTGTAGAGTATCCACCACCGAGAAACGAGAAGCAGCTGAGGCGATTCCTAGGGATGGCATCCTGGTACAGGAGGTTCATACCGGGATTCGCCACCGCTGCCGAACCGTTAAACGGATTATTACGAAAGACGAAGAAATGGGAATGGGGAGACAGCCAAAAAGCTGCCTTCACACTTCTACGGGAAATGATTTCTACCGCCCCCACCTTAGCCTGCCCGAATTTTGAGCTGCCGTTCGTACTTCAAACCGATGCGAGCACAGTAGGACTGGGAGCAGTTTTAGCGCAAGAGGTCGATGGATTAGAAAAAGTGATTGCATTCGCGAGCCGTTCCCTCACAAATCCAGAGAGGAAGTATTCCGCAACAGAGTTGGAGTGCTTAGCTATTGTATGGGCTGTACAAAAATTCAGACCCTATTTAGAAGGTTACCGTTTTACCGTAATTACAGACCATAATAGTCTGACATGGCTAAGAAATTTGAGAAACCCGGCCGGAAGGTTGGCACGTTGGGCATTGCAGCTTCTCGAATACGATTTTAACATCGTATATCGACAGGGTGCATTGAACAAGGTGCCAGACGCATTATCGCGAATGTTTGAGAAGGAAAATGATGCCGAAGACAATATACCGTTAGCCGCTGCCGTTAAAATAAACTGGTTTACAAAGAAAATGACATCGGTAGAGAAAAATCCGGAAAATAATAGGGACTGGTCCATTCGCGAAGGGAAATTATATTATCGCCGTACAGATTCCCTAATAGCGGAACTATTAGGAACGGACCATGTAGAATGGAAATTGGTAATCCCGGAGGATGGGAGAACCGAAATTTTGCAAGAGGGACACGATAATGAACAATCGGGACATTTAGGTATAGAGAAAACATATCATAGAATAGCGTCGAAGTATTACTGGCCTGGGATGTATCGAACTATAGTAGAATACGTAAGACGCTGTCCCGTATGCCAACGTACGAAAGTGGAGCAAACACTCCCTTCAGGGTTGATGGGAAGGCGCCGTATAGAGATCCCATGGTCAGTAATTGCTGCCGACATTATGGGCCCATTCCCTCGAAGCAAAAACGGACACTCCTACCTCCTGGTGATCCAGGATCTATTTACAAAATGGGTAGAATGCATAGCGCTCCGCCGGGCGACCGGGGAAAATATCGCAAAAGCGCTCGAAGAACTAATTCTCTCGCGTTGGGGCACACCAGACGTATTATTAACGGATAACGGCACGGAATTTGTGAACAAGGCAATTAAAGATGTAGCCGCGATATACGGTATAAAACTAACGACAACACCCGCATACCACCCGCAGGCAAATCCGGTGGAAAGGGTGAACCGAATTTTAAAAACAATGATGGTATCATTTATAGGAAAAGACCACCGGGAGTGGGATAAAAACTTAGATAAATTCAGATTCGCGTATAACACGGCATACCACTCAATTTTACGAACATCACCAGCATTCTTGAACTTCGGACGAGAACCTAAAGCTATCAAATGTTTGCGAAACGCTGTCGAACCTCCAGTCGAGCCGGAAACCGCACCGGTCGACGGATGGAAAGAGAGGGTCACCCAGTTAGCGACGTTACGCAGCTGGGTGAGCGAAAATTTAGAACAAGCATACGAGAGGCAGGCACATTATTATAATCTTAGACGTAGGGACATACAATTCAAAGTGGGGGAATTGGTATTGAAAAGGCAACGAATTTTGTCGTCGGCGGCAAATAAAATTGCGGCTAAATTAGTACCGAAGTATGCCGGTCCATTCAAAATAAAGGCAAAATTATCACCAGGGGTATATACCTTAGCGACATTAGGCGGCGAAAACGTAGGGAAATCTCACATCTCCGATCTAAAAGCGTATATTCCACCACCATGACGAGTTAGAAAGTATAAAAGAACAACCACATCTATATCCAAAAATATGTATTACAGCTTAAATACTAAATAGAAGATGGCGAAACCACTAAGCGAAGTGCGTACACTCCTGGAAAAGATCCAGTCAGCGGAGGACCGAGAGGAAATCCATCAAGGCCTGAGGGAATATATGGCCCAAATAGACAGCACATCCAAAAGAACCGTCTCAACCCAGACGGGAAGGAAATGCATATTGCTGCCGCAAAACACCGAGGAGCAACAACGTACGGAGGTGACGTGGGAAAAAGAAGAAGACGACGAACAGTCGGAATACGAGTCTGCGGAGGGCCTCCCAGAGTCCGAGAGAGGGGAAGGAACCCTCGACAGATCGGGATTTTCGTTGGGAGAGGCCCTAGAAGAGTTAGAAATTAGGGTGGAAGAGTCCGCAAAACTATATACAGCTGCCGTCGAACAAGAGGAGGACCCCGCACAGGAGACTGAGATCGATCAAGAGGAAGAATACACAGAAGAAGTCACCACTGCCGAGAAGGAGGACGATATGAACGAAGCTGCCGACAGCAACAACGAGGAGAAACTGAGTGCCGAAGAAATAGAGGCACAATTTTGGCTGCCGGACACCAGGAGGAAGGCCACGAAAGAAGAAAAAATTGAGGAATTCGGCAGAATCCACGCAGCGGGATTAGAAATGTTCAGGAAAGAAAAGGAGGAACAACAAAGAAAGAACGAGTGGTCACTGGTGGGCCCAGTAAAAATAACGCTGCCGGAACTGCGGGTCGCTCAACCGCGCGGAAGATCGCGGTTGATACCACACCGCAACATACAGGGACAGCGGAGCCTAGTAAGACCAGGGCAAATCGAACTAGTGGATCGGCAGAACGGCTGCTGGCGATGCGGGGGCAGGGATCATAGACACCGGTGGTGTACCCAACCCGCGACGACGTACTGTTTTAGGTGTGGACGATTGGGCTACACAGTCCAGTCATGCCCGAAATGTGGGCAAGAATGGAAGGACGGAGGCCCACACCACCCTTGGGGATACATAGCAGAACTGAAACCAGAACAGTGGTGATTAAGAGACAGTTAAAATAAGTTATTAGGGTAGTTTTTGTGTTAGGCTGCCGTCAACTACAAGTTTAAAGTTTAAAGTTTAAAGTTTAAAAATAAAATAAATATATTTAGTTTTGCCGCACAGATACCGATACAAATGGTATAGAGATATATTAAGTTGTTGCCGTCGATTATAAAATAAACATGTTAAGTTGTTGCCGTCGATTATAAAATAAACATGTTAAGTTGTTGCCGTCGAGTATAAAATAAACATGTTAAGTTGTTGCCGTCGAGTATAAAATAAACATGTTAAGTTGTTGCCGTCGATTATAAAAGAAAATAAATATAGTCAGTTGTTGCCGTAAAGTAGTTAATGAGCAAAAATTTTTTTACAAAGAACATACAAATCCTAATTCCCCTACCTGAATTAAACGCGTGCGACATTAGACGGTAAGGGATAGCGAACCGTCCAAAACATAGGAAAGAATAGGAAACGTCTCGTCCGAAGTAGGAACCATGTCACAGTGGCGGGCGCAACCGAAACTTGGTGATAGGGGGTAAGTGTACTTTTGTGATTGTGATGTATCTAAGTTGGTGTATATATATATAATGTTTTTGTCCAATCACTGATAGGAAACGCCTAAAGAGAACGCTTAGCTGCCGAGACCACAGGAATCTGGTGGGTAACTGCCATCGGGGTAGTCCGGTCCTCCCTGGGGGGGGAGGAGTTGTGACGTGGCAAAATAACCACGTCACGATAACACAGTAATAAAGTAAACCCGAAAGAATATCGCGAGGACCGGACCACCCTCTAGCAGCACAATTAGGAAATCGCTAGCAGAAAGCGCTCTCTCTGGGACGTTACATAAACTAAGTTCCGATACTGTAGATTTGTGAACGTCGTGCCAATTGGCGCGACGGAAAGATTTCAGGAACGTAGCGTGGGCTCAGGGAGCCCCAACGTAACGAATCGCCGGAAAAGGGAAAATTCCAAGCTGCGACTCGCAAGCCCACTCGGAACGCCGGACCAACACAACATCCTCTGCAGAGGAAATTAAAGGAACCTCGAGCCCAGGCTGAACAACCTGGAGACGCCGACGAGGGACTAAGGGACCACGAGAAGAACTTAGAAGAATCGTCCCGTCGACGTCTCGTCCCGCAACAGAATTGGTCCCTGCAGGAGCGGCTCGAGCGGTTCTGGAATGTCACGAGACATTCCCGGTGGAAGCGCGTCCGCCGTTACGGAAAATCGAGAAATCGGCAAGGTCCGGGGCCCTTCTTGTCGAGTGCCGGCCCTCAGCGCGTACGACACCGCGAGCGACAGTGATTGGTGGGCGAAAAACCGAAGCGAGTAGGGGACGCCTTACTTCCGCATCCTCGAGCCACCGAAAATTCGCGTCACTGCTGCGTAGGCTTTCCAGCAATTAAGTTCATTTGCTGCCGTATATTATAAACGCGTGTGCGCAAAGAAAAGTATTGTACAAAGGCTGCCGTTCAGCTTCGCCGATATACGCTGCCGTTGGTAAGTGCCTACCAGATTCCGTTTAACGATCTAATATTGATTCGCGATCTTTTGAAGTGGCTCGAGCAGCGTTCGTGATTTTGTATCGGTTTTTACGTGGGTCGTCCTTTTGACGACCACGTGTTTCGTGTGCCGAGAATCGGCTGCCCGTTTCGTGTTCCTTTGGCGAGTTCCCAGTGAGAGCGATTAGTTAGGGTTTGCGTGTGTAAAATATGTCGCGAATTGTTCAATAGTGAAATAGCCGCGCGCAGTCATATTGTTAATTTCGTCATTTCCATCTCGACCCCGCGCCGGCCTAACATCTCGGGTTGCTGCCGACGCGGGTAATATTATTTAATCCGAGAATCGCGTGTAACATCGGGGATCTGTACGCTTCGTTCCTCGCGGATAAATGCGCACGTGTTACCGGCGTCGTACAGATTCCAACGCGTCCATCTTGTATCCGCGAACCGCGTGCGTGTCGACTTGTTATCGAACATGTCGATCCTTTCCGATTGCCGTAATCAATAGTAAATCCTGTTCTCAAATTTCATTCGTTAGATTCCGTTGACATATTTGACTTCTCCTAAAATCTTGGCTTGCCGTAAATAAATCTTTTGTTCACACCAAGTGTTGTACGAATCATTTGCGAGGTCCGTTCTCGCCGTGGAGAACGTCCTGTCCGATCCCGCGTGTATTCCTGGCCCTTAGCGAGCTATTCCGGTCCTCGCGAACGTGAATTCGGATTCTCATTAGCGCGAATAATTTTGTGGGCATCTCAGATCGCCTGGCGCCCGAAGTATTAACAACCTTGACGAGAGTTCGAATTCGCGTTGTTTATCGCGGGTGGACTGCGCCCATCACGGCTGGACGCAGCCCGGTTAAAACCTATAAAACCCGTAGCCGCTTGTTTTTCCGCCTCTCGATACCTGATATCGGGACCCGGGAAATAGGCCGCGTGATACTCTTCATCAGATGGACGCGGTACCAGGTCTCGTGCACTCCCAATCAATCGCATGGCGTATGCTACCCGGGTCAGTCCAGATTCAGGTCGATGTGTCCCAGTGTCCAGATTATCCCTTACCTTCCGTTGTATGGCAGGGCTCCAGAATCTGTCTAAGAATGCCTTTGTGAATTGATTCCAAGTATTTATCTCGTCGGTTACTATATCCCACCATTCACTGGCTATCCCTTTCATTGCTTGGGTAATGATAAATTTTACCTCTTCTTCAGGGACACGCGCAGCCAGAATGAACTGACGCATTTCGCGGATGAATTTTGGTGGTTTCTCGGTCGTCCTTCCTTCAAAGACAGGTAACTTGGGCTTTACAGCGAAGGGTCTTGTCGCTGCAGCTGATGATGCATCGAGTCTTGTCGATTCGTTTTCTGGCCATCGAGAGGTCGAGGAATGTCTTTGCGTTCGAGTTTCATCCGTCTCGTTTGGTGTAATTCCTGGATGGGACTCGGCGCCTGTTATTCCAGTCGCCGTGGATCTTTGGTTCAAATCCGTGCGTGATCGAATTGGCTCAATTCCCTCTTGTATCAGCAATAGTAGGCGTTCAAAGCGAGCTTCAATCTCGCGTCTCCAATCACGGATTTCACGCTTGTGTTCAGTGATCCGTTCGTAAATCTCTTCATTACTAATCCTGGATTGTAGTCGGGCGGTTAGTTGTGCCTGAATGTCATGATGGAGGGTCTTCTCTCTTTCTTGGCGTTTTTGTGCCTCAAGATCCAAGCGTCTTTCGTGGTCTTGTTGAGTGCTGAGCATGTGTTCTTGGGCCTCAGCATTCTGTACCAACATCCCCATCATTGCGGCTATTTTGACTTCTCCTTGTAAAATTCTGTCCTCTTGGGCTTTAAGCTTGACTTCTAGCGCTTGAATTGTATTGCGTAATTCCATGTGACTAATTTCCGAACTAGATCCTGATCCGTGTGTTGTTCCTGTGTCCATTACTATTGGGTTAGGTTGTATGGAGGGTTGTCCCTGAGTTGTCGTGTTCTCCGTTGGTATGTGCGGATTTTCTTCCACTGGCGGATTGGTTAGATTTTTCTTTCCCTGGGAGCGCGTCGAGCTCGCCATTTTCCCAAGTGAAATGTCTCAATTCGTTTATCTAATCAAAACCTCTTCGCCCCACGTTGGGCGCCAATTTGTAACCGTATATCCTTTTATTCTTTTATTTTCTTTACTATTTAATTCAAATCAACCAATAGTTATTAATTATGAATGGATAAAGTGAATTCGTGCCTCCAGGCACTGGAAAGCGGAGAGGTTAGATTATCTGATAAATAAATTGAGATGTGTTCGGAGGTAAAAGTAGGGTATATTGTACCGAATAATATGTACAGTGATCTATACGTATTAGACCGATCGATGGTATGCACAATGTGTTGAAGACCTGGTCGTTAGAAGTCCTTAGTATGACCATGAGATGTAACGCGGTGATTATCAATACAATTATTGGAATTTGCCCTTGTGGATCACAATCGATTATGCGATGTTTCAAATCGAGATATTCAATCCAGATACACTTATTGGGATTTACAATTCGATACGGTCGCCGTGACTCGATACAATTTGTGGAGGAACAAATCCTTGCTCAAGGCAATATGAACGATTTACCCAAAGTCCTACGTCATATACGATCGCGTTCGCGATTCTCTTGATATAAAAGAAAACTTGCTTATAGCAAGATATGAAATGTTTTACCGAAAACTCCCACTATCAAATACGGTCGCAGTAGCGCGATACTCCTTATATACAAGAAAAACTTGCTTACAGCAAGATATGAAATGATTTACCGAAACTCCCACTATCAAATACGGTCGCGTTAGCGCGATACTCCTTATGTACAAGAAAAACTTGCTTATAGCAAGATATTAAATGATTTACCGAAACTCCCACTATCAAATACGGTCGCGTTAGCGCGATACTCTTATAAATGCCGCTCGCAGAATCTATTAGACGCCCCAGGACACTACGTCTGAAAGTCTCTCTTTTATATCGCTTAGATGTTAGTTAATACGGTCGTGATGTTACGTGCGGAACGCCCGACGTCTGCAACCGTCATAACCTGCATGTATTCTGCCGATCGCTCGGAGGAATATCATGCAGGATGACACGTAAAGAAATTCTCACTATATTCGCTTTCCCAAAAGAGTGAAACCTTCGGCACCGTCAGGTGAATCTAGTCGTACTCCGGGCCTAGAGGATATAGCTCAAATTATACTAATTGCAACGTTTATTTCACGTATTCCCGTACAACTGGCGACTGTCGAAACATCCAGGTATTCTGCTGATTTCTCAGAGGAATAGCCCGTATGCCGACGCGTACGAAGCTCGCATTACTACGCTTCACCAAAAGAGTGTATTCTTCTACACCTATCGGCGGGTCCGAATACACTCCGGTTCTAGAATAGTGAACTTGAACTGTACTTGGTCTAGTTGTATCTTTACACGCGTAAGACCTGAACGAAATATGACTGTCGAAGCACACAGATACCTTGCTGATTTCTCAGAGAGATATTCTATCTGTCGACGCGTACGAAGTTCGCATTATTACGCTTCACCAAAAGAGTATGTCCTTCTACGCCGGATGGCGGGCCCAGACACACTCCGGTTCTAGGATAATTAACTTGAACTGTACTTCGTCAAATCGTTATTCGCGACGGATACCACACGATTCCTTTCTAACACAGATTCCCGTCGTCTCGTACATTCCTCAATAAAAGACTACTACGCTGTTACGATATTTAACACCCGCTATTTAAATCACTTGGCAGTGCCCCTGTGCGGTTTGCATCAGTGACTCCTCGGTTTGAGGCGCATACGAGACGAAGGCAATCTAGGCGGTTTGACTAGAATTGCGAAGTCGGTTTGACTTCTCGAACCCGTACCGGTTTTCGCCGGATCGTTTAGAGTCGCGTGTTATCCGTTCCGCTTCCAGACGTAGAGTGACGAATTTGTTTCGCGCATCGACCTCCTTCGATCTAGATCGAGTAGGGATCGATGCGCGCGCACTCTAATTAGGCGTAATGATCCACTGTCCTTCCTTAGACAAGGATAGTAGATCCCGTCGCGGCTCGAAGAGGTGGAAATCGCGTCGGTCTGTTCCCATGGCAACCAATATGTAATCGTACGGTTACACACGTAACAAAATTATCGTAATTATCGCAACTCTCGTTGCAAAGTTAAACATCTCGAGACATCGTCGCTATTCTATTTGTATAAAGTTATTGTCTTTCCGTGTTCGGTTTATACCATCTTAGTGACTGTATTTAATAAAGTGTTGTGTTGGACAAATCTGGAACTCAACTTTCTCGCCTCCAACCTTAACTACGTTCCTCAGCGCTCAATTCTGAGTTGTCCCGGCATCAGGCTTTCGAATATCGTTCAAGCCGAAAGAGACAACTGTTCGTGCGTTGCAAAGTTTTTTAGGTCTCACCGGGTGTTCAGGATTAAAATTGGGGATTTATTAATCGTTACGCCAACTGTCGATCGACGTTCGGTAGGTTTTTCTATTGTATTTATTTAGAGTCGAGTCGCGATCAATCGTTACCGTTTCGCGAGGCCACGGTGTGTTTGTCTACACTCGTTACCGGTAAACATCTCCAATTTGAATCTTGAACAGTCGCTT
The DNA here is from genome assembly GCA_963971365.1 of Lasioglossum villosulum. Classification (NCBI taxonomy): domain Eukaryota; kingdom Metazoa; phylum Arthropoda; class Insecta; order Hymenoptera; family Halictidae; genus Lasioglossum; species Lasioglossum villosulum. The sequence continues at coordinate 12,765,297 of OZ020502.1, read as the reverse complement.
CTGAGGATCATGCAATCGATCATAATTCGATCGCGTGCGACCACGCCTGTCGTTCGAAGAGCATTTAAAGGTTCTTTTCTGCTTTTGCGCGCATTCGTCTTTCGACATCTTTGGCTATTTAACTTTCAAATTCGCACTCGTTTCCTTTCTGACCAGCAATTGTCTGTACAAGTAGTTCCGCGATTTCTGCCGAATATCGTACGGAAAATAAAGTGAAGAGTGACTTGTTCATCAAGCTATATTTATTCTAAATTCCCTGCACATCCTGCTCGTGTTCCTCACGCGCTCACGTCTGAGCGGTTCCGGATCTTGGTGATTTCCGATCGTCGATCGACACCGAACACCGGGTAATTTCGAGAACTTCAACCGGTGTATTCTGTGATTGCAACCACATATTTGTGGTCATCGATAGTTTCACGAAATTCATAGGGTTATATCTCACTTCGATTAATATAAATGGTCGCCTCAGTAAACAGGCATTAATTTTCGGAAACCCGCGAAAAATAATTTTAGATCTACACTAGTAACTGTGTTTTCCTCACACGAATTCGCGGTTTATTGTAAGAACGAAAATGAACCACATATCATGACTACAACTAGCATACTTAGAGCCAATGGACAAGTGGAAAGGGTGAATTGAACAATTTTGACCAAACTCGCGCATCCACAAGCTGCGACATGGTACAAGTACATTCGGAGAGCGCAACAATACTTGAACCATGTACCATGTAGAAGTACAGGAATGTCACCATTCCAATTATTAATAGGCACCCGAATGAAATTACAAGATGAGTTTATTACAATCTACGGCATACAGGCATCCGATGGAAGCCGTCGGCGACCAGGAAATTTACGGGCGCGAAAACAATAGCCTTCAGCGGATGTTCAACCGATCGCCCCTAATTTATTATTACGCGTCGAGCTCGGCGGTCACAGGATTCTGCGACGTGTACAAGCCTTTACGGCATGAGTTCCGTCGAAGTCAGGTGGTATATGCGTCTTCCGACCCAGTCCTTCGACCCAGTAACCCAGTTCGGTTAGGATCGGAAACGCGGAAGCGAGGCGTCCCCCTACACCCTCAACTATCTCTTCCTAGGCGACGCTCGGGCCTATCGCGTGGTTCCTCGCGGCAGTGACGAATCTACTGAATTTGCCCCCGGGCCTCCGGCAATTTGTAAGTCTTCCGTGGCGCCTTTCTGCGTGATTCCGCGAGGTAAGATACGTTGATAACGAGCCATTCAGGAGTGGCTCTAGCGGCATTTCCCCGGACGAGACTTCAACGAGGGTGGGTAGATGGTCTTCCGTGGACGTCAATCCCTTCGTTAGCGTCTCCGGGTTGCAAGATCCGGGCTCAGTCCAATCCCCGTTGTCTTTCACGCAAGTATCGTCCTGCTGTAGGCTCTCCAAGCGTCTCTATTGGAACTTTTGGGCCTATTACGGCAGGACATAGGTGCCGGGTTCCTCTGAAGTCCGGCCGTTCCTAAAACTTCGTGTCGCGCCCAGCAGCGCGACATTCAAAATCGATAAATCCATTCCGCTGGGAACTCGAGCGTCCCAGGGAGAGCGATCATGACGGCCGTTTCGTCTCGGCTTTACTCGAGAGTACCCCGGTCCTTCATGGAAGGTTTGCAGTGACGTCGACAAAAATCTGCCACGTCACAACAGATAAAGGAGATCTTGAAGAAAGAAGCAATTTTTGTGTTTCAAGAGGCACGTGACGAATCACGCATTTAGGCAAAACAAGCCATAGCGCGAATTGTAGATGAGAACGGAAAGGCATACAACAGAAAAAGAAAAAATAATCTGTAGGCTATAAAGAGGGTCATTTGGTTTTTATTTGGGTCTTTCAAAAATGAAACAAAGAGAAGGGAAAGAGTAGAGGAGGAAAGCAAAGTAAGAAGAAAAGAGTGGAAGAAACGAAAGCGAGAAACGAGAAGCCAGAAAAGAAAAGAAGAGAAGAAACGCGTGCTCGCTGCTCCTGCCCGAATTCGGAACCTAATACTAATGTATTTACAATTTGCACGAAAATGTGCGGAAGAAAATTACCGCGATAAATAATGAAAGAAACCAACACAGATAAATAACGAAAATCAACACGGCGAAAGAAATAGAGACGTCGAAGAAGTAATCAAAAGAGAAATATAAAAATAGCACAGGGAAGACCGAATCAATCAGTAAATTGCATAATAAATTCACATCAAAAAAGTGCATATTGAATTCAAACCCGAGCATGATCGATCACAATAATAACATGTTAATGAAGTATCATTCCTAATTCCGCTGGAAGGAAATAGCGTAATATTCCCCGTTCACAGAATGAGAAATGATAAATCTAATCACAATTAAATATGATCAATAAAACCATTAAATATTCAAATCAGAAATCACACCAAATATTAATAAAATATTTCTAAATTCGAATAGGAATGGCACCAATTATCCTCCGTAAAAAAAATTGCCATTACGAAAATCAAATTCAATAAACGATATGAAAACAAAATTTGCATATGAGAATATCAAATTCCATAAATATCAAATGTAAGAAATTGCACAAAAAAAAATTTCTCAATAAATATCACGTAAAATACATCATATGAGACATTAAATATCATGTGAAATAAGAAATTCTACCGGCAGCCTTATTCTGAACTCAAGTTCGGAAATTTACATCCGAAATTCAATTCAGCGGCGCGTACAGGCAAACAACAACAGCGAAGGACAGGTCGTACACGAAAACATTGTTCGCTTCGTTGGCTCTCCTAACGTCGTAGAAATTCCGCGGTCGTAACGGGTGTTCGATTTCGACGCCGCAACGGCCACGCTCGCACTCGGACTCAGTGCGTTCGGCAAAAGAAAATCACGAGAAGTCAATTTTCCGCTTTCGTGAGAGCCTTGAATCGTTCCACGTATCTCTGGTCGGAAAAGCCCTTGCACAGGTCGCTTTTTCAGCGAGAGGTCCCTGTTCGGGCGCCAAATTTGTCACATCGTCTGGCAAAAGTCACCGCCGGAAGGGCGGAAACTGCGACGACACCGGGTATTTACAAGCTGGGCAGCCGGGCCGCGTTCGGCCGCGCGAAACGCGGTCCACCCGGGACAAAAGTTGTTCGCAGGCTCGTCAATTTAGGATTGAATTTCGCGAATATTCGGGCGCCAGGCACGCAAGGTGCCACTAGAAATAATCGAGCTCGTTGTTACTCGAACGACGTGTCCACGAGCCTGCGACAACCGGCAAGAGACGCGGATGTTTCGCGAACGGGCCCAGGATACTACGCAGAACGGCTACGAGGCATTCCCCGCGGCGGGAAGGTTTCTCACGAAATGAATAGTCGTTGAACTCTGGTTAACCATAATTTATTCACGATAGCTGGTATAATCGCGCTGCCGGTCGACACCGGCAGCGTTGTGGAGGTTAACCGGCGCGTAACAAATTCTCGGCGACGGATGTTATTCGCCCGCGCGATGGAAAACGCGCTACAATTGACTTCTCTCGACCGGCACTTGTATCACGAATACGAAGCGAGCACGTGGCGGCGTCCCACCGAGGGACGACACGAGGTTGGTGTGAACGTTACGGAGACGCGCGGATCCTCGCTAATTCGACATATAGTGCCCGGCACTTCGCTAACTAATTTCCCCGCGCGCCTACCGCTCGACCGATGGTTTTACTTGCGGACTGGCTGCAGCCGGTAGCCGCAGAGCAACGTCGAAGTTCCGCGACGCGATCGCGAACCCGTCACGCACACCGAGCCAACGCGAACAAGAATCACTTTATTTATTGACCGTGAAATCCGACGGAACTTACCACCGGCACTTTCCCCGCTAGAGCGGGATCATCGCCTCGCTTTTTCGCCGGCAGCGTGCGTCGCCAAAGAACTTTTCGGATTTCCGCTGGCAAATTATTCTCAACTTATCGTCTAATGGCCTGCGAGAGAGTGATCTGTTGCGCGCTGACTCGGGAACGCGGAAGTGAGGCGCCCCCCTCTTTCCGCGCGCTTCTCCCCGCGGAACGCTTAGTCCTATCATGGCCCGAATTTCGGTAGGGGTCTCGCTCGGCGCGACGGTCCCTGGCGTCCGGCGATTGGCGGCTTCTCCGGCAGTGCTGACGCTGATTCGCCGCTTCTCTCTCTGACGATCGACATCGGCCAATCCGGTAGCGGGCCACGTTGCTTCCCGGTTGAGGCGACGCCAAAGCAGCTGAGATCTCTTCTTGGCCGTTTCTGCTCTTTGGTGGCGCTTCCAGGTTGTTGGTCCTGGGCCGTGTCGATTCTCCGGCAGCTCGTTCCTTTGCCGGCGCCTTTCGCGTTCGATTTCCTTCGCGGGGAGAAGTGTTCCGGGCCCTCTTGGGACCCGGTGACGGTCCTGCAAATGTGCGTCGCGCAAATTGGCGCGACGCTCAAAAATATGAAAAATTCGCCCATGGGTCTCGTTCGTACCCAGGGAGAGCGCTCGCCATAATTCGCCCCGCTTTTCCGGCAGCGGAAAGTGACCCGTTCTTCCGTTACTCGGTATTGGAGGACTTTGGCTAAAACGCCATGTCAGAACACACATAAGGACATGTGTAAATGCTGGATGGCTCAGGGTGGTGACTGATCCGCCGGCGCGGAGAACGGGTCCGATACGCGTGGAGTGTGTGTATGTATGTGGCGCGTGCCACCGTCAGCGAGTGTGTGATAGTACGAAAGGCGAAACGTGGAAGGGCACGCGGGACCTGAAGAGTTCATTGTAGCTGCAGTTTTGACTATTTTTCGCTCTGTGCAGACGCTCTTGCACCGCGCTCGTGTGTATCCGTACATTTTCTTAGTTCTGTTAAAGATCAATTGTATTGTGTCTTCGACACCAGTGACCGCGTTGGGGTCTTGCTTGTTTTCTTTAGGGCGGAAGACCCCGTTATTTCGTGGGAGTGGCGACTAACCGCCCTTGAGAAAAACTCTGCTGTCTAACTGTTGAACCCTGTCCTAACCCGAAAGGTCTCCCTGGGTTCTACTGTCTCGATTTCGTTTAAAGTTGAGAAACCGACGGCTGTGTCTCGCAAGGCGCCATCTTACTTTTCTGTTGCCCTGTGTTCCAGTGCCACGGATGTTAAACCTGCCCGCGATGAAATCGCCCCATCACTCATAGTTCCTCGATTGGAAATAGCACCTAATATGCATAACCGCGCCGCGGATTACTCAGTTTTGGTGCGATACATATCCGAGCCCTCCGTTCCTCGGCCGAACATCTTTTCAATTGCTGAGCTCGACTTATTGCAGAGCTCTACCTCTGGTGATATCCTCCCTGCACTCATTGACTTTTTTTCCCTCAGGGAATTTGGAAATCCGGCGTCTGGGCCGCCGATTTTTCCTGTCGTTGGTGACCCCTCCCAACCTATTTCTAATCTTGAGACTGATTCTCCCCAACAAAATCCTATCCTGAGTTTCGATCCTCTTTGCGGTGCTCCGTTTCTCCCAACGGCTTTGGCAACCACGGATCTCACCCGTGTCGAAAAACAGAAAACTGTCAATACAAGCAGTTTGCCGGTTGGCGACACCAAACCGCTCGCAAACATGCAGGTTTCGACTCACCTTAGGGCAATCCCCGCCGTCTCTGTCGCAAATAGGTTTAACGTTCTTGGATCGTTCACTGGAACCTCCAATGTTATTCCTGTGTCAACTAAACATATTCGTCACGCTGGTCCCTCTCTCAGGGATTCGGTACCCTCAACTTTTAACAGTCGGCAGTTAAAATCTGCCAATACTGCTTCGTCTTCCGAAGCCTTGCCTAAGAAGGTGACTTCCAAACCGCCGCACAGTAATCCAGAAGCCCGGTTTTTGTGGCCAAAATTCAAAATGTTATCATAATTTTCTGAAAGTTGATAATTAGGAGTTTTTGGAGTCGCTAATAACGAATATGACATTAAAAATTAAAAATTTTTGACGGCAGGGTTATTATGGCGATCTAGAGGGCGCTATTTCGTGGCCTGATTAACAAAATTTGTAAATCGATGGTTTTCATCATTTTCATAGAACAATATCATTGAGATACTTAATGCCATATTTTTTAAATTAGTATAGCCTATAGAAAAAAAGAAATAACAATAATAATAGAATTTTTTATGATTTAAAAAAAAGACTGTAATATTCACCTTTCTTCCATATCAAAGTCAAAGTTATTCAGATGTCTGAATATAAGTAATGCGTCATCAGCATCTTCATTATCGTCATTATCGTCACTGACGCCATTACCATTACTAATTTCATCAAAGTCTTCGTTTTCATTTGTTATTTCGTCTGTGGATGTCGTTGGCGATGTTTCTGGTTCCGTAGATGCAGATAGCGAACAAAATAATGGTAAAACTTCTTCAGGCAATTTAAGCTGTTCTAAATTTTGTTTTTCCATCCGATTTCTTAAATGTGCATTCGATATGAGAGAATCCGAAGTTTCCATGGCTGTTCGGGAATCCGACTCCGTATGACACCGTGATTTCAAACAAGCATTACCCTTTCCCGTATTGTTTTTGAACCTCGTACGCACGAGCGCGAAGGTGATGACCAGTGTCGCCCCGATCAGTTCAAATCGAGCCTTTGCGAGCGCAAATCCTCTTTCCATTGTACCGCCAATTATTACTCTTTTCGCTCCATCGACAGTGAGTGTTCGCGACCTGTATAATAATAGTTTACGCGACACATCCGCTCGATATCCGGTAGTGGTTGAATTTGTATAATAAAATAGTTAGTGGTCAGCTATCAACATTTGCCGCTCATTCTTCCGATATCCCCGATATCCCTATCCAATTCGCACTCCATCCACTCGACTCTCCTCCGCGAAGGTATCCTCCGTCTACCAGCAAACGAAACAATGGCTCTATTAAATACATCTTTAAGGTTGTGGATTCGGCTATCCTTTCTGGCATGGAATTCTCTATCATATTTGTAGATTTTATTTCTGGCTTCGGATACTTCTTCTGCTAAACATCCAGGTTGTAAAACACTATGCTCTAATGTCTGTCTTCCGTGTATTAGGACATTGTGCACAGTTGGAGGCATAGGGTACCAAGGATAATTTTCAAAATACCTCGGACGCCTTTATTAAAATTAATACAGAGATAAAAGTTGCAAGAGGGAGCAGCTAAACTTTCCATATTCTTTTTAACAAATGTTTAAACTTTCGTACAAAATAAGTCAAAAGTTTAGCACTTTTAAGCTTTTTTTTAAAACCCTTCTTAAAGTTTAAATTGTTACAAACTTGGCATATTTGTTTATGGATTAAAAAATGTTTATGATGACATTTAGAACTTAAAGTTGTGACGTTGCAAATCGGCGACGTCACTTCGCCGTTATGCGCGGGCACATTTTGTTAGTGCGAAGGACCGGACCGTGCAATAACGAGACGCGAGGCCGGGAAACACAGGATTCGAGAGCGTTCCGCGAGGAATTTCCATAAATTAGAGCGCGCACTGACACCTAGCGTGCGCGCCGAGAACGGCAAGTTTCAGGGCCGAGCAGCGGACCAGGAAGCGGAACCCCGACCTTCGACATTTTCCTAGGCGAACGATTTCGAAGCAGGAGGACGTCCGACGATAAATAAATGGCATATACCGAAGCCCCGTGCACGGGCCATCAACGGACTATCGAGGGCACCCGGTCAATCAATTTGGAGGCGCCGAGGGGACAGGAACCCCTACCGACAATCGTATCATTTCGTGGTCCCGCCATAAATAGGGTTCCGGCGAGGATGGTGCCATCGAGAAACCACGACGAGGCACGAACCTCCAGAACGTCGCACGAAAATTGAGACATTTTCGGGATAGGGTCCAGGAGCCAAGGACTTTCGTCGAGAGCCCCTGGCACGCGAACGTCGCGCGCGAGTACGGCGCCCTGGGAAATTCGGCAGGAGGTCGGGTGGGCGGAACTAGAATCGATGCGGCACGCGCCCGAAAATCGATAGATCACTGTCGCGCTAGCCGTCCCGTTCGTACGACCAACGATAAAATGCACGCGACGAATTCACGAAAAACATGGCCGCGATTACGCACGGAAAACCCGGTCTCGCGGACTTGAAGTTAGCGTGCGAGTGATTCCGTACGAGCCGAGAAGCTTTGGTCCAGCAGCCGAAAGTTACGGAAGTGCTAGGGGACGAAAAGGGGTAAACGGTAAGTGATCATTTCGAATATTCTGGTTGCGTGTTGGCTCGACGTTTATCGCGCGAGGACGAACGTTTGTCGTTCCGCCCTCGATCTTTCGCGTAGGCCGAGACGCCGAGCGTCTCGTGCCGTCGGCTCGGGCCGTACCGACGGTACTTTGAGCGATATTTCGTGAAGAGAGTTCCCACTCAATCGCGTGATCGGAGGTTTCCTCGGAGGAATCGCGTCTCGCGAATATCTCGTCCGACGTCTCGTCAAAGTCTCGAATCCTGTGTCGTGTTGCGTAGCGAACGCGTTTCACTTTCGTCGTCGTTCGTATCGTCCGTCGTGTGCTTTGCGTACGCGTGCTATCGCGACAGTCTTGTATCGCGCCGTGGATCTGCACTTCGCGCGATCCCGTCCGTCGGGAAATCGTTATCGGCGGTACCGGTCAACCGTACCCCTTTCGCACGATTTGAATTAACGACAACCGCGCTGCGACCGATCAACCGTCCGCCAAAATCTGTATGAAGAGCGCAGGCTCTCGGGTTGCGGTCACGTGACCGCGTAATTGTATATTAGTTGACGAGGAATAAAACATCCACTCGAGGCAAATCACGTTGTCGTCAAGTCCCCGTGAGACCCGTCCTGCCGTAAGGGCTGTCCTCGTCCTTCCAGCGTTCGAACCATCTGGCCCCGTCCTGTCCTCGTTCACGATCCGCGTGTCTCGAAGGTTCGATTTTCAAGCTCGAAACTCGTATCGCGTTTCGCGTGACACTTTTCACGGTGTCTGGCGTCCGAACAATCTCGCGGAAATTGCGAACCTTCGGACGTCCTTTGTCTAGGGCGGACCACGGGCATACGGCTGCCCGCGGCCCGGCCTAATGGCCTGTAAAAGCCCGAAGTCGCTCTGTCCGGGGTTTTTCCAATCTCCGCACGCGAGCGACGTGACAAAGTACATCTACTAACATATAAAAAATCATAATTATAACTTGTTTTCTGATATCCTATAAGTGGTATTTAAAACGTTTAATAGAATGTTCAATTTTATGATTTTGTTTTTAGAACGCTGTATCTTATTATACAATTACATAAAATCAATAATATTTTGGATTTAGGAGCTTTGAAGAGTTATCAGTTTATATCAAAAAAAATTTTTAATCTATTAACCTTGAAAAATTGAATTTTGGCCACAAAAACCGGGCCTCTGGATCACTGTGCGCCGTCCTTATATATTGCGAATTTCGATGACAATATGCCTCGTCTAACCAAATTGCTTGCCGGGTTATACAAGCACGACTTTGAACTCAAATTCCTTGGAACAAGAGTTCGTGTACAGGTGAACTCCATTGAACATTTCCGCGATCTCAAAGGAAAGCTTGATAAGGCTAGCCTTCCATTCAACACCACCACCATAAATTCTGAAAAGGTTCTTTCCTCTATCCTCAAGGGCCTCTCGCGCATGGACGTTGACGAATTGATGGAAGAAATGAGACTCAACAATTTAAATCTTGTCTCTTGCACTCCCATTGGTGGCAAACGTTCCAAGGATTCACTTAATTGCATACATAAAGTTACATTTCCCAACGGAGTCACCCTTAACAGCATTAGGAAGGTTGCTCACTTGTTCTACACTAGAGTCTACTGGGACAAACTTCTATTCCGTACGAATTACTGACACTGTTATAAGTGCAAGACCTTTGGCCACTCTTCTTTAAACTGTGGCTATAAGCCCAAATGTGTCAAATGTGCTGGACCGCATGACAGCCTCCTCGGACGAGAGGAGGTGTTGTATTTTCTTTCAGAATTGACTGAACTTCAAGATCATTGACTTTCCGCATCACGATGGCATTGGCATCGTGTGCAATAGGCTTGCTTCTCCTGCACTTTCCCTAGTGACGGATTACGGTCATTCTTCGACTAACCGTACCCCGAATTTCTTGAACCAACTCTCCCGGGTTAGATACTCCTATATCGTTGGTGGAGATTTTGACAGCAAACACCCTTTCTGACCAAACCTTTGTTCCAACCATAGCGGTAGAAACCTCTACGAGTATAGTTCCAAATCAAAATACAGGATCCTTTTCCTGCAACTGCCTACTTTTCGCAGACGAAACGTAATTGATCAACTTCCAACTGATCACAGCCCGGTGCTATTGAATCAAAGAGAGGCTCCCTTGTCCTCTCCCAACATTCTGAGGACGTACGACTGGGAGAAGTACAAACTCCTCACCAATAAACTGAAAATGACTGGACATCTCAATGCTAAAGCTGAAATCGACGCGTCAGTCAAAACTACCCAGTCGTTTCTTACCGCTTGTTTGAGATGATTTTCTATCTACAAAGATAAATCCACACGATCCCATCTTCCAGATGATCTCTTTTAACATCTCTAATCCGCCGTCGTGATCTCCAGCGCACAGGGTGTGGTTTCTTCTCTATAGTTATCAAACAGCTGTCTAAAGAGATAAAGCAGAGAGCGTGCAAATATAAACAGGAGGTTTTCAGAGGAAATATGGCCAGGGTGGATAAAATTGACACTACCTCGTGGCACAATTATAAAATTCTTACGGGTACTCGCAACAATTACCCACCGCTAACCACTTCTGCTTCTCCCTTACCGATCATACTTGATCGATAGAAGACAAATACTTTCGCTGCAGTCTTCGCCAGCGACTTCACTGCTGATGGTACGGGTGTCACGTCTGTACGCAAACGGCATAGCAGCGTGCCCCTGGACACCATGTAACCCGGATGCCTCCAGTTACGCTACTTCACCAGGCCCAGCGCCCACGCCTCAACAGTACGCCCGCCGCACATAGGTGGCTCTTTTCCGACACCCCTTTCTCGCCGGCAAAAAAGCACCGGCACCCCCGATAAGTATCGCCCCAGGCGATAGGAGAAAGAGGAGAAAGAAACAAGGGAGTAGTTCTTCCCGTTAAAAAGAGTTGTCTGAGTGCTGTCGCTGGAAGGCTCCTTGCACAAAGAAATTGTCGAAGTGCTGTCGCCCATTAAGCATACTGCACGGACTTGCTAACATCCCAAAATAGGGCATTATTTCTTGTATTGTGATGACAATCCTCCCCCCTGGACATCACAGCACCAGGCCCCGTTTACCCACGGAGAACCAAACGCGGAGAACGCCGCCACAAGAGAAAGGCGAAGCAGGACCAGGCGAAGCAGGACCAGGCGAAGCAGGACCAGGCGAGGCAAGACCAGGCCAAGGACACCGGAACGGAGAAGGAAGAAGAAGCCCCCTTTTTTTTAGCGTGAGGCAAATGCTTTTTAGCCTTCGCCCTTGGCCTCTATGGGGCCCCGTCCCGGGAGGAGAGAAGCTCCCCCAGCAATACCTAATCTATCAGGGCGCAAGCAGGTTACCCATTTGCACCCCCCTTCCCTGGGCCGTTCGGTGGGCTTCGCGAGTCTCCAGCTCGCTCCGCCTAACGACCCCCAGTGACTCCGTTCCTCGCTCGAGGAGCCCTTCAAAGGGCTCTCGGCCGAGGGACGAAGTCACCACGCGCGACAAGAAGGGACGAAGGCAGGCACCCCGCCCGCGTTCACCCCTCCCCCACTCCCACTCCCAACTCTCGGGGCCATGTGGCACATAAGGCCGGGAACCGGGATTGGGTTGGAGGCCAGAGTGGTCCCCTCATAGAAGACCTCCCTAATTTGGAACGTCTCTTCGGGGGAGGCGGGAAGGACTTAATTTGCCCCGCCTCTCCCGGTCCGTTGCCTGCCCCGTGCAGGGGGCCGGCCACCCCCGCGAGGTCGCCTTGCGAGAGCCAAACTCCTGGCGGAGAGGGGGTCGGCTTCCCTCTCCCTCTCCGCGGAAGAAGAAGCCCCAAAAGTCCTCCCAACCCTCCTCTGGCGACTTACCCCAGTTGACTATTCCCCCAGTCTTCCGGATCTTCTATTTGCCCACTTAGACGACCCAAGATTCAGGCATTACGCCAATCGCCTATTCCCCAATCCCCCCACTTGAACAAAATCTGCGAGCAATGTACAAAATTATTAAATAAATATTATGAAACCAAGTCTGTTGTCTCTGAAAGTTGCTTAACCCCCTCCACTACGTAAAGCGAAAATCCACCACGGAAAACGACTGCCGCTCGTCGGTTTCCCTCTCTCCGAGCGCCACCTAACTTAGGTCTAGCGTGGTATCGTAACACGGGCACACCGCTCAATGACACTATCACCGGTCATTGCAAGCTCGTCTCTTCCACCCCACTGACCTCTCCTCAAGGCGTATTCTCGCCTCTCCCTCTGAAATTGCTGTCGCAGTCAAATCGCTAAAGAGTAATAAATCTCCCGACTGCTACAAAATCACAGCCCCTAAGCTCAAGCAGGCTGGCTATTGCATCATTGTAGAATTACACATTTTCTGCCTGTTAAAACCTCGCCTACTGACCAATGGAAGCTGGCCAAGGTTGTTCCCATACCAAAGCCAGGTAAAGATCGCAAGTCTCCTGACAATTACACTGTCCAACACCAAAAATATTTTCATATAACTGATGGGTGGATCTTATAGAGTTTTTTGCACTGATTTCGAATCTGCACTTAGTTGTTCTCCAACACGCACAGTTTTTGAAAAACATGATTTTGAAAAAAAACCTATTACTCAACTTTTGACAAACGTTGTGACGTTATTATAAAAGATATTGCATTGTTCTTTGCAACAAAAGATTCTGTAGACTTTCCTGAATACAGTGATATCCATTATTAATACGTTATGATTCTTTAAACATGATTAATAATCATTAAAGACGGAGAGACACTACTTTTGCACAAAAATTTGGTGATAGTTTTTAATTTTCTAAAAAAATAAGGGTCCAGCGGAGAATCGAAATATACCACGCGATATATGGCGACGTGCCGCCAGAGCGACGTTCCTGGCGCAAAGGGGTCGGCCTCCGTCTCCCTTTCCGCCACCTCCTTCCGCTGCATCACCTCCTCGCAGAAGGAGGTCACGGCCTTGTGCGACCTCTCGCCGCCAACCATGTGGTCGACCACGGCTGACAGCGAGAGGTCGCCTTCAATCTCGCTTCTTAGGGCACGGCGCTGCGCCGACCACGCCGGACATTCTTCCAGCGTGTGCCGCTCCGTGTCCAAAGCCTCCGCACATTGGTGGCACCGTTCGGTGCGTTCCCTCTTGATCCACGCCAGGTACCGGCCGAAACTTCTATGGCCGGTTAACACCTGGGTGGATCTGTAGGTGAGCCTTACTCGCCTCTCGCACCATTCCTCCAGGATGGGCAAGAGGGCCCGGACTATTGGCCGGCCCGTATTGGCGGCCAGAGTTTCCGACCGCCACAGGGCCAGCGACTCATGCCGGGCCCGGCGCCTCAGCACATCGATCCTGTCCTCCTCATCTGGGTCCGCTTCTCCCCTGCGCAACGAGCGGACCGCCAAAGACAAGGCCGCCCGCTCCCTTGCCAGATGGTGCAGGGGAATCAGACCCGCGAGGATGCACGCCGCCTCGGTGGAGACGGTGCGATAGCCCCGTATGGTCCGCAAGGCCAGCCGGCGCTGCACTCTGTTGCAGAGTGCTTTACTGCGCCGGCTGACCGACAATGCGTCGGACCACACGGGTGCCCCGTGTAGGAACTTGCTATGTACCACCCCCGTATATAGGCGGCGGATCCGTCCTTCGGGTCCACCAATTTTGGGCAGCAGCCTCCCTAGGCAGGGCGCAACCGCTTGAGCCTGGGGGGCCAACCGATCGAAGTGCTTCTCGAAGCGCCAACGACTGTCGAGTGTCAGACCCAGATATTTCATCTCCTGCCTGACCTCGACAACGGCATCACCCACGGGGATCCAGAGTTGGGGCGGCCGCCGTCTCGGAGACAATGCGTGTAGCCACATTGCCTCCGGTCCGGAGGGAGGCGAGACGATCGATAGCATCGATCGTGGAACGCCCCCTCCGGAACCCAAACTGGCAATCGCTGAGATCGGGACCATTCATGGACAGGTGCTCGACGAGGCGATCTGCGATAATCTTTTCGTAGATTTTCGCCACCTCGTCGAGGAGACACAACAGCCGGTACGTAGAGGGAAGCTCTGCGGGCTTGCCTGCCTTTTGGACGAGAACAAGCCTGGCGAATTTCCATTCCCTGGGGAAGGTGCCTGGCCCAGACACGCGTTCAGTATGCCGATCAGAGCCGAGGCGAGGACGTCGAGCGCCGCGACCAATACTGGTCCGGGGATACCATCCGATCCAGGGGCCTTAACACCCCCTTCCCTTATCCTCCGGACCGCCTGGGTGAGCTCAGCGCCAGATATCCGGAGTCCCTCGTCCCACTCGGGACGGAATGGGCGGGTACTCCCTCTCCCCCTCAATAGGGGGGAAAAGGGTGGATACGACCCGCCCTTGGAACTCCGGTTCCAGCCGCTCCGTCAACGGGGGCGCCCACGGGCGTAATTTGCCCAGTATCATCTTGTACGGGCGCCCCCATGGGTCACTCTGAAGAGTGCCTAGAAGCTCATCCCAGGCCTTGACCTTGGCGGCAGCGATCAGTCGCTGCAGGGCCACTTGGGCCTCCCTGTAAGTAACATACAGGGAGGCCATCCTTGCCTCGGCTTCGTCATGGTCCTCTTCAGGATCTCGACGACGTCGCCGCGCGCGGGTATACTGGTTTCGGGCACGGATGCTAACCGCTCTGGCATCCTCTATTGCGCCCGACCACCAGTACACTTTCCTCAACATGGGGTGGTTCTTAATCAGGGGCATTGAAGCGTCACATACGCTTTTCATGATGCCCCGGAACCACTCCACCCAATATACCGCGCCGCACTCTGTGGCCGCCGGCCACACGCAGGCAAGGGCAGCTGCCTTCAGGACGTCCCCGTCCAGTTTCTTCAGCGCCCATCTCACGGGCGCTGAGTGGGTTGCTGATGGGGGGGGGGTGCCCGCGGGTTGGGCGGCCTCCACCTCCATTGTGATATGGAGATGATCGGAGAGGGATTCCCTCTCCTCAGCCACCCGCCAGGCGGACACACGTGCGGCGGCGGTCGGCGAGGCCCATATCAGGTCGACAATGGACCAACCGTTCCACCGCAGGCACGAGGATACGGAGCCCCGGTTCACCAACCGGAGCCCCAAGCCCCCCGCCCAATCTTCTGTCGCCTCGTTGCGTGGGGTGGTCCTTTTTTTTCTTTTTTTTTAGCGTGAGGGAAATGCTTTTACGCATAACCCAAGTCCCCTGGAAGAGACAAGGGGTTATGTGGGGCTACATGTCCAGAGTGGCACACAATACCCACTTAAAAACCTGACGACAACCTTCCCTAAGCTATTCGGGGGGGGCTGGGATCTCCAATGGAACACAACCAGCCACCCCCTCGCCCTTGGCCCCTTGTGGGGCCTCGTCCCGGGGGGGAGAGAAGCTCCCCCCATCAATGCCTAATCTATTAGGGTGTAAGCAGGTTGCCCACTTACACCCCCCTTCCCTGGGCCGTTCGGTGGGCTTCGCGAGTCTCCAGCTCGCTCCGCCCAACGACCCCCGAAGACCCTGTTCCTCGCTCTAGGAGCCCTTAAAAGGACTCTCGGCCGAGGGACAAGGTCGCCGCGCGCGACAAGGAGGAGACGGAGGCAGGCACCCCGCCCGCGTTCGCCACCTCCTCCACTCCCACCCCCCTCCCCCCGGGGCCATATGGCACATATGGCCGGGAATCCGGGATTGGGTGGGGGGCCGGAGCGGTCCCCCCCACAAAAAACCTCTCCGATTTGGGATGCCTCTTCGGGGGAGGCGGGAAGGACTTAATTTGCCCCGCCTCCCCCGGTCCGTCACCTGCCCCGTGCAGGGGGCCGGCCGCCCCCGCGAGATCGCCTCGCGAGAGCCATACTCCTGGCGGAGAGGGGGTCGGCTTCCCTCTCCCTCTCCGCGGTCTCCTTCTGCTCCACGATCTCCTCACAGAAGGAGACCACGGCCATGTGCGACCTTCTGCCGCCGACCATGTGGTCGACCACAGCCGGCAGCGAAAGGTCCCCTCCCACAACGCTTCTCAGGACACGGCGCGGCGCCGACCACGCCGGACATTCCTCCAGCGTGTGCCGCGCCGTGTCCAAAGCCTCCCCGCAGTGGTGACACTGCTCGGTGGGTTCTCTTCCGATCCACCGCAGGTACCGGCCAAAACAACCATGGCCGGACAGCACCTGGGTGGATCTGTAGGTGAGCCGAACTCGCCTCTCGCACCATTCTTCCATAATGGGTAAGAGGGCCCGGACTATTGGCCGGCCCGAGTCTTCGGCCACAATTTCTGACCGCCATCGGGCCAGCGTCTCCTGCCGGGCCTGGCGCTCCCGCACCTCGATCCCATCCTCCCCGTCTGGGTCCGCCTCTCCCCCGCGCAACGAGCGGACGGCCGTATACACGACCGCCCGCTCCCTTGCTACGTGGTGCAGGGGAGCAAGACCCGCGAGGAGGCACGCCGCCTCGGTGGAGATGGTGCGATAACCCCGTATGGTCCGCAGGGCCAGCCGACGCTGCACCTTGTTGCAAAGTGCTTGACTGCGCCGGCTGACCGACAAAGCGTCGGACCACACGGGTGCCCCATATAGGAGTTTGCTATGCACCACCCCCGTATAGAGGCGGCGGATACGTCCATCGGGCCCCCCAATGTTGGGCAGCAACATCGCAAGCGAGGCTGCCACCCTTTGCGCCTGGGGGCCACCCGATCGAAGTGCGCTTCGAAGCGCCAGCGACTGTCGAGCGTCAGGCCCAGGTACTTCATCTCCTGACCGACCTCGACAATGGCATCACCTACCCGGATCCCGAGTTGGGGCGGCCGCCGACCCGAAGGCAGATCATGTAACCATATCGCCTCCGTTTTGCCGTCGGCTATCTTAAGCCCCAACCCCTGGATCCTACCCACCACAGCGTCCACCACTGCAGTCGCCAGAGCTATGGTTCCCCTCCATGTCTCCCCCTCCACGACCACCAGCATGTCATCCGCATAACAGATGACACTGGCGTCGCGGGGGAGAGTAGCCCGCAGCACCGAGTCGTACGTGATGTCCCACAGGAGCGGTCCCAACACCGACCCCTGTGGAACTCCTCGGTGCATGCTATCCCTCTGCGTTACGCCGTATCGGCCAGGGTACTCGAACCACCTGTCCCGCAAGTAGTCCCGAATCAACACTCGGAGGTAGGGGGGCACCCTATGAAATTCTAGGGCCCCCACTACCTCATCGCAGGGCAGGGTGTTGAACGCGTTGGTGATGTCGAGGGACACCGCCAACAACACCCTGCCCGCAGCGACCGCAGCGGTCCGGAGGGAGGCGAGTCGATCGACTGCGTCGACCGTTGAACGCCCCCTCCGGAACCCAAACTGACAGTCGCTGAGGTCGGGACCCACTTCGGACAGGTGCTCGACGAGGCGGTCCGCTATGATCTTTTCGAAGATCTTCGCCACCTCGTCGAGGAGACACAACGGCCGGTAAGCAGAGGGAAGCTCCGCGGGCTTTCCTGCCTTCCGGAGGAGAACCATTCTGGCGACTTTCCATTCGCGGGGGAAGATGCCCCGGCTCAGGCACGCGTTTAGCACGCCTAATAGAGCCGGGGCGAGGACGTCGAGCGCCGCAGCCAACGCTGGTCCGGGGACACCGTCTGGTCCGGGGGCCTTAACGCCCCCTTCCCTCATCCTCCGGACCGCCTGGGAGAGCTCTGCACCGGAGATGCGGAGTCCCTCGTCCCAATCTTGGGACGGAATGGGCGGGTACTCCCTCTCCTCCTCTATAGGGGGGAAGAGGGTGGTAACGACCCGCCCCAGGAACTCCGGCTCCAGCTGCTCCGTCAACGGGGGCGCCCATGGGCGTAATTTGCCCAGTATCATCTTATACGGGCGCCCCCATGGGTCACTCTGAAGAGTGCCCAATAGCTCATCCCAGGTTTTGGCCCTGGCGGCAGCGATCAACCGCTGCAGGGCCACTTGGGCCTCCCTGTAAGCGACGTACAGGGAGGCCATCCTTGCCTCGGCTTCGTCGTCATCCTCCTCGGGGTCCCGACGACGTCGCCGCGCGCGGGTGTACCGGCGTCGGGCGCGGACGCTTAATCTTCTAGCGTCCTCGATTTCGCCCGACCACCAATACACTTTCCTCTCCGGGGGGTGGTTTCCTATCCGGGGAGTAGTATATCTAGGCGGGTTCTAGCACACCACTTATCATTGTAGGCAGATTCCTACCTTACCGGCAGTTTACCTTATAGCGCGACTTTGTGTGGGAGGGGGGAGGGGGGAATTAGCTTATAACAGAACCAAATTTTGCGGGGGGAGGGGTGGGGGGAATTACCTTATAGCACGAGCATATTTTTGAGGGGGAGGGGGTATGAAACTGCAGCGTCAGCTTTTTGGGGGTAACCTTGAACGTCAGCTTTATTTTTGAGGGGGGAGGGGGGTATCAAACTGCAGCGTCAGCTTTTTGGGTAACCTTGAACGTCAGCTTTATTTTTGCGGGGGAGGGGGGTATCTCGCACGTGCAAAAGTGCAGCGTCAGCTTTTTGGGTAACCTTGAACGTCATCTTTTTTGATATTTTTGCGGGGGAGGGGGGTATCTCGCACGTGCAAAAGTGCAGCGTCAGCTTTTTGGGTAACCTTGAACGTGTTCAAATTTTTTACTTATTGAGAGTGGATGGGATGGGGTAATTCCTCAAGGATAGTTTCTCACGTTATAGCGGACAATATTTTCGCTAGTCTGAACGCGTGCGTCACAAATATGACACCCAGTATGATTTGGTTTATCGTTCACGATAAACAGTCACGGAGGCAGCGTGGGTACCGCAGACGTATGCATCAGGTTAAAATGCAATATTTCATGACGAAGTCACACCCACGATGCATTTGCGCATTCTTTAAATGTAAGAGAGAGAGAGAGAGAGAGAGAGACCGTTCACGATGCAAGATAGAGTCGTGGAATCGTACGTGCACTATCGTTTATTTATTTGTTTATATCGTTCAAGATGTATGTTGTGCGTTCTCATAATCTGGAGTAGCAGCATCCTATCGCGGCTGGTGTCGAGTTGCTCGGCCGAGACACGCGTCGCATCACACAGTCCTTTCCCCCTGTCGAACTTATCTAATCTAGCGAGTTGTAGCAACGGTATCCCTTCATGCTTTGGGGTATCGAGTTGTCCAAGCCGCGAGATATCTGGACACACCATTGTTATCAGTTCTCCCCCGATTTGCGCTAATTGTAAAATGCATTATGCAGGTTTTAAATTACTGCAATGAACATCTTTTCTAATCTCGCGAGCGGAGATTTTCTCGTCAGCGGAGAGATTTTGTTACCTCTTTTCTAGTGGGGATACATTGTATATAAGAATGGGTGTCGTCGACGTGAAGCACAGTTGACATACAAAAGTTTCAAAATGTTTGTATATATTGCCACAACTCTACATTATCTGGTGGACCCAAACATACCACTAGATGTGGTGCTGAACAGTTTGGTAAGTACAAAGAAATGTACTATGTAATCCAACATGATTGGTGGAAAATTTATAATCATATTTTATATGTTTTAACAGAACTTCGTGTCGGATGAAGATAGAGCATCGTTCGTTCGAGCATGGCGAAAGGCGATGCGTCTCCATCGCATCGAGCTCGAAGAATGGGGAGGAGAATTCATCGAGGGGGTTGTGACACTATTTGCATAATCATGGTAAGTAAAATTGAAATAATTGTATATCTATTTTTTAGAATTAAAACTTAATACCATTTTTTATTTTATTTGTTGCAGACTCAACTATCAAGAATTATTTAAAAAAAAATATTATCATTATTTTCAATTTTTGATTATCAATATTATCATTATCATTATCATTATCATTATTATTATTATTATGTATCTTTTTTTCATTTTTTAATAAATTCTTTTTTATATATATCAGTATATTAGATTTTTTTATATTCGTCCGAGTACCTATTCGTTAATTTGTATGCGTCGTTTATATAGTAGTTTTTATTATCGTTCGAGCGAAAACTCTTTCGCGATTCCACAGGTATCCACACCACGAGGATTTGGCAGAATTACATCTGGATCGACTCCCATCGGTACGTTGCCGCAGTCCAGCCCGCGGATATACCAACAGAATCTGGACCAGGCGCGATGTTCCTCCACGGGATCATCGTCGACTTCCCATCGGCATAGACGAACACGGCACTCGAAGCATTCTACGCAGTCCTCATCACCGAGATTAAAAAATCCTGCGGCGGCGAGTTTCTCCGGCTCAATGACGTGTGAGTAACGCCAATTGTGAAAACTTTGTAGTCTGTCGCGTTCGAGACGGTAATCGGGTGGTGTTGCGTGATCGATTGTTGCGACGGTTCCCTCGGATTTCGCGATCATTGTGATACTCTGTGTAAAAATCAAATGTAAAAGGATGTGTCGCGTTTGCGGTTTTGACGGGGGAAAATTCAAAGATGTAGCTTTTATGATTGTACTTACTGTCGAAGAAATTTTATTGTACTTGTTGTCGTAGATTAAGATTATACACGCGATATAACTTGGTACAGCGACTGCGATTGTTAACGTTTGCGGCGAACAATTTATACTGTATACCCCCACCCTCATTCTATTGCGAGAGGGAATAATATTATTAATGTTATTTGCTTTAATTGTATATATGTGTGTGTAAAAATTATTTCCAGCAGGTACTTTAAAAAATAAAAATTATTTTAGAACATCTCTGTTGTAGTTTATTACAAATTCCTTTTGTACAATTCCTGTAATTCCCACAAGGTATTTTAAAAATAAAAATTATTTAAAAATATCTCTTTTGTATTTTATTTTATTTTATTGCAAATTCCTTTCTTACAATTCCTTTCTTACATTTCCAATACAATTAAAGTAGAGAAATAATAAAGTATATATATTTTTTTTATCGGTATAAGCGATTCAAGTAATTTTCCGAACAATATTCGTTAATGGACTGTACTCCACGATGCGGTCGTGTATCATCATGCAGTAGGCTGTTGTCGATGGGGGGACGTCGGTTCGACATTCAAATTCGATTCGCACGTCAATCGTAGCGTTTTTTAACGCATCGTTTTGCCGGGAACAATCGAGAACGACGAATGGACCATATCGCAGGAAATCTGAGACGTCGAGTAGCGCTTCGCCGTTTCCATAGTATGATTCTTGGAATTTTGCATACATGTCGTAGAGCAATGCATATTTACCTTTCTCGAAATCAATATTTAAATCATCGTACGGATAGGTTTCCGAGTTCAAGTAAAGCCGAATATTTGACAATGCGCAATGATCGAATCGCGTGACCGTTTTCGTTAAGTTATTCTTTCGATTGGTTTGCAAAGCGAATATAACGTATCGCGGTTTTTCCATTTGCTGAGTCGTTTTTATCGCCCATGTATGCTTCGTAGTAGTCTGCAGCAGAGGATATTCGAACAGATCCCACGATCGAAAACTCATGCCAATCGGTCTGTCGCTGTCCAAAATACGTAACATGGACAGCTTATGTAGTTCATCCAATGCAACGTGTGGCATTCGCCATTGAATTTTGTACAGATCCAGAATAGGTTTCGCGTTGTTGGAAGGACTGAACAACGCGTTCGCGTCGGTACGCGAGCGAATCAAAATCAATTCATGTCGAGCATTTATCACAACGCGTTTGTAGTCTTCGCAGAAGCCTAATAAAACGTTCATAGGCACACAAAAGTTGAAATTTATCGCAGCCGTGGTCGTCGCCGTTTGCTTCTGTCGATCATCACCATACAGCCAGCCAGCGTTGGATAACGCGTCGCTTCTCGTTCTGGATAGACTCACGTAATTCTTCAGAGTTGTCGTTGCACCAGGATTTCTGGACCGATCGATTTCCACTCCATTCAATTCGTAGCGTATTTCCTCGAACATAAACGCAACGGCATTGTTCTCGAGAGTCGCCGTATCGATGCGTGATTCTCCTGCTCCAGCCGGTAATTCGAGTTTTCCCGGTAAACTAAGTTTTCCCTCAACATATAGAAAGCTTTTACACGGGAGCGTGTACAGGTCTTGTTGTTGAATGGGTATCCGTACTTCATCGCTGTTTTCGAACGTCGTGTTGGCGTACGGATTGTACGTGTGCAGCTCAATCTTCGTTATGCGATTGTCGGAGATCGGCGCTTCAGAGATGTTCAAAATGTCGTCGAACATGATTTTTCTTCTCACTTTCTAACAATAAATCCCAAAGATCGTAGATACTTTGCGTTTTCCACGGTTAATTTTTTACGTATCGCTGACTTTACATTTTTTTCCACAGTTAGTTTCTTGCGAATCAATGTGCTGCTGCTGCTGCTGCTGTTGTTCAACGTATGGAATGCCGTATTGTTATGAATTAGCATTGCTTCTTCGCACATGTAGTCGCACCGTGATTTCTTCACCTCGAAAATCAATCAAACGTCCGGATTGGTCAACTATGCGAATCGTTAAATCGTCAATTACTCGTGCAACGATCGGAAGGTAAATGACTCGTGCGGGCGTTTCCGATAATTTATACCCCGGTGGTACCTGGGGCGCGAACTCATGTATCGTGTGAACGAGTTTACCATTGTCGTACGATCCAGTGGTTATGTTGCATTCCACTCGTACGATATTCACGTTGATGATATTCACAGGTGCGTTCGACGTGTGCCACGCGTTCGGTGACAAAACACGATTCAAGGAAAATCCCAGAATAGATCCCACGTTGCGAGGCTTTGTAAAGTTTATTTGATACTTGCTTATAATTTCGCTTTTCATGGTGTTGTTGTTCGCTCGTAGGACCAGCGGATATTCGATATCGGAGACGGTGGACGACTCGCCAACATTTTTTGGGGGATACCGCGCGCGTATTTCACGCCTCAAGTATGCGTTAATCGCTTCCAATTCGTACGATCCGTCGGGGATGACGATCTCCTCGTCTTTTTCACCGAAGTAGAATCGATTGTTTCCGATGTTGGCACTGATGTTCGGTATCGTGTAATAAGTTTGTAAATCGAGCAATCCCAGCTCGTATTCGCCATTGGCCAGATCTATGGGTGGAAAGTACTTGGACGACAGTATGCTGCTTCTCCCCGACAACGTGAGCGTAAATGACTTTTTCGCATGCATCGTGCAGAGAGAGAGAGAGAGAGAGAGAGACTCTTTCCAGAGAATTTATAACGTAGTTTCTCGGAGAAATTTCACGCACAATTGCCCACACACGCTTTCGTCGTAGTTTTGAAAACGTTCGTGGTTATATAAGATCGTCGCGTTCGCACCGAAATAGCGAATCAACTCGATCGGCGGTCGAAGATTTCCAAAACTATCAAAGTATTTGACGCGCGAGCCGTGTTTTATATAGGCGACCCAGTGCGTTCCCGGTCCACGACTATCGTCTAGATTGACTATACCCCGCTCGTTTACCCACGCATGCGGCGGCAAATCGTCACGCATAAAAACTCCGCGAAAGTATGGTAATTCTTTACAGAAGGTCATCAATTCGACGTCTGTCGTCGTGTTGTCTTTCTTCGTTGTTTTTTTTTCCCCCTCTTCAAACCTTTTCCATGCTTATACGGTGCGAGATTTACCCCACGACCCTCCATGGCACGATTGTGTCGCTCCGCTTCTTGCAATTGTTTCTTTGCAGCTTTCGCAGCGTTAATGGCTTTGACTACTCCTGCGGCACCACCCGTCAATGCTCCTATAGCCGACAAAGCAGGCAGCAGCAGCGGCAGAAAACCACCGCGTTTGGCGATCGGGAGAATTCGTTGTTTTTTTCTCTTTTCACCTTTTTTCTTTATCAGGCCCATGCCCAATTTCGTTTTAGCTTTCATGGCTGCCAACACTGCAGCCGCGGACACCTTCTCTCCCAAAGTTGCGTCCCCAGACGTTACTCGATGCAGCGCTCGATCTGCCAAAACGCTGTCGGCTGCGTGACGATTTCCAAGATCCTTGTACCGTGAATACGCTATATCGTGTTCACGACAGGCTGCATCCAACGGATTGATTCCTCGATCCCCACGAGCTAATCGAGCGGTCAGTTTCGTACCAGGACCACAGAATTGATAACCGGGTATATGTAATTCGACCGGCAACGCGTTTATAGCTCTGTTTAAGAATCCCTTACCCGTATGCGAACCGGGGCACCGTTGTGAACGATGATTCGCACGCATAAGCTACTTTTTCTGCTCTCTCTCGCTTTGGAAAGAAACAAACCCTTTAGAGCGACTGATACCAATGGTGTTCGGGCTGTCGTATAAATACTCCCCCACCCACCCCCTCATCGAATCAATCAGAACATGCGTTTTGTGAGGCAATCTTTGGATATTCGTGTTCCAACGAGTCGCGCGTTCGACGATTGCGACGAAACGATGCGGAAACATGGATCATTGTTACCAGGCAATGTACGATGCGTCATAAGCGGCCCGTCAGGATGTGGTAAAACGAACGTTATGATT
Source organism: Lasioglossum villosulum (assembly GCA_963971365.1). Taxonomy (NCBI): domain Eukaryota; kingdom Metazoa; phylum Arthropoda; class Insecta; order Hymenoptera; family Halictidae; genus Lasioglossum; species Lasioglossum villosulum. Next base: position 12,740,798 of record OZ020502.1, on the reverse strand, counting down.
AGCCTGTTGGAGAGCGCGAACGGGCTACGATTCGCCAATGTCTACGTGTATTCGAAATCTCTGTGTCAACCAAAATACCAATACTTGAGCAAACTATTCTCATCCGTGGGGAAGGATGTAGGATACTTCGCGTTCGCGGATAACGCTGACGTAATCCCCCCCACAGAGGCACGGCCCGATTCGATTTTTATCTTCGACGACGTGGCGTGCGACGAGCAGGATATCATGAGAGAGTATTTCGCGATGGGTAGACATTCGCACGTCGATTGCTTCTACCTGGGTCAGTCGTTCGCGAGAATACCTAAACATTTAATTCGTGACAATGCCAATCTGTTGATTCTGTTCAAACAGGATACCATGAATTTACGTCACGTTCATCAGGATCATGTAAATACCGATATGTCGTTCGAGACGTTTAGCGCGTTATGTGCGAATTGCTGGCGAACGAAGTATGGATTTCTCGTAATCGATAAAGACAGCCCTGCAAATCGTGGTCGTTACAGACGTGGATTTAACGAGTTTGTCGTACTGTAGCGAATACAGTTGCTCGATAAGAGTCGTCGGTGCTGTATCGCGGTTGTAAAATATCTCTTGCATAACCAATATGTCAGCCCAAGAGAAGGAGAAGCTGCGAGCTTCAATCGTGAACGAAATAGCGAAGACCAGCGATATCATACGTAAAAAGTATTTAGCGTTGAAAGTTGGGAAACTGACGGCCGATACGAATTTGCGAACGACTTTACAACCAATCGTCGAACCGTTGAAACAGATAGTTCAAAATACGACCGCTGTCAAACCGAACGACAACGTGTTATCAGATATCAAGGAAACATCACCGTCGTCCTTCCTACGAAAAAAAAGAAGATTCTCGGATATTAGGGGAACGCCATCGTCCTCCATGAAAAAAAGAAGAAGAATAAAGAAGAATGGAAATAGGGAAAAGAACGACGCAGCCGATGTAACGCGCGCCTCGAAAAAAATAATATATCTTGATGATGATGATGATGATGATGATGACGATGATGATGACAACTATGATGACGATGAGATCGAATCGACGACCATGGTACCACGACAAGATACCTTCGAATCGACGAGTATGGTACCACGACAAGATACCTTCGAATCACCGCGCACGCCATCTTTGGAATCTTCAATGCGTAATATTTTTGAAAATCCTGAAACTCATCAAGAAGAAAATCAACGTCTAACCGAGAATCTTGGACCTTTGGCGCGTGAATATTTAGAAAAATTTTTTACCGGACCGACGAAAAATTCTGACAACGTGTACGGAGTATGTTTGAAAGATGATAAGCTGATGCTGGGAAATTCAACGTTCGAGGTGGACAGCAACGATGATATCATCGTTAAGGGGGTACGGTACAATGGGACTCGCGGTCTTTACGAATTGATATTCAACAGAATACCTGATGAGAAGCTGTACACCGAGGATGATAAGAACGCATACAAAAGAATTCTCACTCTTACGCATGCACATCGACGCGGGAATCAGATAATGGGAAACAAAGGATTCAAGTATAGGAGAATTATAGGACCGATGTTTTCATCGCGAGGTGGGAGAGGGATTGAACTTCCAACTTTTATGCGTGTGACCGACCATCCGATCGATTACGTGCATTGGGACGATCCAAACGAACTTGTCGATCGTCTGAAATTGTTAACCGCTTCGAAGAACGCCGGCCATTCCAACCATGACAACGAAATAATGTCGATAATCGAAGAACTTCGCGAAGCCGGTATAATTATAAATTAAAGCGCGTGCGTTCGTCGAGTCAGTGATGAATGAAATGTCGATCGATAAAAATGCGTGTTCGTCTTAATTGTTGCGAAACGAATCAAACGATATCCTCGGGAGAAGGCGACGACGGTGAAAGCTGGAAGTTGAGATTTCAAAGTCTAAGGATAAAACTAGATGAGATATTTCAACGAATGCTGTGGATAGAAAAGCAGGTAAAAGGGTTGTGCAAACGATACGAGTTGGCGATAATCGAAGAAGAAGAAGAAGAAGAAGAAGAAGAAGACTAACTCGAGCGAAAAAATGTCTATCGACAAATTTGGTAGAGTGCTTCGCGAAGCGAACAAAAGCGAGTCAAATGTTTCTTCAATTTTCTATCCTGACGTTTTGAAAAGTTATGTGTGCGATAACGCTATATGTTTGAACGATGACGCTAAATTGTACGATGCAAAAGGTACGAGGATCGGGCACGTGGCGAATCCTGAGGCAAACGATCACGCAGCAACCAAACTATACGTGGACACGCTTAACGCGAAGCTCGAGTTCGAGATCATGAAAACGCTGGTCAAAGAACTGAAAACCGCTAAAGAGACGATAAAGTCTGAAATATTAGCTAAACAGGATGAAAAACTGAAAACTGTCAAAGAAATGATAAAGTCTGAAATACTGGCTACGATACAAGGCGTTCGATACGATGCAGGCAAAAATATGAGATCAATGGATTCACGTGTCCATGAGATCGACGCGAAAATCGATCATTCGGATGAGTTGCAAATGCTCGAGAAGGAGAAGGTAAAAAAGCGATATGAACAACATCGTCGATGACGATCGGCTGGAGAACTTTGGAATAAGCTTTCATGACCGTCCCGATCTTGAGAAATCTATGGATAGATGTACAACAACCATACTGCATACTGTACAACAGCCATACTGCGTACTGTGCAACCGCTATACCTGTACCTGTACCTGTACCTGTACCTGTACCTGTACCTGTACCTGTATCTGTACCTGTACCTGTACCTGTACCTGTACCTGTACCTGTACCTGTACCTGTACCTGTACCTGTACCTGTACCTGTACCTGTACCTGTATGGAAAAATGAGGGAGGGATATATCACCACGAGTTCGTTCTATTTCACGAGTTTCACATAAGTATACGTGCAGATACGACGTATCGAGGAGCGAGAGCGCGACGCTTCAATTACTGGAGACAACAGCGAGGATGAGTAAAGAAAACGTGGTGGAAGAGCTGCATGCTCCGGCGAGACGTTTTTACCCGCGTAGACGTGTGATCGTGCGAGGATTCGATGATCTTTGGCAAGCCGATATCGTTGAAGTTCAAAACTACGCGCGAAACAATCGCGGGCATCGATATATTCTCACAATAATCGATGTATTTAGCAAATACGCGTGGACGGTTCCTTTGAAGAGTAAAAATGCGAGCGACGTGTGTAAAGCTTTCGCGTCAGCGTTGGAGAAGGACGGCAGAGCTCCGAACAACTTGCAGACCGACATGGGGAAAGAATTCTACAATGCAACGTTCCAAGAATATCTGAAGAAACGTAACATCAACCATTATTCAACGTTTAGCCCTATGAAAGCATCGGTCGTGGAACGTTTCAATCGTACGTTGAAGAACAGCATGTGGAAATTTTTCTCGTTGAGTGGAAAATATCGCTGGATCGATGCGCTTCCCACGTTGACCGAGAACTACAATAATCGAAAACATCGTACCATCCGTATGCGACCCGCCGACGTGAACCGTAAAAATGCCGGACACCTTCTGTCCACCGTGTACAACAATGTGAAGATTGCTGGTCCTGCCAAATTCAAGGTTAATGATCACGTGCGCGTCAGCAAGTTCAAAACCCTATTTGACAAAGGATACACACCAAACTGGTCAACCGAAATATTCAAGATTACCGCGGTGAAACGAACGAATCCCGTCACGTACCTCTTGACCGATTCGAAGGGCAAACCTATCGCTGGAGGATTTTACGAACACGAGATACGCGCGGCAAAATATCCTGACGTATACTTAGTTGAAAAAATATTACGCAGAAAAGGAAATAAGGTATACGTAAAATGGTTGGGAATGGATGCGTCACATAATTCATGGATATCTAAAACGAATATACTTTAATTGTATTTTCTACTATCGACTACACTTTAGAAATGTAAGAGTTATGATAATTAATTTTTTTCTCTCCTTTTAATTGTATTCTTTTATTCTATAGAAATTGTAACAAAATGTAATTAGCAATAAAATAAAATACAATTCTTAAATAATTTTTTTATTTTTAAAATAATGTATTGTTACAAAAGACCTTCTCCAATAATTTTTACACACATTATATATTTCTTAACCTATCTGTTTTGCGCGAACGCCGCGATGATATCGACGCACGAAGCCGCCAGTTCACAATCGATCAGCGAACTTTGATCGAAAGATTCGCTCTCGACAATCGTTTTCGTGATATTATTCGCGTCGCTATCCTTCACAGCACCGACGAAATTCATGAATTTAGCAGTCACCGCGGGAACATTATCACTCAGCCACGAATACATGTTGTACACGCAGAATTCGAGGTTATACAAGTTATACATAGTTTTTTCTGTAATGTACAAAGCTACGAACTGATTCGATAATTTCACTAAATTCATACCATTACGATTAACTGTTTGAAATGTTAAATCATCGCTCATTTTTCGACACTGTTTTTGAATAGATGATGACAGTAAATCGGAAATATACTCCTTCGAGCGCAACAACTCTGTCCATGCATCCAGGAAAAATGTGATCTCGTTACCGCGGTTATCTCCTATAGCCAGTTCCACGCAAATGCCATCGCCAACGCGCACACCAATCTCAAAATATTTAAAATAATTGCCAGCTATGGAATATCTTCGGCTCAAGACCCGTGCGCTGCGCAAACTCCTCGGCGGTTGCATCATTGATGATCTGGACTGCTGTTGAGAAACCCTGCAACAGATTTCCAAATTAGACGTTTTTCAATAAAATTTTTTTTTTCACAATTGTTTTCATGTTTTTATACTTACATATTATTTAGCCTCCTCTTTTTGTGTGGCTCCTCGACGTTTGAACGCTCACATTCAGCGGACGGATGACGGTTGTACTGCATCTTGCAACGTTTTTAGCGGTCAATCTGAAGCTTGACGGTTGGAATACGTCGTTTTATAGGATCTCTCCCTACCACTTCTTTTACAGATAAGATCAGCAATCCCCTCCCCCGACAGTTACAGACTTGCAATAATCTCCCTACCACTTCCTTTTCATTTACGGGGATAAATTTGATGACTCGGTTTTTTCTTAATCGATGTTGTAATGCCCCCAAGGAAGAGTATTGATCAAATTACTACAAATATATCGCTTATCGTCGTGCGGACTCAACGCCAATTTCTTTTCCGACATCGAATACACCTGATGCCGTACGGACACTATGCGATTACCGGTAACGCTCTTTTCCGTATGATTACGAAGACACTCGACATAGTCTTCGAAACTTATATCTCGAGCGGTAACGTTTGTCCTGATACCTTTGATCTTTTTAGTATCCTGGTCACCGTGCACGCGAATCGCATACATTTTTGAACGAAGCCCTACGAACTCAATCATAATTTTACCACCGTTCTCATCCTTCATCAAACCGATCTGTTTATTGTTCGCGATGGGAACACCGTAAACGTTGTTCGCGGCATAATTACTGGTGTCGTATCTATGGATATCGCGTTTCAGCAGTGCATCGTACGCGTCATCGCAAGCGATCTCGTATATCAGGCTGTCCGTGTCCGTGTACAAAATCTTACAATTTTGCTGGAATTTTGGCTGCATGTACTCGTAATGAAAACTGTACAAATGAAATTTCGAAATATCTAATATAGACATGCCCACGTAGATTGGTTTGAAAAATTTAACGAGCAGCTTTTTCAGCTGAATCGCGACAAAGTTCTCGGAAAACACGGTACAGCTGTGAAAATTTGGTCTAGCTATCAATCGTTCAACACCGTGTCTACCGCTCCATCGAGAAAGTAATTTCACGATCGTATGATTTCGAACGTTCTCCATAGTCTTTCCAAACACGGCATTGTTCATTAATTTGAATAAATTCTTGGAAAAATCATTGGTGGCGTTGGCACGTAATTTCGTGTTCAAGTCGATATAGCCGTGCAACCATCGCGACTGCCTAAATTCTAAAATTCTATGTATTTTCCGCAATTTCAAATTATGTTTTAAACTTTGTTGGAGGTACCGGTAATGTACAACGTATCGTTCCTTATCGCGAAGTGTTGCCATCAACTTTTTCTGCGTATTCGAGTCAGTCGCTGAGTCGTGACTTGGACAAAACGGAAGATCCGCATGAACATCGTGAATTTTGCGTGGATACTCTAAATCCACCTCCAAAATGTATCCTACGGGGCTATCGATCGGAATGGATTCGACGTCAAAATTGTCCACGTCCACCCATCGAAAGTCTCTGTACGGCAGAGGTTGCGACATTGCCCAACCGTACAGATTATTCACATCGAAATACATTAAGTAGGTGGACGGTTTGGTCGAGTCGTGCATAGACATATATTTGTTGTTGGCGTGCGCATATCTGTGAGAACACTGGCTCAATCCGCCGCGTATTCCCCGCTCCACGAACAAAAGCATATCAACGTCTGTCAACAATTCCAATTCGATCTTTGTCATTTTCAACATCACGTCCCACGCGAAACCGGGGAGCGTGTAATAATGCGCCGGATCGAGCTTGTAATTCTCGAGACAGTCATCGCGAAAATTTTCAAAAACATCCGCCAACAACAGAACATCCAATTTTAAGTACAAATCGCTGTACTGTCCAAGCGTTTGTATGGCGAAACGCGACCAAACCGTATTCGCGTGAAGGTAATCGACGTCGGATATCTCGCTGCCATTCAACCGATTGTAAAATGCTTCGCGCGGTGGTAAACTTGTATCGTTTAATTTGTCGTACGACGTCAGATAATCGTATGGGAAAACACCTTTTCTGGTTAATAATTTGAAATCGTCGTGGGAAAGATGTGCAAATTCACCTCGTACGATGCGTAATTTACTTTCGTCCAAGTACGACGACAGCTTGTCCAGACTCGAGTTCAAGAACTTGAACGAATCGATGAAGCGAAATTTCAACAATTTTGCATGCTTTCGCTCTTCACCCTCGATATGAACGGTTTTCGTGAAAGAGATATACTTCTCTTTCGTCAATGGCAACACGTCTATCTGTCCCTCGAACGAGTTTGCTAATTCTTTGATGATGAAATGTGCGTCGTAGCCTGATAAATTATGGAAAACTACCGGTATCACGTATGAAGATTGATAGCCTAAATTACAACCGTTGTGCGCCGGACCGCGATACGCACCCGATAAATGACAATGATCGTGCACCCTCGTCGCATCGGAAGTGTCGAACGGTTCCTCGCAAATATGACAATGCGTTGTCGTACGAAAATTTAACTTTTCCGATTCGGTTAGCGGATTCATCGGTACCGTTTTATCAAATATCGGCTGTAATTTACGACTGAGTTCGTACAACCTGTTCGCGAACCACGCGGCGCATCCCTCTTTATCGCGATAAACCTGATACTCGCACAACGATTCGTCATAGCGACAATGCAAGTAGTATCCTATGCTAAACGCGTGGTGATGCTGATACTGTACGCGTGCCGCACGACCTTGTCCTTCCTGTTCCCCCGGCAGCAGCAGACACTCCAAGTCAGCATAGATAACAAACGGCGTCTGTTCCTTGTTCGCGTAGTTCTTAAACCTCAACCACTTATCTTCTTCTGATATTAGTCCAGTCAACGAAAACTTGTAGAGGGAAATGGAAGGAACACAATTTTTGACTTTGGGACTTTGTTTGGGCTAGTTAGGAGGTAAACATACTAAAAGTCCCCACTCCTAGGAGGTGAGCGGGGTGCAGGGGGGCACGTAGAAGGTCCCTCTTTTTGGTTTTTCGCTTATATCTCGGAAACTATACGTCCTAGCGATAAAACTATTCTATACAAAATTAATGCTGACAAAATATCCCACAAGATTGTTTCTATTCAATTTTTCGGTATCTCGCACAATATTCGAGATATCCGCGCTCATAGTTCACTAATTTTGAAAAAGATCATTTTTACCTCATGTTTTCTGCCTTCCTTGACTAGCTAACTCTTCAGCCTTTCGTCCTACGAAAAAGTAATGAGAAAGGAAGTTGTTGAGCATTAAATATTCTTCAAGAAGATATCATTTTTCTTATTTTATCTTCAACCGTTTAAAAGTTAAACCAATTGTAACTTTATGTGTAAATTCCGAGATTTTGAAGCATAACTTAATTTTCGAATTTTTCGTTATTCCACTGCTCTAGCTCTATATGTATATAAGCCAATATATATATATATATATATATATATATATATATATATATATATATATATATATATATATATATATATATATAAGTGGCACATAAAGAAATTATATGTATACATATATGTATTATGTAATACATTTTCAGGTACATATGTAGTTCTTCAAAAGTAAAATCGTTTGGTATCGTTGAATACTATTTTCGACACTCCGAATCTAATGGAATCTAATGAATTTACACCGTATAGTACAATAATACAGTAATAATTGTTACCAATTCCTGGCTCTCTTGGGGCGGGAGGGTCCTGGCTCGTCATGCAAACTTGGTCCTGGTGTGGGTTCTGCTTCGTTTTCTTCTCCATCCGTTGAGAAAGGGGATAAATCTTCGAGGATGACTGGTAGAGGATCGATGTTGAGTTCTTCATCCTCATTGTCCAAAAGGGGGCCTCCATTGAGACAGGCAGGGGAACACTTGAGAGATGCCTTTCTACATCCGCATTTGGTGGTGGCACAATCCTTTGTGCACCGACAAAAAATCATTTTTAATATTTCATCCGGTGCAGCCTGCTGCTCACTGTGCACTGGGGTTAGAAATTTGCTGGTGGTGAGCTCCCACCCATACATCTGAGGCGGCAGCTCATTTCCCAACCACATTTGAACTTGGTGATATGTCCTCAGAGAATGTTGTTTCGCTGCCCCCTCAGTTGGTGGGAGGCATGAAATGTCCGGTTTGATATTGGCTACCGATTTAAGGAAGGATTGGTAACGGTAAGCGTTTAGAGATTTCTCTTTAGGTGGGGCCCCGTACCACTTCAAAATACACTTCTTTCCAGCTTCCTCTATATTATCCTTGGTTGAGGAAGGGTCTGAGAAAACTGCAGCAGCTCCCTGGACGTCTGGAGACTTCAAATACAGTTTGATAAATCCCAGCTTACTCTTTCGGAAGGCTGCTGAGGTGGTATCGCACCCCGTGAAGGCGTGTAGAAACAGTATGTCTCGCAGCCCCTGGGTCTGAAGCTCCTGGGTAGAAAACAATGACGGTTTAATATTTCCGCGTCCAGGCTTGACGAAAATTATGTCCTGGTCAGCAGGTGTTTTGACCATCAACAGAACTAGTAGGTCGACATCTTCGCCAATAACAGCAACATCGGTGGTATGTGACAACTCCACAGCCGTGTCTACAATGAGGACGTCCGCATCGTTCTGTGCTTGAAGGGCTCTGACTCCTTGTGCCTGTAGTGTGACCTTCAACATGTTAATCAGCCGACTTTTGTTGTAGACACTTGACAGGAAGTCTCCCTGCTTCACAGTTATGACTGTCTCCCAATTGAATTGTATGTCGACTGACTTGCTGAGGCGATACCGCCTTTGCTGCTCAGCAACCTTGGTACTTGATAATGAGCTCGTGTACCCATCAAACACAACAGTGCAACTACTTCCACGATAGTGACTGTTCACATAATTGGCGTACTCATCACAAATGGCAGATATCGTCGAACCTCTTCGCCAAATTACTTTGTGGAGGAGAAGTCCTCCGTCCATAACAATGTCAAAGTGTATCACATGTACATCTTTGGTTGTTGGATTCAGCTCTTTATAGAGAATTGATTTCGACGATTTCCTCATCCCACCCTCATTGAAGAATGCCAAAGGGAAAGGGGCTAACTCATATTGCAAATAAATTTTCAAATCTTCGTCGGTTTTCTTGCTTATAGATATGCGTTGGAATAGCAAAAAAGGATCCACAGACACCTTTTCGTCGTTGATCTTGATCGACGAGCTTATAGTCGAAAGGGGGAGTGCTCGATCTTTCCGAGACAGTTTGATATCTGAAAATCGAGAATTCACCATTTTAGCCATTGCCTGTTTACCAACTGCAACAGCATTATAGCACGTGATTGTTTTGTCACCAACCACCCCAGTCGCAATAGACATGATGTCACTGGTAACCGGAAAGGGAGAATATTTCCCAAACCACTCAAGTAGTTTAGTAACATCGGCTGCATCCTTTGTTTGGCTGGCTTTTCCAAAATCTCTGTGCTGCTCACTTGACGTGAATAGAACCCTACAAAACTCTTCTAGAGAGGTGCAAATATCATGAGTCGCATTCGTTCCAATTGCCCATTTGCTGAGTGTACTATCTGTCACACCTCTACCACGGGTCATGCCACCTTGGCCAGAAAATGCTCGCATGAGGGTGGTCTCAATGGTCATATCGGACCACACCCCTGACCAAAAGCGATCAGATCGCCGCATTGTGAAATAACTTTTATTTACAAATTTGTTGTACTGTTCGGATGTCAGTTTTGAAGACAGATTTTCCATATCTTGGACATATAAATGGCATGACTTGGCGTAGGGAAAGTGCCCAGAAGCATGAAAATACGGGATCATTCGCTTTACACAATCGAGGTGTCCTTTCCAATTCCCAGACCTCTCTGCATGAATGTACTCTTTCATCAAGCATACCATTCTGAAGTACTGTACCCAAAGCTGTGCTGTTGGTCCTTTATCACTGAGTTGATCTAGTGCAGCTCCGAATTTGATGGACACTTTTTTAAGGTGAGAGTTTTCATTAATTGAAAGCAGAGAGGGAGGCTCGTTAAGAAAATTTGACATTACTTCTTTAATACACGTCTGCTCTTCCTCTGTCAACTGGATGTTTTCTAATATTATGTTTGACAAAGCTGTGGTTGCAAGCAAATGTCCTCTCACTGCCCTGGCAAAAGCATGGCCTTGCAGCATTTTGTCTATTGACAGAGGAGCATAGACAGTACTCAGAAGTTCCTTCAGACCACTTCCAGACATCAAATAGCCAATGGCTCCCAAAAAGGACATCAGGAGGTGGAATCCCCCAAGACGCATCACGCATGCTGAAAGTTTTGAATTAAGTGGAGCAGCTGCCACAATCTCTCTGGCCTTCCAATAAAGAGGCTGGTCAAATGTGATGATCAAGCACTGTTGCTTCTCACATAACTTAGCTGCATATTGCAACGCTGTATAGATAGTATCGTAGTTGGAAGGAGGAGCATTTATGAAGGGAAGTGTAACAACTTTTGTCTTCTCGCTGAAGCATCCTGTTGTAATGGATTGCATGTATCCTTTCCACTCAGGTATTGGAATACCTTGCTGTTTAGCAACAAACCACAAAGTTTCATGAGGATCAGGATATTTTGGTTCATCTGGAATCACCAATTCTTGCACAGTGACTGTTTGTAATCCTATTTCCTTGCTGTGAAATGTTTCGAGTGGAATAATCCCGAGTTTTCCAGTCTCCAGCGACGTAGGCATGATGGTTAGTCTAGGAATGTCGGATCCTCTCTCCACAGAATTGGACGGAGTAATACATCTGATACCACCCATTGCATGAAAAGAATTGAGCCCATCGATGGTGCACGCATTAAAGTCAGCGTTGTCAAACACGAATTGGCTGAATGAATCTGACTTAAAAGTTGGTTGAGCATGCATGAGAGCAGACATTTCCAATGTTTGGGCTTCATAATACGATGAACAAAAACCCAAATTCGTTAGAACATCAATTAGTCTCCTAGAGGCATATTTCCTGTGGAGAAAGAGAGAAAGGCTGCTCATCACTGAAGACATGAAGGTGCGTGGTCTGACGATTGAGACGATAGCATGCCCGATAGCAATACACTTTGTCTTTGTTTCTTTGACTATTTTCTTTTTTTTCATCGTCAAATCCTCCAGAAAAGTGAGTAGGGTTTGAGGGAGAGCTTCTGCATCCTTTAGGAAGTCATCACTAGGAGGATATTTGTCATAAGTGTATAATTCACTCTGAATATCCTGTCTAATGATTTCGGCTGCTTTTTTGACAATTCTGAGTCGCTCGTCACATGCGTTATCCTCCTTGTGTTCATACCAAGCATCACGTATCAATTGTTGTCCAACATCTCTAAAACATAGCACTGGAACATTGAATCTGTTTGAACCTTCAGTCACTATTATACAATCCCCATACTTTGCTTCAAGATGTGCCTTTATTGTTTTCCATACAGGTTTGACACCAGTGACGACACCAAGTATTTCAGTCTGTGAAAATTGGCAGTCGGCAGACTCCTCGATGTAGGCACAAATTTCATTCAATGCTCTTGTGACATGGTCAGATTGGGGAACACGAGTGTGTGATTTCGGTTGAGCATAATAGTGCTTAACAAATTTCAAACGGCAATCATTATGATAAACACCCCCCTCAGCTACGAGATCGTTAATAGAGGACAGGCGAAATGATACTTCATCGCCCCAACTATCTTTTCTTGCTGAGGCGGCCTGCAGACACGCTTTGTGTAATTCCACAGTGCGGACATTGAACACCTTCCTCCTTTTATTCAGGGGCTTCTTGTCTTCATTTTTAATAGCCTCTCTACAGAAGAAACAATTGTTCTTAAAATCGAATGTCGGTATAGCAGACCTCGTGACCGGCGGTTGTGAAGACGTTGGTGCTTCATGTTTCTTCAAAGCCACAATCGTATTGCTTCTCGTATAATTTTTTCGACACGAAGTATGGACGAGAAGTGTCTCCAAATCAGCTAGCTGTTGGATTTTGCTGTCGCCCCTCTCTTTGCTGGCTTTCTTGAGCGAACGTATTCCCTTTTGACCCACTTTTGAAACATCATCACTTGATTCACTTATCTTTTCATCGCACACAAAACACCTACTACTCATTGTAGTACATATAAATCGTTTCACAGCTGAACGCAACGTTTCACAAGCTAACTTGAGAAAAAACTGAACATTAACAGTGTCACCAAAAACAATCGAAACGGTGATCTTCTTTGTTTTGTTTTTTCCTCTCCTCCTTTTCCCCTTCCCCGCTAAGTCCGTAGACTACTCAGTACATCTCGGAATTTACACATAAAGTTACAATTGGTCTAACTTTTAAACGGTTGAAGATAAAATAAGAAAAATGATATCTTCTTGAAGAATATTTAATGCTCAACAACTTCCTTTCTCATTACTTTTTCGTAGGACGAAAGGCTGAAAAGTTAGCTAGTCAAGGAAGGCAGAAAACATGAAGTAAAAATGATCTTTTTCAAAATTAGTGAACTATGAGCGCGGATATCTCGAATATTGTGCGAGATACCGAAAAATTGAATAGAAATAATCTTGTGAGATATTTTGTCAGCATTAATTTTGTATAGAATAGTTTTATCGCTAGGACGCATAGTTTCCGAGATATAAGCGAAAAACCAAAAAGAGGGACCTTCTACGTGCCCCCCTGCACCCCGCTCACCTCCTAGGAGTGGGGACTTTTAGTATGTTTACCTCCTAACTAGCCCAAACAAAGTCCCAAAGTCAAAAATTGTGTTCCTTCCATTTCCCTCTACACCCCCTTTTAAGCATTCATTGACTGGACTATATGGGAAGCATCAAAGCGCAATCGTTCATCAGTTCGCAGTCAGCCGTATGAACGTTTAATCTCTCCGGCGTGGGGAAATATTGCAAACACCTGTGGCAAGGGAAAAATTATGTCTTTTTTCCTTCAAACAATTTAAAAAACATAAAATGCAACTTACCGATCACAAATATACTTCTGATTTTTCTTCTTGCTAAGCTGCGACGAAACCAATCGTGACAAATTTCGTATACACGCGAAATGACCATGCGTCTTTGCATCATCCTGTAGAAACAGCAAATTGGCGTGTCTTCCCTCCCGTTTCTTCTCTGTCAAATGAAGCGTTACGCATTTCTTGCGCACCCATTCGAACACGTTCACGGAAACGTCGTTTTCTCGTTCAAATTTCCGGATGTCTTTGAACGACATAGGCAGTTGGAAACCTTCGGTTTTCGGAAGCACGTCTTTGTAGTGTGGATACGCCGACAAACGCGACGGATTTCTATCAACCGGGTAGAGACTTGCCACGACCGCCCAATAAAAGTATGCGTCATCGTTGCTGTTTATGTTCACGATCGCTCTTTTCAGCAGTATCGCTTGAGGTACGTCGATTGCAACGGGGCAGCCGGCTTGCAATGGCTGGTATTTGCTAAAGTTGATGATCAAATGCAGTATCTTTGACAGTGCCCACCCGCTGTCTCGCTCTTGAAACTCCTCCAACGATGTCAAAATCGTAGGCATAATGTCTTTCTGGTACCACTGTCGTAGATTGCTCGTCCGAAACAACGCAACGTTCCGCGTGCTGAAACTTTTCACGGAAACCTCGTTGGCGCGTTGCATGAATTCTGCCTCCAACGTTACGCTAGCTTTCAACGATGAATGTGCGTTTAAAAATTCCGTAACGCGTCCTGTGACCATTCGTTTCGCGTGCTGTAGAAATTGTTTCGGGTCGATATGCTCAACGTTGATAACGATGCCGGTCGATATGCGATTTTTAAAAGCCGACTCGACATTTTCCCAACGAAGCGTCGAGGCTCTCGCACCCCGGCGATCGTATAAACCACTACCGACGTGTGACGAGGAAACACGATGATTCAACGAAACGTTCAAAGTTTTCATACGACACATCGTTGATGTTAAACTAAATTTCTGGCCTACTGACAATTCATCCTTTGCATGGGATAGATAATTGATGCAGCACTGTAGAGACTCGATGTACGAGCGATGCCATTCACGATACTCGTCCATGGTTTTCACTAACTCTGACATGCGTGTCAAACACTTCAACATTTTCTTACACGTTTCGATCATCTTGCTTTGTTAACACACGGTATAGAATAACTTTAACACGACAATGGTGGAACGTTCGCGTATGATAGCATTTGCATTCCATCATGTCCTATTTATCCAAGGAAACTGTCCTTGAAAAGAGGTATCATATTACAGATCACTCATCACTCATGACTCATCACACGTTCAACTTTACTCAAAAAGCTGACGCTGCAGTTTTGCACGTGCGAGAAACCCCCCTCCCCGCAAAAATATCAAAAAGCTGACGTTCAAGGTTACCCCCCAAAAAGCTGACGCTGCAGTTTTGCACGTGCGAGAAACCCCCCTCCCCGCAAAAATATCAAAAAGCTGACGTTCAAGGTTACCCAAAAAGCTGACGCTGCACTTTTGCACGTGCGAGATACCCCCCCTCCCCGCAAAAATAAAGCTGACGTTCAAGGTTACCCAAAAAGCTGACGCTGCAGTTTGATACCCCCCCCCCCCCTCAAAAATAAAGCTGACGTTCAAGGTTACCCCCAAAAAGCTGACGCTGCAGTTTCATACCCCCTCCCCCTCAAAAATATGCTCGTGCTATAAGGTAATTCCCCCCACCCCTCCCCCCGCAAAATTTGGTTCTGTTATAAGCTAATTCCCCCCTCCCCCCTCCCACACAAAGTCGCGCTATAAGGTAAACTGCCGGTAAGGTAGGAATCTGCCTACAATGATAAGTGGTGTGCTAGAACCCGCCTAGATATACTACTCCGGGGCATCGAAGCGTCGCATACGCTTTTCATGATGCCCCGGAACCACTCCACCCCCTCCTCCGCGCCGCGCTCTGTGGCCTCCGGCCACACGCAGGCAAGGGCAGCGGCCCTCAGGACGTCCTCGTCTAGTCTTTTCAGCGCCCAGCGAACGGGCGCTGCGTGGGCTGTTCGTCTTGGAGCGGTGCTCGCGGGCTGTGCGGCCTCCATCTCCATTGTTATATAGAGATGGTCGGAGAGGGATTCCCTCTCCTCAGCCACCCGCCAGGCGGACACACGTGCGGCGGCGGTCGGCGAGGCCCATATCAGGTCGACAATGGACCAACCGTTCCACCGCAGGCACGTGGGTACGGAGCCCCGGTTCTCCAACCGGAGCTCCAAACCCCCCGCCCAATCTTCTGTCGCCTCGCCACGCGGTGTGGTCCCGGGGTTTCCCGAAGTGGTTGACTTCGCATTGAAGTCCCCCACGACCAAAACCTGGCCGTTCATGTTGGGGGCAATCAACGCCCCCAACCGGTCCAGGTATTCTCCAAATTCGGCGAGGCCACAGTTGGGCGAAATATAACAGCCCACGACAGTAGTATGTCTAGGCCGGTTCTAAATAGTAATTATCATTGTAGGCAGATTCCTACCTTACCGGCATTTTACCTTATAGCGCGACTTTGTGTGGGAGGGGGAGGGGGATTAGCTTATAACAGAACCAAATTTTGCGGGGGAGGGGGAGGGGGAATTACCTTATGGCACGAGCATATTTTTGAGGGGGAGGGGGGTATCAAACTGCAGCGTCAGCTTTTTGAGTATCTCGCACGTGCAAAACTGCAGCGTTAGCTTTTTGGGTAACCTTGAACGTGTTCGAAAGTGTGATGAGTCATGCGTGATGAGTCATGAGTCATGACTCACCATCGCGGTATTCGGTGGTATGTAATATGATACCCTATCGCACGTGCAAAACTGCAGAGACAGCATTTTTTTAGGAAGACTTGACCTTGAACGTGTCCGAACGTGTTTCGTGAATATGCTATTCCGAACGTGTTTCTTACCTATGGGAATACAATCCCGCCAAACCCCTCGTGGTATGAATACCTGTGGAATCGCGAAAGAATCATCGTTCGATCGTGATCAAATAAATTTAAAAATGAAAAAC
This sequence comes from Lasioglossum villosulum, assembly GCA_963971365.1. NCBI lineage: Eukaryota > Metazoa > Arthropoda > Insecta > Hymenoptera > Halictidae > Lasioglossum > Lasioglossum villosulum. The sequence continues at coordinate 12,724,121 of OZ020502.1, read as the reverse complement.
TAAAATGTGAAATAATTACTATAAGATTTTTATTAAAAAATAATTAATATTAATGGTCAAAATGCAGATATTTTACAATTATTCGAATCGAATATGGATTTACAAATATTCGGCGGTGAGTTATGTAACCAATTACATTAGTAAAATTGAAGGAGGTTTATCAAAATTATTAAGAGAAGCTGCTATTGATTGTGATAATAAACAATAAGACTGTTAGGGAAAAATTTCGAAATATTACCAATACTGTTTAAATAGTAATTTAATGTCTACACAAGAAGCAGCCTATCGTGTTTTATCATTACGTTTATCAAAGCAAAGTAGAAAGACAGTATACATTAATATCAATCCGATATCAGAACGTGTATTCATGTCAAAATCTGAGAATGCTTTAAAAAATTAAATGAAGACTCCACCCAAATTAATATGGATGACATATTTGATAATTATAGTAGAAGAGATATTAGTGTACATGATATGTGCCTCTGTTGATATGTGAATTTGCGACGAATTACCAAAAGATCATGAAAAAAGGAACAAGAGGAAGGTGATGCTGACAATAGTGAAGAAATTGAGTCAATTGAGTAAACCCACGTTCTTTATGACCATGTCGGCTGCAGAAAGTTACTGGCTTGAGTTGTTGCAAACATTGATGAAATATCGCGATGGTGGTAAAACATTATCTGTACAAGACGCATTCAATTTGGATTACAATACCACAAACTGATCTAATTAGAAATGATCCCGTTACATGCGCCCGATATTTCGATCATAGAGGCACATAAGTTTATGTGGTTATTAAAGCAAAAAACCAGGTAATTTCGGAAAATATGAGGTTGTGGATAGTTATGAACGAGCGAAAATTCAGCAACGTGGAAGTCCACATGAACATATTTTTCTGTGGTTGAAATGTGCACCTATGTACAAGACATGATCATGTTGCTAACAAAGAATTGATTGATTTAATTGACCAATTTATCACATGTAGATATGACGAAAATAATGCATACATTAAATTTCAAATGCACAAACAGAATCATAGTTGTTACAAAGGACAAAGAAATAAGCGGTGTCGATTTCATCTCCCTTATGCAGTAATGAGAAGAATCATGATTCTGGAACCATTAAATAAAAATGAAATTGCGCCTAAATTCTATAAACTTATTGATGAATTAATAAATGAATTTTATAAGAAAAAATAGTTATGAGCTATGATGAAATTCTAGAGAAACTGAATATAACTGATGAAGAATACCTACTAGCTATTCGAAGTAGTTTAAAACAAAAAACGGGTATTCTTAAAAACGATCCAGCCTTGAAGTAAATATTAATGGTTATAATGCAGATATTTTACAATTATTCGAATCGAATATGGATTTGCAGTATGTACTTGACGAATATTCGGCGGTGAGTTATGTAACCAATTACATTAGTAAAATTGATGGAAGTTTATCAAAATTATTAAGGGAAGCTGTTAGTGATTGTGGTAATAAACAATAAGACTGTTACAGAAAAATTTCGAAGTATTACCAATGCTTTAAAAAATTAAATGAAGACTCCACCGAAATTTATAGGGATAATATATTTGATAATTATGGTAGAAGAGATATTGATTTACACGATATGTGTCTCGCTTAGTTTGCAACGAATTACCAAAAGATCATGAAAAATGGAACAAGAGGAAAGTGATGCTGACAATAATGAGGAAAATGACGAAGTAAATGATTTCAGACTTCCGCAGCAAACAGCTATTATTAGATACAGACGATACAAATAAAAATTTTTATAACTTTTTTATTTAATAAAAGTATATATTTAAATACTGTGAGTAAAAATTAATAATTTTAAATATTTATTAGTTAATTAAAAATAATACATAACATTTTTTCTTTTTACAGGCTCAACATTGAATATATAATCAATAGAATTATTTTTATAATTACAATTATTTTTTAATAAAAATCTTATATTCATTATTTTACACTTTAGTTTTTCCATTATTTTAATTTATTTTATCACGTTCGAGCGACGATTCTTTCGCGATTCCACAGACATCCACACCGCGAGGGTTTGGCGGGATTGTATCCGGATCGACTCCGATCGGTACGTTGCCGCAGTCCAGCCCACGGACGTACCAACAGAATCTTGACCAGAAGCGATGCTCCGTCATGGGATCATCATTATTTACCCATCGGCACAGACGAGCACGACATTCGAAACATTCGACGCAGTCCTCATCATCCAGATGAAAAAATCCTGCGGCAGCGAGATTCTCCGGTTGAATGACGTGTGAGTAACGCCAATTGTGAAAACTCTGAAGTCTGTCGCGTTCGAGACGATAATCGGGTGGTGGTGTTGCGTGATCGGTTGTTGTTGATGTTGTCTCGACGGTTCCCTCGGATTTCGTAATCATTGTGATACTCTGTGAAAAAATCAAACGTAAAAAAGAGGAGTCGTTTTTGTGGTTTTGACGGGGAAAATTCAAAGATGTAGACGCGTTCCTTATAACTGATACTTTACGTGTTTTTATAATTGTTAACCCATGCTCGAAATGTTTGCACTTCGCGTAGACAGCAATGATATGGTTTCGTTTTGACGTTTTTTGCCGGTTGCCAACAGTGAAGTCGACAAGGTTCGCCGTCGACAATTTCATATACGGGATCCTGAACTAGTACGTCGTATTTCGGGCAGTTAAAATCTTCCAAATTTATCGAGTTTATTTGCATTTTTCGTAGGATGTCTCTCTCGAAACATCCACCTTTGTAGGCTACGACAGGATTCGCGTAATCGCTCACAAAATTTCGTATAACTTCGAATATATCGCGCTGTTGATAGTTTTCATAGCCGAAATCTTTAAATGGAATCCCGTGGACGAAATTGCTGACATATCGTGCAGACTTTTTGTCAGCGTCGGATAAACAACGAAAGTTCTTTCCCAAACGAAATTCAGAGAGTTCGAACGAGCCATCATGACAAATATCGATTATGGCTAATTCTTTACATATAAATTTTTTTTCCACAATGAATCCGTCCATGTCAATGATTTGAGTGATTCGATCCATCTAAATAGAGAAAGTTTTCACTAGATTTTTACATAGTTTTTAAATTTTTTATCATACTTACCGTTGAAGAAAAGGGGGAATGTGTGAAGTTGACCGGTTGGATTATATGATCATACACGCGATATAACGTCGTATAGCGACTGTGATTGACAACGTTTTTATGATATAACTTCATACAGCGACTGTGGCGAGCAATTTATAATGAATACCCCTACCACCATATCTCGCCCTACGGTGGAGGGAGGTGAATTATTACTGTAATTTTTTTCATAAATACGAGTTTAATTGTATGAGGAGGAGGAGGAGGAGGAGGAGGATTGTTTTTAAATAAAAAAAAATAAGATCATTCACATAATTTTGTTTTATTTGATAAAGTATATATTTTTTGTTAACATAAGAGCGGTTTAAGTAATTCGTCGTACAATGTTCATTAATGGACTGTCCTCCGCGATACGGTCGTGTATCATCATGCAGTAGGCTGTTGTCGATGGGGGAACGTCGGTTCGACATTCTCATTCAATTCGCACGTCGATCATAGCATTTTTTAACGCTTAGTTTTGTCGCGAACAATCGAGAACGACGAGCGGACCATATCGCAGGAAATCCATGTTCAAATACAGTGGACGAAATTTCTATAAAAACACTACTATTTTTTAACAAAATGTTGAAGTATTTCGATAATACGATTAAAGGAAGACTAAAAAATAATTAAAGAATATAAGAAAGCAGAAATCAATATTCTGAATCCAAAAGAACTGCTTCATGTTTGTTATAAACAAAATATTACAACTGTTACGAAATTTTTATAAGAACAGTCTCATAAATTCGAACGAGAAACTAAGTTTATAATATCAGTATTTAGTACTTCCACCGTTACATTTAATCACTTCAAATATTATATTTTCCATACCACAAACTAATTTTTCTAACGTTGTTTTATGGATTTGATTCCACTCGTGTCTTACTGCGTTTTCTAACTCTTTAATGTTGTTATACTGCTTCCCATTTTTATACATATATTGCTCGTGATAGGATTCCCCGTAAATTTTCTATTGGGTTTAGACCAGGCAACGTGACGGTCAGTTAATTAGTTTAAATTCTTTTGTTTAAACTACTCCGGAGTCTTCTTAACATTGTGTATCACCGCGTTATCTTGTTAAAAAATAACGTTGTAGTTATGATTTTTTTCTACGAAGCAAAGTTAAGTGTCTTCTAATAGGGTGATGTATTTTTCTACGCTCATTCACGTACAAATTTTCCATATTAGTGTCTTTGAATTATAGCTAAACGCAACCCATAGCATTAAACTTCCACCGTCGAAATTCCTACTCATTGCTACGACTTTATTCTTACGTAAATCATGCCAATCGTATTTAAATCCATCAGGACAGTCTAGATTGAATTTTTTCATCGGAAAATATATTTTTCAACTCTTGACGCTAGGTCATGTGATCTCTTGAGAATTTCAATTTTGCTGTTTTGTGCCCACTGGCTAAGAAGTGGATTCATTATTTTTACTAATTTTTTTTAAATTTTAATTATTTTTACTAATTCTTTTAAAATATGAGAACGACCACGCTTTGCGAGTTTCGTATTTCCACCTATATATTGGTTTGTGCAATATTTTTCACGGAATTTTAGAAAATGAAGTACGCAAGTACTAGATCTATTAATTCTTTTGTTTTGGCTATCTCTCGAATAGAGAAACTTGTATCGTGCTATCCACCTAGTTTTTCTTTATTCGGAATTTAAATTTTTTCCACGTCGCATTCTAATAAATGAAGAATTGTTTGACAGTTACATTTCCCTCCCCCATTTTTTCTAACGCTTCTCTGAAGGTCGGTCATTTTTTTCTCTTTCACGATTACTCAATGAATACTACTTAATATCGATTATGCGTGACAGCACAGTATAGGTACAGGTACATGTGCACGTATAGTGCATGTACAGGTACAGGTACATGTGCACGTATAGTGCATGTACAGGTACAGGTATAGGTATAGCGCATGTACAGTACGGAGTATGACTGTTGTACATCATATCAACGGATCTCCCCCCCCCTCTCTCTCAAGATCGGTCCACACGATTCTTTTGCACGTTCACGATTGATATCTTAATATTGTCCTGATCACTTATTCCGAAGTTCTCCAGCCGATCGTCGTCGACGATGTTGTCCATATCGTCTTTTTACCTTTTCCTTCAAGGCCTCGAGCGTTTTCATTTGCGACTCATCCACAGTACAGGTACAGGTACAGGTACAGGTACAGGTACAGGTACAGACAGGTACAGGTACAGACAGGTACAGGTACAGACAGGTACAGGTACAGACAGGTACAGGTACAGACAGGTACAGGTACAGGTATAACACATGTACAGTACGGATGTCTGTCTGTTTGTAATTTAAATGGAATCCTGGTGGGGGAAGGGGAGGCTTGGCGATTGGGGTTTGGATAGCACTGGGATAGGGCTAGCATAGGGTTAGGATGGGCGACGGAGATGTCCTTGGTGTTTGGGGTTAGGATAGCATTAGAATAGGGGTAGCATAGGGTCAGGATAGGCGAGGGAGATGTCCTTGGTGTTTAGGGTTAGGATAGCATTAGAATGGGGCTAGCATAGGGTCAGGATAGGCGAGGGAGATGTCCTTGGTGTTTAGGGTTAGGATAGCATTAGAATGGGGCTAGCATAGGGTCAGGATAGGCGAGGGAGATGTCCTTGGTGTTTAGGGTTAGGATAGCATTAGAATGGGGCTAGCATAGGGTCAGGATAGGCGAGGGAGGTGCCGAAAAAGTAGACGAAACGGCAGGTCACATGCGGTCGCATGTGACTGGTCCACAATAATACGATGACCAGCCGTTTCGTCTACTTTTTCGGCACCTCCCTCGCCTATCCTGACCCTATGCTAGCCCCATTCTAATGCTATCCTAACCCTAAACACCAAGGACATCTCCCTCGCCTATCCTGACCCTATGCTACCCTTATTCTAATGCTATCCTAACCCCAAACACCAAGGACATCTCCGTCGCCCATCCTAACCCTATGCTAGCCCTATCCCAGTGCTATCCAAACCCCAATCGCCAAGCCTCCCCTTCCCCCACCAGGATTCCATTTAAATTACAAACAGACAGACATCCGTACTGTACATGTGTTATACCTGTACCTGTACCTGTCTGTACCTGTACCTGTCTGTACCTGTACCTGTCTGTACCTGTACCTGTCTGTACCTGTACCTGTCTGTACCTGTACCTGTACCTGTACCTGTACCTGTACCTGTACTGTGGATGAGTCGCAAATGAAAACGCTCGAGGCCTTGAAGGAAAAGGTAAAAAGACGATATGGACAACATCGTCGACGACGATCGGCTGGAGAACTTCGGAATAAGTGATCAGGACAATATTAAGATATCAATCGTGAACGTGCAAAAGAATCGTGTGGACCGATCTTGAGAGAGAGGGGGGGGGGAGATCCGTTGATATGATGTACAACAGTCATACTCCGTACTGTACATGTGCTATACCTATACCTGTACCTGTACATGCACTATACGTGCACATGTACCTGTACCTGTACTGTGCTGTCACGCATAATCGATATTAAGTAGTATTCATTGAGTAATCGTGAAAGAGAAAAAAATGACCGACCTTCAGAGAAGCGTTAGAAAAAATGGGGGAGGGAAATGTAACTGTCAAACAATTCTTCATTTATTAGAATGCGACGTGGAAAAAATTTAAATTCCGAATAAAGAAAAACTAGGTGGATAGCACGATACAAGTTTCTCTATTCGAGAGATAGTCAAAACAAAAGAATTAATAGATCTAGTACTTGCGTACTTCATTTTCTAAAATTCCGTGAAAAATATTGCACAAACCAATATATAGGTGGAAATACGAAACTCGCAAAGCGTGGTCGTTCTCATATTTTAAAAGAATTAGTAAAAATAATTAAAATTTAAAAAAAATTAGTAAAAATAATGAATCCACTTCTTAGCCAGTGGGCACAAAACAGCAAAATTGAAATTCTCAAGAGATCACATGACCTAGCGTCAAGAGTTGAAAAATATATTTTCCGATGAAAAAATTCAATCTAGACTGTCCTGATGGATTTAAATACGATTGGCATGATTTACGTAAGAATAAAGTCGTAGCAATGAGTAGGAATTTCGACGGTGGAAGTTTAATGCTATGGGTTGCGTTTAGCTATAATTCAAAGACACTAATATGGAAAATTTGTACGTGAATGAGCGTAGAAAAATACATCACCCTATTAGAAGACACTTAACTTTGCTTCGTAGAAAAAAATCATAACTACAACGTTATTTTTTAACAAGATAACGCGGTGATACACAATGTTAAGAAGACTCCGGAGTAGTTTAAACAAAAGAATTTAAACTAATTAACTGACCGTCACGTTGCCTGGTCTAAACCCAATAGAAAATTTACGGGGAATCCTATCACGAGCAATATATGTATAAAAATGGGAAGCAGTATAACAACATTAAAGAGTTAGAAAACGCAGTAAGACACGAGTGGAATCAAATCCATAAAACAACGTTAGAAAAATTAGTTTGTGGTATGGAAAATATAATATTTGAAGTGATTAAATGTAACGGTGGAAGTACTAAATACTGATATTATAAACTTAGTTTCTCGTTCGAATTTATGAGACTGTTCTTATAAAAATTTCGTAACAGTTGTAATATTTTGTTTATAACAAACATGAAGCAGTTCTTTTGGATTCAGAATATTGATTTCTGCTTTCTTATATTCTTTAATTATTTTTTAGTCTTCCTTTAATCGTATTATCGAAATACTTCAACATTTTGTTAAAAAATAGTAGTGTTTTTATAGAAATTTCGTCCACTGTATTTGAACATGGATTTCCTGCGATATGGTCCGCTCGTCGTTCTCGATTGTTCGCGACAAAACTAAGCGTTAAAAAATGCTATGATCGACGTGCGAATTGAATGAGAATGTCGAACCGACGTTCCCCCATCGACAACAGCCTACTGCATGATGATACACGACCGTATCGCGGAGGACAGTCCATTAATGAACATTGTACGACGAATTACTTAAACCGCTCTTATGTTAACAAAAAATATATACTTTATCAAATAAAACAAAATTATGTGAATGATCTTATTTTTTTTTATTTAAAAACAATCCTCCTCCTCCTCCTCCTCCTCCTCATACAATTAAACTCGTATTTATGAAAAAAATTACAGTAATAATTCACCTCCCTCCACCGTAGAGCGAGATATGGTGGTAGGGGTATTCATTATAAATTGCTCGCCACAGTCGCTGTATGAAGTTATATCATAAAAACGTTGTCAATCACAGTCGCTATACGACGTTATATCGCGTGTATGATCATATAATCCAACCGGTCAACTTCACACATTCCCCCTTTTCTTCAACGGTAAGTATGATAAAAAATTTAAAAACTATGTAAAAATCTAGTGAAAACTTTCTCTATTTAGATGGATCGAATCACTCAAATCATTGACATGGACGGATTCATTGTGGAAAAAAAATTTATATGTAAAGAATTAGCCATAATCGATATTTGTCATGATGGCTCGTTCGAACTCTCTGAATTTCGTTTGGGAAAGAACTTTCGTTGTTTATCCGACGCTGACAAAAAGTCTGCACGATATGTCAGCAATTTCGTCCACGGGATTCCATTTAAAGATTTCGGCTATGAAAACTATCAACAGCGCGATATATTCGAAGTTATACGAAATTTTGTGAGCGATTACGCGAATCCTGTCGTAGCCTACAAAGGTGGATGTTTCGAGAGAGACATCCTACGAAAAATGCAAATAAACTCGATAAATTTGGAAGATTTTAACTGCCCGAAATACGACGTACTAGTTCAGGATCCCGTATATGAAATTGTCGACGGCGAACCTTGTCGACTTCACTGTTGGCAACCGGCAAAAAACGTCAAAACGAAACCATATCATTGCTGTCTACGCGAAGTGCAAACATTTCGAGCATGGGTTAACAATTATAAAAACACGTAAAGTATCAGTTATAAGGAACGCGTCTACATCTTTGAATTTTCCCCGTCAAAACCACAAAAACGACTCCTCTTTTTTACGTTTGATTTTTTCACAGAGTATCACAATGATTACGAAATCCGAGGGAACCGTCGAGACAACATCAACAACAACCGATCACGCAACACCACCACCCGATTATCGTCTCGAACGCGACAGACTTCAGAGTTTTCACAATTGGCGTTACTCACACGTCATTCAACCGGAGAATCTCGCTGCCGCAGGATTTTTTCATCTGGATGATGAGGACTGCGTCGAATGTTTCGAATGTCGTGCTCGTCTGTGCCGATGGGTAAATAATGATGATCCCATGACGGAGCATCGCTTCTGGTCAAGATTCTGTTGGTACGTCCGTGGGCTGGACTGCGGCAACGTACCGATCGGAGTCGATCCGGATACAATCCCGCCAAACCCTCGCGGTGTGGATGTCTGTGGAATCGCGAAAGAATCGTCGCTCGAACGTGATAAAATAAATTAAAATAATGGAAAAACTAAAGTGTAAAATAATGAATATAAGATTTTTATTAAAAAATAATTGTAATTATAAAAATAATTCTATTGATTATATATTCAATGTTGAGCCTGTAAAAAGAAAAAATGTTATGTATTATTTTTAATTAACTAATAAATATTTAAAATTATTAATTTTTACTCACAGTATTTAAATATATACTTTTATTAAATAAAAAAGTTATAAAAATTTTTATTTGTATCGTCTGTATCTAATAATAGCTGTTTGCTGCGGAAGTCTGAAATCATTTACTTCGTCATTTTCCTCATTATTGTCAGCATCACTTTCCTCTTGTTCCATTTTTCATGATCTTTTGGTAATTCGTTGCAAACTAAGCGAGACACATATCGTGTAAATCAATATCTCTTCTACCATAATTATCAAATATATTATCCCTATAAATTTCGGTGGAGTCTTCATTTAATTTTTTAAAGCATTGGTAATACTTCGAAATTTTTCTGTAACAGTCTTATTGTTTATTACCACAATCACTAACAGCTTCCCTTAATAATTTTGATAAACTTCCATCAATTTTACTAATGTAATTGGTTACATAACTCACCGCCGAATATTCGTCAAGTACATACTGCAAATCCATATTCGATTCGAATAATTGTAAAATATCTGCATTATAACCATTAATATTTACTTCAAGGCTGGATCGTTTTTAAGAATACCCGTTTTTTGTTTTAAACTACTTCGAATAGCTAGTAGGTATTCTTCATCAGTTATATTCAGTTTCTCTAGAATTTCATCATAGCTCATAACTATTTTTTCTTATAAAATTCATTTATTAATTCATCAATAAGTTTATAGAATTTAGGCGCAATTTCATTTTTATTTAATGGTTCCAGAATCATGATTCTTCTCATTACTGCATAAGGGAGATGAAATCGACACCGCTTATTTCTTTGTCCTTTGTAACAACTATGATTCTGTTTGTGCATTTGAAATTTAATGTATGCATTATTTTCGTCATATCTACATGTGATAAATTGGTCAATTAAATCAATCAATTCTTTGTTAGCAACATGATCATGTCTTGTACATAGGTGCTCATTTCAACCACAGAAAAATATATTCATGTGGACTTCCACGTTGCTGAATTTTCGCTCGTTCATAACTATCCACAACCTCATATTTTCCGAAATTACCTGGTTTTTTGCTTTAATAACCACATAAACTTATGTGCCTCTATGATCGAAATATCGGGCGCATGTAACGGGATCATTTCTAATTAGATCAGTTTTTGGTATTGTAATCCAAATTGAATGCGTCTTGTACAGATAATGTTTTACCACCATCGCGATATTTCATCAATGTTTGCAACAACTCAAGCCAGTAACTTTCTGCAGCCGACATGGTCATAAAGAACGTGGGTTTACTCAATTGACTCAATTTCTTCACTATTGTCAGCATCACCTTCCTCTTGTTCCTTTTTTCATGATCTTTTGGTAATTCGTCGCAAATTCACATATCAACAGAGACACATATCATGTACACTAATATCTCTTCTACTATAATTATCAAATATGTCATCCATATTAATTTGGGTGGAGTCTTCATTTAATTTTTTAAAGCATTCTCAGATTTTGACATGAATACACGTTCTGATATCGGATTGATATTAATGTATACTGTCTTTCTACTTTGCTTTGATAAAGGTAATGATAAAACACGATAGGCTGCTTCTTGTGTAGACATTAAATTACTATTTAAACAGTATTGGTAATATTTCGAAATTTTTCCCTAACAGTCTTATTGTTTATTATCACAATCAATAGCAGCTTCTCTTAATAATTTTGATAAACCTCCTTCAATTTTACTAATGTAATTGGTTACATAACTCACCGCCGAATATTTGTAAATCCATATTCGCTTCGAATAATTGTAAAATATCTGCATTTTGACCATTAATATTAATTATTTTTTAATAAAAATCTTATAGTAATTATTTCACATTTTAGTTTTTCATTTTTAAATTTATTTGATCACGATCGAACGATGATTCTTTCGCGATTCCACAGGTATTCATACCACGAGGGGTTTGGCGGGATTGTATCCCCATAGGTAAGAAACACGTTCGGAATAGCATATTCACGAAACACGTTCGGACACGTTCAAGGTCAAGTCTTCCTAAAAAATGCTGTCTCTGCAGTTTTGCACGTGCGATGGGGTATCATATTACATACCACCGAATACCGCGATGGTGAGTCATGACTCATGACTCATCACGCATGACTCATCACACTTTCGAACACGTTCAAGGTTACCCAAAAACCTGACGCTGCAGTTTTGCACGTGCGAGATACTCAAAAAGCTGACGCTGCAGTTTGATACCCCCTCCCCCTCAAAAATATGCTCGCGCTATAAGGTAATTCCCCCTCCCCCTCCCCCGCAAAATTTGGTTCTGTTATAAGCTAATCCCCCCTCCCCCTCCCACACAAAGTCGCGCTATAAGGTAAACTGCCGGTAAGGTAGGAATCTGCCTACAATGATAAGAGTTCTTTTACTTTACAAATCTAAAAATATTTCTTTCCATTATTAATTGAAGATTTTAAAGATTAATTTTACCAAATTTACTAAGTGTAAGAGACACTCGAGTTCTTTTACTTTACAAATCTAAAAATATTTCTTTCCATTATTAATTGAAGATTTTAAAGATTAATTTGACCAAATTTACTAAGTGTAAGAGACACTCGAGTTCTTTTACTTTACAAATCTAAAAATATTTCTTTCCATTATTAATTGAAGATTTTAAAGATTAATTTTACCAAATTTACTAAGTGTAAGACACACTCGAGTTCTTTTACTTTACAAATCTAAAAATATTTGTTTCTATTATTAATTGAAGATTTTAAAGATTAATTTTACCAAATTTACTAAGTGTAAGACACACTCGAGTTCTTTTACTTTACAAATCTAAAAATATTTGTTTCTATTATTAATTGAAGATTTTAAAGATTAATTTTACCAAATTTACTAAGTGTAAGAGACACTCGAGTTCTTTTACTTTACAAATCTAAAAATATTTCTTTCCATTATTAATTGAAGATTTTAAAGATTAATTTTACCAAATTTACTAAGTGTAAGAGACACTCGAGTTCTTTTACTTTACAAATCTAAAAATATTTCTTTCCATTATTAATTGAAGATTTTAAAGATTAATTTGACCAAATTTACTAAGTGTAAGAGACACTCGAGTTCTTTTACTTTACAAATCTAAAAATATTTCTTTCCATTATTAATTGAAGATTTTAAAGATTAATTTTACCAAATTTACTAAGTGTAAGACACACTCGAGTTCTTTTACTTTACAAATCTAAAAATATTTGTTTCTATTATTAATTGAAGATTTTAAAGATTAATTTTACCAAATTTACTAAGTGTAAGACACACTCGAGTTCTTTTACTTTACAAATCTAAAAATATTTGTTTCTATTATTAATTGAAGATTTTAAAGATTAATTTTACCAAATTTACTAAGTGTAAGAGACACTCGAGTTCTTTTACTTTACAAATCTAAAAATATTTCTTTCCATTATTAATTGAAGATTTTAAAGATTAATTTTACCAAATTTACTAAGTGTAAGAGACACTCGAGTTCTTTTACTTTACAAATCTAAAAATATTTCTTTCCATTATTAATTGAAGATTTTAAAGATATTAGATTAAGATAAGACGGTAAACGTACCCCCCTCCCCCCTCAAAAATAAAGCTGACGTTCAAGGTTACCCCCAAAAAGCTGACGCTGCAGTTTCATACCCCCTCCCCCTCAAAAATATGCTCGTGCTATAAGGTAATTCCCCCACCCCTCCACCCGCAAAATTTGGTTCTGTTATAAGCTAATCCCCCTCCCCCCTCCCACACAAAGTCGCGCTATAAGGTAAACTGTCGGTAAGGTGGGAATCTGCCTACAATGATAAGTGGTGTGCTAGAACCGGCCTAGACATACTACTTGCATGGTAATATTATTTACTGTTTTTAAAGCATCCTCTGAATTTTCATCTGGTTCTAAGATTGGATTTCGACTAAAGAAGTCTGCTTCTACATTATTTTTTCCCGTGTTATATTTAATAGTACAGTTATATTGGGATATATAGTGTATCATGTCTCCTAATTCCTCATCTGTTCTATTTTTCAAATTTAGGTTCTCTAAAGGTCTATGGTCCGAGTATATTGTAAAGAAATTTCCAATTAGCCAATACTGCCAAAACTTTATACTCTCTTTAATGGCTAAACATTCTAGGAAACTTGCTTTCTTCTTTTTTTGTGATTCATTTAATTATATAAAATTATTAATCGAAATTTTTCTGTAACAGTCGTATTGTTTATTATCACAATCAATAGCAGCTTCTCTTAATAATTTTGATAAACTTCCTTCAAGTTTACTAATTTAATTGGTTACATAACTCACCGCCGAATATTCGTCAAGTACAAACTGTAAATCCATATTCGATTCAAATAATTGTAAAATATCTGCATTATAACCATTAATATTTACTTCAAGGCTGGATCGTTTTTAAGAATACCCGTTTTTTGTTTTAAACTACTTCGAATAGCTAGTAGGTATTCTTCATCAGTTATATTCAGTTTCTCTAGAATTTCATCATAGCTCATAACTATTTTTTCTTATAAAATTCATTTATTAATTCATCAATAAGTTTATAGAATTTAGGCGCAATTTCATTTTTATTTAATGGTTCCAGAATCATGATTCTTCTCATTACTGCATAAGGGAGATGAAATCGACACCGCTTATTTCTTTGTCCTTTGTAACAACTATGATTCTGTTTGTGCATTTGAAATTTAATGTATGCATTATTTTCGTCATATCTACATGTGATAAATTGGTCAATTAAATCAATCAATTCTTTGTTAGCAACATGATCATGTCTTGTACATAGGTGCACATTTCAACCACAGAAAAATATGTTCATGTGGACTTCCACGTTGCTGAATTTTCGCTCGTTCATAACTATCCACAACCTCATATTTTCCGAAATTACCTGGTTTTTTGCTTTAATAACCACATAAACTTATGTGCCTCTATGATCGAAATATCGGGCGCATGTAACGGGATCATTTCTAATTAGATCAGTTTGTGGTATTGTAATCCAAATTGAATGCGTCTTGTACAGATAATGTTTTACCACCATCGCGATATTTCATCAATGTTTGCAACAACTCAAGCCAGTAACTTTCTGCAGCCGACATGGTCATAAAGAACGTGGGTTTACTCAATTGACTCAATTTCTTCACTATTGTCAGCATCACCTTCCTCTTGTTCCTTTTTTCATGATCTTTTGGTAATTCGTCGCAAATTCACATATCAACAGAGGCACATATCATGTACACTAATATCTCTTCTACTATAATTATCAAATATGCCATCCATATTAATTTGGGTGGAGTCTTCATTTAATTTTTTAAAGCATTCTCAGATTTTGACATGAATACACGTTCTGATATCGGATTGATATTAATGTATACTGTCTTTCTACTTTGCTTTGATAAACGTAATGATAAAACACGATAGGCTGCTTCTTGTGTAGACATTAAATTACTATTTAAACAGTATTGGTAATATTTCGAAATTTTTCCCTAACAGTCTTATTGTTTATTATCACAATCAATAGCAGCTTCTCTTAATAATTTTGATAAACCTCCTTCAATTTTACTAATGTAATTGGTTACATAACTCACCGCCGAATATTTGTAAATCCATATTCGATTCGAATAATTGTAAAATATTATTTAATATTATTTTTATTAAAATTAATTATTTTTTAATAAAAATCTTATAGTAATTATTTCACATTTTAGTTTTTCATTTTTAAATTTATTTGATCACGATCGAACGATGATTCTTTCGCGATTCCACAGGTATTCATACCACGAGGGGTTTGGCGGGATTGTATTCCCATAGGTAAGAAACACGTTCGGAATAGCATATTCACGAAACACGTTCGGACACGTTCAAGGTCAAGTCTTCCTAAAAAATGCTGTCTCTGCAGTTTTGCACGTGCGATAGGGTATCATATTACATACCACCGAATACCGCGATGGTGAGTCATGACTCATGACTCATCACGCATGACTCATCACACTTTCGAACACGTTCAAGGTTACCCAAAAAGCTAACGCTGCAGAGTTGCACGTGCGAGATACTCAAAAAGCTGACGCTGCAGTTTGATACCCCCTCCCCCTCAAAAATATGCTCGTGCCATAAGGTAATTCCCCCTCCCCCTCCCCCGCAAAATTTGGTTCTGTTATAAGCTAATCCCCCTCCCCCTCCCACACAAAGTCGCGCTGTAAGGTAAAATGCCGAAAAGCTGACGTTAAAGGTTACCCCCAGAACCTGACGCTGCAGTTTGATACCCCCTCCCCCTTAAAAAATAAAGCTGACGTTCAAGGTTACCCAAAAACCTGACGCTGCAGTTTTGCACGTGCGAGATACTCAAAAAGCTGACGCTGCAGTTTGATACCCCATCCCCCTCAAAAATATGCTCGTGCCATAAGGTAATTCCCCCTCCCCCTCCCCCGCAAAATTTGGTTCTGTTATAAGCTAATCCCCCCTCCCCCTCCCACACAAAGTCGCGCTGTAAGGTAAAATGCCGAAAAGCTGACGTTCAAGGTTACCCCCAAAAAGCCGACGCTGCAGTTTGATACCCCCCTCCCCCTCAAAAATATGCTCGCGCTATTAGGTAATCCCCCTCCCCCTTCACCCCGCTCAAGGTTACCCCCAAAAACCTGACGCTGCAGTTTGATACCCCCCTACCCCCGCAAAAATATCAAAAAGCTGACGTTCAAGGTTACCCCCAAAAAGCTGACGCTGCACTTTTGCACGTGCGAGATACCCCCCTCCCCGCAAAAATAAAGCTGATGTTCAAGGTTACCCAAAAACCTGACGCTGCACTTTTGCACGTGCGAGATACTCAAAACGCTGACGCTGCAGTTTGATACCCCCCTCCCCCCAAAAATATGCTCGCGCTATAAGGTAATCCCCCTCCCCCTTCACCCCGCAAAATTTGGTTCTGTTATAAGCTAATCCCCCTGCCCCTCCCACACAAAGTCGCGCTATAAGGTAAAATGCCGGTAAGGTAGGAATCTGCCTACAATGATAATTACTATTTAGAACCGGCCTAGACATACTACTCACGACCAGACATCTTCCCCATTGCAACGCCACGATCCCCCGGCCCCGTTCGACCACGGTGCCAGGGGGGTAACCACGGCGCATATTGCGCCATATTGCCACGGAGCCCTCCAGATCCCCCACCCAAGGGGGGTGTCGGGGACATTATAGGGCTCCGTGACTACGGCCACTGCAACCTCCCACTCCGCCAGGCCTTGGATGAGCAGATCTTGGGCCCGGCGGCAGTGGTTGAGGTTGATCAGTGTTACCGGGAACGTGCGTGGCATTATGGGGCCGTCGATGTTCCCGGCACCGCTGACGCCTCGTCAGCCGGAGGTGACAATGTCTCCACCTCCATCATAGCCTCCGTTTGGGGCGGAGACTCAGGGGCGGGAGCGACGTGGCAGTGCATGCCCCGCCTCTGCCGGAGCTTTGGTGGCCCCCTTGCCACCGTTACTCCGGCCCTTCTTCGACGGCGGGGAGCATCCTTTGCTCCCCACCCTGTGCCCGGCGGGCCTGCCCATCTCTGCACATATGGAGCAGTTTGGCGCCGCCGAGCACTCCCTCGCGCGATGGCCCTCTGCACCGCACTTGTAACAGCGGCCGCTTCGGTCCACCTCCGACGTGCATCGTTGCCTTACGTGGCCTATGGCCAGGCAACGGAAGCATTGGAGGGGCCTGGCGGCCAGTGCTTCCACTCGTACAGAGAACCATCCGACTCTCAGTCGTCCCGCCTCGATGAGTGCGCGCGCCGCCGCCGCTGGGCACTGCACCCATATCGTGGCCAGCCCAGCAGGTTAGTGCTTAATAGCTCCAACCTTGATTTTC
Organism: Lasioglossum villosulum; assembly: GCA_963971365.1. Classification (NCBI taxonomy): domain Eukaryota; kingdom Metazoa; phylum Arthropoda; class Insecta; order Hymenoptera; family Halictidae; genus Lasioglossum; species Lasioglossum villosulum. The sequence goes on along the minus strand of OZ020502.1, from coordinate 12,706,527 downwards.
TCGGGTGGGCACTTTCCAAATTCGGCGACAGCCGCCGACAACTCCTCGGGGGCGACAGAGTCGTCCAGGCCCCTCAGACGGAACTCAGCCGTCTTCACGGGCCTGGCGACCTTCACCCCCGTTTCCCGGAGGGTGTCCGCCATCTTTTCCGCCAATCTGTCGGCCTTGGCGGCGCCCTCCTGACCGGGGATCTCTAAAATAAGACCCCCGGTCATCGCCCTCTTGGGCCGCACCTCCGCTATGCCGAGGTCGGCCAGGTTGATGGCCCTCGTCGCCAGCGACATGGCCTCGGCCAGGGAGGTCTTGCACCCCTCTGGGGCGGTCAACGTGTCCGCCGCCGTGCGGGGGGGCGCCGCCACCCTGACCTTGGCGGGGCCACCCTTCTTTCCCCCCTTCTTCGGGGTGGGTGCCCTCTGGCCATCCTTCCCCGGAGGCGCGGCCTTCTTGGGCGCAGCTCCCTTCGCCGCCTTTGGGCGGGCCTTGCGCCCCACCACCTTCGTCCACGCTTCCCCCAACGGAGCTGGAACTATAGGCGGCGGGGGCAGCGGGGCCTTCTTCCCGGCCTTACCCCCCCCCGGAAGGGCCAGGGAGAGACGCCGGAGGAGCCGCAGGGGAAGAGCCCGAGGGGGCCCCCGATTTGGAGGCCCCCTTCTTCTTCTTCTTCTTCCCTGCTCCCCCCTTCTTCGCCACCTCAGGAGCCGCGTCATCGACCGACTCCGCCAGCACCGGGGCAGGAGTAGTGGCTGACGCCATGACACCGGCATACGAAGGTTGGGTCGGGCGGGGTGCATCGCCCAGCGTGAGACGGGCCAGATCAGGCACCCCGCCAAACACGGCCCTACTCAGGCGAGCCTGAGTTTCCCGGATCGGGGCGAGCCGGGCGTCCAACAACGCGCCGATCTTGGCCAGGAGGCCACCATCATCGTCGCCACCGGCGGCGCGGAGGGAAGGTCTTGGGAGACCCTCCGAGGGGACCGCCGAGACCGGCGGCAACCCCGCCGCCAGCCTCTTAGCCGCCATCATCTCCCCTCGGAGGGCAGCATTCGTCTCCCCTAGCTCCCGGATTTCTCGGAGGAGCGCCTCATTCTGCACGTGCAGAATCTTGAGGGCCGCCGAGTCCGGGGCTTTACCCGCCAGGGGACGAGCAGCAAGTGCAGGAGGAAGGGCATCGCCTCCCCTCCTTATCACCTCCAGGAGGGCGGCCTCGGCATACCGCGCCGCCTCCTTCCGGTCCCTGATGCTGGTCCCCTTGAGGTTCCGGCTCTTAAGAGCCGTCTCCTCAACCAGCCGGACTTTGTCCAGGAAATCCTGGACAATGCGTCCCGTCCCGAGCGGCCTAATGGCCAGGGCCATTTCGGACACTTGAGGGGTCGGGTCCACCGAAGGGCGCTTGACACGCTCCACGGTTCCCTCCCCCTCTTCCACCCCAGAGGCCCACCGACGTTTTCGATAGCCAGTCACCGAAACGGCGACCGTGCCCTCGACGGTCGGGGAGGTGCAGCGGGAGGCGGGAGAGACGGACGACAGGGAACCCACGGACTCGTAGTCCGTCCCCGCACCGCCATCCCCCACAGCCCTCCCAGCTCCCGAAACCCCCGCTCCGAACACCGCCGGCGGTTGGCACGCCGCTTTCAGCAGCGCATTCCACCCGCCGGTGCCCGAGCTTCCGGGCAACAGGACCCTGTTGAGGCGAACCATTGGGACGGCCCCCGTCACCCGGCTCCCTCCTCCGCGACCGTTGCCTCGGCCGCCCGATACATAGCCCCCGACCCGCCCGCCGCTGGCAGACGGCGGAACGGGCCCGGGAGCATCACCCTCTAGAGGGGGATCTACCTTTGCAGCTATTGCTTGCTGCGGGACCAAAGTGTCCAATCCCGCAGCCTCAACGTCGTAGGATAACGACCCGGGTGGGGCCTTTGAGCCAACCTCCCCCGTGCCGGTACTGGGGTATCCCTCCCCTGCACCGTGAACTGAACTAGCTTGATTAGACTCCAGGACGACGAAGTACCAAGCTCTTCAGCGTAACTCCCACTTGCTCGATTCGTCATCAAAAGAACAGTCCCTGGAGCAGGCTGGGTTCGTATTTTCGCTGCCACGAAGGGATCCCACAGCCCGCCCACGCACCTGCCTACTCCGTTCGCACTCTGTTTCAGTCGAAGCTTCCACAGAGTCCCAGGAGCCACCACGAGGAGGTGGAGTAGAAGGATTTTGCCCAAGATGGACCCTCAACTTCGCCGAAATTCTCCACCCCGGGCCTCTCTCCTGAGAACTCACCGAAGGTAAGTAAAGAGGTAAGTACCCGGTTCAGGAGAACATCAGTTCCATCGAGGTTTCATCATGGATGTGGGGGAATCCCAAGAGGCACAAGGTCCTCGAGGTCATTCCCACACCCACTCCGAATCAATCCCGGACTTCGACTCCACGTGGGGTGGTCCTTTTTTTTTTTAGTGTGAGGGAAATGCTTTTACGCATACCCCAACTCCCCTGGGAGAGATAAGGGGTTATGTGGGGCTACGTGTCCAGGAGGGCACACAATACCCACTAAAAACCTCACGACAAGCTTCCCTAAGCTATTCGGGGGCGGCTGGGATCTCCAATGGAACACAACCAGCCACCCCATCGCCCATGGCCCCGTGTGGGGCCCCGTCCCGGGGGGGAGAGAAGCTCCCCCCAGCAATACCTAAGCTATCAGGGTGTAAGCAGGTTGCCCACTTCCACCCCCCTTCCCTGGGCCGTTCGTTGGGCTTCGCGAGTATCCAGCTCGCTCCGCCCAACGACCCCCGGAGACCCCGTTCCTCGCTCGAGGAGCCGTTAAAAGGACTCTCGGCCTAGGGACGAGATCGCCGCGCGCGACAAGGAGGAGACGGAGGCAGGCATCCCGCCCGCGTTCGCCTCCTCCCCCACTCCCACCCCCCTCCCCCCGGGGCCATATGGCACATATGGCCGGGAATCCGGGATTGGGTGGGGGGACGGAGCGGTCCCCCCCACAAAAGAACTCCCCGATTTGGGATGCCTCTTCGGGGGAGGCGGGAAGGTCTTAATTTGCCCCGCCTCCCCCGGTCCGTCGCCTGCCCCGTGCAGGTGGCCGGCCGCCCCAGCGAGGTCGCCTCGCGAGATCCAAACTCCTGGCGGAGAGGGGGTCGGCTTCCCTCTCCCTCTCCGCGGTCTCCTTCTGCCCCATGATCTCCTCACAGAAGGAGACCACGGCTTGTGCGTCCTTCCGCCGCCGACCATGTGGTCGACCACAGCCGGCAGCGAAAGGTCCCCTCCCACAACGCTTCTCAGGACACGGCGCGGCGCCGACCACGCCGGACATTCCTCCAGCGTGTGCCGCGCCGTGTCCAAAGCCTCCCCGCAGTGGTGACACTGCTCGGTGGGTTCTCTTCCGATCCACCGCAGGTACCGGCCAAAACAACCATGGCCGGACAGCACCTGGGTGGATCTGTAGGTGAGCCGAACTCGCCTCTCGCACCATTCTTCCATAATGGGCAAGAGGGCCCGGACTATTGGCCGGCCCGAGTCTTCGGCCAGAATTTCTGACCGCCATCGGGCCAGCGTCTCTTGCCGGGCCTGGCGCTTCCGCACCTCGATCCCATCCCCCCCGTCTGGGTCCGCCTCTCCCCCGCGCAACGAGCGGACGGCCGTATACACGACCGCCCGCTCCCTTGCTACGTGGTGCAGGGGAGCAAGACCCTCGAGGAGGCACGCCGCCTCGGTGATGGTGCGATAACCCCATATGGTCCGCAGGGCCAGCCGACGCTGCACCTTGTTGCAAAGTGCTTGACTGCGCCGGCTGACCGACAAAGCGTCGGACCACACGGGTGCCCCATATAGGAGCTTGCTATGCACCACCCCCGTATAGAGGCGGCGGATACATCCATCGGGCCCCCCAATGTTGGGCAGCAACCTCGCAAGCGAGGCCGCCACCCTTTGCGCCTGGGGGGCCACCCGATCGAAGTGCGCTTCGAAGCGCCAGCGACTGTCGAGCGTCAGGCCCAGGTACTTCATCTCCTGACCGACCTCGACAGTGGCATCACCTACCCGGATCCCGAGTTGGGGCGGCCGCCGACCCGAAGGCAGATCTTGTAACCATATCGCCTCCGTTTTGTCGGCGGCTATCTTAAGCCCCAACCTCTGGATCCTACCCACCACAGCGTCCACCACTGCAGTCGCCAGAGCTATGGTTCCCCTCCATGTCACCCCCTCCACGACCACCAGCGTGTCATCCGTATAACAGATGACGCTGGCGTCGCGGGGGAGAGTAGCCCGCAGCACCGAGTCGTACGTGATGTCCCACAGGAGCGGTCCCAAGACCGACCCCTGCGGAACTCCTCGGTGCATGCTATCCCTCCGCGTTACGCCGTACCGGCCAGGGTACTCGAACCACCTGTCCCGCAAGTAGTCCCGAATCAACACTCGGAGGTAGGGGGGCACCCCATGAAATTCTAGCGCCCCCACTACCTCATCGCAGGGCAGGGTGTTGAACGCGTTAGTGATGTCGAGTGACACCGCCAACAACACCCTGCCCGCAGTGACCGCAGCGGTCCGGAGGGAGGCGAGTCGATCGACTGCGTCGATCGTTGAACGCCCCCTCCGGAACCCAAACTGACAGTCGCTGAGGTCGGGACCCACTTCGGACAGTTGCTCGACGAGGCGGTCCGCTATGATCTTTTCGAAGATCTTCGCCACCTCGTCGAGGAGACACAACGGCCGGTAAGCAGAGGGAAGCTCCGCGGGCTTTCCTGCCTTCCGGAGGAGAACCATTCTGGCGACTTTCCATTCGCGGGGGAAGATGCCCCGGCTCAGGCACCCGTTTAGCACGTCTAATAGAGCCGGGGCGAGGACGTCGAGCGCCGCAGGCAACGCTGGTCCGGGGACACCGTCTGGTCCGGGGGCCTTAACGCCCCCTTCCCTCATCCTCCGGACCGCCTGGGAGAGCTCTGCACCGGAGATACGGAGTCCCCCGTCCCAATCTTGGGACGGAATGGGCGGGTACTCCCTCTCCCCCTCTATAGGGGGGAAGAGGGTGGTAACGACCCGCCCTAGGAACTCCGGCTCCAGCTGCTCCGTCAACGGGGGCGCCCATGGGCGTAATTTGCCCAGTATCATCTTATACGGGCGCCCCCATGGGTCACTCTGAAGAGTGCCCAATAGCTCATCCCAGGCTTTGGCCTTGGCGGCAGCGATCAACCGCTGCAGGGCCACTTGGGCCTCCCTGTAAGCGACGTACAGGGAGGCCATCCTTGCCTCGGCTTCGTCGTCACCCTCCTCGGGGTCCCGACGACGTCGCTGCGCACGGGTGTACCGGCCTCGGGCGCGGACGCTTAATCTTCTAGCGTCCTCGATTTCGCCCGACCACCAATACACTTTCCTCTTCGGGGGGCGGTTTCCTATCCGGGGCATCGAAGCGTCGCATACGCTTTTCATGATGCCCCGGAACCACTCCACCCCCTCCTCCGCGCTGCGCTCTGTGGCCTCCGGCCACACGCAGGCAAGAGCAGCGGCCCTCAGGACGTCCCCGTCTAGTCTTTTCAGCGCCCAGCGAACGGGCGCTGCGTGGGCCGTTCGTCGGGGTGCGGTGCCCTCAGGCTGGACGGCCTCCATCTCCATTATTATATAGAGATGGTCGGAGAGGGATTCCCTCTCCTCAGCCACCCGCCAGGCGGACACACGGGCGGCGGCGGTCGAGGAGGCCCAAGTGAGATCCACTATGGACCACCCGTTCCACCGCACGCACGTAGGTATGGAGCCCCGGTTCACCAACCGGAGCTCCAAGCCCCCCGCCCAAACTTCTAGAGCCTCGCCACGCGGAGTGGTCCCCGGGTTTCCCCAAGTGGTTGACTTCGCATTGAAGTCCCCCAGGACCAAAACCAGGCCGTTCATGTTGGGGGCAATCAACGCCCCCAACCGGTCCAGGTATTCTCCAAATTCGGCGAGGCCACAGTTGGGCGAAATATAACAGCCCACGACCAGACATCTTCCCCATTGCAACGCCACGATCCCCCGGCCCCGTTCGACCGCGGTGCCAGGGGGGTAACCACGGCACATGTTGTGCCATATCGCCACGGAGCCACCCTGGTCCCTCACCCAAGGGGGGGTGTCGGGGACCCTAAACGGCTCCGTGACGACCGGCAACGCAACCCTCCACTCCGCCAGGCCCTGGATGAGCAGGTCCTGGGCCCGGCGGGAGTGGTTCAGGTTGATCAGCGTCACCGGGAGCTTATGTGGCATTGTCAGCCGTTGATGCTCCCGGCTCCGCCGACGCCTCGTCAGTCGGAGGTGGCACTGTCTCCACCTCCATCATAGACTCCGCTTGGGGCGGGGTCTCAGGGGCGGGGGGGAGCGTGGCAGTGGATGTCCCGCTCGGCCCCGCCTCCGCCGGAGCTTTGGTGGCCCCCTTGCCACCGTTGCTCCGGCCCTTCTTCGAAGGCGGAGAGCACCCCTTGCTCCCCACCTTGTGCTCGGCGGGCCTGCCCATCTCTGCACAGATGGGACATCAGGCGCCGCCGAGCACTCCTTCACGCGGTGGCCTTCCGCACCGCACTTATAACACCGGCCACTCCAGTCCACCTCCGAAGTGCACCGCTGCCTAACGTGGCCAATGGCCAGGCAGCGGAAGCACTAGAGTGGCCTTGTGGCCAGTGCCTCCACTCGCGCGGAAGACCACTCGACCCTCATCCTGCCAGCACCGATGAGGGCCCTTGCCGCCGCCGCGGGGCATTGAACCCAGACGGTGCCCAACCCGGCAGGCTGGGGCTTCATGCCCCCTACCTTCACCTGCTCGGGTGGGCATTTTCCCGTCTCCGCGACGGCGGCCAACACCTCCTCGGGGGTGACCGAATCGTCCAGGCCCCTCAGACGGAACTCAGCCGTCTTTATTCGCCTGGCGACCTTCACCCCCGTCTCACGGAGTGTCTCCGCCATGCGCGCCGCCAACTTATCGGCCTTGACGGCGCCCTCCTGACCAGGGATCTCTAAAATAAGACCCCCGGTCATCGCCCTCTTGGGCCGCACCTCCGCTATGCCGAGGTCAGCCAGGTTGATGGCCCTCATCGCCATCGCCATGGCCTCGGCCAGGGAGGTCTTGCACCCCTCTGGGGCGGTCAACGTGACCACCGCCGTGCGGGGGTGGCGCCGCCACCCTGACCTTGGCGGGGCCACCCTTCTTTCCCCCCTTCTTTGGGGTGGGTGCCCTCTGGCCATCCTTCCCCGGAGGCGCGGCCTTCTTGGGCGCAGCCCCCTTCGCCGCCTTTGGGCGGGCCTTGCGCCCCACCACCTTCGTCCACGCTTCCCCCAACGCGGGAGGAGCTGGAACTACCGGCGGCGGGGGCAGCGGGGCCTTCTTCCCGGCCTTACCCCCCCCCCCCCGGAAGGACCAGGGAGAGACGCCGGAGGAGCCGCAGGGGAAGACCCCGAGGGGGCCCCCGATTTGGAGGCCCCCTTCTTCTTCTTCTTCTTCCCTGGCCCCCCATCTTCGCCCCCCCCCCCAGGAGCCGCGCCGCCGGCCGACTCCGCCCGCACCGGGGCAGGAGTAGGGGCAGCCGCCACGTCCTCGGCATACGAAGGGCAGGCCGGGCGGGGTGCATCGCCCAGCGTGAGCCGGGACATATCGGGCACCCCGCCAAAAACGGCCTTACTCAGGCGAGCCTGAGTCTGGCGAATCGGGGCGAGCCGGGCGTCCAGCAACGCCCCGATCTGGGCCAGCAGGCCACCATCATCGTCGCCACCGGAGGCGGGGAGGGAAGGTCTTGGGAGACCCTCCGAGGGGACCGGCGAGACCGGCGGCAACCCCGCCGCCAGCCTCTTAGCCGCCATCATCTCCCCTCGGAGGGCAGCATTCGTCTCCCCTAGCTCCCGGATTTCTCGGCGGAGCGCATCATTCTGCACGTGCAGAATCCTGAGGGCCGCCGAGTCCAGGGCTTTCCCCGCCGGGGGACGAGCAACAGGGGCAGGAGGAAGGGCATCGCCTCCCCTCCTTATCACCTCCAGGAGGGCGGCCTCGGCATACCGCGCCGCCTCCTTCAGGTCCCTGATACTGGTCCCCTTGAGATTCCGGCTCTTAAGAGCCGTCTCCTCAACCAGCCGGACTTTGTCCAGGAAATCCTGGACAATACGTCCCGTCCCGAGCAGCCTAATGGCCAGGGCCATTTCGGACACTTGAGGGGTCGGGTCCACCGAAGGGCGCTTGACACGCTCCACGGTTCCCTCCCCCTCTTCCACCCCAGAGGCCCCCCGACGTTTTCGAGAGCCAGTCACCGAAACGGCGACCGTGCCCTCGACGGTCGGGAAGGTGCAGCGGGAGGCGGGAGAGACGGACGGCAGGGAATCCACGGACTCGTAGTCCGTCCCCGCACCGCCATCCCCCACAGCCCTCCCAGCTCCCGAAACCCCCGCTCCGAACACCGCCGGCGGTTGGCACGCCGCTTTGAGCAGCGCATTCCACCCCCCGGTGCCCAAGCTTCCGGGCAACAGGATCCTGTTCAGACGAACTATCGGAACAGCACCCGCCACCCGGCTCCCTCCTCCGCGATCGCCGCCTCGGCCGTCCGACACATAGCCCCCGACCCGCCCGCCGTTGGCAGACGACGGAACAGGCCCGGGAGCATCCCCCTCTAGAGGGGGATCTACCTTTGTCGTAGGTACTAGTTCCGGAGCCAAAGGGTCCAACTCCGGAACCTCGACGTGGCATGATGACGACCCGGGGGGTGCCGTCGAGCTAACCTCCCCCGTGCCGGTACTAAGGTCTCCCTCCTTTGCACCGTAAACTTCTTCTTGTTGTGGCGTATCCAGTCTCTCAGAGTATTAGCTCTCCAGCTGTATACACCACCTTGCCCGCTCGTCGACGAAGAATCATTCCCTGGAGCGAACCTGGTTCGTATTCTAGCTGCCACTAGGAGATCCCAAGGTCCGCCCACGCACCTGCCTACTCCGTTCGCACTCTGTTTCAGCCGAAGCTTCCACAGAGTCCCGGGGCCACCACGAGGAGGTGGAGTAGGAGGATTTTGACCAAAGAGGACCCTCAACTTCACCGAAATTCTCCACCCTGGACCTCTCTCCGGAGAACTCACCGAAGGTAAGTAAACAGGTAAGTATCCAGTTCAGGAGAACATCAGTTCCATCGAGGTTTCACCATGGATGTGGGGGAATCCCAAGAGGCACACGAGGTCCTCGAGGTCATTCCCACACCCACTCCGAATCCTCTCCGGCCTTCAGACCCCGTGGGGTGGTCCTGGGGTTTCCTCAACTAGTGGACTTCGCATTGAAGTCCCCCAGGATCAAGACTGGACCGTTCATACTGGGGGCAAGAAACACCCTCAAACGGTCCATGTATTCCCCGTATTCGGCGAGGCTACAATTGGGCGATATGTAGCAACCCACTACCAGAAACCTTCCCCATGATATAGCTACCATCCCCCGGCCCCGTTCGACCACGGTGCCGGGAGGAAACTGCTGGCGCTGATTGCGCCATATTGGCACGGAGCCCCCCAGGTCCACTACCCAAGGGGACGGGGCGTCGGGAATCCTATAGGGCTCCGTGACTACGGCCACTGCAACCTCCCACTTCGCCAGGCCCTGGATGAGCAGATCTTGACCCCGGCGGCAGTGGTTGAGGTTGATCAGTGTTACCGGGAGCGTGCGTGGCATTATAGGGCCATCGACGTTCCCGGCACCGCTGACGCTTCGTCAGCCGGAGGTGGAGCAGCGTCCACCTCTATCATCGCCTCCGCTGTGGGTGGAGACGCCGGGGCGGAGGGAGGCGTGGCAGTATCAACTCCGCTCGTCCCCGCCACCGCCGGAGTGCCGGTGACCCCCTTGTCACCAGCCTTCCGGCCTTTCCTCGCCGGCGGGGAGCAACATTTACTCCCTACCTTGTACCCGGCGGGCCTGCCCATCTCTGCACAGATGGGACAATTAGGCCTCGCCGAGCACTCCTTGGCACGATGGCCCTCCGCGCCACACTTATAACACCGGCCACTGCGGTCTACCTAAGATGTGCACCGTTGCCGCACATGGCCAATGGCCAGGCATCGGAAGCACTGGAGGGGCCTTGTGGTCAGTGCCTCTACTCGGGCGGAGGACCATCCGACCCCCATTCTCCCTGCCCCGATGAGGGTCCGCGCCGCCGCTGCGGGACACTGGTCCCATGTGGTGTCCAACCCAGGAGGCTGAGGCTTGATACCCCCACTTTCACCTGCTCCGGTGGGCACCCTCCCGCCTCAGCTACGGCCGCCTACATCTCCTCAGGGGTGACAGAGTCGTCCAGGCCCCTCAGACGGACCTCCGCCGTCTTTATGGGCCTGGCAACCCTCACCCCCGTTTCACAAAGGGCATCCGCCCTCTTGACCTCCAATTTATCTGCCTTGGCGGCCCCCTCTTGACCGGGTATCTCCAAAATGAGACCCCCGGTCATCGCCCGCTTCGGTCGCACCTCGGTGATGCCCAGCTCCGAAAGGTTGATGGCCCGTTTTGCCAGCGACATTGCCTCGGCCAGGGAGGTCTTGCAACCCTCTGGAGCGGTCAACGTGACCGCCGCCGTGCGAGGGGGTGCCGCCACCCTGACCTTGGTCGGGCCATCCTTCTTCCCACCCTTCTTCGGGGGGGATCCCTTCGGGGCTGCCTTCTTGGGAGGTGCTGCCTTTCCGGGCGCAACCTCCATGGTTGCCTTTTGGTGGGCCTTCGCCCCACCACCTGCGTCCAGGTCTCCCCCAACGTGGGGGAGACGGGACCATCGGCGGCGGAGGCGGAAGGGGCAGGCTTCTCGGCCTCATCCCCTCCAGCCCTAATGGGGAGGGGCGCAGGCGGGGGAGGGGAAGGGGGAGAAGTGGTGGGGCCACCAGCGTGGGAGGCCCCCTTCTTCTTCTTCTTTCCCCCTTTATCCACTCCTACCCTACTCGTCGGGGGAGGGGGGTCATGCCATTAGGAGAACCATCAGGTTTGCCTATCGATAAATGCAAACCCCGGCGTCACCCATGACGAGGCATCTACTGTCCCCTTTTCCGGCCTAACAAAGTGGAAGTCCGCCAGGCCACCGTCCCACGAACGGACCCATAGGTGGCGGATAAAGCGATCTTACTAACCTATGCCTGTTGCCGGCCACTTCCCTTTGAAGCCTACTATCAGCTCCAATATCCGATCGGACGTTCATTCTTGTTACCGTGCTCCCGTTGGCAATTCTACCAACAGATAAGCACACTTCCACTGAAGCTAACGCCCTGCGCACTCAATCACCAACACTCACTGGGCTCAGCCCTAAAGGCACATCAGATGGAAGAAGTCTCATGGTGTCGGATAAAGACACAAGCAAAGTGTCGGCCGCACGGATCATCGAAGATCTATTAACCGCCGGACATGCACCTCACGCCGTTAGCATACACACAGAAGGTGTGCATCACAGGGTACACCCGGCGGAGATGGCGTGAGACGACTTAGGCATGTGACACTCTTTAGTACTCTGTACAAGAGAAGTAACTTTTGAGATCACACCGACAGTGATCACTCAATAAGTTCACTGCAACGGATCTGAGTCACAGCTGCAGTGGCCATATGCCCTAGCACCCCAATCCGAAACTCGACCTGCCTAAATTTAACGGCGAATAATCAGAATGGGTGGAGTTTCATGATTTGTTCAAATCTATGGTTGTCTCCAATACTGATCTTGACCCTATGGAGAAATTAAAATACCTGAAGATGTGTCTCTCAGGAAACGCAGGTCTAAGGTTAAAGAATGTCTCTGTGAGAGCGAGTAATTTTCAAAACGCTTGGGACGATCTCGTGTCATACTTCGAAAATAAACGCATGCTTGTGAGTGCCGCGTTAGAATCGTTCTTTTCTGTTAAATCGCTAAATCGTGAATCGGCGTCCGATTTCGAGCGTCTATACTCAGAAATCTCGCAAGCTCTCCGCTCTCTCGAAGCTCTCGACAGACCTGTCAAACATTGGAATGATTTTCTAGTTTTTACGGTAGTTGGGAAACTCGACGCAACCTCAATTAAAGAGTGGGAAAGTGAACTTGGTGCCAGTACAGAACCCCCAACCTGGAAACAACTTGTTCAGTTCATGATTTCGCGAATCCGATCATTGCAAGCGTACGAGAGAGCTAAAGGAAAGCCTCGCCCAGAACCTCAAACCTCGTCTAATTCTTGCCAACCAAGTGTAAAATCGCATCATTTGGCAATCTCGACAGGTGCTACGACGTGCTCACTCTGCGACGCCGCTCATTATCTCGCGTTTTGTCCAACGTACCTCGGCAAGTCTACGGAACAGCGTCGCGAATTTCTCGGGCAGAAAAAACTTTGCTATAATTGTCTGGGTTCGCATCAACGCAAGATGTGCCGTTCATGAAAAAAGGATGTATGTTCGCGATTCGCTCACCACGGCGAGGTGTTTGTTTCGCGCTCCCCTCGTTCCGTTGTGACGTCATCTTCCGAACGCGGGTCCCGCGCGAAACGAGTCTTCGTTTCCCCACGTCGCCCTTCTCGCGATCTCTCGATCATTCCCCAATCCGCGATCCTGTGTCGTCGCATGATCCGTGACGCACGAATCCGCGTCACTGGATCATCGCATAATTCTCGCTCGGCCTATCAGCGGTATCCTAGAATTCGGACTCGCGCTGGTTCTGAGAATACTTATCTCATTCCGTTTCTCACAATCGATCGCTTAAATCCGTTTTCGTAATCTCTCCGTTCTTCTTTTGCTCGTTCGAGTAATTCGCGTCGCCGACGTAATCGCTTATTAAAGCGAACCTCTATACGGAAAGGTTTAAGCGAGTTTAATTGTACGGTTTCATTCACATTAAAAATACAGTCCACTTATTGTCGTTATAATTCAAGTGTTCCGTGTCACTTCTATTTTATCCTTCAACTTCGCACACAGCGCTGTGTGATTCCGGCACCTCCTCGTTAAGTATCGCGCGGCTTGCATCCCGTTCCGATACAATGTATAAAATGCGAATCACAACACCACACTTCGATACACAGCGGACCGACTCCTCTCACAGCAGGTCCAGTGCATCAGCATCCCGAGAAGTTTACTGATCCCGCATCGTATCTCCCGCGCCGCGATCCGACCATACCGAGCGGCTCAGCGACGAGCAACGTCGCTCAAGTTGGTAGCTTTGAACGACCGCCGATTCTCCTAGCCTCCGCCGCCGTCAAAATTCTATCGTGTTGCGGTGAACCTCTCGCAGCCCGCGCTCTTCTCGACCAGGGATCGGAAATCTCTCTCATTACGGAGACTCTCATTACTTTAGCTCAACGTCTCAGACTCCCGCGCAGGCGTTCGTCGATTCCTATCGTCGGTATCGGGACGGAATCGTCGCGTCCGTTTCATGGCTCCGTCGCACTGAAATTGCATTCTCGCGTTCGACCAACGTTCACGTGCAAGGTAAACGCCTCTATCTTGTCGAAACTCACCGGATACTTGCCCTCAACGAAAGTATCCGACTATAGCTGGCCGCACCTTCAGGATCTCGAATTAGCTGATCCGAACTTCGCACAACCAGGACGCATCGACCTCGTGCTTGGAGCGGATGTGTACGGCATGTTTCTCGAAGAAGGCGTTCGCAAAGGTCCAGTCACAGCTCCGATAGCTTAGAATACGACTCTCGGTTGGATCCAATCGGGCGTCGTCCCCACAGCGAATGCAACATCGTCTCAGCCAATACCTCAGAGTTTTCAATGTGCTCTCGATCGCGAACTTCTCGAGCTTCTACAGAGGTTCTGGATGCAGGAAGAAGCGTTTTCAGTAGTTCCGGACCAATTGTCGCCTGAAGAAACTCAGTGCGAGTCTCATTTCGCCGCTACTCACGCGCGAAATTCGGGGGGAAGATATATAGTTCGTCTACCCTTCAAAAGGATACCGGACAATCTGGGAAATTCTCGATCGCAAGCTCTCAGGGTGTTAACCCGCCATCAAAAACGCTTCTCCAAGGATTCTACCCTGCAAAACGCCTACGTCGCATTCATGGAGTAGTACGAGAACCTGGGACACATGCGTCGCGCGGCAGACACAACTCCGGACCAAAATTGCGTTTATTATCTTCCGCATTTGTGTGTAATCCGCGAATCAAGTTCCTCTACGAAGTATGGCGTCGTGTTTAACGGATCTCAACAGACAGATCGCGGTATTCCGCTCAACGACTGCCTGCATGAAGAGCCGAAGTTGTTGACAGATCTCTCTGACGTCATCACTCGCTGGCGAGCATTCAAGTTCGTTTTTTCAGCAGACGTGTCGAAAATGTTTCGTCAAATCCTTGTTCACCCAGACAATCAAGACTTTCAAAGAATCCTCTGGCGTAACTCCCGCGGTGATATCGTAGAATTCGCCTTGTGCACCGTAACGTACGGCCTATCGTCCGCGCCTTTTCTCGCGAACCGAACGCTACGACAACTCGATAAGAACGAAGGTCATCGTTTCCATTTCGCGGAAGGAGTGATCAAGGAAGGAACCTATGTGGACGACGTCTTCTCCGGTGCGCACAATCTCGAACAAGGCCGTGAGAAAATTGAGCAAGTCGCAAATCTCTTCAAGGCGGGCGGCTTTGCGCTGAAGAAATGGACCGCCAACCATGATGGCCTGCTTGAAAAAATTTCGACAGCTGATCGCGAAACTGCTCACCCTCTCTCTCTCTCTCTCTCTCTCTCTCTCTCTCTCTCTCGACAACGGACCTTCGTTTCGTACTCTCGGTCTAACGTGGCGACAACAAACAGACTCGTTCGTGTTTAGGCTCGCGCATACAAGTGAGCCCGCTGTCGCAACAAAGCGAACGGTATTGTCGCGCACCGCTCAGCTGTTCGATCCGTTAGGCTAGCTCTCTCCCGTAGTGGTGCACGCAAAAATATTCATGCAAGAACTCTGGTCTGCTGATCTCGGATGGGATGAACCTCTACCACAGCATCTTGCCGCGCGCTGGATAGACTACGCGCGACAACTTCAAGATGTAACGTCCATTTCTGTGCCGCGATGGCTCGGTCTTTCGCCCTCGGCTCTCGGAATCGAAATACATGGATTCTCCGACGCGTCTCATGCAGCTCTCGGCGTCGCTGTTTACGTGCGTGTGCTCTACGATGTCGATGATCCGAAAGTCACTCTCGTATCCGCCAAAACAAAAGTCGCGCCTATCAAAAAACATTCGTCTACCGCTAAGCGATCTCGTACGAAACTCCACGTCTCGAACTCTCCGCGGCGGTTTTGCTCGTTCGACATTTGTCGCAGATACAACGTGCTCTCAAGCTCGACGACGCTCCAGTCCACCTCTGGACTGACTCCACCACTACGCTCCACTGGATTCAAGGTCATCCTTCGCGCTGGAAGGATTTTGTAAGAAATCGCGTAGCTCAAATTCAGGAGAACTTGCCAAGCGCTCGGTAGCACCATGTGCCTGGGGAAGAAAATCCCGCTGATCTCGCGTCGCGCGGTTTGTCTCCCAAGCAACTCTCTGAAAATCCTCTCTGGTGGCAAGGTCCACCATGGCTCGGTCGACATTCGACGTTAGGGCCCTCTTCTGTACCGCCTCTGCCAGCCGTCGACCTCGAAGAACGACAAAAAACGGTTGCAATTGCGAAATCCGATAATCCTCAGGTGTGGAATCTCACAAATAGATACTCGCGCTTAATACGACTCCTTGGCATTACCGCGTGGTCATTTCGCGTCGTAGATCGGTTTCGCCGTCGCGATCGAACCACCGCGCACTCCTCGCCTCTACAACCGGAAGAAATCGAAAATGCGCATCTCTAGTGGGTAAAATCGACTCAGAAAAGCTATTTTTCCAAAGAAATTCAACAACTCTCGCAGGGTAGCGTACCTTCGCGATCGAGTTCTCTAATCCGTCTCGTACCATTCCTCGACTCAAACGGAATACTTCGCGTCCGCGGGCGGCTCCGCAACGCGCTTTTAGATCACGATGTGAAGCACCCCCTCATTTTACCGCAAGATTCGGAACTTGCTCACCTCGTACTCGATCAGGTGCATAGGACAACTCTGCATGGAGGAGCTCAAGCCATGCTCGCAACGTTGAGGCGTTTCTACTGGATCGTAGGAGGCCGCGTCCCTGTTCGTAGTTTCGTCCTTAGGTGCACTACATGTACTCGACGCAGCTAATGGGGCAATTGCCCACCTCTCGCACTCTACCGTCGCGTCCGTTTCTCCACTCCGGAGTGAATTACGCCGGTCCTTTCACTGTCAAAACATGGCGAGGGAGAGCAGTAAAAACGTACAAAAGTTATCTCGTCGTGTTCGTATGTTTTTCGTCTTCCGCAGTCCATCTAGAACTCGCGACGGATTATTCGACCGCAGGTTTTTTAACCGCCTACAAATGGTTTACAGGCCGTCGCGGAATTTGCGTTACGTTGACAAGCGATTGCGGCACCAATCTCGTAGGCGTGGAGAGCTAGCTTCGTCGTCTCTTCGTTTTCTCCTCACGCGAACTCGCTGATCTTGCGAACCTCCTCGCGAATGACGGTGCGAAATGGTCGCTCAACCTACCAGCCGCGCCTCATTTCGGTAGTAAATGGGAAGCTGCCGTCAAATCCATGAAATTTCACCTCAGACGCATCATCGGTGAAACTATTCTCACGTACGAGGAATACTCGACGCTCCTGGTGCAGATTGAAGCTGTTTTGAACTCTCGACCGATCTGTCCACTGTCCGACGATCCCGCCGACCTCGAAGCTCTGACACCGGGTCATTTCATTATCGGAGAAGCTCTCAATACGATTCCTGAACCGTCTCTCGCTCATTTGTCAGAATCGCGTCTCTCTCGATGGCAACTTTTACGTCAATTCCTCGAAAGAGGATCTCCAGCGGTTCCAAGTCTCAAATAAATGGCGCCAACTCGAGGAATCCATTAAGGTCAACCAACTGGTGCTGGTTGCGAACGAACGATACCCACCGTCGAAGTAGCCGCTTCCGCGCGTGACTACAGTTCATCCTGGTAATGATGGTCTCGTTCGCGTTGTTACTGTTCGGACGCTATTCGCTACGCTAAAGAGACCTATCGCTAAACTCCGTCGTTTACCCGTACTCACATCAGCCGCAAAAAATTGAACCCGAGTCTAAAACGTTATTTCGACGTCGTTTGTACGTCGTCGAGGCGGGCGGAAATGTTAACGCGAACGCGTACTCTCTATGTAATTTGTATTTCGCGGTATACTTGTTTTCTTTTCTCGTTACCTGTGCTCGCTCTAATTAAATGTATATGTCTATCTATGTCTTGTATGTTTCTTCGTTCTGTCTGTATTGTCCTCAGACGGGCAGTACAGTTCGCACCGTCACAATAAACGGATCAACGTAAATCAGTGTAATATCTTTGTCTGTTCTCTTCGCGAATCTCTCATTATCTATCTCCTTTTCACTAACGGGCTTGTAACATTAAAATTAAAAGAATCGCTCTCTACACGATTATCGAAAACCGGCGTTCGGAGATGTTCAAAATGTAATATGTTCAAGATTGTAGATACTTTGCGTTTTCCACGGTTAATTTCTTACGTATCGGCGACTTTACGTTTTTCTTCACGGTTAGCTTCTTTCGAATCAATTTATTGTTGCTACTGCTGCTGGCGCTGTTGTTCAACGTATGGAATGACGTATTGTTATGAATTAGCATTGCTTCGTCGCACGTGTAGTCTCACCGTGATTTCTTCACCTCGAAAATCAATCAAACGTCTGGATTGGTCAACTATGCGAATCGTTATATCGTAAATGTTTTTGACTACTCCTGCGGTACCACCTGTCAATGCTCCTATAGCCAACAAAGCAGGCAGCAGCAGAGGCAGAAAACCACCACCTTTGGCAATCTGGAGAATTCGTTGTTTTTTTCTCTTTTCACCTTTTTTCTTTATCAGGCCCATGCCCAATTTCGTTTTAGCTTTCATGGCTGCCAACACTGCAGCCGCGGACACCTTCTCTCCCAACGCAGCGTCTCCAGACTTTAACCGATGCAGCGCTCGATCCGCCAAAACGCGATCGGCCGCGTGACGATTTCCAAGGTCCTTGCACCGCGAATACGCTATATCGTGCTCGCGACAGGCCGCATCCAACGGATTGATTCCCCGATCTCCACGAGCTAATCGAGCGGTCAGTTTCGTACCAGCACCGCAGAATTGATAACCGGGTATATGCAATTCGAACGGCAACACGTTTATAGCTCTGTTTAAAAATCCCTTACCAATATGCGAACCGAAGCACCGTTTTGAACGATGATTCACACGCATGAGCTATATTTTTCTGTTCTCTCTTTTAAAATCTTTTCTGCGCTCTCTCTTTAAAGAAGCGAGCCCTTTAGAACGACTGATACCATGTAACCGTACCGATTACACATCGTGGTCGATTCCCCCTTCTACAGCGGCCAAGACGTCGCGTGTCATCCTTGTTTAGAAAAGGAGCATATGATCGATCTATATAGTGAGTTGCGCACGCATTGATCCCCTCTCGATTGCGATCGATGGAGGTCGATGCGATCAGCAGATCCGGCACTCTGCGCCTGGACTCGATCCTATAAGCACGCATGAGTCTTGCCTCTCCGGGTTCGATTGGGAACGATAAAATTAAAACTATAAATTGTCTTTGTGAGCAGCCGGCACTGCAAACCACGTCGTGTGCGATGAGAAACTGTCAAATGCCAAACGCAATTGTGGTAAACAGTTTACTCACGCAATTTAAAAATATAATTATTGAATTTAAAGTATTAAAATTATAATTTGTCTTTGTGAGCAGCCGGCACTGCAAACCACGTCGTGTGCGATGAGAAACTGTCAAATGCCAAACGCAATAGTGGTAAACAGTTTACTCACGCAGTTTAAAAATATAATTATTGAATTTAAAGTATTAAAATTATAATTTGTCTTTGTACGCAGTCGGCACTGCAAATAACGTCGCGTGACGTCGCGAACTGTGAAATGCCAAACGAAGTTGTGGTAAACAGTTCAAATATGTGAATTAAAATAAAGGGTTGAATTTGAAATGATTTAAGAGTTTAAATTAGCTATAGAGGCAATCGCGAATTTGCGTCGACTTCGCAATGATACGGGGACTGTGTAAGAATCCTTACTCTCCTTTAATTCCAATAAGATTATTGTTCATTCCTTTTCTTTCCATTTAAAATCAATTTCCTTATATTCAAGTTAAGGGCATTTCTCTGTTCACCGCTCTCGTTACATAACGACGGCACTGTTCAGTGGGAATGATCCCTGGTCGTTCAATTAAAAGTTCACATTCCTTTTCTTTATCCAAATTAAGGGCATTTCTCTGTTCACCGCTCTCGTTGTATAACGACGGCACTGTTCAGAGGGAATGATCCCTGGTCGTTCAATTAAAAGTTAATATTCCTTTTCTTTATCCAAATTAAGGGCATTTCTCTGTTCACCGCTCTCGTTACATAACGACGGCACTGTTCAGAGGGAATGATCTATCTTCTTTAGAACATTCTTTTATATTCAACTTAAGGGCATTTCTCTGTTCACCGCTCTCGTTACATAACGACGGCACTGTTCAGTGGGAATGATCCCTGGTCGTTCAATTAAAAGTTCACATTCCTTTTCTTTATCCAAATTAAGGGCATTTCTCTGTTCACCGCTCTCGTTGTATAACGACGGCACTGTTCAGAGGGAATGATCCCTGGTCGTTCAATTAAAAGTTAATATTCCTTTTCTTTATCCAAATTAAGGGCATTTCTCTGTTCACCGCTCTCGTTACATAACGACGGCACTGTTCAGAGGGAATGATCTATCTTCTTTAGAACATTCTTTTATATTCAACTTAAGGGCATTCCTCTGTTCACCGCTCTCATTGCATAACGACGGCACTGTTCAGAGGGAATGATCCCTGGTCGTTCAATTAAAAGTTAACATTCCTTTTCTTTATCCAAATTAAGGGCATTCCTCAGTTCACCGCTCTCGTCTCATGACAACGGCACTGTTCAGAAGGAGTGATTCCTTTTTTTTCTTTCAGTTAAAGAATAGCTTTCCTTTCTATTCAAGTTAAGAGCATTTCTTTAAAGAAAAGGGGAAAACTCAAGTCTTTGAGACACATATGCGAGGTCGACGAAAACTCCTGGACTTCTCACGCGAATGAATGAGAACCACGATGGTGTGAACGAGTCATTAGCTTCTTACGCGCATTCCTATCGTGAAATCTTTTATCCTGGGCGCGTATTTTCTCGTCGCGCGTCGGTAGAGGTTTATACGATCGCAGGGGTGCGAGAGACTCGACGCTTCGTTGGGAAAATGTAGAGTCGGCTTTTAAAAATCGCATATCGACCGGCATCGTTATCAACGTTGTACATATCGATCCGAAACAATTTCTACAGCATGCGAAATAAATAGTTACGGGACGCTTGACGGAATTTTTAAACGCGCATTCATCGTTGAAAGCTAGCGTAACGTTGGAAGCAGAATTCATGCAACACGCCAACGAGGTTTCCGTGAAAAGTTTCAGCACGCGGAACGTTACGTTGTTTCGGACGAGCCATCTACGACAGTGGTACCAGAAAGACGTTGTGCCGACGATTTTAACATCGTTGGAGGAGTTTCAAGAGCGAAACAGCGGGTGGGCGCTGTCGAAGATACTACATTTGATCGTGAACTTTAGCAAATACCAACCATTTCAAGCCGACTGCACCTTTGCAATCGACGTGCCTCGAGCGATACAGTTGAAAAGAGCGGTCGTGAACGTGAACAGCAACGACGATGCATGCTTTTTTTGGGCGATCGCGGCAGGTCTCTATCCGACCGAGAGAAATCCGTCGCATGTGTCATCATATCCAGACCACAAAGAGGTGCTTCCGAAAACCGAAGGTTTTCAACTGCCTATGTCGTTCAAAGACATCCGGCAATTTGAACAAGAAAACAACGTTTCCGTGAACGTGTTCGAATGGGTGCGCAAGAAATGCGTAACGCTTCATTTGACCGAGAGGAACCGGGAGGGAAGACACGTCAACCTGCTGTTTCTACAGAATGCCGCAAAACGCATGGTCATTTCGCGTGTATACGAAATTTGTCAAGATTGGTTTCGTCGCAGCTTAGCAACAAGAAAAATCTGAAGTATATTTGTGATCGGTAAGTTGCACGTTTCATTATTTTTTAAAAAATTGTTTGATGGAAAAAAATACATAACTTTTCCCTTCCCACAGGTGCTTGCAATATTTTCCCACGCCGGAGAGATTAAACGTTCATACAGCCGACTGTGAACGGATGAACGATTGCGCTTTGATGCTTCCCATATCAGCAGAAGACAAGTGGCTGAGGTTTAAGAACTACGCGAACAAAGAACAGGCGCCGTTTGTTATCTATGCTGACTTGGAATGTCTGCTGCTGCCGGGGGAACAGGACGGACAAGGCCGTGCGGCACGCGTACAGTATCAGCATCACCACGCGTCTAGCATAGGATACTACTTGCATTGCCGCTATGACGAATCGTTGTGCGGGTATCAGGTTTACCGCGATAAAGACGGATGCGCCGCGTGGTTCGCGAACAGGTTGCATGAACTCAGTCGTAAATTACAGCCGATATTCGACAAAACGATACCGATGAATTCGCTAACCGAATTGGAGAAGTTAAATTTTCGTACTGTAACGCATTGCCACATCTGCGAGGAACAATGTCGGAAAAGAAATTAGCATTGAGTCCACATGATGATAAGCGGTATATTTGCAGTAATTTGATCAATACTCTTCCTTGGGGACATTACAACATCGATTAAGAAAAAAACTGAATCATCATTTTTATCCACATAAAAGAAAAGGAATTCATAGCTTCATACAGGGAGTGTCGACTCCCATATAAAAAAGTGGACACTAATTTAGTTGTAGTTCAGCCCCCTTAGGCATGGTGGCAGCACAGTAGAGACCAAAGAGTAGGGATACAAGCAGTGTGTGAGCACACGCACACCTAACTCAAACATGTTCAACCTTGCATATATGTACGTGTAATCGTATTCTTCGCTAGCTATTGATGGTTATGAATTTATTTTCAGGGAAAATGAATTGGTAATGTAACATATAATAATTATATTGAACAATTACATTGAATTACATCAATAAATAAGCAGCAAATATGGAAACTCAGCAGCCGTCTGACTCCGCAACAGTTTGCAACAGTTATAAATGGCGTCAAATAGCTGAATGACGCGCAAGGCAAAGATAGGATTTCCCCACCACCGAGGCACTACTGTGCTGCCACCATACCCTAGGGGTATGAATTAGAATTATATTCGTCGCTATGGGAGTCGACAGCCCCTGGCTTCATACATTACGGAAAAACTATGTATGACTTGTATAAACTCGAATTCTGCGTGTACAACATGTATTCGTGGCCGATTGATAATGTTCCCACGATTGCTGCTAAATTCAAGAATTTCGTCGGTGCGGTGAAAAATAGCGACGCGAATAATATCACGAAAGCGATCGTCGAGAGCGAATCTTTCGATCAAAGTTCGTTGACCGATTGCGAACTGGCAGCTTCGTGTGCCGATATCATCGAGGCGTTTGCGCAAAAACAGATAGGTTAAAACAAATATAATGTGTGTAAAAATTATTGGAGGTCTTTTGTAACGATATATTATTTTAAAAAATAAAAATTGTTTAAGAATATCTCTTTGTATTTATTTTATTGTAAAATTATTCTTTTACAAGTCCTATAGAAAAATGAATTATCTCGCTTAGGCTGTTCATCACGTACCAAATCTTTCAGCAGAACTAAGGTTTCCTCCCTGACTTATTGATATGAATGTATTTCGATATGCATTGATTCACCTTAGCAGAAAAGATAACTCCTCTACAGTTGATGATGTAGCAGTGCACATAAGGACCCCCGACTCTAGCGAGAAAGGATAGGGACAACGTCGCTATCTTGTGACGAGGGGAGAAAGTTAGCCGACACACATTACTCGACTGCAAGAAGTTTATTTAAATGTTATGTTTTATTGCAAATTACATTTTTCACAATTCCTATAGAATAAAAGAATACAATTAAAAGAAGAGAAAAATTAATTATCTTACATATAAAATACGAGTAGAAATACAATTAAAGTATATTCGTTTTAGATATCCATGAATTATGTGACGCATCCATTCCCAACCATTTTACGTATACCTTATTTCCTTTTCTACGCAATATTTTTTCAACTAAGTATACGTCAGGATATTTTGCCGCGCGTATCTCGTGCTCGTAAAATCCTCCGGTGATAGGTTTGCCCCTCGAGTCGGTCAAGAGATAATTGACAGGATTCGTTAGTTTCACCGCGGTAATCTTGAATATTTCGGTTGACCAGTTCGGCGTGTATCCTTTGTCAAATAGAGTTTTGAACTTGCTGACGTGCACATGATCATTAACCTTGAATTTGGCAGGACCAGCAATCTTCACGTTGTTGTACATGGTGGATAGAAGGTGGCCGGCATTTTTACGGTTCACGTCGGCGGGTCGCATACGGATGGTACGATGTTTTCGATTATTGTAGTTCTCGGTCAACGTGGGGAGCTCATCGATCCAATGATATTTTCCGCTCAACGAGAAAAATTTCCACATGCTGTTCTTCAGCGTGCGATTGAAACGTTCCACTACGAACGCTTTCATAGGGCTAAACGTGGAATAGAGGTTGATGTTGCGACTCTTCAGATAGTCTTGAAACGTTTCATTGTAGAACTCTTTCCCCATGTCGGTGTGCAAGTTGTTCGGGGCTCTACCGTCCTTCTCCAATACCGACGCGAAAGCATTGCACACGTCGCTCGCATTTTTACTCTTCAAAGGAACCGTCCATGCGTATTTGCTAAATACATCGATTATCGTGAGAATATATCGATGTCCACGATTGTTTCGCGCGTAGTTTTGAACTTCAACGATATCGGCTTGCCAAAGATTATCGAATCCTCGCACGATCACACGTCTACGCGGGTAAATACGTCTCGCCGGAGCATGCAGCTCTTCCACCACGTTTTCTTTACTCATCCTCACTCTCTCTCTCTTTTAATTAGTTATTCACTTTTCAATCATGTCTTTCCAGTAATTGCATCGTCGCGCTCTCGCTCCTCGATACGTCGTATCTGCACGTATACTTATGTGAAACTCAGTTATATTTCCCTCCCTCATTTTTCCATACACGTACAGGTACAGGTATAGCGGTTGCGCAGTACGCAGTATGGCTGTTGCACAGTATGCAGTATGGCTGTTGTACATCTATCCATAGATTTCTCAAGATCCATATACTTTTTCTTAAGAAAAATCTTCAAAACTCAGTGATATTTCCTTGCCTCATTTTTCGATACAGGTACAGGTACAGGTACAGGTACAGGTACAGGTACAGGTACATGTACAGGTACAGGTACAGGTAAAGCGGTTGCGCAGTACGCAGTATGGTTGTTGCACTCCCGCGACGCCAGCGTCATCTGTTATGCGGATGACACGCTGGTGGTCGTGGAGGGGGAGACATGGAGGGGAACCATAGCTCTGGCGACTGCAGTGGTGGACGCTGTGGTGGGTAGGATCCAGGGGTTGGGGCTTAAGATAGCCGACGGCAAAACGGAGGCGATATGGTTACATGATCTGCCTTCGGGTCGGCGGCCGCCCCAACTCGGGATCCGGGTAGGTGATGCCATTGTCGAGGTCGGTCAGGAGATGAAGTACCTGGGCCTGACGCTCGACAGTCGCTGGCGCTTCGAAGCGCACTTCGATCGGGTGGCCCCCAGGCGCAAAGGGTGGCAGCCTCGCTTGCGATGTTGCTGCCCAACATTGGGGGGCCCGATGGACGTATCCGCCGCCTCTATACGGGGGTGGTGCATAGCAAACTCCTATATGGGGCACCCGTGTGGTCCGACGCTTTGTCGGTCAGCCGGCGCAGTCAAGCACTTTGCAACAAGGTGCAGCGTCGGCTGGCCCTGCGGACCATACGGGGTTATCGCACCATCTCCACCGAGGCGGCGTGCCTCCTCGCGGGTCTTGCTCCCCTGCACCACGTAGCAAGGGAGCGGGCGGTCGTGTATACGGCCGTCCGCTCGTTGCGCGGGGGAGAGGCGGACCCAGACGGGGAGGATGGGATCGAGGTGCGGAAGCGCCAGGCCCGGCAAGAGACGCTGGCCCGATGGCGGTCAGAAATTCTGGCCGAAGACTCGGGCCGGCCAACAGTCCGGGCCCTCTTGCCCATTATGGAAGAGTGGTGCGAGAGGCGAGTTCGGCTCACCTACAGATCCACCCAGGTGCTGTCCGGCCATGGTTGTTTTGGCCGGTACCTGCGGTGGATCGGAAGAGAACCCACCGAACAGTGTCACCACTGCGGGGAGGCTTTGGACACGGCGCGGCACACGCTGGAGGAATGTCGGGCGTGGTCGGCGCCGCGCCGTGTCCTGAGAAGCGTTGTGGGAGGGGACCTTTCGCTGCTGGCTGTGGTCGACCACATGGTCGGCGGCGGAAGGTCGCACAAGGCCGTGGTCTCCTTCTGTGAGGAGATCATGGAGCAGAAGGAGACCGCGGAGAGGGAGAGGGAAGCCGACCCCCTCTCCGCCAGGAGTTTGGCTCTCGCGAGGCGACCTCGCGGGGGCGGCCGGCCCCCTGCATGGGGCAGGCGACGGACCGGGGGAGGCGGGGCAAATTAAGTCCTTCCCGCCTCCCCCGAAGAGGCATCCCAAATCCGGGAGGTCTTTTGTAGGGGGGACCGCTCCGGCCCCCCACCCAATCCCGGTTTCCCGGCCACATGTGCCATGTGGCCCCGGGGGGAGGGAGTGGGAGTGGGGGAGGAGGCAGACGCGGGCGGGGTCTGCCTCCGTCTCCTCCTTGTCGCGCGCGGCGACCTCGTTCCTCGGCCGAGAGTCCTTTTAAGGGCTCCTCGAGCGAGGAACGGGGTCTCCGGGGGTCGTTGGGCGGAGCGAGCTGGAGACTCGCGAAGCCCACCGAACGGCCCAGGTAAGGGGAGTGTAAGTGGGCAACGTGCTTACACCCTGATAGATTAGGCATTGCTGGGGAGAGCTTCTCTCCCCCCCGGGACGAGGCCTCACACGGGGCCAAGGGCGAAGGGGGATGGCTGGTTGTGTTCCATTGGAGATCCCAGCCGCCCCCGAATACCTTAGGGAAGGTTGTCGTGAGGTTTTTAGTGGGTATTGTGTGCCCTTCTGGACACGTAGCCCCACATAACCCCTTGTCTCTCCCAGGGGACTTGGGGTATGCGTAAAAGCATTTCCCTCACGCTAAAAAAAAAGTATGGTTGTTGCACAGTATGCAGTATGGCTGTTGCACAGTATGCAGTATGGCTGTTGTACATCTATCCATAGATTTCACAAGATCCATCGGTCATGAAAGCTTATTCCAAAGTTCTCCACCCGACCGTCATCGGCGACGTTGTTCGTATCGCTTTTTACCTTCTCCTTCTCGAGCATTTGCGACTATCCAAATGATCGATTTTCGCATTGATTTCATTGATACGTGAATCGATTGATCTCATATTTTGCCTGCATCGTATCGAACGCCTTGTATCGTAGACAGTATTTCAGACTTTATCATTTCCTTAGCAGTTTTCAGTTGTTCATCTTGTTTAGCTAATATTTCAGACTTTATCGTCTCTTTAGCGGTTTTCACTTCATTGATCAGTTTTTTGACGATCTCGAAATCGAACTTCGCGTTAAGCGTGTCCACGCATAGTTTGGTTGCAGCGTGATCATTTGCCTCAGGATTCGCCACGTACCCGACCCTCGTACCTTTCGCATCGTACAATTTAGCGTCATCCTTCAAACATATAGCGTTATCGCGCACATAACTTTTCAAAACGTCAGGATAGAAAATTGAAGAAACATTCGGCTGGCTTTTGTCCGCTTTGCGAAGCACTCTTCCAAATTTGTCGATAGACATTTTTCGCTCGAGTTAGTCTTCTTCTTCTTCTTCTTCTTCTTCGATTATCACCAACTCGTATCGTTTGCACAACCGTTTTACCTGCTTCTCTATCCACAGCATTCGTTGTGTGACGAGCCGTCAACTCGTCACGAGTCATATGAGCAGGAGCGCCCGCGAAGTACTCCTACTTATAGACATTCGCGAAGCTATCCGCGCGCCAATAAGCGGCGCGGATCTCCACGCACCAACGAGCGAGCGCCGTCCCCCGCGACCGGCACCTGTCACGTGAGCCAATTCGAGGCATATATAAGGAGCACCGAATCACGCAACCGGCGGAGTTCGCCGGGAGACGCTGAGGCGACACGACCGAGCTCTGCCAGTCCTTCTCAGGATAAACAGCACAGCTGGGCAACCCGATCCGCCAGAGACGCAGCTGGCTATCACCGTCTCCGCCGGGCGACTCCCCCCACCCTTCCTCCAGCGCAAGGGGCCAGCCGTGCCGCTGTACGTGGTGACTCGTGTCCGTCGCTACGGGGTGGTGAGGCGCGCATCCTTCGGGAACTTCCGAAGAGCGTGTTTCCGCCACGCATCTCTCCGGTCCTCCGGTAAGAGCGTTGCGGCACTCCCCGTCTCTCCGGCCGTACACCGCGTGCTGAGCGGCCTCCGGCGACCACCGACCGTTGTCTCCAGTTCGAGTCGATCCCGTGGGCTCGACGCCATGCCGGTGATACACGTATCCCTCGGGCACTCCCGAGGAGCGTGCAATCGTAACGTGTCTCCCCGGTCCGCCGGTAGGAACGTTGCGGCACCTGCACGGGGTGGTCCGCGCGCCCGATTCGACTCCCGAGAAGATCCTCTCCGCTTCGAGCCGATCCCGCGGACTCGAGGCCGCGCTCGTGATACACGCGTCCCTCGGGCTCTTCCGAGGAGCGTGCGCCCGCAACGTATCTCTCCGGTCCAGCGGTAGGAGCGTTGCGGCACCCGCGCGGAGTACAGGACGCGGGCCCGGTTCGCCGCTTTCCCTAATCCCGGATCTCCCGCTGAGGGGCCGGTCCGCGATTACGCAAACCATAGCTGAGACACGCGTCCCCGCGTACCGCACCGACCGACCGACCGCTACCCCGACCGCGTACCGCGCCGCGAACCGTTCGTGATAGCACGCGTATTATGTATTTTCTTTTATTGTTATAGGCCGTACCGCCGACTAGGCAGCCGCCGTCGGCCGACGCACCAGGGCCTTCCGCCCCCGCGGTTTAGGTTACGACCGGGCCTCGCCCGCCACGGTCGCCCTCGGAAAGAGGCGCTTCATTTTGTTTTAGTTTATTGTTTATTGCGTCCGAGGCGCGAAACTATGTGTGTGTCAACTATTGAATAAAACTTCTTTTGTTTATTTCCTCCGATTTCGCCTCATTTATTTCCGCGGACCCTGCGTCACTCTTGAGCTGAAGGCACGCGAAATCGGAACGTTACATGGCGCCCAAACAGGGACCGAGAAAATTGTGAGGTTGAACTAGCTGTCGGGAACACGGACGCGAACACGGACGCAGCAAGCAAGCTCCGTAAAACTCGCGAGATAGGAACATCCCACCGCAATTTTAGGGCAACCATTGTAAATGCGAACCGAAGGGGACCGTAACGGACAAGCGACCGAAGACCCATTTTTTTTTCTTTTCTCAGCGTCTCGCTAAAAATTTTTCTCTCTTCTCTCTCCGGCGTGTACTCAACGGGGCGACAAACCCGCTTCCCTCGTCGTTTCTTTTCTCGTCTTTCTCTTTCACGCGCCGAAGTCATTCTCTGCGTTGCTGCGAAACTCACCGCTCTACCATAAGGAGCAAACCGGCGCAAGCAACGTCTTCTTAAAATTTTCCCGGCCCCCCGACTAAACTTGACGATAAAAGAAACAGCCGCGAACCAGCATCATGGGCGTCTCCTGGGTATACCGGCTGCGAAAGGAGCAGCTCGTTGATGAACTAGGCAAATACGGTATCGGCTCGGAAGGAACGGTAGTGCAAATGCGCCAGCGGCTGGTCGCATACGTCCGCCGGAACCCACAGGCTTTCTCGGACAAACCGGAGGACGATCCGGATTACAAGGAGGAAGCCGACGTCACCAAGGATCTCCTCGACTTTCACGACGAATTGGCGGCAGGACTACATACCGCAAACACGTCGACACCGGTCCGAACGAACGCCCCCAACACTGATACGACTCCAACGGGAGGAGATAGTACCAATGTCACGCTCGACCAAATGCGCAAATGGAACTGTCATTTCGATGGACGCGACCCGCACGGGTTCCTGGAACGCGTCCAAGAGCTCCAAAAAGCATACCGCCTGACCGACCAGCGAATGCTCGAAGGCGTCCCCGAGCTCCTGAGAGGAGACGCGCAGCTGTGGTACCGATGCATCGCCGCATCAGTTACCTCGTGGGAGGAACTAAAAACCAGGCTCCGGCGATACTTCCTTCCCGCAGGAGACCAGCGCCACCTAGAGCGCCAGATTACCGACCGGTACCAGAAAGAAGGGGAATCATTCCGGGCATACGTAACCGAAATGCGGACACTAATACGCCGCCACAGAGGCTATACCGACGAACAACAGATGGACAAGCTGTACTACCACGCACTGACCGAACTCCACCTATACATCCGACGAAGCGACGTCACAGATCCAGAGGAACTGATCCACCGAGTCGAGGAAGTGCAGGAAACCCTCCGCAAACTGCGCAACGAAGCACGGCCGGCCCAGGGCAACCAGGGGGCATATCACCGGAACACGATGACCGCGGCGGCCCCGTACAACCGAGACACGCATTGCTGGAGATGCAAAGGGACCGGGCACTCCCGGTTCTCGTGCAGAAACGAACGAAAGAAATTCTGTTCATTCTGCGGGAAAGAAGGTGTCTTTACTCGGGATTGTCACGGCCCATCACAATACACGGGAAACGGGGCACGGGCCGAGTCGACCTATCCGACGACTCGGCCAAACAACCAGCCGACAACCGAATCTTCACGAATGTCAAATTAGGCCATTACCAGACGCGAGCACTAGTCGACTCGGGGTCCGTATGCTCATATGTGAATACGGGAATGGCAAAGGAATGTCTCCGCGACGGATGGCACCTGGCGAAAGAAAACAGCTCCGCCGCCATGGCTGACGGAACAGTAACCGAACTCACCCGAAGCGTTCAAGGCACCGCAATCATTAAAGGCTACCCGGTAACTCACCAGTACTTCGTAATGGACACCATGGAACACGAGGTTCTCCTGGGCATGGACGTACTCGAGAAAATAAAGATGGAAATAAAATTAAACAACCGCACCGTGTATCCAGCGGTAGACAGAAAACGGAAACACGCCTGCGCGACAGTCGAGCACGCCGGGCTGGCACACCTGACTCCGGAAGAGAGCCTACGGCTCCGGGAAATGGTACGGGAACAACAGGTGGAATTCGAGCAAGTACAGGGAATGACACCACTGGCCGAACACGAAATACGACTAGAGGACCCGACACCGATTAAACAACGGTACCGGCCGCGAAACCCGGCCATGCAGGCAATAATCGACACGGAGGTCGACAAGATGCTGGCGGAGGGGGTAATACAACCCTCACGGAGCCCATGGAGCTCGCCCATCGTGCTCGCCCGAAAGAAGGACGGAAAAATCCGTTTCTGCGTCGACTTTCGCCGCCTAAATAAGGTCACAAAGAAGGACGCCTATCCACTACCGCACTTCAACGCCACGCTAGATAAACTACGCGGAGCACGCTACCTGTCAACAATTGACTTAAAGAACGGGTACTGGCAGGTACCGTTGACACCGACCAGTAGACCCTTGACCGCCTTTACCGTACCAGGAAAAGGACTACTGGAGTTTAAAGCCATGCCGTTCGGGCTCCATTCGGCACCATCGACCTTTCAACGACTACTAGACCGGGTAGTCACACCGGATATGGCCCCGCACGCCTTCGCGTACCTCGACGACATAGTCGTCGTTACGACCACGTTCAAGGACCACGAGCACACGCTACGGGAAGTTTTCCAACGGCTTCGAGCAGCGAACCTACGACCAAACTGGGAAAAATGCCACTTCGCACGCGAGAAATTAAAATACTTGGGACACGTTGTCGACCGGAACGGACTTCACACCGACCCAGACAAAGTCTCGGCCGTCACACAATTAGCACCACCCACCGGAGTGAAGGAGTTACGCCGGTTCCTCGGCCTACTATCATGGTACCGCCGATTTCTGCCAGACGTCTCACGAGTCGCTGCCCCGTTAACCAGCCTATTAAAAAAGAAAGCTAAATGGAAGTGGGAAATTCCACAGCAGGAAGTTTTGGGATTGACTGAGCGGATCGGCGACGACCGAGTATCCACGAGGGGAGCCGACACGCATCAGCCCCGCTCAGCTGATCGAGATCCATTGGTCGATAGTCAGCGCGCGGCATGATTGGCCGAAGCGACGGGATCGATTACGATCGATTGTCAACCGCGGAACGGATGACTGATTGGCCGATAGCTCATCGATCCATCGATCGCTCGTCGCTTCGTGCCTTGTAGGCGCCAACTGATCCATCTCCCGATCAGTTCTATTAGATCATTGCTTAGAATCGTTCTCTCTCTATTCTTTTTATCGCGCGTCTCTTGACCGGTAAAGGAAGTCAACCAGGGGTTCACGATATTCGTCGTGAACGTATCTCAAGGCTACAAGGGGAACTTTCAAGCAGATTGTATTTATCTCCACAAAATATCGCAGTACAAACTTTACATTGTAACATTGTTAAGCCTAGTGTAATTGACGAAACTACAGTGAATAAATGTGACGTATTGAAATCAGTGCCTAAATCCATCCTCTACTTAACATTTTGGTCCTTCGAGCCGGATCCAGCGCTGCAGTTTATCTGAAAGAAAAATTTCAAGACGTTCTTTATTCACTACCACTAGTGCTTCGACTTTGGAAAAAGGGGAATAATGGCTGACCTTATCGAAGATCAAAGGTTCATCGCACATCGTCTTTCTCGAATCATGATCAATCTAAAAAAGAAAGGCAAAGCTAACATAACGCTTGGATTACTCAACGAGAATCTGGAGAATGCAAAAAAGTGTTGGGACGAATATCACCAGGGCGATAAAGGCGTTAGAGCCGCATCCAGGAGGGACTCGTAGCTCCTTGAGAGTCGATATTTCAAGGAGGACGAGTACGATGTGGTCCAGACGAATTACTTTGATCTGGCCGGCGCTCTAAGGGACTGGATCGCTGAATTCGAGGCAACCGCAAAAGGAGAGGAGTCGAAAAATTCAAACGGAACGGTTAACACGACGAGTTCTCAGAGGTCACGCGCTGTGTTGCCAAAAATGGCATTGCCCTCGTTCGAGGGTCAATACAAAGAGTGGCCTTCATTCCGTGATCTGTTTACGTCACTCATAATAAACGAGCCGACACTGTCACCTGTGGAACGGTTACATTATTTGAAATCCTGCATGAAGGGTAGCGCCTCCTCTATCCTAAAGAATGTCCAAACGACCGCTGACAATTTCCAAGTCGCTTGGGATAAATTAGAGAACCGTTTCAGCAATCCGCGCCTGTTGGTACAGGCACAAATTAAAACTCTTTCGTCACTCGCTCCCTTGCGGAAAGAATCAGCCACGGAACTGAAGCGACTTTACGACGAGACGTTTGATGCCATCGACGCTCTCGAAAATCTCGAACGGCCTGTCACTAACGCTACGGACTGGATCGTAGAATTGACCGTGGAACGCTTGGACCGCCAATCACGCCGGGAATGGGAAAACACTCTTCAGAATTCGAAGGAACATCCAACTCTGGAGCAGCTCAAAAGATTCATAGAGGGGCGCATACATACGTGCGAAGCTTTGGAGTCGCCGCAATCTGAAGCACTCGCTGACTCCAGGAAATCCTCAGCAAGGACGTTCCGGGTCCATCAGATCTCCAAGGAAAGCCCCCCTGCCGTGATTTGCAGCCTGTGCCAAGGGAAGCACTACATCCTGTACTGCGACCTTTACCAAGAGAAGACTCCCGCTGAGCGCAGAGAAGTTGCTCGAACTCTGACACTCTGCTACAATTGCATGGGGAAGCATTCAGTGAGCGAGTGCCGCTCTAAGAAGAGATGTCAGAAGTGCTCAGGGAGACATCATACCACGATCCACGAGCCAAAACCGACAACGCGGGAGCCTGCCTCTTCGGGAGCGGTAGTCCAACATGTCGCCAAGCACGTGAGTTGACCCTCTAATGTTCTGCTCGGGACGGCTCGGGTTACAGTTTCAGGCCCTCAAGGACAAGATTGTTCAGCCCGCTCTCTCATCGACCCAGGGAGCGAAGTATCGCTTATCTCGGAGGCCCTGGCTCAGAGACTTGGTGTTAAAAGGAGCCAAGCTAGAGTTCCTCTTCTCGGGGTTGGAGGCGCCAAGTCTAAACTTACACGGGGGAAGACGACGCTGACTATCGCTCCTCACTACGGGGGAGAACAACAATTTGAGGTCATCGTCTACATAATACCAGAGCTCTCGCGGTATAGGCCGAGAAATCTACCTGCGGTGGCTGAGTGGCCTCATGTGAGGGACCTGAGACTTGCAGATCCGGTGTATCATCTCGCTGGTCCGGTAGACATCCTGCTAGGAGCCGATTCCTACAACCTGATTCTTCGGGAAGGTGTGAGGCGAGGGCAAGAGAACACGCCGGTCGCTCAGGAAACCGCCCTCGGCTGGATACTCACGGGAGGGGTTGACACAAAGAGTGTCGACGTAGTCGCAAGTAGTCCCGAATTTCCCGTTCACCACTGCAACATAGATAGAGAACTAATGGAACTTTTATCTAGATTCTGGGAACAGGAGGAAATTGAAACGACGATTCCAGGGACAGGGGACGATCGGAGGGCAGAAGAGCATTTCTCAGCTACCTACATGCGGCAACCTGATGGGCGATTCGTGGTACGCCTACCATTCAGTAGCGCACCTGTCCTGGGGGACTCTCGACGCACTGCTCTTCGTACCTTAGACTCTCTTAGCGGCCGGTTCAATCGGTCTGAGGCATTCCAGCGAGCCTACAACGAGTTCCTGGAAGCGTACGAGACTTTAGGACATATGTCCATTTCACGGCAACCGAGTACCAGTGAAGGGTACTACCTTCCTCACCACGGAGTCTTGCGAGAGGCCAGCTCGACCACTAAGCTCAGGGTAGTATTTAATGGGTCGATGCCATCCACCAACGGGAAGTCAATTAACGACTTCCTCCTCCGGGGCCCAAACCTACTTCTCAATCTCGCCGATGTTCTACTGAGGTGGCGATTACACGTTTATGTCTTTTCTGCCGATATCGAAAAGATGTACCAGCAGATCGTGGTTCATCCTGAAGACCGCAAGTGGCAAAGGATCACCTGGAAGCCTGCGCAGAAGAGCAAAGTGGAGGACTATGAGCTGAACACGGTAACATACGGACTTGCTTGTGCCCCTTACCTGGCTCTTCGAAGTCTACATCAGCTCGCCAAAAGTGAGGAACAGCGATACCCCCTGGGCTCTTGCGTGATTCGCCGGGACGTCTACATGGACGACGTCCTCTCCGGGGCCGACACTCTTACTGAGGCACGACGAAAGCAACAAGAAATACGGGATCTCCTGATGGCGGGTGGATTCCCTCTCCGCAAGTGGGCATCCAACTCACGGAACCTTCTGGATGACCTGTCGCCCGAGGAGCTGAAGGGAGCAGTCGAATGGGACTCACCAACGCAGCAAAGCGTTTTAGGTATCAAATGGCTACCGTCCTCTGACTGCTTTCAAGTGACTGCTGTTACGTCTCTGAAGAATCCAGGTTCAACCAAACGCGCTGTACTCAGTGGGACAGCGCAGTTATTTGACCTTCTCGGTTGGCTGGCCCCAGTCATCATCGTGGCGAAAGTACTCATCCAAGTAGATAGTGTATGCCGGTTCTACGATCAGACTTATCATTGTAGGTAGATTCCTACCTTACCGGCACCATTACCTTATAGTGCGAGCATACTTTTTGCGGGGGTGGGGGAGGGGGACCACATTATCTGTACACAGCTGTATATAGTTTCCTCTTATCTACTCGATGCATTCCTATTGTACCTACGACAGATGTAATACGATACCCCTGGGGAACACATGCTTTAGACTTGACCTTGAACGTGTTCGAACGTCGTTCCTACCCATCGTTTAAGACGATTAACCTGAACGCGATGTGAGAAAGAAAGAGACCGTTCACAATGTAAGAGAGAGAGTCATAGAATCAAGAACGCGTCCGAACTCAGTACATTGTTTATATCGTTCAAGATGAGCGTTTTATAATCTGTAGTAGCGGCCGGTGTCGAGTTGCAAACGAGACCTCGAGACTTCCAAGCCTCGAGACATTTGGACACATCAGCGTTATCAGCTCTCTCGATTTAGCGTAGCGTTAATTGAAACATACATTTTCACGAGTTTGAGATTACTGCAACGAACGTTTTCTTAATCTCGCGAGCGGACATCTTGTCGCATCTTTTCTGGAGGGGATATGTGTTTAAAAGAATGGGTGTTGTCAACACTCATGTACAGAATTAGTGCGAACGTTATCATGACAAGTTATTATATTGACGAAAATCTACCACTTAGTGATGTTATGGAGTTAATTGTAAGTACAAAAATATTGCACGTGATATATTATTTATTGTTATTGAATTTACATGTTACAATGTTATTTTTATCAATAGACATTTAACTCTGCAGAGGAGAAAGCAGCATTCATTGACGGATGGCGCTATGCAATGAAACGCTATGGAATTAATATGGAAGAATGGAGTGAGGAGTATGCGACGGCGGTTAACGTGACAACCATAAATCTCGTAAGTAAAAATATTAATAATTGTATATATTTTTTATTAATTAAACATTAATACATTTATTTCTTTCAGAATGCTTCTGCTGCCGAAAACAATGTTAATATATAATAACAATTCCTAAAAAAATGTTTTTATAACTTTTTATTTGAATAAAAAAGTACATATTTTCAAATAATGTATCTTTTATTTTTTGTTCGCTCCCAAACAGATGTATTATATAATTTAATATATTTTTAAGATTTTACTTTAAAAATAATTCAAAAACATATTTTTTTAAAATTATTAAGCGTTATTTAATTATGTGAAACAGAGAAATGAGTGAGAGAAGGTATGGATCGAATACGTGTGATAAGATAGCTTTGTAAATATAGGATAATGTAAACCAAGTCTAATTTCTTAGCTGTAAGGCTGAAATAAAGAATATATTATTATTAATTAAGATGGAAGAACGGGATGAGGAGTATGTGATGGCGGTGATAATTATCGACAAGAATATTTTATATTTTTTTATTGATTAAAAAATTAAGCATTGATACATAATAAATTACAGTAACTTCCCTATGAATCGGGAAGTTAAAAATTAAAAATTAAAAAGAATATATTATTAATTAAAATGGAAGAACGGGATGAGGAGTATGTGATGGTGGTGATAATTATCGACAAGAATATTTTATATTTTTTTATTGATTAAAAAATTAAGCATTGATACATAATAAATTACAGTAACTTCCCTATGAATCGGGAAGTTAAAAATTAAAAATTAAAAAGAATATATTATTAATTAAGATGGAAGAACGGGATGAGGAGTATGTGATGGTGGTGATAATTATCGACAAGAATATTTTATATTTTTTTATTGATTAAAAAATTAAGCATTGATACATAATAAATTACAGTAACTTCCCTATGAATCGGGAAGTTAAAAATTAAAAATTAAAAAGAATATATTATTAATTAAGATGGAAGAATGGGATGAGGAGTATGTGATGGCGGTGATAATTATCGACAAGAATATTTTATATTTTTTTATTGATTAAAAAATTAAAAATTAAAACATTAATATATAATAACAAAATAAAAAAATTAAACATTGATATATAATAAAAAATTAAAAATTAAAACATTAATATATAATAACAAAATTAAAAATTAAGCATTGATACATAAAATATATAATAACAAAAATTAAAAATTAAACGTTAATATAATAACAAAAAATAAAAACTAAAGTAAAAAATAACGTCTTCATTGTTGTTGTTGTTGTTGTTGTTTTCCTGCAAGCAAACAAAACATATTATATAATTTTAGTATTCTTTTCTTTTTTAACATTTACTTTAACATATTTTGAAAATTTATTTACCTTCAAGCGACGATTCCTTAATAATTCCACAAACGTCCATACCGCGTGGGTTTGGCTGGATTGTATCCGGATCGACTCCGATCGGTACGTTGCCGCAGTTTACCCCACACACGTATCCACAGAATCTGGACCAGACGCGATGTTCCTTCATGGGATCATCATCCTCTTCCCATCGAGTCAGCTGTATACCACATTCGAAACATTCAACGAAATCCTCATCACCCAGATAGAAAAATCCTGCGGCAGCGAGTTTCTCCGGTTGGACGATGTGCGAGTAACGCCAGTTGTGAAAACTTTGAAGTCTGTCACGTTCGAGACGATAATCGGGTGGTGGTGTTGCGTGATCAACTGTTGTTGTGACGGCTGCCTCAGATTTTTCAATCATTGTGAAATGCTGTGAAAAAATCAAAAATGTAAAAAAGAGGTGTCATGTTTTTGTGGTTTTTAATTCGCAGGAAAAAATTCTGATACTTTACAATTTTTTGAAGTCTGTCACGTTCGAGACGATAATCGGGTGGTGGTGGTGGTGGTGTTGCATGATCAACTGTTGTTGTGACGGCTGCCTCAGATTTTTCAATCATTGTGAAACGCTGTGAAAAAATCAAAAAATGTAAAAAAGAGGTGTCATGTTTTTGTGGTTTTTAATTCGCAGGAAAAAATTCTGATACTTTACAATTTTTATTATTATTCATCCATGCGCGAAATGTTTTAACTTCGCGCATACTGCAGTGATACGGTTTCGATTGTTTTGTCGAACGCCAACAATGAAGTCGACATGGTACCTCACCAATGTTATAAACGGGATCCTGAACTAGTACGTCATATTTTGGACACCCGAAATCCTCTAAATTTATTGAGTTTATATTCATTTTTCGAAGGATGTCTCTTTCGGAACATCCTCCTTTGTAGGCAATTATCGGATTTTTATATTCGCGAACAAAATTTTCAATGACTCCAAATATATCTTCTTGCTTAAATTTTTCATTGCCGAAATTGTTAAATGGCATCCCGTGTACAAAATTAGTAACGTACCACGCCGATTTCTTGTCAGCGTTCGACAAACAATTGAAACTCGTATCTAATAAAAATTCGGCTAGTAGGGAGCCGTCACAACATGCATTTACAATAGCCACTTCTTTATACATGAATTTTTTATTAATCATAAACCCGTCCATGTCTATGATTTGTGTGATTTGATCCATCTAAATAATAAAAAAGTTTTTACTAGATTTTACTAGATTTTATATAGTTCTTTAAAAAATTGTTATATTATACTTACATTTGAAGAAAGGATGAAATGATTAGAACGCACAGTATCCTATATATATCGATCACTTTAAAAACTTCCGTATACAGTCGACAATGAAACTCTATTTTAACGTTTTCTTTGACGTTTAGTCAGACACAGCTTCGCACAACGATGCGACGAGCTATTTATAATGAGTACCCCTACCACCATATCTCGTTCTATGGTGCAAGAGTGATATCATTACTATATTTTTTCTTTTAATAAAATACGAGTTTAATTGTAGGAGGAGGAGGATTGTCTTTAAATAAAAAGATCATTCGCATAATTTTTTATTTGATAAAACATATATATTTTATAACATAAGAGCGGTTTAAGTAATTTTTCTAACAATGTTTGTTAATGGACTGTACTCCACGATGCGGTCATGTATCATCAAACAGTAGGCTGTTGTCGATGGGGGGACGTCGGTTCGGCATTCGAATTCTATTCGCACGTCAACCGTACCATTTTTTAGCGCTTCGTTTTGTCGAGAACAATCGAGAACGACGAGCGGACCGTATCGCAGGAAATCTGAGACGTTGAGTAGCGCTTCGCCGTTTCCATAGTACGATTCTTGGAATTTTGCATACATGTCGTAGAGCAATGCGTATTTACCTTTCTCGAAATCCATATTT
This sequence comes from Lasioglossum villosulum, assembly GCA_963971365.1. Taxonomy (NCBI): domain Eukaryota; kingdom Metazoa; phylum Arthropoda; class Insecta; order Hymenoptera; family Halictidae; genus Lasioglossum; species Lasioglossum villosulum. Next base: position 12,667,587 of record OZ020502.1, on the reverse strand, counting down.
AAATCATCATACGGATAGGTTTCCGAGTTCAAGTAAAGTCGAATATTTGATAATGCGCAATGATCGAATTGCGCGGCCGTTTTCGTTAAGTTATTCTTTCGATTGGTTTGCAAAGCGAATATCACGTATCGCGGTTTTTCCATTTGTTGAGCCGTTTTTATCGCCCATGTATGCTTCGTAGTCGTCTGTAGTAGAGGATATTCGAACAGATCCCACGATCGAAAACTCATACCAATCGGTCTGTCACTGTCTAAAATACGTAACATGGACAGCTTATGTATTTCATCCAATGCAACGTGTGGCATTCGCCATTGAATTTTGTACAGATCCAGAATAGGTTTCACGTTGTCGGAAGGACTGAACAACGCGTTTGCGTCGGTACGCGAGCGGATCAAAATCAATTCGTGTCGAGCATTTATCACAACACGTTTGTAATCTTCGCAGAAACCTAATAAAACGCTCATAGGCACGCAAAAGTTGAAATTGATCGCAGCCGTGGTCGTTGCCGTTTGCTTCCGCCGATCATCGTCATACAGCCAACCAGCGTTGGATAACGCGTCGCTTCTCGTTTTGGACAGACTCACATAATTCTTCAGAGTTGTCGTTGCACCAGGATTTCTGGACCGATCGATTTCCACTCCGTTCAATTCATAGCGTATTTCCTCGAACATAAACGCAACGGCATTGTTCTCGAGAGTCGCCGCATCGATGGAGGATTCTCCTGCTCCAACCGGTAATTCGAGTTTCCCCGGTAAACTAAGTTTTCCCTCAACGTATAGGAAGCTTTTACACGGGAGCGTGTACAGGTCTTGTTGCTGAATGGGTATCCGTATTTCATCGCTGTTTTCAAACGTCGTGTTGGCGTATGGATTGTACGTGTGCAGCTCAATCTTCGTTATGCGATTGTCGAAAACCGGTGCTTCGGAGATGTTCAAAATGTCGTTGAACATGATTTTTCCTCTCACTTTTTAACAATAAATCCCAAAGATCGTAGATACTTTGCGTTTTCCACGGTTAATTTCTTACGTATCGGCGACTTTACGTTTTTTTTCACAGTTAGTTTCTTGCGAATCAATGTGCTGCTGTTGTTCAACGTATGGAATGTCGTATTGTTATGAATTAGCATTGCTTCGTCGAACGTGTAGTCGCACCGTGATTTCTTCACCTCGAAAATCAATCAAACGTCCGGATTGGTCAACTATGCGAATCGTTAAATCGTCAATTACTCGTGCAACGATCGGAAGGTAAATGACTCGTGCGGGCGTTTCCGATAATTTATACCCTGGTGGTACCTGAGGCGCGAACTCATGTATCGTGTGAACGAGTTTACCATTGTCGTACGATCCGGTGGTTATGTTACATTCCACTCGTACGATATTCACGTTGATGATATTCACAGGTGCGTTTGACGTGTGCCACGCGTTCGGTGGCAAAACACGATTCAAGGAAAATCCCAGAATAGATCCCACGTTGCGAGGCTTTGTAAAGTTTATTTGATATTTGCTTATAATTTCGCTTTTCATGGTGTTGTTGTTCGCTCGTAGGACCAGCGGATATTCGATATCGGAGGCGGCGGATGACTTGTCAACATTTTTGGGGGGATATCGCGCGCGTATTTCACGTCTCAAGTACGCGTTGATCGCTTCCAATTCGTACGAACCGTCGGGGATGACGATCTCCTCGTCTTTTTCACCGAAGTAGAATCGATTGTTTCCGATGTTGGCGCTAATGTTCGGTATCGTGTAATAAGTTTGTAAATCGAGCAATCCCAACTCGTATTCACCATTGGTCAGATCTATGGGTGGAAAGTACTTAGACGACAGTATGCTGCTTCTCCCCGACAACGTGAGCGTAAATGACTTTTTCGCATGCATCGTGCAGAGAGAGAGAGAGAGAGAGAGAGACTCTTTCCAGAGAATTTATAACGTAGTTTCTCGAAGAAATTTCACACACAATTGCCCACACACGCTTTCGTCGTACTTTTGAAAACGTTTGTGGTTATATAAGATCGTCGCGTTCGCGCCGAAATAGCGAATCAACTCGATCGGTGGTCGAAGATTTCCAAAACTATCAAAGTATTTGACGCGCGAGCCGTGTTTTATGTATGCGACCCAGTGCGTTCCCGGTCCATGACTATTATCTAGATTGACTATACCCCGCTCGTTTACCCACGCGCGCAGCGGTAAATCATCACGCATAAAAACTCCACGAAAATACGGTAATCCTTTACAGATGGTCATCAATTCTATATCTGTCGTTGTGTTGTCTTTCTTCGTTTTTTTCCCCCCTCTTTAAACCTTTGCCATGCTTATACGGTGTGAGATATACTCCACGACCTTCCATGGCTCGATTGTGTCGTTCCGCTTCTTGTAATTGTTTCTTCGCAGCTTTCGCAGCGTTTATGGCTTTGACTACTCCTGCGGCACCACCTGTCAATGCTCCTATAGCCGACAAAGCAGGCAGCAGCAGCGGCAGAAAACCACCGCGTTTGGCGATCGGGAGAATTCGTTGTTTTTTTCTCTTTTCACCTTTTTTCTTTGTCAGACCCATGCCCAATTTCGTTTTAGCTTTCATGGCTGCCAACACTGCGGCCGCAGACACCTTCTCTCCCAACGTTGCGTCCCCAGACGTTACTCGATGCAGCGCTCGATCTGCCAAAACGCTGTCGGCTGCGTGACGATTTCCAAGATCCTTGTATCGTGAATACGTTATATCGTGTTCGCGACAGGCTGCATCCAACGGATTGATTCCTCGATCCCCACGAGCTAATCGAGCGGTCAGTTTCGTACCAGGACCGCAGTATTGATAACCGGGTATATGTAATTCGAACGGTAACGCGTTTATAGCTCTGTTTAAGAACCCCTTACCCGTATGCGAACCGGGACACCGTTTTGAACGATGATTCACACGCATGAGCTATATTTTTCTGTTCTCTCTTTTAAAATTTCTCTGCTCTCTCTTTAAAAGAAGCAAACCCTTTAGGGTGACTGATACTAATAGTGTTCGAGCTGCCGTATAAATACTACCCACCTACCCCCCTCATCGAATCAATCAGAACATGCGTTTTGTGAGACAATCTTTGGATATTCGTGTTCCAACGTGTCGCGCGTTCGACGATTGCGACGAGACGATGCGGAAACATGGATCATTGTTACCGGGCAATATACGATGCGTCATAAGCGGTCCGTCAGGATGTGGTAAAACGAACGTTATGGTTAGCCTGCTGGAGAGCGCGAACGGGCTACGATTCGCCAATGTCTACGTGTATTCGAAATCTCTGTCTCAACCAAAATACCAATACTTGAGCAAACTATTCTCATCCGTGGTGAAGGATGTAGGATACTTCGCGTTCGCGGACAAAGTTGACGTAATCCCTCAGACAGAAGCACGGCCCGATTCGATATTCATCTTCGACGACGTGGCGTGCGACGATCAGGATATCATGAGAGAGTATTTCGCGATGGGTAGACATTCGCACATCGATTGCTTCTACCTGGGTCAGTCGTACGCGAGAATACCTAAACATTTAATTCGTGACAATGCCAATCTGTTGATTTTGTTCAAACAGGATACCATGAATTTACGTCACATTCATCAGGATCATGTAAATACCGATATGTCATTCGAGACGTTTAGCACGTTATGCGCGAATTGTTGGCGAAAGAAGTACGGATTTCTCGTAATCGATAAAGACAGCCCTGCGAATCGTGGTCGTTACAGACGTGGATTTAACGAGTTTGTCGTACTGTAGCGAATACAGTTGCTCGATAAGAGTCGTCGGTGCTGTATCGTGGCTGTAATCTCTCTTGCGCAATGAATATGTCAGGCAAAAAGGAAAAGAAGGAGAAGCTCCGAGCTTCGATCGTGAACGAAATAGCAAAGACCAGCGATACCATACGTAAAAAGTATTTAGCGTTGAAAGTTGGGAAAATGACGGCCGAGGCGAATTTGCGAACGACTTTACAACCGATCGTCGAACCGTTGAAACAGATAGTTCAAAATATGACTACTGTCGAACCGAACGACAACGCGTTCTCAGATATTAAGGAAACACCATCGTCGTCCTCCCTACGAAAAAAAAAGATTCTCAGATATTAGGGGAACGCCATCATCCTCTATGAAAAAAAGAAGAAGAATAAAGAAGAATGGGGAAAAGAACGACGAAGCTGATGTAACGCGCGCCTCGAAAAAAATATATCTCGATGATGATGACGACTATGAGGATGACGAGATCGAATCAACGACTACGGTACCACAACAAGATACATTCGAATCACCGCGCACGGTATCTTTGGAGTCTTCAATGCGTAATATTTTTGAAAATCCGGAAACTCATCCAGAGGAAAATGAACATCTATCCGAGAATCTTGGACCTTTGGCGCGCGAATATTTAGAAAAATTTTTTACCGGGCCGACGAAAAATTCTGACAACGTGTACGGAGTATGTTTGAAAGATGATAAGATGATGATGGGAAATTCAACGTTCGAGGTGGACGGCAACGACGATATCATCATTAACGGGATACGGTACAAGGGGACTCGCGGTCTTTACGAATTGATATTCAAAAGAATACCCGATGATTGGTTGTACACCGAGGATGATAAGAACGCGTACAAAAGAATTCTCACTCTTACGAATGCACATCGACGTGGAAATCAGATAATGGGAAACAAAGGATTCAAGTATAGGAGAATTATAGGACCGTTGTTTTCATCGCGAGGTGGGAAGGGGATTGAACTTCCAACTTCTATGCGCGTGACCAACAATCCGATCGATTACGTGCATTGGGATGATCCCAACGAACTCGTCGATCGTCTGAAATTGTTAACCGCTTCGAAGAACGCCGGTCATTCCAACCATGACAACGAAATAATGTCGATAATTGAAGAACTTCGCGAAGCCGGTATAATTATAAATTAAAGCGCGTGGGTTCGTTGAGTTAGTGACGAATGAAATGTCGATCGATGAAATTGTTACGGCTCGATAAAATGCGCGTTCGTCTTAATTGTTGCGAAACGAATCAAACGATATCCTCGGGAGAAGACGACGACGGTGAAAGCTGGAACTTGAGGTTTCAAAGTCTATGGATAAAACTGGATGAGATATTTCAACGAATACTGTGGGTCGAAGAGCAGGTAAAACGTTTGTGCAAGCGATACGAGTTGGCGATAATCGAAGAAGAAGAAGAAGAAGATTAACTCGATCGAAAAATGTGTATCGACAAATTTGGTAGAGTACTTCGCGAAGCGGACAAAAGCGAGTCGAATGTTTCTTCGATTTTCTATCCTGACGTTTTGAAAAGTTATGTGCGTGATAACGCTATATGTTTGAACGATGACGCTAAATTGTACGATGCAAAAGGTATGAAGATCGGACACGTGGCGAATCCTGAAGCAAACGATCACACTGCGACCAAACTATACGTGGACACGCTTAACGCGAAGCTCGAGTTCGAGATCATGAAAACACTGGTCAAAGAACTGAAAACCGCTAAAGAGACGATAAAGTCTGAAATATTAGTTAAACAGAATGAAGACCTGAAAACTTTAGCAGAAACGATAAAGTCTGAAATACTGACTACGATACAAGCCGTTCGGGAAATATAACTGAGACGTTTGAAGATTTTTAGAGGAACTGTATAGTATATGTGAAACGTGATAAAGTATACACGCAGATACGACGTATTGAGGAGCGAGAGCGCTGGAGCTTCAATGACTGAGAGAGAGCGAGATAACAGCGACAAGATGAGTAAAGAAAACGTGGTGGAAGAGCTGCATGCTCCGGCGAGACGTTTTTACCCGCGTAGACGTGTGATCGTGCGAGGATTCGATGATCTTTGGCAAGCCGATATCGTTGAAGTTCAAAACTATGCGCGAAACAATCGTGGACATCGATATATTCTTACGATAATCGATGTATTTAGCAAATACGCGTGGACGGTTCCTTTGAAGAGTAAAAATGCGAGCGACGTGTGTAAAGCTTTCGCGTCAGCGTTGGAGAAGGATGGCAGAGCTCCGAACAACTTGCAGACCGACATGGGGAAAGAATTCTACAATACAACGTTCCAAGAATATCTGAGGAAACGTAACATCCACCATTATTCAACGTTTAGCCCTATGAAAGCATCCGTCGTGGAGCGTTTCAATCGTACGTTGAAGAACAGTATGTGGAAATTTTTCTCGTTGAGCGGAAAATATCGCTGGATCGATGCGCTTCCCACGTTGACCAAGGACTACAATAATCGAAAACATCATACCATCCGTATGCGACCCGCCGACGTGAACCGTAAAAATGCCGGACACCTTCTGTCCACCGTGTACAACAACGTGAAGATTGCTGGTCCTGCCAAATTCAAGGTTAATGATCACGTGCGCGTCAGCAAGTTCAAAACTCTATTTGACAAAGGATACACGCCAAACTGGTCAACAGAAATATTCAAGATTACCACGGTGAAACGAACGAATCCTGTCACGTATCTCTTGGCCGACTCGAGGGGCAAACCTATCGCCGGAGGATTTTACGAACACGAGATACGCGCGGCAAAATATCCTGACGTATACTTAGTTGAAAAAATATTGCGCATAAAGGGGAATAAAGTATACGTAAAATGGTTGGGAATGGATGCGTCACATAATTCATGGATGTCTAAAACGAATATACTTTAATTGTATTTTCTACTCGTATTTTATATGTAAGATAATTAATTTTTCTCTTCTTTTAATTGTATTCTTTTATTCTATATGAATTGTGAAAAATGTAATTTGCGATAAAATTTAAATAAAAACTTCTTGCAGTCGAGTAATGTGTGTCGGCTAACTTTCTACCCTCGTCACAAGATAGCGACGTTGTCCCTATCCTTTCTCGCTAGAACATGATCCGTCGACGATTTGCATATATACCGTCCTCAACCGTCTACTAGAAGATAACTCCTCTACAGTTGATGATTTAGCTATGTACATAAGAACCCCCCCCAACCAACCAATCGAAAGAATAACTTAACGACAACGACCGCAAGTCCCCAGACCGTCCACATTGTACCGTTTACTGGTAGACATTGTACCATTTACTGGTAGCAATTCTAAATTGGTTGGTCGGGGTTCTTATATGCATAGCCAAATCATCTACTGTAGAGGAGTTATCTTTTCTGCTTAATAAGTCAGGGTGGAAACCTTAGTCCTGCTGAAAGATTTTGTATGTGATGAACAACCTAAACGTTGAATGAACAGCTTAAACCCTCTCCTTAGACGTTGACATATTAGTATGTGGTTGAGGGATGGTAATATGATAATTCATTTTTCTCTAAAACGACTATACTTTATATGTAGAAATTCATTTTTATAGGAATTATAAAAGAATAATTTTACAATAAAATAAAATAAAAATACAAAGAGATTTTCTTAAATAATTTTTATTTTTTAAAAAATAATATATCGTTACAGAAAGACCTCCAATAATTTTTTACACACATTATCTTTGTTTTTAACCTATCTGTTTTTGCGCAAACGCCTCGGTCGCAATGATATCAGCGCACAAAGCCAACAGTTCACAATCGATCAGCGAATTTTGATCGAAAGATTCGCTCTCGACGATCGTTTTCATGATATTCTTCGCGTCACTATCCTTCACCGCAACAACGAAATTCGTAAATTTAGCGACAATTGTGGGAACATTATCAATCAACCATGAATACATGTTGTGTACGCAGAAATCGAGGTTGTACAGGTTACGCATAGTTTTTTCCGTAATATACAGAGCTGTGAACTGATTTGATAATTTCACTAGATTCATACCATCAATATTAACTGTTTGAAATGTTAAATCATCACTAATTTTTCGCTTCTGTTTCTGCATAGACGGCAAAAGTAAATCGGAAATACACTCCTTCGTGCGCAATAACTCTGTCCACGCGTCCAGGAAAAATGTAATTTCATTACCACGGTTATCCCCTATAGCTAGTTCCACGCAAATATCGTTGTCAACGTGCACACCAATTTCGAAGTACTTAAAATAATTGCCGGCTATGGAGTATCTTCGACTCAAGACCCGTGCGCTGTGCAAACTCCTCGGCGGTTGCATCATTGATGATTGTGAAATGGAGTTGTTGGGAAAACTCTCGCACGATGACGGTGACGGCTGTATCATCGATGATCGTGAAATGGGACGGTTGTTGAAAAAACCCTCGCACGACGACGACGACGTTGACGGCTGTATCATCGATGATCGTGAAATGGGCTGTTGTTGAGAAACCCTACAACAGATTTTTTAAAAAATTAGACGTTTTTCTAAATTACTTTTTCATAATTATTTTCATCTTTCTACTTACATATTATTTAGTCTCCTCTTTTTGTGCAGCTCCTCAACGTTTGAACGATTACATTCAGCAGGCGAATAACGGTTGTAATACATCGTGCGGTCTATGGTTTAGCAGTCTACGGTTTTAGCGATGGTTGTCTCGATCTGAAGCGTGCCGCTTGGAATATGATGTTATATAGGATGTCTCCTTACCACTCCTTTTTACAGTGAAGATCTGCAATGGGAAGCATCCCCTCCCCGACAGTTACAGACTTCAAAGACCTATGATAATCTCTCTCTACCACTTCCTTTTTTCTTTTACGGATAATAAAACGACGACGCAGTTTTTTCTCAATCGATGCTGTAATGCCCCCAAGGAAGAGTATCAATCAAATTATTGCAAATATATCGCTTATCGTCATGCGGACTCAATGCTAATTTCTTTTCCGACATCGAATACACCTGATGTCGTACGGACACTATGCGATTACCGCTAACGCTCTTTTCCGTATGATTACGAAGGCATTCAACATAGTCTTCGAAACTTATATCTCGAGCGGTAACGTTTGTTCTGATTCCTTTGATCTTTTTAGTGTCCTGATCGCCGTGCACGCGAATCGCATACATTTTCGAACGAAGCCCTACGAACTCGGTCATAATTTTACCACCGTTCTCATCCTTCATCAATCCTAGCTGTTTATTGTTCGCGATCGGAACGCCGTAGACGTTGTTCGCGGCATAATTACTGGTGTCGTATCGATGAATATCACGTTTCAGCAGCGCCTCGTACGCGTTATCGCAAGCGATCTCATATATCAGACTGTCCGTGTCCGTGTACAAAATCTTACAATTTTGTTGGAAGTTTGGTTGGATGTACTCATAATGAAAGCCGTACAAATGAAATTTTGATATATCCAATATGGACATGCCTACGTAGATTGGCTTGTAAAATTTAACAAACAGCTTTTTCAGCTGAATCGCGACAAAGTTCTCGGAAAACACCGTACAGCTATGAAAATTTGGTCTAGATATCAATCGTTCGACGCCGTGTTTACCGCTCCATCGAGAAAGTAATTTCACGCTCGCGTGATTTCGAACGTTCTCCATCGTTTTCCCAAACACAGCATTGTTCATTAACTTGAATAAGTTCTTGGAAAAATCGTTGGTGGCGTTGGCGCGTAATTTCGTGTTTAAATCAATATAGCCATGCAACCATCGCGACTGTTGAAATTCTAGAATTCGATGTATTTTCCGCAATTTCAAATTATGTTTCAAACTTTGTTGGAGATACCGATAATGTACAACGTATCGCTCCTTATCGCGAAGTGTTGCCATCAACTTTTTCTGCGTACTCGAGTCGGTTGCTGCGTCGTGACTTGGACAAAACGGAAGATCCGCGTGAGCATCGTGAATTTCGCGCGGATACTCTAAATCCACCTCCAAAATGTATCCTACGGGGCTATCGATCGGAATGGATTCAACATCGAAATTGTCCACGTCCACCCATCGAAAGTCTCTGTGCGGCAGAGGTTGCGACATTGCCCAACCGTACAGATTATTCACATCAAAATACATTAAGTAGGTGGATGGTTTACTCGAGTCGTGTGTGGACAAATATTTGTTGTTAGCGCGCGCATATCTGTGCGAACACTGGCTCAATCCACCGCGTATTCCTCGTTCCACGAACAAAAGCATGTCAACGTCGGTCAACAACTCCAATTCAATCTTTGTCATTTTCAACATCACGTCCCACGCGAAACCGGGGAGCGTGTAATAATGCGCCGGATCGAGCTTGTAATTCTCGAGACAGTCATCGCGAAAATTTTCGAAAACATCCGCCAACAACAGCACATCCAATTTTAAGTATAAGTCGCTGTACTGTCCTAGCGTTTGTATAGCAAAACGCGACCAAACCGTATTCGCGTGAAGGTAATCAACGTCGGATATCTCGCTACCGTACAGCCGATTGTAAAATGCTTCGCGCGGTGGCAAACATGTATCGTTTAATTTATCGTACGATGTCAGATAGTCGTATGGAAAAACACCTTTTCTGGTCAATAGGTTGAAATCGTCATCGGAAAGATGTGTAAATTCACTTCGTACGATGCGTAATTTACTTTTGTCCAAGTATGACGACAGCTTGTCCAGACTCGAGTTCAAGAACTTAAACGAATCGATAAAACGGAATTTCAAAAACTTTGCATAATTTTGCTCTTTACCCGGCTGTCTCTCGATATGTACGTTCTTCGTGAAAGAGATATACTTCTCTTTCGTTAATGGCAACACGTCTATCTGTCCCTCGAAAGAGTTTGCTAATTCTTTGATGATGAAATGTGCGTCGTAGCCTGATAGATTATGGAAAACCACCGGTATCACGTACGAAGATTGGTAACTTAAATTGCATCCGTTATGAGCCGGACCGCGATACGCGCCCGTGAAATGACAATGATCGTGGACCCTCGTCGCGTCAGTAGTGTCGAACGGTTTCTCGCAGACGTGACAATGCGTGGCCGTACGAAAATTTAACTTTTCCGATTCGGTTAGCGGATTCATCGGCACTGTTTTGTCAAATATCGGTTGTATTTTACGACTTAATTCGTACAACCTGTTCGCGAACCATGCGGCGCATCCCTCTTTCTCGCGATAAACATGATACTCGCACAACGATTCGTCGTAGCGGCAATGCATGTAGTATCCTATGCTAAACGCGTGGTGATGTTGATACTGTACGCGTGCCACACGGCCTTGTCCTTCCTGCTCCCCCGGCAGCAGCAGGCACTCCAAGTCAGCATAGATAACGAACGGCGCCTCTTCTTTGTTCGTGTAGTTCTTAAACTGCAACCACTTATCTTCTTCCTCTGTTGGAAGCATCAGAGCGCAATCATTCATCCGTTCGCAGTCAAGTGTATGAACGTTTAATCTCTCCTGCGTGGGAAAAAATTGCAAGCACCTGTGGGAAGGGAAAAATTATGTCTTTTTTGCTTCAAACAATTAAAAAAACAAAAATGCAACTTACCGGTCACAAATATACTTCTGATGATCCCGCTTGCTAAGCTGTGATGAAACCAATCGCGACAAATTTCGTATACACACGAAATGACAGTGCGTCTTTGCAGCATTCTGTAGAAACAGCAAGTTGACGTGTCTTCCCTCACGTTTCTTCCCAGTCAAATGAAGCGTTACGCATTTCTTGCGTGCCCATGCGAACACGTTCACGGAAACGTTGTTTTTTCGTTCAAATTTTCGGATGTCTTTGAACGACATAGGTAGTTGAAAACCTTCGGTTTTCGGAAGCACGTCTTTGTAGTGTGGATACGATGATAAACGTGACAGATTTGTCTCGGCTGGGTAGAGACCCGCCACGATTGCCCAATAAAAGCACGCATCGTCATTGCTGTTCACGTTCACGATTGCTCTTTTCAGCAGTATCGCTCGAGGCACGTCGATTGTAGCGGTGCAACCGGCTTGCAACGGTTGGTATTTGCTAAAGTTGACGATTAAATGTAGTATCTTCGACAGCGCCCACCCGCTGTCCCGCTCTTGAAATTCTTCCAACGTTGTCAAAATCGTAGGCATAACGTCTTTCTGGTACCACTGTCGCAGATTGCTCGTCCGAAACAACGCAACGTTCTGCGTGCTAAAACTTTTCACGGAAACCTCGCCGGCGTGTAGCATAAATTCCGCCTCCAACGTTACGCTAGCTTTCAACGATGAATACGTGTTTAAAAATTCCGTAACGCGTCCCGTAATCATTCGTTTCGCATGTTGTAAAAATTGTTTTGGATCAATATGTTCAACATTGATAACGATTCCGGTCGATATGCGATTTTTAAAAGCCGACTCAACATTTTCCCAACGAAGCGTTGAGGCTCTCGTACCCCTGCCGTCGTATAAACCTCTACCGACGCGCGACGAGGAAATACGATGATTCAACGAAACGTTCAAAGTTTTCATACGACACATCGTCGATGTTAAACTCAATTTCTTGCCTACTGACAATTCATCCTTTGCACGGGATAGATAATTTACACAACACTGCAGAGACTCGATGAATGAGCGAAACCATTCGCGATACTCGTCCATAGTTTTCACCAACATTGACATGCGTGTCAAACACTTCAACATATTTTTACATGTTTCAATCATCTTGCCGCTTTTCCATCGATACTTTTGTCACGGTAAAACACTGTGTCCGCGAAACGATACTACTTCCAACTCGTAAAATTAGAAATGTTCCCAAATGTAATTATACTTCACATACAACGATGCGACGTTCGCCCGTTTCAATGATGTCCAATATCATGGATGGGGAATCGATCGCAGGCCATTGCGCGACAACTTGACTAAATCTTTTCGTGTAAGCAAAACATACGCGACTCGTTACGTCGTTTCGCATTAAACGTTCCACCATCGATTTCTGCTCGATGGAGAAATGATCGTTCAAGTGTGAATTTATTACGTGAGGCCAAGCTATATTTTTCAACGTTGGAACGGCCATGTCATCTTTTTCCTCCGATACGTTCATTTCAGCACAAGTCCGTACGCGAAAAACCGTCACGTATGGAACAATGGTAGATCTTTAAAATCTTACGCAAACTGAACACTCTGTATGCAAATGAGCTTGACGCCGGCAACATCCATTCTTTTAAACATATACCCTATCCGGAAATAGATGCCACAAAAATCTCCGCTCGCGAGACATCTAAAAAGATAAGGCGGAAACTCTATAGCGCTCAGAAACGAGCTCGCGATAGGCACGTTGAAAAGATAAGGGGACTCTATATCACCCTGTTAATTAAAACTATCTCTCTTAGAACGATATAAACAGTGTGCTTAAACGATAAATAGGAACGACGTTTGAAACACGTTCAAGGTCAAGTCTTCCTGGAAAAAAAGCATATGTTCCTCCACGGCTACATACCATGAAAGAACCTGTGTCATAGATAACACCTACAAAAAATTATCTTCTCGATGTATCATATTCGCGGAGCACGTACGAAATATCATATTCGTAGGGGGGGGGGGGGTACAATAGGAATGCATTGAGTAGATAAGAGGAAACAACTCTCTCTTACATCGTGAACGGTCTCTTTCTTTCTCACATCGCGTTCAGGTTAATCGTCTTAAACGATGGGTAGGAACGACGTTCGAACACGTTCAAGGTCAAGTCTAAAGCATGTGTTCCCCAGGGGTATCGTATTACATCTGTCGTAGGTACAATAGGAATGCATCGAGTAGATAAGAGGAAACTATATACAGCTGTGTACAGATAGTATGGTCTCGCTATGTTCTTAAAATAAATCCCCCCTCCCCCGCGAAAATTATCTTCTCGATGTATCATATTCGCGAAGCACGTTCGGAATATCATATTCGCAAAACCCTTGTCATAGATAAGAGGAAACTATATACAGCTGTGTACAGATAATGTGGTCCCCCCTCCCCCACCCCCCGCAAAAGTATGCTCGCACTATAACGTGGGAAACTGTCCTTGAAAAATCTCCCCTCCCCCACCCCCCGCAAAAGTAGCTCGCGCTATAAGGTAATGGTGCCGGTAAGGTAGGAATCTACCTACAATGATAAGTCTGATCGTAGAACCGGCATACACTATCTACTCATCCAGTCGCTGTGGCTCCAGAAAGTCGACTGGGATACTCCTTTAGCGGAAAAGGAGCAAGCAATTTGGCAGCAGTTCCGACAGCAACTCCCTGCTCTGCAGTCGATACGGGTTCCGCGTTGGCTAGGAACAAACTCGTCCAATCAGCCTCTGGAACTGCATGGGTTCGCAGATGCCTCCGAGCGCGCCTATGCAGCTGTCGTCTATTCTCGCTCGATCAGTCCGGAGGGAGGAGCAAGGGTCTCCTTAATCGTTGCGAAATCCAAGGTGGCTCCCTTAAAAAGGGTGTCTCTTCCTCGGCTGGAGCTCGCGGCTGCTTTTCTCCTGGCCAGACTCGTCGAGCATGTAACTAAGGCGCTCGATTGGCAGGATCAAAACATTTATCTCTGGTCGGATTCCACGGTCGCTCTCAGCTGGATCCGGGGGCACCCGTCTCGATGACCTACCTACGTAGCTAATCGAGTGGCCGAAATTCAGAGAATGCTGCCTCAAGCCAAGTGGCACCACGTACAGGGCACGGAGAATCCAGCTGATTGCGCGTCCCGAGGCTTGGATCCAGCAGAACTTCCCAAGTTTGATCTGTGGTGGCGAGGACCTGCATGGCTATCGTCATCAAATCCAATTCCGAAGCCATCCATCGAAGAGGAAACGCACGATACCGAGGAGCTGGGAGTACATCACGTGACAAGCCAGGTTGAGTCAGTCTCGTGCTCATTAATAGAGCGGTTCTCAAATCTGAACCGTCTCTTCAGAGTACTATCCTGGTGTCTACGCTGGATCCCTAAAAGGCGAAAAAGGGAATTATTTATCACCGCCGAAGAAGTCCACAAGGTTAAGGTAACCTTACTACTACTGGAGCAAGCAGCCTGGTTCCCGGAGGAAGTTAAGAACCTCAGGAAAAATCAACCAGTCAAGGCCAGCAGTAGGTTGGCAAAACTATGTCCATTCCTGGACAAGGAAGGAGCGCTGCGAGTCGGGGGCCGGTTACAAGCTGCAAATCTCGCCTACGATAGCAAGCATCCAGTTATACTGCCCGACGAATCCCCTCTGGCAAGGTTGTGGGTCGCAGCTGCTCACAACCGATGTCTGCACGGGGGGACACAACTCACTCTGGCTACACTACGTCAGGAGTGCTGGATTCTCCGAGGTCGTCACATGGTAAAACAATGTATCCGTCGGTGCACCGTTTGTATCCGTTGGAAGGGGGAAACAGCTCTACCTAAAATGGGAAATCTACCGTTGGCACGAATAACACAATGTCGTCCTTTTCTCAGGTCAGGTATAGACTACGCAGGTCCAATCGAGCTTCGAGTCGGCCGTAGTCGGGGTCGTGGTCAGCTCTCAACGAAGGGCTACATAGCTGTCTTTATCTGTCTTGCCACCAAGGCAGTACATCTGGAGGCTGTGTCGGACGGATCTACGGAGACCTTCCTGGCAGCGCTGAAGCGATTCACATCCCGGCGCGGTAAATGCCTGGAGATACACAGCGACTGCGGCCGGAACTTCGTAGGTGCTAACAAAGAGCTTCGCACTCTACTTCGAGAAGCCAACAGGGGGGGAGTGATCCGTTCGAGGCAGCCGCCAGAGAAGGGATCACGTGGAAATTCAACCCCCCCGCTGCTCCTCACTTCGGGGGAATCTGGGAGGCGGCGGTCAAGTCTGTGAAGCATCACCTCCGCCGAATCATAGGAGAGCAGCGACTGTCCTTTGAGGAGCTGACCACACTCCTGACCGGTATAGAAGCTTGTTTGAATTCCAGGCCCTTACAACCGTTGCCCGACGACTCGGAGGATCCAGTGGCTCTCACACCTGGTCATTTTCTGATCGGGGAACCTCTTCTCGCCATCCCGGAGCCCAGCCTCGTGGACCTCCCGCTGTCCCGTCTATCCCGGTGGCAGTTGATGCAACAAATGCAGCAGCATTTCTGGCGACGCTGGTCTCGGGAATACCTGAACACGTTACAAACGCGAGTCAAGTGGCGAAAGGACAAAATTTTAATCGTGCCCGGGCTTCTCTGTTTAATAAAAAATGAACTTGTACCTCCTACGCAGTAGCCACTGGCTCGAGTCGTTCAGGTACACCCGGGATCAGACGGAACAGCTCGGGTCGCCACAGTGCGAACCGCCACCTCGCAGTTTCTCCGGCCAGTCCATAAACTCGTTCCTCTGTTGAAACCGGACGACGAGGAAAAACCCACGGGAGGGGGCCCCGAGGCTGGACTCTCGAGCAATTCTTCCGATCATTAATTTTCACAAATCAAAGGTACAGACTTCGGATTAAATCTTCATTTCACGATCAAAATCACCACACTCACCTTTGTATCACTTTCATCTTCATTGTAAGCTCCCATCTCATTGCACAGCACTTCACATTCACTTTACTACGCGTCGTTTTTTTTTGTTTCTCAGATACTACGCAGTTGTTGCCGATCCGTTCATCTCGTCCTGCTTCGCTTGAGCCGCCGTATCTGATTGGTCGGACCGCTAGTCAGTTTCATCAGTGGCTGACGAGGCGGGCGGAATGTTTGGGATTGACTGAGCGGATCGGCGACGACCGAGTATCCACGAGGGGAGCCGACACGCATCAGCCCCGCTCGGCTGATCGAGATCCATTGGTCGATGGTTAGCGCGCGGCATGATTGGCCGAAGCGACGGGATCGATTACGATCGATTGTCAACCGCGGAACGGATGACTGATTGGCCGATAGCTCATCGATCCATCGATCGCTCGTCGCTTCGTGCCTTGTAGGCGCCAACTGATCCATCTCCCGATCAGTTCTATTAGATCATTGCTTAGAATCGTTCTCTCTCTATTCTTTTTATCGCGCGTCTCTTGACCGGTAAAGGAAGTCAACCAGGGGTTCACGATATTCGTCGTGAACGTATCTCAAGGCTACAAGGGGAACTTTCAAGCAGATTGTATTTATCTCCACAAAATATCGCAGTACAAACTTTACATTGTAACATTGTTAAGCCTAGTGTAATTGACGAAACTACAGTGAATAAATGTGACGTATTGAAATCAGTGCCTAAATCCATCCTCTACTTAACAGGAAGCGTTCACGGAACTACGAAAACGGTTGGCCGGAGCTCCAGTACTCGCGGTCCCAAACTGGGAAGTACCTTTCACCCTGCAAACCGACGCCAGTAAGGAAGGTCTCGGCGCCGTGCTCACACAAGACGACGGGCAAGGCGAACGAGTCATAGCATACCCGAGCCGCACGTTGAACCAGGCCGAACGGAATTACTCGGCCACCGAGCTCGAGTGCCTAGCAGTCCGGTGGGGCATCTGGAAAATGCGACACTACCTCGAAGGATACCACTTCGTAGTCCTGACCGACCACCAATCCTTGAAGTGGCTGGAGAAAATAGATAGCCCGTCGGGAAGGCTCGCCCAGTGGGCACTGGAACTCAGCCAATGGGACTTCGAGATACGATACCGCAGGGGGCCAGAGAACACCGTAGCGGACGCACTGTCGAGACAACCGATGCAAATATGCGGAACACGACGCATTAGCCCATGCCCATGGTACCATAAATTACTCGAAGAGGTGTGCAACCATCCAGCAGAGCACCCAGAGTACTGCATCCGGAGCGGGCGACTGTACCGCCATATCCTGCACACGCTCGATCTCGACGAGCATGCGGAAGCCGACGAGTGGAAACTGTGCGTAGCCACGAGCGACCGACCTCGGGTATTACACGAGGCACATGACGACGCAACCTCCGGTCACCTGGGCATTGCAAAAACGCTAACTCGTTTGTGCCGATTCTACTACTGGCCCGGAATGTTACGCGACGGAGCACGACATGTCCGGTCATGCGAAAATTGCCAGCGCTTCAAAAACGCGCAGCAGGTACCCGCAGGCCTCATGCACGCCACCCCAGTGAACCAGCCATGGGAAATGGTCTCCGCCGATCTAGTAGGGCCCTTGCCGCGGTCCAGCGCGGGCAACCCAACCCTACTCGTTATACAAGATCGCTTTTCCAAATGGATCGAGCTACGACCACTGAGAAGAGCCACGGGTCCGGCAATCGTGCAAGACCTACGCGAACTCGTAATGCTACGACACGGCTGCCCGAAGACGCTCGTTACCGACAATGGAAAACAGTTTATCGGCAAAGAACTGAAACAAGCGTTGCACGAGTGGGGCGTGCAACACCGACGCACGCCACCGTATACACCGCAATGCAACCCGGTAGAGTGAGCAAATAAGGTCGTAAAGACCATGATAAGCCAATACATCGGCCGATCCCAAAAATCGTGGGACGTGCACTGCGCGGAAATCGCTTTCGCGTACAACACCGCGCAGCACAGCGCAACAGGCTACTCGCCGGCGTATCTCAACACGGGAAGAGAGCTAATACCACCCGGAACACTACGATTCCAATCAGGGCCCCGGGCAACGACCGGCATACAACACCGCCTACAGCGCCTACAAGAGGCAAGAGAACTCGCCAGATGCAATACGGCCCGCAGCTTCCAGGGGCAACAGAAGCACTACAATAAACATCGCCGGAACTGGGAACCAAACATCGGAGCGCTCGTACTCAAACGCACACACACACTTTCAGACAAAGCGAAGGGTGTGAACGCCAAACTGGCAGAGAAGTACGGTGGACCCTTTACCGTACAACGCAGAGTCTCGCCAGTAATCTTCGACCTGAAGGACGCGCATGGAAAATGGACCAGACACGTCCACGTGCGGGACCTAAAACCGTTCGAAACCGACCGGCACGCACCAGATGGCGCCACCGACACCGCTCTGGACTATAAAAGAAACAAACAAGTGACTGAACCAAAACAGTCGAAAGTAGGCCACGATGGCGAAAGCATCGCAGCACGAACTGGACGCATTTCTCCAGCAACTGGAGGAGAACTACCGTCGCCACGGCGACTACGTCCCAGACGAACTCATGCCGCCGGGATCCCGACGACCGACGCAGCCACAAATAGTGACACCGCCGGCACGACCACCCCGCTTCCAAGTGACGGAAGCGTACAGAAATTGGGAAGCCGTCCCATGCTGCACGGCCGCAACCACGCGCCGGGCACCGGCGCCGCCCGTATCACGCGGCCGACGCATCCAAATCATCGCCCCCCACCAGGAGCCGGGCATCCGGAAAAAGGGGGCACCAAGGAAAAGCCGATCGCCCACGGCAAAGGCAAAACAGCCGGCGAACACAGCAGCCCCGAACAAAAGGCCCACGGGCACTACTGTGTGGCCCCACATAGCAGCAGCGACACCAGCGGACAACGAACCAGCCGCACCGCAACGGCTGCAATACCTCCCAAACCGAGAGCCGTCGCCGATACCGTTGCCCAAGGCCCTCAACAACCTGCCGAGGAAGAAGGAGACACTGCCAGACGGAACAGTCTTCTGGTCCCCAGTGGGAGTGCGGAGGTACCGACTAGACGTGGGGACGACACGCTGGCCACTCCGCCTAGAACCGACCACAGGGGCAGTCCGGTACATCGGGCAGCCGAGAACTATTGTAAGGATCATCATCTTCTACATCCACGCCCAATCGCGACCCTCCTGCCTCGGGAACACCCCCGCGCGCGCGTTTTCCGCTTCATTTGCAAGGACATGCCTCGCGGGCATTCCGCTTTCGAAGAAAGGGGGGGGGGTGTGACGAGCCGTCAACTCGTCACGAGTCATATGAGCAGGAGCGCCCGCGAAGCACTCCTACTTATAGACATTCGCGAAGCTATCCGCGCGCCAATCAGCGGCGCGGATCTCCACGCACCAACGAGCGAGCGCCGTCCCCCGCGACCGGCACCTGTCACGTGAGCCAATTCGAGGCATATATAAGGAGCACCGAATCACGCAACCGGCGGAGTTCGCCGGGAGACGCTGAGGCGACACGACCGAGCTCTGCCAGTCCTTCTCAGGATAAACAGCACAGCTGGGCAACCCGATCCGCCAGAGACGCAGCTGGCTATCACCGTCTCCGCCGGGCGACTCCCCCCACCCTTCCTCCAGCGCAAGGGGCCAGCCGTGCCGCTGTACGTGGTGACTCGTGTCCGTCGCTACGGGGTGGTGAGGCGCGCATCCTTCGGGAACTTCCGAAGAGCGTGTTTCCGCCACGCATCTCTCCGGTCCTCCGGTAAGAGCGTTGCGGCACTCCCCGTCTCTCCGGCCGTACACCGCGTGCTGAGCGGCCTCCGGCGACCACCGACCGTTGTCTCCAGTTCGAGTCGATCCCGTGGGCTCGACGCCATGCCGGTGATACACGTATCCCTCGGGCACTCCCGAGGAGCGTGCAATCGTAACGTGTCTCCCCGGTCCGCCGGTAGGAACGTTGCGGCACCTGCACGGGGTGGTCCGCGCGCCCGATTCGACTCCCGAGAAGATCCTCTCCGCTTCGAGCCGATCCCGCGGACTCGAGGCCGCGCTCGTGATACACGCGTCCCTCGGGCTCTTCCGAGGAGCGTGCGCCCGCAACGTATCTCTCCGGTCCAGCGGTAGGAGCGTTGCGGCACCCGCGCGAAGTACAGGACGCGGGCCCGGTTCGCCGCTTTCCCTAATCCCGGATCTCCCGCTGAGGGGCCGGTCCGCGATTACGCAAACCATAGCTGAGACACGCGTCCCCGCGTACCGCACCGACCGACCGACCGCTACCCCGACCGCGTACCGCGCCGCGAACCGTTCGTGATAGCACGCGTATTACGTATTTTCTTTTATTGTTATAGGCCGTACCGCCGACTAGGCAGCCGCCGTCGGCCGACGCACCAGGGCCTTCCGCCCCCGCGGTTTAGGTTACGACCGGGCCTCGCCCGCCACGGTCGCCCTCGGAAAGAGGCGCTTCATTTTGTTTTAGTTTATTGTTTATTGCGTCCGAGGCGCGAAACTATGTGTGTGTCAACTATTGAATAAAACTTCTTTTGTTTATTTCCTCCGATTTCGCCTCATTTATTTCCGCGGACCCTGCGTCACTCTTGAGCTGAAGGCACGCGAAATCGGAACGTTACATGGCGCCCAAACAGGGACCGAGAAAATTGTGAGGTTGAACTAGCTGTCGGGAACACGGACGCGAACACGGACGCAGCAAGCAAGCTCCGTAAAACTCGCGAGATAGGAACATCCCACCGCAATTTTAGGGCAACCATTGTAAATGCGAACCGAAGGGGACCGTAACGGACAAGCGACCGAAGACCCATTTTTTTTTCTTTTCTCAGCGTCTCGCTAAAAATTTTTCTCTCTTCTCTCTCCGGCGTGTACTCAACGGGGCGACAAACCCGCTTCCCTCGTCGTTTCTTTTCTCGTCTTTCTCTTTCACGCGCCGAAGTCATTCTCTGCGTTGCTGCGAAACTCACCGCTCTACCATAAGGAGCAAACCGGCGCAAGCAACGTCTTCTTAAAATTTTCCCGGCCCCCCGACTAAACTTGACGATAAAAGAAACAGCCGCGAACCAGCATCATGGGCGTCTCCTGGGTATACCGGCTGCGAAAGGAGCAGCTCGTTGATGAACTAGGCAAATACGGTATCGGCTCGGAAGGAACGGTAGTGCAAATGCGCCAGCGGCTGGTCGCATACGTCCGCCGGAACCCACAGGCTTTCTCGGACAAACCGGAGGACGATCCGGATTACAAGGAGGAAGCCGACGTCACCAAGGATCTCCTCGACTTTCACGACGAATTGGCGGCAGGACTACATACCGCAAACACGTCGACACCGGTCCGAACGAACGCCCCCAACACTGATACGACTCCAACGGGAGGAGATAGTACCAATGTCACGCTCGACCAAATGCGCAAATGGAACTGTCATTTCGATGGACGCGACCCGCACGGGTTCCTGGAACGCGTCCAAGAGCTCCAAAAAGCATACCGCCTGACCGACCAGCGAATGCTCGAAGGCGTCCCCGAGCTCCTGAGAGGAGACGCGCAGCTGTGGTACCGATGCATCGCCGCATCAGTTACCTCGTGGGAGGAACTAAAAACCAGGCTCCGGCGATACTTCCTTCCCGCAGGAGACCAGCGCCACCTAGAGCGCCAGATTACCGACCGGTACCAGAAAGAAGGGGAATCATTCCGGGCATACGTAACCGAAATGCGGACACTAATACGCCGCCACAGAGGCTATACCGACGAACAACAGATGGACAAGCTGTACTACCACGCACTGACCGAACTCCACCTATACATCCGACGAAGCGACGTCACAGATCCAGAGGAACTGATCCACCGAGTCGAGGAAGTGCAGGAAACCCTCCGCAAACTGCGCAACGAAGCACGGCCGGCCCAGGGCAACCAGGGGGCATATCACCGGAACACGATGACCGCGGCGGCCCCGTACAACCGAGACACGCATTGCTGGAGATGCAAAGGGACCGGGCACTCCCGGTTCTCGTGCAGAAACGAACGAAAGAAATTCTGTTCATTCTGCGGGAAAGAAGGTGTCTTTACTCGGGATTGTCACGGCCCATCACAATACACGGGAAACGGGGCACGGGCCGAGTCGACCTATCCGACGACTCGGCCAAACAACCAGCCGACAACCGAATCTTCACGAATGTCAAATTAGGCCATTACCAGACGCGAGCACTAGTCGACTCGGGGTCCGTATGCTCATATGTGAATACGGGAATGGCAAAGGAATGTCTCCGCGACGGATGGCACCTGGCGAAAGAAAACAGCTCCGCCGCCATGGCTGACGGAACAGTAACCGAACTCACCCGAAGCGTTCAAGGCACCGCAATCATTAAAGGCTACCCGGTAACTCACCAGTACTTCGTAATGGACACCATGGAACACGAGGTTCTCCTGGGCATGGACGTACTCGAGAAAATAAAGATGGAAATAAAATTAAACAACCGCACCGTGTATCCAGCGGTAGACAGAAAACGGAAACACGCCTGCGCGACAGTCGAGCACGCCGGGCTGGCACACCTGACTCCGGAAGAGAGCCTACGGCTTCGGGAAATGGTACGGGAACAACAGGTGGAATTCGAGCAAGTACAGGGAATGACACCACTGGCCGAACACGAAATACGACTAGAGGACCCGACACCGATTAAACAACGGTACCGGCCGCGAAACCCGGCCATGCAGGCAATAATCGACACGGAGGTCGACAAGATGCTGGCGGAGGGGGTAATACAACCCTCACGGAGCCCATGGAGCTCGCCCATCGTGCTCGCCCGAAAGAAGGACGGAAAAATCCGTTTCTGCGTCGACTTTCGCCGCCTAAATAAGGTCACAAAGAAGGACGCCTATCCACTACCGCACTTCAACGCCACGCTAGATAAACTACGCGGAGCACGCTACCTGTCAACAATTGACTTAAAGAACGGGTACTGGCAGGTACCGTTGACACCGACCAGTAGACCCTTGACCGCCTTTACCGTACCAGGAAAAGGACTACTGGAGTTTAAAGCCATGCCGTTCGGGCTCCATTCGGCACCATCGACCTTTCAACGACTACTAGACCGGGTAGTCACACCGGATATGGCCCCGCACGCCTTCGCGTACCTCGACGACATAGTCGTCGTTACGACCACGTTCAAGCACCACGAGCACACGCTACGGGAAGTTTTCCAACGGCTTCGAGCAGCGAACCTACGACCAAACTGGGAAAAATGCCACTTCGCACGCGAGAAATTAAAATACTTGGGACACGTTGTCGACCGGAACGGACTTCACACCGACCCAGACAAAGTCTCGGCCGTCACACAATTAGCACCACCCACCGGAGTGAAGGAGTTACGCCGGTTCCTCGGCCTACTATCATGGTACCGCCGATTTCTGCCAGACGTCTCACGAGTCGCTGCCCCGTTAACCAGCCTATTAAAAAAGAAAGCTAAATGGAAGTGGGAAATTCCACAGCAGGAAGTTTTGGGATTGACTGAGCGGATCGGCGACGACCGAGTATCCACGAGGGGAGCCGACACGCATCAGCCCCGCTCAGCTGATCGAGATCCATTGGTCGATAGTCAGCGCGCGGCATGATTGGCCGAAGCGACGGGATCGATTACGATCGATTGTCAACCGCGGAACGGATGACTGATTGGCCGATAGCTCATCGATCCATCGATCGCTCGTCGCTTCGTGCCTTGTAGGCGCCAACTGATCCATCTCCCGATCAGTTCTATTAGATCATTGCTTAGAATCGTTCTCTCTCTATTCTTTTTATCGCGCGTCTCTTGACCGGTAAAGGAAGTCAACCAGGGGTTCACGATATTCGTCGTGAACGTATCTCAAGGCTACAAGGGGAACTTTCAAGCAGATTGTATTTATCTCCACAAAATATCGCAGTACAAACTTTACATTGTAACATTGTTAAGCCTAGTGTAATTGACGAAACTACAGTGAATAAATGTGACGTATTGAAATCAGTGCCTAAATCCATCCTCTACTTAACATTTTGGTCCTTCGAGCCGGATCCAGCGCTGCAGTTTATCTGAAAGAAAAATTTCAAGACGTTCTTTATTCACTACCACTAGTGCTTCGACTTTGGAAAAAGGGGAATAATGGCTGACCTTATCGAAGATCAAAGGTTCATCGCACATCGTCTTTCTCGAATCATGATCAATCTAAAAAAGAAAGGCAAAGCTAACATAACGCTTGGATTACTCAACGAGAATCTGGAGAATGCAAAAAAGTGTTGGGACGAATATCACCAGGGCGATAAAGGCGTTAGAGCCGCATCCAGGAGGGACTCGTAGCTCCTTGAGAGTCGATATTTCAAGGAGGACGAGTACGATGTGGTCCAGACGAATTACTTTGATCTGGCCGGCGCTCTAAGGGACTGGATCGCTGAATTCGAGGCAACCGCAAAAGGAGAGGAGTCGAAAAATTCAAACGGAACGGTTAACACGACGAGTTCTCAGAGGTCACGCGCTGTGTTGCCAAAAATGGCATTGCCCTCGTTCGAGGGTCAATACAAAGAGTGGCCTTCATTCCGTGATCTGTTTACGTCACTCATAATAAACGAGCCGACACTGTCACCTGTGGAACGGTTACATTATTTGAAATCCTGCATGAAGGGTAGCGCCTCCTCTATCCTAAAGAATGTCCAAACGACCGCTGACAATTTCCAAGTCGCTTGGGATAAATTAGAGAACCGTTTCAGCAATCCGCGCCTGTTGGTACAGGCACAAATTAAAACTCTTTCGTCACTCGCTCCCTTGCGGAAAGAATCAGCCACGGAACTGAAGCGACTTTACGACGAGACGTTTGATGCCATCGACGCTCTCGAAAATCTCGAACGGCCTGTCACTAACGCTACGGACTGGATCGTAGAATTGACCGTGGAACGCTTGGACCGCCAATCACGCCGGGAATGGGAAAACACTCTTCAGAATTCGAAGGAACATCCGACTCTGGAGCAGCTCAAAAGATTCATAGAGGGGCGCATACATACGTGCGAAGCTTTGGAGTCGCCGCAATCTGAAGCACTCGCTGACTCCAGGAAATCCTCAGCAAGGACGTTCCGGGTCCATCAGATCTCCAAGGAAAGCCCCCCTGCCGTGATTTGCAGCCTGTGCCAAGGGAAGCACTACATCCTGTACTGCGACCTTTACCAAGAGAAGACTCCCGCTGAGCGCAGAGAAGTTGCTCGAACTCTGACACTCTGCTACAATTGCATGGGGAAGCATTCAGTGAGCGAGTGCCGCTCTAAGAAGAGATGTCAGAAGTGCTCAGGGAGACATCATACCACGATCCACGAGCCAAAACCGACAACGCGGGAGCCTGCCTCTTCGGGAGCGGTAGTCCAACATGTCGCCAAGCACGTGAGTTGACCCTCTAATGTTCTGCTCGGGACGGCTCGGGTTACAGTTTCAGGCCCTCAAGGACAAGATTGTTCAGCCCGCTCTCTCATCGACCCAGGGAGCGAAGTATCGCTTATCTCGGAGGCCCTGGCTCAGAGACTTGGTGTTAAAAGGAGCCAAGCTAGAGTTCCTCTTCTCGGGGTTGGAGGCGCCAAGTCTAAACTTACACGGGGGAAGACGACGCTGACTATCGCTCCTCACTACGGGGGAGAACAACAATTTGAGGTCATCGTCTACATAATACCAGAGCTCTCGCGGTATAGGCCGAGAAATCTACCTGCGGTGGCTGAGTGGCCTCATGTGAGGGACCTGAGACTTGCAGATCCGGTGTATCATCTCGCTGGTCCGGTAGACATCCTGCTAGGAGCCGATTCCTACAACCTGATTCTTCGGGAAGGTGTGAGGCGAGGGCAAGAGAACACGCCGGTCGCTCAGGAAACCGCCCTCGGCTGGATACTCACGGGAGGGGTTGACACAAAGAGTGTCGACGTAGTCGCAAGTAGTCCCGAATTTCCCGTTCACCACTGCAACATAGATAGAGAACTAATGGAACTTTTATCTAGATTCTGGGAACAGGAGGAAATTGAAACGACGATTCCAGGGACAGGGGACGATCGGAGGGCAGAAGAGCATTTCTCAGCTACCTACATGCGGCAACCTGATGGGCGATTCGTGGTACGCCTACCATTCAGTAGCGCACCTGTCCTGGGGGACTCTCGACGCACTGCTCTTCGTACCTTAGACTCTCTTAGCGGCCGGTTCAATCGGTCTGAGGCATTCCAGCGAGCCTACAACGAGTTCCTGGAAGCGTACGAGACTTTAGGACATATGTCCATTTCACGGCAACCGAGTACCAGTGAAGGGTACTACCTTCCTCACCACGGAGTCTTGCGAGAGGCCAGCTCGACCACTAAGCTCAGGGTAGTATTTAATGGGTCGATGCCATCCACCAACGGGAAGTCAATTAACGACTTCCTCCTCCGGGGCCCAAACCTACTTCTCAATCTCGCCGATGTTCTACTGAGGTGGCGATTACACGTTTATGTCTTTTCTGCCGATATCGAAAAGATGTACCAGCAGATCGTGGTTCATCCTGAAGACCGCAAGTGGCAAAGGATCACCTGGAAGCCTGCGCAGAAGAGCAAAGTGGAGGACTATGAGCTGAACACGGTAACATACGGACTTGCTTGTGCCCCTTACCTGGCTCTTCGAAGTCTACATCAGCTCGCCAAAAGTGAGGAACAGCGATACCCCCTGGGCTCTTGCGTGATTCGCCGGGACGTCTACATGGACGACGTCCTCTCCGGGGCCGACACTCTTACTGAGGCACGACGAAAGCAACAAGAAATACGGGATCTCCTGATGGCGGGTGGATTCCCTCTCCGCAAGTGGGCATCCAACTCACGGAACCTTCTGGATGACCTGTCGCCCGAGGAGCTGAAGGGAGCAGTCGAATGGGACTCACCAACGCAGCAAAGCGTTTTAGGTATCAAATGGCTACCGTCCTCTGACTGCTTTCAAGTGACTGCTGTTACGTCTCTGAAGAATCCAGGTTCAACCAAACGCGCTGTACTCAGTGGGACAGCGCAGTTATTTGACCTTCTCGGTTGGCTGGCCCCAGTCATCATCGTGGCAAAAGTACTCATCCAAGTAGATAGTGTATGCCGGTTCTACGATCAGACTTATCATTGTAGGTAGATTCCTACCTTACCGGCACCATTACCTTATAGTGCGAGCATACTTTTTGCGGGGGTGGGGGAGGGGGACCACATTATCTGTACACAGCTGTATATAGTTTCCTCTTATCTACTCGATGCATTCCTATTGTACCTACGACAGATGTAATACGATACCCCTGGGGAACACATGCTTTAGACTTGACCTTGAACGTGTTCGAACGTCGTTCCTACCCATCGTTTAAGACGATTAACCTGAACGCGATGTGAGAAAGAAAGAGACCGTTCACAATGTAAGAGAGAGAGTCATAGAATCAAGAACGCGTCCGAACTCAGTACATTGTTTATATCGTTCAAGATGAGCGTTTTATAATCTGTAGTAGCGGCCGGTGTCGAGTTGCAAACGAGACCTCGAGACTTCCAAGCCTCGAGACATTTGGACACATCAGCGTTATCAGCTCTCTCGATTTAGCGTAGCGTTAATTGAAACATACATTTTCACGAGTTTGAGATTACTGCAACGAACGTTTTCTTAATCTCGCGAGCGGACATCTTGTCGCATCTTTTCTGGAGGGGATATGTGTTTAAAAGAATGGGTGTTGTCAACACTCATGTACAGAATTAGTGCGAACGTTATCATGACAAGTTATTATATTGACGAAAATCTACCACTTAGTGATGTTATGGAGTTAATTGTAAGTACAAAAATATTGCACGTGATATATTATTTATTGTTATTGAATTTACATGTTACAATGTTATTTTTATCAATAGACATTTAACTCTGCAGAGGAGAAAGCAGCATTCATTGACGGATGGCGCTATGCAATGAAACGCTATGGAATTAATATGGAAGAATGGAGTGAGGAGTATGCGACGGCGGTTAACGTGACAACCATAAATCTCGTAAGTAAAAATATTAATAATTGTATATATTTTTTATTAATTAAACATTAATACATTTATTTCTTTCAGAATGCTTCTGCTGCCGAAAACAATGTTAATATATAATAACAATTCCTAAAAAAATGTTTTTATAACTTTTTATTTGAATAAAAAAGTACATATTTTCAAATAATGTATCTTTTATTTTTTGTTCGCTCCCAAACAGATGTATTATATAATTTAATATATTTTTAAGATTTTACTTTAAAAATAATTCAAAAACATATTTTTTTAAAATTATTAAGCGTTATTTAATTATGTGAAACAGAGAAATGAGTGAGAGAAGGTATGGATCGAATACGTGTGATAAGATAGCTTTGTAAATATAGGATAATGTAAACCAAGTCTAATTTCTTAGCTGTAAGGCTGAAATAAAGAATATATTATTATTAATTAAGATGGAAGAACGGGATGAGGAGTATGTGATGGTGGTGATAATTATCGACAAGAATATTTTATATTTTTTTATTGATTAAAAAATTAAGCATTGATACATAATAAATTACAGTAACTTCCCTATGAATCGGGAAGTTAAAAATTAAAAATTAAAAAGAATATATTATTAATTAAAATGGAAGAACGGGATGAGGAGTATGTGATGGCGGTGATAATTATCGACAAGAATATTTTATATTTTTTTATTGATTAAAAAATTAAGCATTGATACATAATAAATTACAGTAACTTCCCTATGAATCGGGAAGTTAAAAATTAAAAATTAAAAAGAATATATTATTAATTAAGATGGAAGAACGGGATGAGGAGTATGTGATGGTGGTGATAATTATCGACAAGAATATTTTATATTTTTTTATTGATTAAAAAATTAAGCATTGATACATAATAAATTACAGTAACTTCCCTATGAATCGGGAAGTTAAAAATTAAAAATTAAAAAGAATATATTATTAATTAAGATGGAAGAATGGGATGAGGAGTATGTGATGGCGGTGATAATTATCGACAAGAATATTTTATATTTTTTTATTGATTAAAAAATTAAAAATTAAAACATTAATATATAATAACAAAATAAAAAAATTAAACATTGATATATAATAAAAAATTAAAAATTAAAACATTAATATATAATAACAAAATTAAAAATTAAGCATTGATACATAAGATATATAATAACAAAAATAAAAAATTAAACGTTAATATAATAACAAAAAATAAAAACTAAAGTAAAAAATAACGTCTTCATTGTTGTTGTTGTTGTTGTTGTTTTCCTGCAAGCAAACAAAACATATTATATAATTTTAGTATTCTTTTCTTTTTTAACATTTACTTTAACATATTTTGAAAATTTATTTACCTTCAAGCGACGATTCCTTAATAATTCCACAAACGTCCATACCGCGTGGGTTTGGCTGGATTGTATCCGGATCGACTCCGATCGGTACGTTGCCGCAGTTCACCCCACACACGTATCCACAGAATCTGGACCAGACGCGATGTTCCTTCATGGGATCATCATCCTCTTCCCATCGAGTCAGCTGTATACCACATTCGAAACATTCAACGAAATCCTCATCACCCAGATAGAAAAATCCTGCGGCAGCGAGTTTCTCCGGTTGGACGATGTGCGAGTAACGCCAGTTGTGAAAACTTTGAAGTCTGTCACGTTCGAGACGATAATCGGGTGGTGGTGTTGCGTGATCAACTGTTGTTGTGACGGCTGCCTCAGATTTTTCAATCATTGTGAAATGCTGTGAAAAAATCAAAAATGTAAAAAAGAGGTGTCATGTTTTTGTGGTTTTTAATTCGCAGGAAAAAATTCTGATACTTTACAATTTTTTGAAGTCTGTCACGTTCGAGACGATAATCGGGTGGTGGTGGTGGTGGTGTTGCATGATCAACTGTTGTTGTGACGGCTGCCTCAGATTTTTCAATCATTGTGAAACGCTGTGAAAAAATCAAAAAATGTAAAAAAGAGGTGTCATGTTTTTGTGGTTTTTAATTCGCAGGAAAAAATTCTGATACTTTACAATTTTTATTATTATTCATCCATGCGCGAAATGTTTTAACTTCGCGCATACTGCAGTGATACGGTTTCGATTGTTTTGTCGAACGCCAACAATGAAGTCGACATGGTACCTCACCAATGTTATAAACGGGATCCTGAACTAGTACGTCATATTTTGGACACCCGAAATCCTCTAAATTTATTGAGTTTATATTCATTTTTCGAAGGATGTCTCTTTCGGAACATCCTCCTTTGTAGGCAATTATCGGATTTTTATATTCGCGAACAAAATTTTCAATGACTCCAAATATATCTTCTTGCTTAAATTTTTCATTGCCGAAATTGTTAAATGGCATCCCGTGTACAAAATTAGTAACGTACCACGCCGATTTCTTGTCAGCGTTCGACAAACAATTGAAACTCGTATCTAATAAAAATTCGGCTAGTAGGGAGCCGTCACAACATGCATTTACAATAGCCACTTCTTTATACATGAATTTTTTATTAATCATAAACCCGTCCATGTCTATGATTTGTGTGATTTGATCCATCTAAATAATAAAAAAGTTTTTACTAGATTTTACTAGATTTTATATAGTTCTTTAAAAAATTGTTATATTATACTTACATTTGAAGAAAGGATGAAATGATTAGAACGCACAGTATCCTATATATATCGATCACTTTAAAAACTTCCGTATACAGTCGACAATGAAACTCTATTTTAACGTTTTCTTTGACGTTTAGTCAGACACAGCTTCGCACAACGATGCGACGAGCTATTTATAATGAGTACCCCTACCACCATATCTCGTTCTATGGTGCAAGAGTGATATCATTACTATATTTTTTCTTTTAATAAAATACGAGTTTAATTGTAGAAGGAGGAGGATTGTCTTTAAATAAAAAGATCATTCGCATAATTTTTTATTTGATAAAACATATATATTTTATAACATAAGAGCGGTTTAAGTAATTTTTCTAACAATGTTTGTTAATGGACTGTACTCCACGATGCGGTCATGTATCATCAAACAGTAGGCTGTTGTCGATGGGGGGACGTCGGTTCGGCATTCGAATTCTATTCGCACGTCAACCGTACCATTTTTTAGCGCTTCGTTTTGTCGAGAACAATCGAGAACGACGAGCGGACCGTATCGCAGGAAATCTGAGACGTTGAGTAGCGCTTCGCCGTTTCCATAGTACGATTCTTGGAATTTTGCATACATGTCGTAGAGCAATGCGTATTTACCTTTCTCGAAATCCATATTTAAATCATCATACGGATAGGTTTCCGAGTTCAAGTAAAGTCGAATATTTGATAATGCGCAATGATCGAATTGCGCGGCCGTTTTCGTTAAGTTATTCTTTCGATTGGTTTGCAAAGCGAATATCACGTATCGCGGTTTTTCCATTTGTTGAGCCGTTTTTATCGCCCATGTATGCTTCGTAGTCGTCTGTAGTAGAGGATATTCGAACAGATCCCACGATCGAAAACTCATACCAATCGGTCTGTCACTGTCTAAAATACGTAACATGGACAGCTTATGTATTTCATCCAATGCAACGTGTGGCATTCGCCATTGAATTTTGTACAGATCCAGAATAGGTTTCACGTTGTCGGAAGGACTGAACAACGCGTTTGCGTCGGTACGCGAGCGGATCAAAATCAATTCGTGTCGAGCATTTATCACAACACGTTTGTAATCTTCGCAGAAACCTAATAAAACGCTCATAGGCACGCAAAAGTTGAAATTGATCGCAGCCGTGGTCGTTGCCGTTTGCTTCCGCCGATCATCGTCATACAGCCAACCAGCGTTGGATAACGCGTCGCTTCTCGTTTTGGACAGACTCACATAATTCTTCAGAGTTGTCGTTGCACCAGGATTTCTGGACCGATCGATTTCCACTCCGTTCAATTCATAGCGTATTTCCTCGAACATAAACGCAACGGCATTGTTCTCGAGAGTCGCCGCATCGATGGAGGATTCTCCTGCTCCAACCGGTAATTCGAGTTTCCCCGGTAAACTAAGTTTTCCCTCAACGTATAGGAAGCTTTTACACGGGAGCGTGTACAGGTCTTGTTGCTGAATGGGTATCCGTATTTCATCGCTGTTTTCAAACGTCGTGTTGGCGTATGGATTGTACGTGTGCAGCTCAATCTTCGTTATGCGATTGTCGAAAACCGGTGCTTCGGAGATGTTCAAAATGTCGTTGAACATGATTTTTCCTCTCACTTTTTAACAATAAATCCCAAAGATCGTAGATACTTTGCGTTTTCCACGGTTAATTTCTTACGTATCGGCGACTTTACGTTTTTTTTCACAGTTAGTTTCTTGCGAATCAATGTGCTGCTGTTGTTCAACGTATGGAATGTCGTATTGTTATGAATTAGCATTGCTTCGTCGAACGTGTAGTCGCACCGTGATTTCTTCACCTCGAAAATCAATCAAACGTCCGGATTGGTCAACTATGCGAATCGTTAAATCGTCAATTACTCGTGCAACGATCGGAAGGTAAATGACTCGTGCGGGCGTTTCCGATAATTTATACCCTGGTGGTACCTGAGGCGCGAACTCATGTATCGTGTGAACGAGTTTACCATTGTCGTACGATCCGGTGGTTATGTTACATTCCACTCGTACGATATTCACGTTGATGATATTCACAGGTGCGTTTGACGTGTGCCACGCGTTCGGTGGCAAAACACGATTCAAGGAAAATCCCAGAATAGATCCCACGTTGCGAGGCTTTGTAAAGTTTATTTGATATTTGCTTATAATTTCGCTTTTCATGGTGTTGTTGTTCGCTCGTAGGACCAGCGGATATTCGATATCGGAGGCGGCGGATGACTTGTCAACATTTTTGGGGGGATATCGCGCGCGTATTTCACGTCTCAAGTACGCGTTGATCGCTTCCAATTCGTACGAACCGTCGGGGATGACGATCTCCTCGTCTTTTTCACCGAAGTAGAATCGATTGTTTCCGATGTTGGCGCTAATGTTCGGTATCGTGTAATAAGTTTGTAAATCGAGCAATCCCAACTCGTATTCACCATTGGTCAGATCTATGGGTGGAAAGTACTTAGACGACAGTATGCTGCTTCTCCCCGACAACGTGAGCGTAAATGACTTTTTCGCATGCATCGTGCAGAGAGAGAGACTCTTTCCAGAGAATTTAAAATGTAGTTTCTCGAAGAAATTTCACACACAATTGCCCACACACGCTTTCGTCGTACTTTTGAAAACGTTTGTGGTTATATAAGATCGTCGCGTTCGCGCCGAAATAGCGAATCAACTCGATCGGTGGTCGAAGATTTCCAAAACTATCAAAGTATTTGACGCGCGAGCCGTGTTTTATGTATGCGACCCAGTGCGTTCCCGGTCCATGACTATTATCTAGATTGACTATACCCCGCTCGTTTACCCACGCGCGCAGCGGTAAATCATCACGCATAAAAACTCCACGAAAATACGGTAATCCTTTACAGATGGTCATCAATTCTATATCTGTCGTTGTGTTGTCTTTCTTCGTTTTTTTCCCCCCTCTTTAAACCTTTGCCATGCTTATACGGTGTGAGATATACTCCACGACCTTCCATGGCTCGATTGTGTCGTTCCGCTTCTTGTAATTGTTTCTTCGCAGCTTTCGCAGCGTTTATGGCTTTGACTACTCCTGCGGCACCACCTGTCAATGCTCCTATAGCCGACAAAGCAGGCAGCAGCAGCGGCAGAAAACCACCGCGTTTGGCGATCGGGAGAATTCGTTGTTTTTTTCTCTTTTCACCTTTTTTCTTTGTCAGACCCATGCCCAATTTCGTTTTAGCTTTCATGGCTGCCAACACTGCGGCCGCAGACACCTTCTCTCCCAACGTTGCGTCCCCAGACGTTACTCGATGCAGCGCTCGATCTGCCAAAACGCTGTCGGCTGCGTGACGATTTCCAAGATCCTTGTATCGTGAATACGTTATATCGTGTTCGCGACAGGCTGCATCCAACGGATTGATTCCTCGATCCCCACGAGCTAATCGAGCGGTCAGTTTCGTACCAGGACCGCAGTATTGATAACCGGGTATATGTAATTCGAACGGTAACGCGTTTATAGCTCTGTTTAAGAACCCCTTACCCGTATGCGAACCGGGACACCGTTTTGAACGATGATTCACACGCATGAGCTATATTTTTCTGTTCTCTCTTTTAAAATTTCTCTGCTCTCTCTTTAAAAGAAGCAAACCCTTTAGGGTGACTGATACTAATAGTGTTCGAGCTGCCGTATAAATACTACCCACCTACCCCCCTCATCGAATCAATCAGAACATGCGTTTTGTGAGACAATCTTTGGATATTCGTGTTCCAACGTGTCGCGCGTTCGACGATTGCGACGAGACGATGCGGAAACATGGATCATTGTTACCGGGCAATATACGATGCGTCATAAGCGGTCCGTCAGGATGTGGTAAAACGAACGTTATGGTTAGCCTGCTGGAGAGCGCGAACGGGCTACGATTCGCCAATGTCTACGTGTATTCGAAATCTCTGTCTCAACCAAAATACCAATACTTGAGCAAACTATTCTCATCCGTGGTGAAGGATGTAGGATACTTCGCGTTCGCGGACAAAGTTGACGTAATCCCTCAGACAGAAGCACGGCCCGATTCGATATTCATCTTCGACGACGTGGCGTGCGACGATCAGGATATCATGAGAGAGTATTTCGCGATGGGTAGACATTCGCACATCGATTGCTTCTACCTGGGTCAGTCGTACGCGAGAATACCTAAACATTTAATTCGTGACAATGCCAATCTGTTGATTTTGTTCAAACAGGATACCATGAATTTACGTCACATTCATCAGGATCATGTAAATACCGATATGTCATTCGAGACGTTTAGCACGTTATGCGCGAATTGTTGGCGAAAGAAGTACGGATTTCTCGTAATCGATAAAGACAGCCCTGCGAATCGTGGTCGTTACAGACGTGGATTTAACGAGTTTGTCGTACTGTAGCGAATACAGTTGCTCGATAAGAGTCGTCGGTGCTGTATCGTGGCTGTAATCTCTCTTGCGCAATGAATATGTCAGGCAAAAAGGAAAAGAAGGAGAAGCTCCGAGCTTCGATCGTGAACGAAATAGCAAAGACCAGCGATACCATACGTAAAAAGTATTTAGCGTTGAAAGTTGGGAAAATGACGGCCGAGGCGAATTTGCGAACGACTTTACAACCGATCGTCGAACCGTTGAAACAGATAGTTCAAAATATGACTACTGTCGAACCGAACGACAACGCGTTCTCAGATATTAAGGAAACACCATCGTCGTCCTCCCTACGAAAAAAAAAGATTCTCAGATATTAGGGGACCGCCATCATCCTCTATGAAAAAAAGAAGAAGAATAAAGAAGAATGGGGAAAAGAACGACGAAGCTGATGTAACGCGCGCCTCGAAAAAAATATATCTCGATGATGATGACGACTATGAGGATGACGAGATCGAATCAACGACTACGGTACCACAACAAGATACATTCGAATCACCGCGCACGGTATCTTTGGAGTCTTCAATGCGTAATATTTTTGAAAATCCGGAAACTCATCCAGAGGAAAATGAACATCTATCCGAGAATCTTGGACCTTTGGCGCGCGAATATTTAGAAAAATTTTTTACCGGGCCGACGAAAAATTCTGACAACGTGTACGGAGTATGTTTGAAAGATGATAAGATGATGATGGGAAATTCAACGTTCGAGGTGGACGGCAACGACGATATCATCATTAACGGGATACGGTACAAGGGGACTCGCGGTCTTTACGAATTGATATTCAAAAGAATACCCGATGATTGGTTGTACACCGAGGATGATAAGAACGCGTACAAAAGAATTCTCACTCTTACGAATGCACATCGACGTGGAAATCAGATAATGGGAAACAAAGGATTCAAGTATAGGAGAATTATAGGACCGTTGTTTTCATCGCGAGGTGGGAAGGGGATTGAACTTCCAACTTCTATGCGCGTGACCAACAATCCGATCGATTACGTGCATTGGGATGATCCCAACGAACTCGTCGATCGTCTGAAATTGTTAACCGCTTCGAAGAACGCCGGTCATTCCAACCATGACAACGAAATAATGTCGATAATTGAAGAACTTCGCGAAGCCGGTATAATTATAAATTAAAGCGCGTGGGTTCGTTGAGTTAGTGACGAATGAAATGTCGATCGATGAAATTGTTACGGCTCGATAAAATGCGCGTTCGTCTTAATTGTTGCGAAACGAATCAAACGATATCCTCGGGAGAAGACGACGACGGTGAAAGCTGGAACTTGAGGTTTCAAAGTCTATGGATAAAACTGGATGAGATATTTCAACGAATACTGTGGGTCGAAGAGCAGGTAAAACGTTTGTGCAAGCGATACGAGTTGGCGATAATCGAAGAAGAAGAAGAAGAAGATTAACTCGATCGAAAAATGTGTATCGACAAATTTGGTAGAGTACTTCGCGAAGCGGACAAAAGCGAGTCGAATGTTTCTTCGATTTTCTATCCTGACGTTTTGAAAAGTTATGTGCGTGATAACGCTATATGTTTGAACGATGACGCTAAATTGTACGATGCAAAAGGTATGAAGATCGGACACGTGGCGAATCCTGAAGCAAACGATCACACTGCGACCAAACTATACGTGGACACGCTTAACGCGAAGCTCGAGTTCGAGATCATGAAAACACTGGTCAAAGAACTGAAAACCGCTAAAGAGACGATAAAGTCTGAAATATTAGTTAAACAGAATGAAGACCTGAAAACTTTAGCAGAAACGATAAAGTCTGAAATACTGACTACGATACAAGCCGTTCGGGAAATATAACTGAGACGTTTGAAGATTTTTAGAGGAACTGTATAGTATATGTGAAACGTGGTAAAGTATACACGCAGATACGACGTATTGAGGAGCGAGAGCGCTGGAGCTTCAATGACTGAGAGAGAGCGAGATAACAGCGACAAGATGAGTAAAGAAAACGTGGTGGAAGAGCTGCATGCTCCGGCGAGACGTTTTTACCCGCGTAGACGTGTGATCGTGCGAGGATTCGATGATCTTTGGCAAGCCGATATCGTTGAAGTTCAAAACTATGCGCGAAACAATCGTGGACATCGATATATTCTTACGATAATCGATGTATTTAGCAAATACGCGTGGACGGTTCCTTTGAAGAGTAAAAATGCGAGCGACGTGTGTAAAGCTTTCGCGTCAGCGTTGGAGAAGGATGGCAGAGCTCCGAACAACTTGCAGACCGACATGGGGAAAGAATTCTACAATACAACGTTCCAAGAATATCTGAGGAAACGTAACATCCACCATTATTCAACGTTTAGCCCTATGAAAGCATCCGTCGTGGAGCGTTTCAATCGTACGTTGAAGAACAGTATGTGGAAATTTTTCTCGTTGAGCGGAAAATATCGCTGGATCGATGCGCTTCCCACGTTGACCAAGGACTACAATAATCGAAAACATCATACCATCCGTATGCGACCCGCCGACGTGAACCGTAAAAATGCCGGACACCTTCTGTCCACCGTGTACAACAACGTGAAGATTGCTGGTCCTGCCAAATTCAAGGTTAATGATCACGTGCGCGTCAGCAAGTTCAAAACTCTATTTGACAAAGGATACACGCCAAACTGGTCAACAGAAATATTCAAGATTACCACGGTGAAACGAACGAATCCTGTCACGTATCTCTTGGCCGACTCGAGGGGCAAACCTATCGCCGGAGGATTTTACGAACACGAGATACGCGCGGCAAAATATCCTGACGTATACTTAGTTGAAAAAATATTGCGCATAAAGGGGAATAAAGTATACGTAAAATGGTTGGGAATGGATGCGTCACATAATTCATGGATGTCTAAAACGAATATACTTTAATTGTATTTTCTACTCGTATTTTATATGTAAGATAATTAATTTTTCTCTTCTTTTAATTGTATTCTTTTATTCTATATGAATTGTGAAAAATGTAATTTGCGATAAAATTTAAATAAAAACTTCTTGCAGTCGAGTAATGTGTGTCGGCTAACTTTCTACCCTCGTCACAAGATAGCGACGTTGTCCCTATCCTTTCTCGCTAGAACATGATCCGTCGACGATTTGCATATATACCGTCCTCAACCGTCTACTAGAAGATAACTCCTCTACAGTTGATGATTTAGCTATGTACATAAGAACCCCCCCCAACCAACCAATCGAAAGAATAACTTAACGACAACGACCGCAAGTCCCCAGACCGTCCACATTGTACCGTTTACTGGTAGACATTGTACCATTTACTGGTAGCAATTCTAAATTGGTTGGTCGGGGTTCTTATATGCATAGCCAAATCATCTACTGTAGAGGAGTTATCTTTTCTGCTTAATAAGTCAGGGTGGAAACCTTAGTCCTGCTGAAAGATTTTGTATGTGATGAACAACCTAAACGTTGAATGAACAGCTTAAACCCTCTCCTTAGACGTTGACATATTAGTATGTGGTTGAGGGATGGTAATATGATAATTCATTTTTCTCTAAAACGACTATACTTTATATGTAGAAATTCATTTTTATAGGAATTATAAAAGAATAATTTTACAATAAAATAAAATAAAAATACAAAGAGATTTTCTTAAATAATTTTTATTTTTTAAAAAATAATATATCGTTACAGAAAGACCTCCAATAATTTTTTACACACATTATCTTTGTTTTTAACCTATCTGTTTTTGCGCAAACGCCTCGGTCGCAATGATATCAGCGCACAAAGCCAACAGTTCACAATCGATCAGCGAATTTTGATCGAAAGATTCGCTCTCGACGATCGTTTTCATGATATTCTTCGCGTCACTATCCTTCACCGCAACAACGAAATTCGTAAATTTAGCGACAATTGTGGGAACATTATCAATCAACCATGAATACATGTTGTGTACGCAGAAATCGAGGTTGTACAGGTTACGCATAGTTTTTTCCGTAATATACAGAGCTGTGAACTGATTTGATAATTTCACTAGATTCATACCATCAATATTAACTGTTTGAAATGTTAAATCATCACTAATTTTTCGCTTCTGTTTCTGCATAGACGGCAAAAGTAAATCGGAAATACACTCCTTCGTGCGCAATAACTCTGTCCACGCGTCCAGGAAAAATGTAATTTCATTACCACGGTTATCCCCTATAGCTAGTTCCACGCAAATATCGTTGTCAACGTGCACACCAATTTCGAAGTACTTAAAATAATTGCCGGCTATGGAGTATCTTCGACTCAAGACCCGTGCGCTGTGCAAACTCCTCGGCGGTTGCATCATTGATGATTGTGAAATGGAGTTGTTGGGAAAACTCTCGCACGATGACGGTGACGGCTGTATCATCGATGATCGTGAAATGGGACGGTTGTTGAAAAAACCCTCGCACGACGACGACGACGTTGACGGCTGTATCATCGATGATCGTGAAATGGGCTGTTGTTGAGAAACCCTACAACAGATTTTTTAAAAAATTAGACGTTTTTCTAAATTACTTTTTCATAATTATTTTCATCTTTCTACTTACATATTATTTAGTCTCCTCTTTTTGTGCAGCTCCTCAACGTTTGAACGATTACATTCAGCAGGCGAATAACGGTTGTAATACATCGTGCGGTCTATGGTTTAGCAGTCTACGGTTTTAGCGATGGTTGTCTCGATCTGAAGCGTGCCGCTTGGAATATGATGTTATATAGGATGTCTCCTTACCACTCCTTTTTACAGTGAAGATCTGCAATGGGAAGCATCCCCTCCCCGACAGTTACAGACTTCAAAGACCTATGATAATCTCTCTCTACCACTTCCTTTTTTCTTTTACGGATAATAAAACGACGACGCAGTTTTTTCTCAATCGATGCTGTAATGCCCCCAAGGAAGAGTATCAATCAAATTATTGCAAATATATCGCTTATCGTCATGCGGACTCAATGCTAATTTCTTTTCCGACATCGAATACACCTGATGTCGTACGGACACTATGCGATTACCGCTAACGCTCTTTTCCGTATGATTACGAAGGCATTCAACATAGTCTTCGAAACTTATATCTCGAGCGGTAACGTTTGTTCTGATTCCTTTGATCTTTTTAGTGTCCTGATCGCCGTGCACGCGAATCGCATACATTTTCGAACGAAGCCCTACGAACTCGGTCATAATTTTACCACCGTTCTCATCCTTCATCAATCCTAGCTGTTTATTGT
Source organism: Lasioglossum villosulum (assembly GCA_963971365.1). Lineage (NCBI taxonomy): Eukaryota > Metazoa > Arthropoda > Insecta > Hymenoptera > Halictidae > Lasioglossum > Lasioglossum villosulum. The sequence goes on along the minus strand of OZ020502.1, from coordinate 12,627,057 downwards.
TCGCGATCGGAACGCCGTAGACGTTGTTCGCGGCATAATTACTGGTGTCGTATCGATGAATATCACGTTTCAGCAGCGCCTCGTACGCGTTATCGCAAGCGATCTCATATATCAGACTGTCCGTGTCCGTGTACAAAATCTTACAATTTTGTTGGAAGTTTGGTTGGATGTACTCATAATGAAAGCCGTACAAATGAAATTTTGATATATCCAATATGGACATGCCTACGTAGATTGGCTTGTAAAATTTAACAAACAGCTTTTTCAGCTGAATCGCGACAAAGTTCTCGGAAAACACCGTACAGCTATGAAAATTTGGTCTAGATATCAATCGTTCGACGCCGTGTTTACCGCTCCATCGAGAAAGTAATTTCACGCTCGCGTGATTTCGAACGTTCTCCATCGTTTTCCCAAACACAGCATTGTTCATTAACTTGAATAAGTTCTTGGAAAAATCGTTGGTGGCGTTGGCGCGTAATTTCGTGTTTAAATCAATATAGCCATGCAACCATCGCGACTGTTGAAATTCTAGAATTCGATGTATTTTCCGCAATTTCAAATTATGTTTCAAACTTTGTTGGAGATACCGATAATGTACAACGTATCGCTCCTTATCGCGAAGTGTTGCCATCAACTTTTTCTGCGTACTCGAGTCGGTTGCTGCGTCGTGACTTGGACAAAACGGAAGATCCGCGTGAGCATCGTGAATTTCGCGCGGATACTCTAAATCCACCTCCAAAATGTATCCTACGGGGCTATCGATCGGAATGGATTCAACATCGAAATTGTCCACGTCCACCCATCGAAAGTCTCTGTGCGGCAGAGGTTGCGACATTGCCCAACCGTACAGATTATTCACATCAAAATACATTAAGTAGGTGGATGGTTTACTCGAGTCGTGTGTGGACAAATATTTGTTGTTAGCGCGCGCATATCTGTGCGAACACTGGCTCAATCCACCGCGTATTCCTCGTTCCACGAACAAAAGCATGTCAACGTCGGTCAACAACTCCAATTCAATCTTTGTCATTTTCAACATCACGTCCCACGCGAAACCGGGGAGCGTGTAATAATGCGCCGGATCGAGCTTGTAATTCTCGAGACAGTCATCGCGAAAATTTTCGAAAACATCCGCCAACAACAGCACATCCAATTTTAAGTATAAGTCGCTGTACTGTCCTAGCGTTTGTATAGCAAAACGCGACCAAACCGTATTCGCGTGAAGGTAATCAACGTCGGATATCTCGCTACCGTACAGCCGATTGTAAAATGCTTCGCGCGGTGGCAAACATGTATCGTTTAATTTATCGTACGATGTCAGATAGTCGTATGGAAAAACACCTTTTCTGGTCAATAGATTGAAATCGTCATCGGAAAGATGTGTAAATTCACTTCGTACGATGCGTAATTTACTTTTGTCCAAGTATGACGACAGCTTGTCCAGACTCGAGTTCAAGAACTTAAACGAATCGATAAAACGGAATTTCAAAAACTTTGCATAATTTTGCTCTTTACCCGGCTGTCTCTCGATATGTACGTTCTTCGTGAAAGAGATATACTTCTCTTTCGTTAATGGCAACACGTCTATCTGTCCCTCGAAAGAGTTTGCTAATTCTTTGATGATGAAATGTGCGTCGTAGCCTGATAGATTATGGAAAACCACCGGTATCACGTACGAAGATTGATAACTTAAATTGCATCCGTTATGAGCCGGACCGCGATACGCGCCCGTGAAATGACAATGATCGTGGACCCTCGTCGCGTCAGTAGTGTCGAACGGTTTCTCGCAGACGTGACAATGCGTGGCCGTACGAAAATTTAACTTTTCCGATTCGGTTAGCGGATTCATCGGCACTGTTTTGTCAAATATCGGTTGTATTTTACGACTTAATTCGTACAACCTGTTCGCGAACCATGCGGCGCATCCCTCTTTCTCGCGATAAACATGATACTCGCACAACGATTCGTCATAGCGGCAATGCATGTAGTATCCTATGCTAAACGCGTGGTGATGTTGATACTGTACGCGTGCCACACGGCCTTGTCCTTCCTGCTCCCCCGGCAGCAGCAGGCACTCCAAGTCAGCATAGATAACGAACGGCGCCTCTTCTTTGTTCGTGTAGTTCTTAAACTGCAACCACTTATCTTCTTCCTCTGTTGGAAGCATCAGAGCGCAATCATTCATCCGTTCGCAGTCAAGTGTATGAACGTTTAATCTCTCCTGCGTGGGAAAAAATTGCAAGCACCTGTGGGAAGGGAAAAATTATGTCTTTTTTGCTTCAAACAATTAAAAAAACAAAAATGCAACTTACCGGTCACAAATATACTTCTGATGATCCCGCTTGCTAAGCTGTGATGAAACCAATCGCGACAAATTTCGTATACACACGAAATGACAGTGCGTCTTTGCAGCATTCTGTAGAAACAGCAAGTTGACGTGTCTTCCCTCACGTTTCTTCCCAGTCAAATGAAGCGTTACGCATTTCTTGCGTGCCCATGCGAACACGTTCACGGAAACGTTGTTTTTTCGTTCAAATTTTCGGATGTCTTTGAACGACATAGGTAGTTGAAAACCTTCGGTTTTCGGAAGCACGTCTTTGTAGTGTGGATACGATGATAAACGTGACAGATTTGTCTCGGCTGGGTAGAGACCCGCCACGATTGCCCAATAAAAGCACGCATCGTCATTGCTGTTCACGTTCACGATTGCTCTTTTCAGCAGTATCGCTCGAGGCACGTCGATTGTAGCGGTGCAACCAGCTTGCAACGGTTGGTATTTGCTAAAGTTGACGATTAAATGTAGTATCTTCGACAGCGCCCACCCGCTGTCCCGCTCTTGAAATTCTTCCAACGTTGTCAAAATCGTAGGCATAACGTCTTTCTGGTACCACTGTCGCAGATTGCTCGTCCGAAACAACGCAACGTTCTGCGTGCTAAAACTTTTCACGGAAACCTCGCCGGCGTGTAGCATAAATTCCGCCTCCAACGTTACGCTAGCTTTCAACGATGAATACGTGTTTAAAAATTCCGTAACGCGTCCCGTAATCATTCGTTTCGCATGTTGTAAAAATTGTTTTGGATCAATATGTTCAACATTGATAACGATTCCGGTCGATATGCGATTTTTAAAAGCCGACTCAACATTTTCCCAACGAAGCGTTGAGGCTCTCGTACCCCTGCCGTCGTATAAACCTCTACCGACGCGCGACGAGGAAATACGATGATTCAACGAAACGTTCAAAGTTTTCATACGACACATCGTCGATGTTAAACTCAATTTCTTGCCTACTGACAATTCATCCTTTGCACGGGATAGATAATTTACACAACACTGCAGAGACTCGATGAATGAGCGAAACCATTCGCGATACTCGTCCATAGTTTTCACCAACATTGACATGCGTGTCAAACACTTCAACATATTTTTACATGTTTCAATCATCTTGCCGCTTTTCCATCGATACTTTTGTCACGGTAAAACACTGTGTCCGCGAAACGATACTACTTCCAACTCGTAAAATTAGAAATGTTCCCAAATGTAATTATACTTCACATACAACGATGCGACGTTCGCCCGTTTCAATGATGTCCAATATCATGGATGGGGAATCGATCGCAGGCCATTGCGCGACAACTTGACTAAATCTTTTCGTGTAAGCAAAACATACGCGACTCGTTACGTCGTTTCGCATTAAACGTTCCACCATCGATTTCTGCTCGATGGAGAAATGATCGTTCAAGTGTGAATTTATTACGTGAGGCCAAGCTATATTTTTCAACGTTGGAACGGCCATGTCATCTTTTTCCTCCGATACGTTCATTTCAGCACAAGTCCGTACGCGAAAAACCGTCACGTATGGAACAATGGTAGATCTTTAAAATCTTACGCAAACTGAACACTCTGTATGCAAATGAGCTTGACGCCGGCAACATCCATTCTTTTAAACATATACCCTATCCGGAAATAGATGCCACAAAAATCTCCGCTCGCGAGACATCTAAAAAGATAAGGCGGAAACTCTATAGCGCTCAGAAACGAGCTCGCGATAGGCACGTTGAAAAGATAAGGGGACTCTATATCACCCTGTTAATTAAAACTATCTCTCTTAGAACGATATAAACAGTGTGCTTAAACGATAAATAGGAACGACGTTTGAAACACGTTCAAGGTCAAGTCTTCCTGGAAAAAAAGCATATGTTCCTCCACGGCTACATACCATGAAAGAACCTGTGTCATAGATAACACCTACAAAAAATTATCTTCTCGATGTATCATATTCGCGGAGCACGTACGAAATATCATATTCGTAGGGGGGGGGTACAATAGGAATGCATTGAGTAGATAAGAGGAAACTACTCTCTCTTACATCGTGAACCGTCTCTTTCTTTCTCACATCGCGTTCAGGTTAATCGTCTTAAACGATGGGTAGGAACGACGTTCGAACACGTTCAAGGTCAAGTCTAAAGCATGTGTTCCCCAGGGGTATCGTATTACATCTGTCGTAGGTACAATAGGAATGCATCGAGTAGATAAGAGGAAACTATATACAGCTGTGTACAGATAGTATGGTCTCGCTATGTTCTTAAAATAAATCCCCCCTCCCCCGCGAAAATTATCTTCTCGATGTATCATATTCGCGAAGCACGTTCGGAATATCATATTCGCAAAACCCTTGTCATAGATAAGAGGAAACTATATACAGCTGTGTACAGATAATGTGGTCCCCCCTCCCCCACCCCCCGCAAAAGTATGCTCGCACTATAACGTGGGAAACTGTCCTTGAAAAATCTCCCCTCCCCCACCCCCCGCAAAAGTAGCTCGCGCTATAAGGTAATGGTGCCGGTAAGGTAGGAATCTACCTACAATGATAAGTCTGATCGTAGAACCAGCATACACTATCTACTCATCCAGTCGCTGTGGCTCCAGAAAGTCGACTGGGATACTCCTTTAGCGGAAAAGGAGCAAGCAATTTGGCAGCAGTTCCGACAGCAACTCCCTGCTCTGCAGTCGATACGGGTTCCGCGTTGGCTAGGAACAAACTCGTCCAATCAGCCTCTGGAACTGCATGGGTTCGCAGATGCCTCCGAGCGCGCCTATGCAGCTGTCGTCTATTCTCGCTCGATCAGTCCGGAGGGAGGAGCAAGGGTCTCCTTAATCGTTGCGAAATCCAAGGTGGCTCCCTTAAAAAGGGTGTCTCTTCCTCGGCTGGAGCTCGCGGCTGCTTTTCTCCTGGCCAGACTCGTCGAGCATGTAACTAAGGCGCTCGATTGGCAGGATCAAAACATTTATCTCTGGTCGGATTCCACGGTCGCTCTCAGCTGGATCCGGGGGCACCCGTCTCGATGACCTACCTACGTAGCTAATCGAGTGGCCGAAATTCAGAGAATGCTGCCTCAAGCCAAGTGGCACCACGTACAGGGCACGGAGAATCCAGCTGATTGCGCGTCCCGAGGCTTGGATCCAGCAGAACTTCCCAAGTTTGATCTGTGGTGGCGAGGACCTGCATGGCTATCGTCATCAAATCCAATTCCGAAGCCATCCATCGAAGAGGAAACGCACGATACCGAGGAGCTGGGAGTACATCACGTGACAAGTCAGGTTGAGTCAGTCTCGTGCTCATTAATAGAGCGGTTCTCAAATCTGAACCGTCTCTTCAGAGTACTATCCTGGTGTCTACGCTGGATCCCTAAAAGGCGAAAAAGGGAATTATTTATCACCGCCGAAGAAGTCCACAAGGTTAAGGTAACCTTACTACTACTGGAGCAAGCAGCCTGGTTCCCGGAGGAAGTTAAGAACCTCAGGAAAAATCAACCAGTCAAGGCCAGCAGTAGGTTGGCAAAACTATGTCCATTCCTGGACAAGGAAGGAGCGCTGCGAGTCGGGGGCCGGTTACAAGCTGCAAATCTCGCCTACGATAGCAAGCATCCAGTTATACTGCCCGACGAATCCCCTCTGGCAAGGTTGTGGGTCGCAGCTGCTCACAACCGATGTCTGCACGGGGGGACACAACTCACTCTGGCTACACTACGTCAGGAGTGCTGGATTCTCCGAGGTCGTCACATGGTAAAACAATGTATCCGTCGGTGCACCGTTTGTATCCGTTGGAAGGGGGAAACAGCTCTACCTAAAATGGGAAATCTACCGTTGGCACGAATAACACAATGTCGTCCTTTTCTCAGGTCAGGTATAGACTACGCAGGTCCAATCGAGCTTCGAGTCGGCCGTAGTCGGGGTCGTGGTCAGCTCTCAACGAAGGGCTACATAGCTGTCTTTATCTGTCTTGCCACCAAGGCAGTACATCTGGAGGCTGTGTCGGACGGATCTACGGAGACCTTCCTGGCAGCGCTGAAGCGATTCACATCCCGGCGCGGTAAATGCCTGGAGATACACAGCGACTGCGGCCGGAACTTCGTAGGTGCTAACAAAGAGCTTCGCACTCTACTTCGAGAAGCCAACAGGGGGGGAGTGATCCGTTCGAGGCAGCCGCCAGGGAAGGGATCACGTGGAAATTCAACCCCCCCGCTGCTCCTCACTTCGGGGGAATCTGGGAGGCGGCGGTCAAGTCTGTGAAGCATCACCTCCGCCGAATCATAGGAGAGCAGCGACTGTCCTTTGAGGAGCTGACCACACTCCTGACCGGTATAGAAGCTTGTTTGAATTCCAGGCCCTTACAACCGTTGCCCGACGACTCGGAGGATCCAGTGGCTCTCACACCTGGTCATTTTCTGATCGGGGAACCTCTTCTCGCCATCCCGGAGCCCAGCCTCGTGGACCTCCCGCTGTCCCGTCTATCCCGGTGGCAGTTGATGCAACAAATGCAGCAGCATTTCTGGCGACGCTGGTCTCGGGAATACCTGAACACGTTACAAACGCGAGTCAAGTGGCGAAAGGACAAAATTTTAATCGTGCCCGGGCTTCTCTGTTTAATAAAAAATGAACTTGTACCTCCTACGCAGTAGCCACTGGCTCGAGTCGTTCAGGTACACCCGGGATCAGACGGAACAGCTCGGGTCGCCACAGTGCGAACCGCCACCTCGCAGTTTCTCCGGCCAGTCCATAAACTCGTTCCTCTGTTGAAACCGGACGACGAGGAAAAACCCACGGGAGGGGGCCCCGAGGCTGGACTCTCGAGCAATTCTTCCGATCATTAATTTTCACAAATCAAAGGTACAGACTTCGGATTAAATCTTCATTTCACGATCAAAATCACCACACTCACCTTTGTATCACTTTCATCTTCATTGTAAGCTCCCATCTCATTGCACAGCACTTCACATTAGTAGTATGTCTAGGCCGGTTCTACGATCAGACTTATCATTGTAGGCAGATTCCTACCTTACCGGCATTTTACCTTATAGCGCGACTTTGTGTGGGAGGGGGGAGGGGGGAATTAGCTTATAACAGAACCAAATTTTGCGGGTGGAGGGGTGGGGGAATTACCTTATAGCACGAGCATATTTTTGAGGGGGGAGGGGGGGTATCAAACTGCAGCGTCAGCTTTTTGGGGGTAACCTTGAACGTCAGCTTTATTTTTGAGGGGGAGGGGGGTATCAAACTGCAGCGTCAGCTTTTTGGTGGGTAACCTTGAACGTGTTCGTAGGGGGAGGGGTTATGTAATATGATACCCCATAGCAACAGCAATCTCGCACGTGTAAAACTGCAGCTTTTTGGTTAACCTTGAACGTGTGATGAGTCATGCGTTATGAGTCATGCGTCATGACTCACCATCGTGGTATTCGGAGGTATGTAATATGATACCCCATCGCACGTGCAAAACTGCAGCCGTTTGGGTAACCTTGAACGTGTTCGAACCTGTTCGTAGGGGGAGGGGTTATGTAATATGATACCCCATAGCAACAGCAATCTCGCACGTGTAAAAGTCGCTTTGGTTAACCTTGAACGTGTGATGAGTCATGATTGATGAGTCATCTGTAATATGATACCTCTTATCAAGGACAGTTTCCTTGGATAAATAGGACGTCGTCACAGTCGTCTTACGAAGTTATACCATAAGTAAACGCCGACAATAACGGTCATCATATGGAGTGATATTTCGTGTGTAATATTGTGTTTTCACAACAACATTTTACGTACCGAGCAGTCCCTTCATTCCTTTTCATAAAAAATGTGGCTCGCAGGATGGGTACTGTACGAAGGAAAGGATGAGGGGAATTTAAATAATTGTGGAAGATTTCAATCTGGTAGAAATAATATTTATTGTAAAATTACAGTTTCTTTTTTACAATTCCTATAAGAATGCGAATAAAATAGAAAAATTAATCTACATATAAAGTCTTCTTTCGAACAGAAGAAGATAAGTCGCTGAGGTTTAAGAACTACGCGAACAAAGAACAGGCGCCGTTTGTTATCTATGCTGACTTGGAGTGCCTGCTGATGCCGGGGAACAGGAAGGACAAGGCCGTGCGGCACGCGTACAAGAAAGGATTAGGGGAATTTCGATAATTATGGGTAGATTTTAATCTGGTAAAATAATATTTATTGTAAAATTACATATTAAACATTATACATTAATTAATATAAAAATACATATTTTTTCTAATAATTTTAATATAAAAATATAAAAATACATTATTTTTTTAATTGGAGAGTCTGAAAGGATGACAGGAATTTCAATAATTATGATAATAATTATGATAAAAAATATTTATTCTAAATTATATATTAAAACTACATTAATATTATTATTATTATTATTATTACTATAATTATTACTATAATTATTTAAAAAATAAAAAAACAATTTCTTATTGCTGAGTCTGAAAAAAATATTTAATTATTAATTAGTAATTTTAATTACGTATAAATATATAAAATCATTCGCTTTACTCACGGTATTTAAATGTGTAACCATCACCGCAGTTATGATTTCGGGGTACCATATTTCATCTTCTATAAAATACCTTTCCATGGCGAATCGCCACCCCCGAAGAAATGCATCCATTTCCTCCTCCGTATCAAAAATCTGTTAATAATATAAAATATTATTATTATTATAATATAAAATATCTAACATTAAATAATATAAAATATCTAACATTAAATAATATAAAATATCTAACATTAAATAATATATATTACTTATAATATTTCTTTGTACTTACCATCATTTGTGTCTGATTATTCGTGGGTGGGAAACTGTTTATGATTAAATAGTGCGGCATCTTGCAATGTGGAAAGATTTTTGATCTAGGACGACAACACCCATTCTTATATATGCATCCCCTGTGGGAAAAGATGCTGCAAAATCTCCGCTCATAAGATTAGAAAAGACATTCGTTGCAGTAGATAAGAATAAATGAAAATCTCAACTCGCGAATGCATGTTTTGAATCAGCGGTAATCGAGCCCTAACCCAGTCCATGTGAAATCTCAACTCATGATTGCATGTCTTGGCTTGACAACTCGATATCAGCAGCGAAACGATGCTGCTACTACAGATCATAATCTGTAGCGTTTCATAAAACACTTCTCTTACATCTCGAACGATATACATAATAAAAACCGTGAAGCATATTCGAGCACAATCCTACACGTGTCGAAAAGATAAGGGAAACTCTATGCCACCCTGCAAAAGTGAATCTCTCTCTCAATGTACAAGCGAAATTCGAGCATGATCTTACATGCATTTTGAAAGATAAGTGAGAATGTGTATGAGGAGGAGGAGGAGGAGGAGGAGGAGGAGGAGGAGGAGGATTGTTTTAAATAAAAAAAGATCTTTCACATGATTTTTTATTTTATAAAGTATATATTAAGTAATTTTTCGAACAATATTCGTCAATGGACTGTACTCCACGATGCGGTCGTGTATCATCAAGCAGTAGGCTGTTGTCGATGGGGGGACGTCGGTTCGACATTCAAATTCGATTCGCACGTCAATCGTAGCGTTTTTTAACGCATCGTTTTGCCGGGAACAATCGAGAACGACGAATGGACCATATCGCAGGAAATCTGAGACGTCGAGTAGCGCTTCGCCGTTTCCATAGTATGATTCTTGGAATTTTGCATACATGTCGTAGAGCAATGCGTATTTACCTTTCTCGAAATCAATATTTAAATCATCGTACGGATAGGTTTCCGAGTTCAAGTAAAGCCGAATATTTGACAATGCGCAATGATCGAATCGCGTGACCGTTTTCGTTAAGTTATTCTTTCGATTGGTTTGCAAAGCGAATATAACGTATCGCGGTTTTTCCATTTGCTGAGTCGTTTTTATCGCCCATGTATGCTTCGTAGTAGTCTGCAGCAGAGGATATTCGAACAGATCCCACGATCGAAAACTCATGCCAATCGGTCTGTCGCTGTCCAAAATACGTAACATGGACAGCTTATGTAGTTCATCCAATGCAACGTGTGGCATTCGCCATTGAATTTTGTACAGATCCAGAATAGGTTTCGCGTTGTTGGAAGGACTGAACAACGCGTTCGCGTCGGTACGCGAGCGAATCAAAATCAATTCATGTCGAGCATTTATCACAACGCGTTTGTAGTCTTCGCAGAAGCCTAATAAAACGTTCATAGGCACACAAAAGTTGAAATTTATCGCAGCCGTGGTCGTCGCCGTTTGCTTCTGTCGATCATCACCATACAGCCAGCCAGCGTTGGATAACGCGTCGCTTCTCGTTCTGGATAGACTCACGTAATTCTTCAGAGTTGTCGTTGCACCAGGATTTCTGGACCGATCGATTTCCACTCCATTCAATTCGTAGCGTATTTCCTCGAACATAAACGCAACGGCATTGTTCTCGAGAGTCGCCGTATCGATGCGTGATTCTCCTGCTCCAGCCGGTAATTCGAGTTTTCCCGGTAAACTAAGTTTTCCCTCAACGTATAGAAAGCTTTTACACGGGAGCGTGTACAGGTCTTGTTGTTGAATGGGTATCCTTATCTCATCGCTGTTTTCGAACGTCGTGTTGGCGTACGGATTGTACGTGTGCAGCTCAATCTTCGTTATGCGATTGTCGGAGATCGGCGCTTCAGAGATGTTCAAAATGTCGTCGAACATGATTTTTCCACTCACTTTCTAACAATAAATCCCAAAGATCGTAGATACTTTGCGTTTTCCACGGTTAATTTTTTACGTATCGCTGACTTTACGTTTTTTTCCACAGTTAGTTTCTTGCGAATCAATGTGCTGCTGTTGTTCAACGTATGGAATGCCGTATTGTTATGAATTAGCATTGCTCCTTCGCACGTGTAGTCGCACCGTGATTTCTTCACCTCGAAAATCAATCAAACGTCCGGATTGGTCAACTATGCGAATCGTTAAATCGTCAATTACTCGTGCAACGATCGGAAGGTAAATGACTCGTGCGGGCGTTTCCGATAATTTATACCCCGGTGGTACCTGGGGCGCGAACTCATGTATCGTGTGAACGAGTTTGCCATTGTCGTACGATCCAGTGGTTATGTTGCATTCCACTCGTACGATATTCACGTTGATGATATTCACAGGTGCGTTCGACGTGTGCCACGCGTTCGGTGACAAAACACGATTCAAGGAAAATCCCAGAATAGATCCCACGTTGCGAGGCTTTGTAAAGTTTATTTGATACTTGCTTATAATTTCGCTTTTCATGGTGTTGTTGTTCGCTCGTAGGACCAGCGGATATTCGATATCGGAGACGGTGGATGACTCGCCAACATTTTTTGGGGGATACCGCGCGCGTATTTCACGCCTCAAGTATGCGTTAATCGCTTCCAATTCGTACGATCCGTCGGGGATGACGATCTCCTCGTCTTTTTCACCGAAGTAGAATCGATTGTTTCCGATGTTGGCGCTGATGTTCGGTATCGTGTAATAAGTTTGTAAATCGAGCAATCCCAGCTCGTATTCGCCATTGGCCAGATCTATGGGTGGAAAGTACTTGGACGACAGTATGCTGCTTCTCCCCGACAACGTGAGCGTAAATGACTTTTTCGCATGCATCGTGCAGAGAGAGAGAGAGAGAGACTCTTTCCAGAGAATTTATAACGTAGTTTCTCGGAGAAATTTCACGCACAATTGCCCACACACGCTTTCGTCGTAGTTTTGAAAACGTTCGTGGTTATATAAGATCGTCGCGTTCGCACCGAAATAGCGAATCAACTCGATCGGCGGTCGAAGATTTCCAAAACTATCAAAGTATTTGACGCGCGAGCCGTGTTTTATATAGGCGACCCAGTGCGTTCCCGGTCCACGACTATCGTCTAGATTGACTATACCCCGCTCGTTTACCCATGCATGCGGCGGCAAATCGTCACGCATAAAAACTCCGCGAAAGTATGGTAATTCTTTACAGAAGGTCATCAATTCGACGTCTGTCGTCGTGTTGTCTTTCTTCGTTGTTTTTTTTTTCCCCCTCTTCAAACCTTTTCCATGCTTATACGGTGCGAGATATACCCCACGACCCTCCATGGCACGATTGTGTCGCTCCGCTTCTTGCAATTGTTTCTTTGCAGCTTTCGCAGCGTTAATGGCTTTGACTACTCCTGCGGCACCACCCGTCAATGCTCCTATAGCCGACAAAGCAGGCAGCAGCAGCGGCAGAAAACCACCGCGTTTGGCGATCGGGAGAATTCGTTGTTTTTTTCTCTTTTCACCTTTTTTCTTTATCAGGCCCATGCCCAATTTCGTTTTAGCTTTCATGGCTGCCAACACTGCAGCCGCGGACACCTTCTCTCCCAAAGTTGCGTCCCCAGACGTTACTCGATGCAACGCTCGATCTGCCAAAACGCTGTCGGCTGCGTGACGATTTCCAAGATCCTTGTACCGTGAATACGCTATATCGTGTTCACGACAGGCTGCATCCAACGGATTGATTCCTCGATCCCCACGAGCTAATCGAGCGGTCAGTTTCGTACCAGGACCACAGAATTGATAACCGGGTATATGTAATTCGACCGGCAACGCGTTTATAGCTCTGTTTAAGAATCCCTTACCCGTATGCGAACCGGGGCACCGTTGTGAACGATGATTCGCACGCATAAGCTACTTTTTCTGCTCTCTCTCGCTTTGGAAAGAAACGAACCCTTTAGAGCGACTGATACCAATGGTGTTCGGGCTGTCGTATAAATACTCCCCCACCCACCCCCTCATCGAATCAATCAGAACATGCGTTTTGTGAGGCAATCTTTGGATATTCGTGTTCCAACGAGTCGCGCGTTCGACGATTGCGACGAAACGATGCGGAAACATGGATCATTGTTACCAGGCAATGTACGATGCGTCATAAGCGGCCCGTCAGGATGTGGTAAAACGAACGTTATGATTAGCCTGTTGGAGAGCGCGAACGGGCTACGATTCGCCAATGTCTACGTGTATTCGAAATCTCTGTGTCAACCAAAATACCAATACTTGAGCAAACTATTCTCATCCGTGGGGAAGGATGTAGGATACTTCGCGTTCGCGGATAACGCTGACGTAATCCCCCCCACAGAGGCACGGCCCGATTCGATTTTTATCTTCGACGACGTGGCGTGCGACGAGCAGGATATCATGAGAGAGTATTTCGCGATGGGTAGACATTCGCACGTCGATTGCTTCTACCTGGGTCAGTCGTACGCGAGAATACCTAAACATTTAATTCGTGACAATGCCAATCTGTTGATTCTGTTCAAACAGGATACCATGAATTTACGTCACGTTCATCAGGATCATGTAAATACCGATATGTCGTTCGAGACGTTTAGCGCGTTATGTGCGAATTGCTGGCGAACGAAGTATGGATTTCTCGTAATCGATAAAGACAGCCCTGCGAATCGTGGTCGTTACAGACGTGGATTTAACGAGTTTGTCGTACTGTAGCGAATACAGTTGCTCGATAAGAGTCGTCGGTGCTGTATCGCGGTTGTAAAATATCTCTTGCATAACCAATATGTCAGCCCAAGAGAAGGAGAAGCTGCGAGCTTCGATCGTGAACGAAATAGCGAAGACCAGCGATATCATACGTAAAAAGTATTTAGCGTTGAAAGTTGGGAAACTGACGGCCGAGACGAATTTGCGAACGACTTTACAACCAATCGTCGAACCGTTGAAACAGATAGTTCAAAATACAACCGCTGTCAAACCGAACGACAACGCGTTATCAGATATCAAGGAAACATCACCGTCGTCCTTCCTACGAAAAAAAAGAAGATTCTCGGATATTAGGGGAACGCCATCGTCCTCCATGAAAAAAAGAAGAAGAATAAAGAAGAATGGAAATAGGGAAAAGAATGACGCAGCCGATGTAACGCGCGCCTCGAAAAAAATAATATATCTTGATGATGATGATGATGATGATGACGATGATGATGACAACTATGATGACGATGAGATCGAATCGACGACCATGGTACCACGACAAGATACCTTCGAATCGACGAGTATGGTACCACGACAAGATACCTTCGAATCACCGCGCACGCCATCTTTGGAATCTTCAATGCGTAATATTTTTGAAAATCCTGAATCTCATCAAGAAGAAAATCAACGTCTAACCGAGAATCTTGGACCTTTGGCGCGTGAATATTTAGAAAAATTTTTTACCGGACCGACGAAAAATTCTGACAACGTGTACGGAGTATGTTTGAAAGATGATAAGCTGATGCTGGGAAATTCAACGTTCGAGGTGGACAGCAACGATGATATCATCGTTAAGGGGGCACGGTACAATGGGACTCGCGGTCTTTACGAATTGATATTCAACAGAATACCTGATGAGAAGCTGTACACCGAGGATGATAAGAACGCATACAAAAGAATTCTCACTCTTACGCATGCACATCGACGCGGGAATCAGATAATGGGAAACAAAGGATTCAAGTATAGGAGAATTATAGGACCGATGTTTTCATCGCGAGGTGGGAGAGGGGTTGAACTTCCAACTTTTATGCGTGTGACCGACCATCCGATCGATTACGTGCATTGGGACGATCCAAACGAACTTGTCGATCGTCTGAAATTGTTAACCGCTTCGAAGAACGCCGGCCATTCCAACCATGACAACGAAATAATGTCGATAATCGAAGAACTTCGCGAAGCCGGTATAATTATAAATTAAAGCGCGTGCGTTCGTCGAGTCAGTGATGAATGAAATGTCGATCGATAAAAATGCGTGTTCGTCTCAATTGTTGCGAAACGAATCAAACGATATCCTCGGGAGAAGACGACGACGGTGAAAGCTGGAAGTTGAGATTTCAAAGTCTAAGGATAAAACTGGATGAGATATTTCAACGAATGCTGTGGATAGAAAAGCAGGTAAAACGGTTGTGCAAACGATACGAGTTGGCGATAATCGAAGAAGAAGAAGAAGAAGAAGAAGAAGAAGAAGAAGAAGAAGAAGAAGACTAACTCGAGCGAAAAAATGTCTATCGACAAATTTGGTAGAGTGCTTCGCGAAGCGAACAAAAGCGAGCCAAATGTTTCTTCAATTTTCTATCCTGACGTTTTGAAAAGTTATGTGTGCGATAACGCTATATGTTTGAACGATGACGCTAAATTGTACGATGCGAAAGGTACGAGGATCGGGCACGTGGCGAATCCTGAGGCAAACGATCACGCAGCAACCAAAGTATACGTGGACACGCTTAACGCGAAGCTCGAGTTCGAGATCATGAAAACGCTGGTCAAAGAACTGAAAACCGCTAAAGAGACGATAAAGTCTGAAATATTAGCTAAACAGGATGAAAAACTGAAAACTGTCAAAGAAATGATAAAGTCTGAAATACTGGCTACGATACAAGGCGTTCGATACGATGCAGGCAAAAATATGAGATCAATGGATTCACGTGTCCATGAGATCGACGCGAAAATCGATCATTCGGATGAGTTGCAAATGCTCGAGAAGGAGAAGGTAAAAAAGCGATATGAACAACATCGTCGATGACGATCGGCTGGAGAACTTTGGAATAAGCTTTCATGACCGTCCCGATCTTGAGAAATCTATGGATAGATGTACAACAACCATACTGCATACTGTACAACAGCCATACTGTACAACAGCCATACTGCGTACTGTGCAACCGCTATACCTGTACCTGTACCTGTACCTGTACCTGTACCTGTACCTGTACCTGTACCTGTACCTGTACCTGTACCTGTACCTGTACCTGTACCTGTATGGAAAAATGAGGGAGGGATATATCACCACGAGTTCGTTCTATTTCACGAGTTTCACATAAGTATACGTGCAGATACGACGTATCGAGGAGCGAGAGCGCGACGCTTCAATTACTGGAGACAACAGCGAGGATGAGTAAAGAAAACGTGGTGGAAGAGCTGCATGCTCCGGCGAGACGTTTTTACCCGCGTAGACGTGTGATCGTGCGAGGATTCGATGATCTTTGGCAAGCCGATATCGTTGAAGTTCAAAACTACGCGCGAAACAATCGCGGGCATCGATATATTCTCACAATAATCGATGTATTTAGCAAATACGCGTGGACGGTTCCTTTGAAGAGTAAAAATGCGAGCGACGTGTGTAAAGCTTTCGCGTCAGCGTTGGAGAAGGACGGCAGAGCTCCGAACAACTTGCAGACCGACATGGGGAAAGAATTCTACAATGCAACGTTCCAAGAATATCTGAAGAAACGTAACATCAACCATTATTCAACGTTTAGCCCTATGAAAGCATCGGTCGTGGAACGTTTCAATCGTACGTTGAAGAACAGCATGTGGAAATTTTTCTCGTTGAGTGGAAAATATCGCTGGATCGATGCGCTTCCCACGTTGACCGAGAACTACAATAATCGAAAACATCGTACCATTCGTATGCGACCCGCCGACGTGAACCGTAAAAATGCCGGACACCTTCTGTCCACCGTGTACAACAACGTGAAGATTGCTGGTCCTGCTAAATTCAAGGTCAATGATCACGTGCGCGTCAGCAAGTTCAAAACTCTATTTGACAAAGGATACACGCCGAACTGGTCAACCGAAATATTCAAGATTACCGCGGTGAAACTAACGAATCCTGTCACGTATCTCTTGACCGACTCGAGGAGCAAACCTATCGCTGGAGGATTTTACGAGCACGAGATACGCGCGGCAAAATATCCTGACGTATACTTAGTTGAAAAAATATTGCGCAGAAAAGGAAATAAGGTATACGTAAAATGGTTGGGAATGGATGCGTCACATAATTCATGGATATCTAAAACGAATATACTTTAATTGTATTTCTACTCGTATTTTATATGTAAGATAATTAATTTTTCTCTTCTTTTAATTGTATTCTTTTATTCTATAGGAATTGTGAAAATGTAATTTGCGATAAAATACAACATTTAAATAAACTTCTTGCAGTCGAGTAATGTGTGTCGGCTAACTTTCTACCCTCGTCACAAGATAGCGACGTTGTTCCTATCCTTTCTCGCTAGAACATGATCCGTCGACGATTTGCATATATACCGTCCTCAACCGTCTAGTAGAAGATAACTCCTCTACAGTTGATGATTTTGCCATGCACATAAGAACCCAGACCGTCCACATTGTACCGTTTACTGGTAGAAATTGTACCGTTTACTGGTAGAAATTCTAAATTGGTTGGTCGGGATTCTTATGTGCATTGCAAAATCATCAACTGTAGAGGAGTTATCTTTTCTGCTTAAGGTGAATCAATGCCTATCGAAATACATTCGCATCAATAAGTCAGGGTGGAAACCTTAGTTCTGCTGAAAGATTTTGTACACGATGAACAGCCTAAACGAGAACCCCTCTCCTTAGACGTTGACATATTAGTATGTGGTTGAGGGATGGTAATATGATAATTCATTTTTTCTCTAAAACGACTATACTTTATATGTAGAAATTAATTTTTCTATAGGAATTGTAAAAGAATAATTTTACAATCAAATAAAATACAACGAGAATTCTTAAATAATTTTTTTATTTTTAAAATAATGTATTGTTACAAAAGACCTTCTCCAATAATTTTTACACACATTATATATTTCTTAACCTATCTGTTTTGCGCGAACGCCGCGATGATATCGACGCACGAAGCCGCCAGTTCACAATCGATCAGCGAACTTTGATCGAAAGATTCGCTCTCGACAATCGTTTTCGTGATATTATTCGCGTCGCTATCCTTCACAGCACCGACGAAATTCATGAATTTAGCAGTCACCGCGGGAACATTATCACTCAGCCACGAATACATGTTGTACACGCAGAATTCGAGGTTATACAAGTTATACATAGTTTTTTCTGTAATGTACAAAGCTACGAACTGATTCGATAATTTCACTAAATTCATACCATTACGATTAACTGTTTGAAATGTTAAATCATCGCTCATTTTTCGACACTGTTTTTGAATAGATGATGACAGTAAATCGGAAATATACTCCTTCGAGCGCAACAACTCTGTCCATGCATCCAGGAAAAATGTGATCTCGTTACCGCGGTTATCTCCTATAGCCAGTTCCACGCAAATGCCATCGCCAACGCGCACACCAATCTCAAAATATTTAAAATAATTGCCAGCTATGGAATATCTTCGGCTCAAGACCCGTGCGCTGCGCAAACTCCTCGGCGGTTGCATCATTGATGATCTGGACTGCTGTTGAGAAACCCTGCAACAGATTTCCAAATTAGACGTTTTTCAATAAAATTTTTTTTTTTCACAATTGTTTTCATGTTTTTATACTTACATATTAATTAGCCTCCTCTTTTTGTGTGGCTCCTCGACGTTTGAACGCTCACATTCAGCGGACGGATGACGGTTGTACTGCATCTTGCAACGTTTTTAGCGGTCAATCTGAAGCTTGACGGTTGGAATACGTCGTTTTATAGGATCTCTCCCTACCACTTCTTTTACAGATAAGATCAGCAATCCCCCGACAGTTACAGACTTGCAATAATCTCCCTACCACTTCCTTTTCATTTACGGGGATAAATTTGATGACTCGGTTTTTTCTTAATCGATGTTGTAATGCCCCCAAGGAAGAGTATTGATCAAATTACTACAAATATATCGCTTATCGTCGTGCGGACTCAACGCCAATTTCTTTTCCGACATCGAATACACCTGATGCCGTACGGACACTATGCGATTACCGGTAACGCTCTTTTCCGTATGATTACGAAGACACTCGACGTAGTCTTCGAAACTTATATCTCGAGCGGTAACGTTTGTCCTGATACCTTTGATCTTTTTAGTATCCTGGTCACCGTGCACGCGAATCGCATACATTTTCGAACGAAGCCCTACGAACTCAATCATAATTTTACCACCGTTCTCATCCTTCATCAAACCGATCTGTTTATTGTTCGCGATGGGAACACCGTAAACGTTGTTCGCGGCATAATTACTGGTGTCGTATCTATGGATATCGCGTTTCAGCAGTGCATCGTACGCGTCATCGCAAGCGATCTCGTATATCAGGCTGTCCGTGTCCGTGTACAAAATCTTACAATTTTGCTGGAATTTTGGCTGCATGTACTCGTAATGAAAACTGTACAAATGAAATTTCGAAATATCTAATATAGACATGCCCACGTAGATTGGTTTGAAAAATTTAACGAGCAGCTTTTTCAGCTGAATCGCGACAAAGTTCTCGGAAAACACGGTACAGCTGTGAAAATTTGGTCTAGCTATCAATCGTTCAACACCGTGTCTACCGCTCCATCGAGAAAGTAATTTCACGATCGTATGATTTCGAACGTTCTCCATAGTCTTTCCAAACACGGCATTGTTCATTAATTTGAATAAATTCTTGGAAAAATCATTGGTGGCGTTGGCACGTAATTTCGTGTTCAAGTCGATATAGCCGTGCAACCATCGCGACTGCCTAAATTCTAAAATTCTATGTATTTTCCGCAATTTCAAATTATGTTTTAAACTTTGTTGGAGGTACCGGTAATGCACAACGTATCGTTCCTTATCGCGAAGTGTTGCCATCAACTTTTTCTGCGTATTCGAGTCAGTCGCTGAGTCGTGACTTGGACAAAACGGAAGATCCGCATGAACATCGTGAATTTTGCGCGGATACTCTAAATCCACCTCCAAAATGTATCCTACGGGGCTATCGATCGGAATGGATTCGACGTCGAAATTGTCCACGTCCACCCATCGAAAGTCTCTGTACGGCAGAGGTTGCGACATTGCCCAACCGTACAGATTATTCACATCGAAATACATTAAGTAGGTGGACGGTTTGGTCGAGTCGTGCATAGACATATATTTGTTGTTGGCGTGCGCATATCTGTGAGAACACTGGCTCAATCCGCCGCGTATTCCCCGCTCCACGAACAAAAGCATATCAACGTCTGTCAACAATTCCAATTCGATCTTTGTCATTTTCAACATCACGTCCCACGCGAAACCGGGGAGCGTGTAATAATGCGCCGGATCGAGCTTGTAATTCTCGAGACAGTCATCGCGAAAATTTTCAAAAACATCCGCCAACAACAGAACATCCAATTTTAAGTACAAATCGCTGTACTGTCCAAGCGTTTGTATGGCGAAACGCGACCAAACCGTATTCGCGTGAAGGTAATCGACGTCGGATATCTCGCTGCCATTCAACCGATTGTAAAATGCTTCGCGCGGTGGTAAACTTGTATCGTTTAATTTGTCGTACGACGTCAGATAATCGTATGGGAAAACACCTTTTCTGGTCAATAATTTGAAATCATCGTGGGGAAGATGTGCAAATTCACCTCGTACGATGCGTAATTTACTTTCGTCCAAGTACGACGACAGCTTGTCCAGACTCGAGTTCAAGAACTTGAACGAATCGATGAAGCGAAATTTCAACAATTTTGCATGTTTACGCTCTTCACCCTCGATATGAACGGTTTTTGTGAAAGAGATATACTTCTCTTTCGTCAATGGCAACACATCTATTCGTCCCTCGAACGAGTTTGCTAATTCTTTGATGATGAAATGTGCATCGTAGCCTGATAAATTATGAAAAACTACCGGTATCACGTATGAAGATTGATAGCCTAAATTACAACCGTTGTGCGCCGGACCGCGATACGTGCCCGTGAAATGACAATGATCGTGCACCCTCGTCACATCGGAAGTGTCGAACGGTTCCTCGCAGATGTGACAATGTGTTGCCGTACGAAAATTTAACTTTTCCGATTCGGTTAGCGGATTCATCGGTACCGTTTTATCGAATATCGGCTGTAATTTACGACTGAGTTCGTACAACCTGTTCGCGAACCACGCGGCGCATCCCTCTTTATCGCGGTAAACCTGATACTCGCACAACGATTCGTCATAGCGGCAATGCAAGTAGTATCCTATGCTAAACGCGTGGTGATGCTGATACTGTACGCGTGCCGCACGGCCTTGTCCGTCCTGTTCCCCCGGCAGCAGCAGGCATTCCAAGTCAGCATAGATAACAAACGGCGCCTGCTCCTTGTTTGTATAATTTTTGAACCGCAACCACTTGTCTTCTTCTGATATTGGAAGCATCAAAGCGCAATCGTTCATCCGTTCACAGTCGGCTGTATGAACGTTTAATCTCTCCTGCGTGCGAAAATATTGCAAGCACCTGTGGGAAGGGAAAAATTATGCCTTTTTGCTTCAAACAATTTAAAAAATAATAAAACGTGCAACTTACCGATCACAGATATACTGTTGATGATTCCGCTTGCTAAGCTGTGACGAAACCAATCGTGACAAATTTCGTATACACGCGAAATGGCCATGCGTCTTTGCGGCATTCTGTAGAAACAGCAAGTTGGCGTGTCTTCCCTCCCGTTTCTTCTCTGTCAAATGAAGCGTTACGCATTTCTTGCGCACCCATTCGAACACGTTCACGGAAACGTCGTTTTCTCGTTCAAATTTTCGGATATCTTTGAACGACATAGGCAGTTGGAAACCTTCGGTTTTCTGGAGTACGTCTTTGTAGTGTGGATACGATGATAAACGTGACAGATTTGCCTCGGCCGGGTAGAGACCTGCCACGATCGCCCAATAAAAGCATGCATCGTCGTTGCTGTTCACGTTCACGACCGCTCTTTTCAGCAGTATCGCTCGAGGCACGTCGATTGCAACGGGGCAGCCGGCTTGCAATGGCTGGTATTTGCTACAGTTCACGATTAAATGCAGTATCTTTGACAGTGCCCACCCGCTGTCTCGCTCTTGAAACTCCTCCAACGATGTCAAAATGGTAGGCATAATGTCTTTCTGGTACCACTGTCGCAGATTGCTCGTCCGAAACAATGCAACGTTCCGCGTGCCGAAACTTTTCACGGAAACCTCGTTGGCGCGCTGCATGAATTCTGCCTCCAACGTTACGCTAGCTTTCAACGATGAATGTGCGTTTAAAAATTCCGTAACGCGTCCTGTGACCATTCGTTTCGCATGCTGTAAAAATTGTTTCGGGTCGATATGTTCAACGTTGATAACGATGCCGGTCGATATGCGATTTTTAAAAGCCGACTCGACATTTTCCCAACGAAGCGTCGAGGCTCTCGCACCCCGGCGATCGTATAAACCACTACCGACGCGCGACGAGGAAACACGTTGATTCAACGAAACGTTC
The DNA here is from genome assembly GCA_963971365.1 of Lasioglossum villosulum. Lineage (NCBI taxonomy): Eukaryota > Metazoa > Arthropoda > Insecta > Hymenoptera > Halictidae > Lasioglossum > Lasioglossum villosulum. Next base: position 12,604,572 of record OZ020502.1, on the reverse strand, counting down.
AAAGTTTTCATACGACACATAGTCGATGTTAAACTAAATTTCTGGCCTACTGACAATTCATCCTTTGCATGGGATAGATAATTGACGCAACACTGCAGAGACTCGATGTACGAGCGATGCCATTCGCGATACTCGTCCATGGTTTTCACCAACATTGACATGCGTGTCAAACACTTCAACATTTTTTTACACGTTTCGATCATCTTGCTATCGAACGGTTGTTAACACACGGTATAGAATAACTTTAACACGACAACGATGGAACGTTCGCGTATGTTGACATTCGCGGCCCATCGCGTCCTATTTATCCAAGGAAACTGCCCTTGATAAGAGGTATCATATTACAGATGACTCATCACACGTTCAAGGTTAACCAAAGCGACTTTTACACGTGCGAGATTGCTGTTGCTATGGGGTATCATATTACATAACCCCTCCCCCTACGAACAGGTTCGAACACGTTCAAGGTTACCCAAACGGCTGCAGTTTTGCACGTGCGATGGGGTATCATATTACATACCTCCGAATACCACGATGGTGAGTCATGACGCATGACTCATAACGCATGACTCATCACACGTTCAAGGTTAACCAAAAAGCTGCAGTTTTACACGTGCGAGATTGCTGTTGCTATGGGGTATCATATTACATAACCCCTCCCCCTACGAACACGTTCAAGGTTACCCACCAAAAAGCTGACGCTGCAGTTTGATACCCCCCTCCCCCTCAAAAATAAAGCTGACGTTCAAGGTTACCCCCAAAAAGCTGACGCTGCAGTTTGATACCCCCCCACCCCCCTCAAAAATATGCTCGTGCTATAAGGTAATTCCCCCACCCCTCCACCCGCAAAATTTGGTTCTGTTATAAGCTAATTCCCCCCTCCCCCCTCCCACACAAAGTCGCGCTATAAGGTAAAATGCCGGTAAGGTAGGAATCTGCCTACAATGATAAGTCTGATCGTAGAACCGGCCTAGACATACTACTCACATTCACTTTACTACGCGTCGTTTTTTTTTGTTTCTCAGATACTACGCAGTTGTTGCCGATCCGTTCATCTCGTCCTGCTTCGCTTGAGCCGCCGTATCTGATTGGTCGGACCGCTAGTCAGTTTCATCAGTGGCTGACGAGGCGGGCGGAATGTTTGGGATTGACTGAGCGGATCGGCGACGACCGAGTATCCACGAGGGGAGCCGACACGCATCAGCCCCGCTCGGCTGATCGAGATCCATTGGTCGATGGTCAGCGCGCGGCATGATTGGCCGAAGCGACGGGATCGATTACGATCGATTGTCAACCGCGGAACGGATGACTGATTGGCCGATAGCTCATCGATCCATCGATCGCTCGTCGCTTCGTGCCTTGTAGGCGCCAACTGATCCATCTCCCGATCAGTTCTATTAGATCATTGCTTAGAATCGTTCTCTCTCTATTCTTTTTATCGCGCGTCTCTTGACCGGTAAAGGAAGTCAACCAGAGGTTCACGATATTCGTCGTGAACGTATCTCAAGGCTACAAGGGGAACTTTCAAGCAGATTGTATTTATCTCCACAAAATATCGCAGTACAAACTTTACATTGTAACATTGTTAAGCCTAGTGTAATTGACGAAACTACAGTGAATAAATGTGACGTATTGAAATCAGTGCCTAAATCCATCCTCTACTTAACAGGAAGCGTTCACGGAACTACGAAAACGGTTGGCCGGAGCTCCAGTACTCGCGGTCCCAAACTGGGAAGTACCTTTCACCCTGCAAACCGACGCCAGTAAGGAAGGTCTCGGCGCCGTGCTCACACAAGACGACGGGCAAGGCGAACGAGTCATAGCATACGCGAGCCGCACGTTGAACCAGGCCGAACGGAATTACTCGGCCACCGAGCTCGAGTGCCTAGCAGTCCGGTGGGGCATCTGGAAAATGCGACACTACCTCGAAGGATACCACTTCGTAGTCCTGACCGACCACCAATCCTTGAAGTGGCTGGAGAAAATAGATAGCCCGTCGGGAAGGCTCGCCCAGTGGGCACTGGAACTCAGCCAATGGGACTTCGAGATACGATACCGCAGGGGGCCAGAGAACACCGTAGCGGACGCACTGTCGAGACAACCGATGCAAATATGCGGAACACGACGCATTAGCCCATGCCCATGGTACCATAAATTACTCGAAGAGGTGTGCAACCATCCAGCAGAGCACCCAGAGTACTGCATCCGGAGCGGGCGACTGTACCGCCATATCCTGCACACGCTCGATCTCGACGAGCATGCGGAAGCCGACGAGTGGAAACTGTGCGTAGCCACGAGCGACCGACCTCGGGTATTACACGAGGCACATGACGACGCAACCTCCGGTCACCTGGGCATTGCAAAAACGCTAACTCGTTTGTGCCGATTCTACTACTGGCCCGGAATGTTACGCGACGGAGCACGACATGTCCGGTCATGCGAAAATTGCCAGCGCTTCAAAAACGCGCAGCAGGTACCCGCAGGCCTCATGCACGCCACCCCAGTGAACCAGCCATGGGAAATGGTCTCCGCCGATCTAGTAGGGCCCTTGCCGCGGTCCAGCGCGGGCAACCCAACCCTACTCGTTATACAAGATCGCTTTTCCAAATGGATCGAGCTACGACCACTGAGAAGAGCCACGGGTCCGGCAATCGTGCAAGACCTACGCGAACTCGTAATGCTACGACACGGCTGCCCGAAGACGCTCGTTACCGACAATGGAAAACAGTTTATCGGCAAAGAACTGAAACAAGCGTTGCACGAGTGGGGCGTGCAACACCGACGCACGCCACCGTATACACCGCAATGCAACCCGGTAGAGTGAGCAAATAAGGTCGTAAAGACCATGATAAGCCAATACATCGGCCGATCCCAAAAATCGTGGGACGTGCACTGCGCGGAAATCGCTTTCGCGTACAACACCGCGCAGCACAGCGCAACAGGCTACTCGCCGGCGTATCTCAACACGGGAAGAGAGCTAATACCACCCGGAACACTACGATTCCAATCAGGGCCCCGGGCAACGACCGGCATACAACACCGCCTACAGCGCCTACAAGAGGCAAGAGAACTCGCCAGATGCAATACGGCCCGCAGCTTCCAGGGGCAACAGAAGCACTACAATAAACATCGCCGGAACTGGGAACCAAACATCGGAGCGCTCGTACTCAAACGCACACACACACTTTCAGACAAAGCGAAGGGTGTGAACGCCAAACTGGCAGAGAAGTACGGTGGACCCTTCACCGTACAACGCAGAGTCTCGCCAGTAATCTTCGACCTGAAGGACGCGCATGGAAAATGGACCAGACACGTCCACGTGCGGGACCTAAAACCGTTCGAAACCGACCGGCACGCACCAGATGGCGCCACCGACACCGCTCTGGACTATAAAAGAAACAAACAAGTGACTGAACCAAAACAGTCGAAAGTAGGCCACGATGGCGAAAGCATCGCAGCACGAACTGGACGCATTTCTCCAGCAACTGGAGGAGAACTACCGTCGCCACGGCGACTACGTCCCAGACGAACTCATGCCGCCGGGATCCCGACGACCGACGCAGCCACAAATAGTGACACCGCCGGCACGACCACCCCGCTTCCAAGTGACGGAAGCGTACAGAAATTGGGAAGCCGTCCCATGCTGCACGGCCGCAACCACGCGCCGGGCACCGGCGCCGCCCGTATCACGCGGCCGACGCATCCAAATCATCGCCCCCCACCAGGAGCCGGGCATCCGGAAAAAGGGGGCACCAAGGAAAAGCCGATCGCCCACGGCAAAGGCAAAACAGCCGGCGAACACAGCAGCCCCGAACAAAAGGCCCACGGGCACTACTGTGTGGCCCCACATAGCAGCAGCGACACCAGCGGACAACGAACCAGCCGCACCGCAACGGCTGCAATACCTCCCAAACCGAGAGCCGTCGCCGATACCGTTGCCCAAGGCCCTCAACAACCTGCCGAGGAAGAAGGAGACACTGCCAGACGGAACAGTCTTCTGGTCCCCAGTGGGAGTGCGGAGGTACCGACTAGACGTGGGGACGACACGCTGGCCACTCCGCCTAGAACCGACCACAGGGGCAGTCCGGTACATCGGGCAGCCGAGAACTATTGTAAGGATCATCATCTTCTACATCCACGCCCAATCGCGACCCTCCTGCCTCGGGAACACCCCCGCGCGCGCGTTTTCCGCTTCATTTGCAAGGACATGCCTCGCGGGCATTCCGCTTTCGAAGAAAGGGGGGGGGTGTGACGAGCCGTCAACTCGTCACGAGTCATATGAGCAGGAGCGCCCGCGAAGCACTCCTACTTATAGACATTCGCGAAGCTATCCGCGCGCCAATCAGCGGCGCGGATCTCCACGCACCAACGAGCGAGCGCCGTCCCCCGCGACCGGCACCTGTCACGTGAGCCAATTCGAGGCATATAGAAGGAGCACCGAATCACGCAACCGGCGGAGTTCGCCGGGAGACGCTGAGGCGACACGACCGAGCTCTGCCAGTCCTTCTCAGGATAAACAGCACAGCTGGGCAACCCGATCCGCCAGAGACGCAGCTGGCTATCACCGTCTCCGCCGGGCGACTCCCCCCACCCTTCCTCCAGCGCAAGGGGCCAGCCGTGCCGCTGTACGTGGTGACTCGTGTCCGTCGCTACGGGGTGGTGAGGCGCGCAACCTTCGGGAACTTCCGAAGAGCGTGTTTCCGCCACGCATCTCTCCGGTCCTCCGGTAAGAGCGTTGCGGCACTCCCCGTCTCTCCGGCCGTACACCGCGTGCTGAGCGGCCTCCGGCGACCACCGACCGTTGTCTCCAGTTCGAGTCGATCCCGTGGGCTCGACGCCATGCCGGTGATACACGTATCCCTCGGGCACTCCCGAGGAGCGTGCAATCGTAACGTGTCTCCCCGGTCCGCCGGTAGGAACGTTGCGGCACCTGCACGGGGCGGTCCGCGCGCCCGATTCGACTCCCGAGAAGATCCTCTCCGCTTCGAGCCGATCCCGCGGACTCGAGGCCGCGCTCGTGATACACGCGTCCCTCGGGCTCTTCCGAGGAGCGTGCGCCCGCAACGTATCTCTCCGGTCCAGCGGTAGGAGCGTTGCGGCACCCGCGCGGAGTACAGGACGCGGGCCCGGTTCGCCGCTTTCCCTAATCCCGGATCTCCCGCTGAGGGGCCGGTCCGCGATTACGCAAACCATAGCTGAGACACGCGTCCCCGCGTACCGCACCGACCGACCGACCGCTACCCCGACCGCGTACCGCGCCGCGAACCGTTCGTGATAGCACGCGTATTATGTATTTTCTTTTATTGTTATAGGCCGTACCGCCGACTAGGCAGCCGCCGTCGGCCGACGCACCAGGGCCTTCCGCCCCCGCGGTTTAGGTTACGACCGGGCCTCGCCCGCCACGGTTCGCCCTCGGAAAGAGGCGCTTCATTTTGTTTTAGTTTATTGTTTATTGCGTCCGAGGCGCGAAACTATGTGTGTGTCAACTATTGAATAAAACTTCTTTTGTTTATTTCCTCCGATTTCGCCTCATTTATTTTCGCGGACCCTGCGTCACTCTTGAGCTGAAGGCACGCGAAATCGGAACGTTACAGTTGAAATATCTCATCCAGTTTTATCCTTAGACTTTGAAATCTCAACTTCCAGCTTTCACCGTCGTGTTCTCCCGAGGACATCGTTTGATTCGTTTCGCAACAATTAAGACGAACACGCATTTTTATCGATCGACATTTCATTCATCACTGACTCGACGAACGGACGCGCTTTAATTTATAATTATATCGGGTTCGCGAAGATCTTCGATTATCGACATTATTTCGTTGTCATGGTTGGAATGGCCGGCGTTCTTCGAAGCGGTTAACAATTTTAGACGATCGACAAGTTCGTTTGGATCGTCTCAATGCATGTAATCGATCGGATGGTCGGTCACACGCATAAAAGTAGGAAGTTCAATCTCTCTCCCATCTCGCGATCAAAACAAGGGTCCTATTTTCCTATACTTGTATCCTTTGTTTCCCATTAACTGATTCCCACGTCGATGTGCATGTGTAAGAGTGAGAATTCTTTTGTATGCATTCTTATCATCCTCGGTGTACAGCTTCTCATCAGGTATTCTGCTGAATATCAATTCGTAAAGACCGCGAGTCCCCTTGTACCGTACACCCTTAACGATGATATCATCGTTGCTGTCCACCTCGAACGTTGAATTTCCCACCATCAGCTTATCGTCTTTCAAACATACTCCGTACACGTTGTCAGAATTTTTCGTCGGTCCGGTAAAAAATTTTTCTAAATATTGTTACGGGTCTACCGGCATATTAATGTTACGCGTTTATCGGTATACCCGTTGTATAGAATTGTTGGAAGATTCAGGTTGGTTACAGCGTCGTTAGGAAAACGACGCTGGAACGAAAGAGAGTCGGAAGACAGACGCGAGAGAAAGCGGACGTCCGAGACGTCAAAGGCGATAAAAACGATATAGTTAAAGATAAGTTGCCTTCCTCCGAAAGATAACGTATTACAGTTATTGAAAGAGTATTCATTTATTTAGCGAAATAGAGACTTCGTTACATTGGTGTCAGAAGTGGGATATTCTGCGACTGAGGAAGCGACTAGCAGAACGAGATGCAGACTCGGTCTGTCCGTTTGGAGGAACGTCTCGCGGCTTTGGAAGCTCGACTGCTGGTAAACCAGGCGGATTCTCGATCGGAGGAGTTCGCGTCAATGCATACACAGTTAGCGAATAATCAGGCCAGTCTTTGCCAACTTACTTCTCTTTTGGAGAGATTTGTAGGGGATGGGAACCGTGAGGCCGCCGGTGACGTTGGTTCACGCGCGTTCAATCAATGTTCACGTTCGTGCAATGCTAGTTCATCCTTTTATCGCGTTAAGCCCGCAAAATTTAACGGTTCAGGTTCATGGAGACTGTACTTGACACAGTTTCTTACCCTGGCAAAGATTAATAACTGGGACGACACCACTAAGACTCTGGCCCTCGTAGACTCTCTTGAGGGTGAGGCCCTTACGGCCCTGTCGTGTCTCGAGGAATCGAAACGTACCGACTTTGACGCGCTTGTTTCTCGATTAAATATTCAATATGGCAATGAGCACTTGGCTCAGCTAGACCGGTTTAGGTTCTTTAATTATAGGCAACGTAAGGGAGAGTCTCTTCGGGCTTTGGCTAACCAAATTTGTTTTCTTTCCCAATCGGCTTTCCCTGACGCGACACCGGAATTTCGCGATAAACAAGCGCATCAGAGATTCCTTGAGGCGATCGGGGACCACAATCTCGAGAGAGATGTCACCCTTGCTTCGATGAATTGTTCCACACTAGACGAGACACTTGTGATCGCGGTGAGGGTGGAAGCTCTAAATTTTCAGTTCCCCCAACAGCCTATGCAGGAGAGTGCGAGGATGGACACGCGCCGTTTTCGTCCATACGGGGGACAACCATGTGACTTTAGCAGACCTTTGACTTGCTGGAAATGTGGAAAAATTGGTCATATTTCTTCAAATTGTTCTTTGAATAAGACTAGCGCTTCGGGAAACCAGAAGGGATCGTTGTAAAGAGGGTTGCAAATGATCCAATACAAGAAAATACCCTCTATCGAATTTCTTCGGTTAATAACGTCGCGGTGGAGTCTGGTGTTAGCGTCACGGGCCTTCTGGATGATCATTCTCGAAAGTTGATTGCCGATACCGGTTCACGAGTTTCACTCCTAAAGGGGACGTCAGTTGAGGGTTGTTGTTCAATGTCAAGCGAAATACATCTTAGATCCGTTACAGGAGAGAGGGTTCAGATTTTCGGGGAGCGCAGCGCTTTTGTTGAGCTCGGGAAGCTACGCGTGGGGCATAGGTTTCTCGTTGTCGATATCGAGGAAGATTGCATTTTAGGGCTGGATTTTCTGTCGAGATATAGGTGTTCGATCGATTTGGAAAATAACTGTTTGCATATTGCCGGAGTAGACAAAATTCGGTTTAATGGTTGTTCTATCGATGCTGGGTCTTCAGAAAGTGGCGTAGGCATTGCAGGAGATTCTGTAGACCAGATTTTGCCAGAGTTTTTGTTTCCGATTTTGGAAGATAATTCCGTACTCTTGGGCCAGAGTGAGAAGGAAGACTTTAGGAATTTTCTAATTTCATTTCAAGACGTCTTCGCAAAAGATAAAAAACAGTTGGGAAAGTGCAAAGTAGTGAAGCATCGAATAGTTACAGGAGATCACGCACCTATTAAACAAGCTCCCTGTAGGGTTCCCGTTCAGCGAAAGGACGAAGTACGGCAGTTAATTGCGGACATGGAAAGCCAGGGGGTAATTGAAAAATCGGTTAGCTCTTGGATGTCCCCGGTGGTTTTAGTTAAAAAGAAAGATGGTTCAACAAGGTTTTGTATAGATTATCGCCAGCTAAACAACATAACGAAGAAAGATTCATATCCTTTACCTCGGATTGACGATACTCTGGATGCGATTGCGGGATCTTCGTGGTTTACGGTTTTGGACTTGCAGAGTGGTTACTGGCAGATCGAGATGGATGAGAGGGATCGCGAAAAGACTACGTTTTCAGTAGGCGAAGGGTTGTGGCAGTTTAGGGTGATGCCGTTTGGGTTGTGTAATGCCCCAGCTACGTTTGAGAGGTTAATGGAAAATGTTTTGGGAGATCTGACTTGGCGAAAGTGTCTCGTTTATCTAGACGATATTATCATTTTTGGGAAGACGTTCGAAGAGGAACTGCAAAATTTGCATTTGGTATTTGATAAATTACGCCTAGCGGGTCTTCTTGTGGCCCCTCAAAAGTGTTCTTTTTTTCAAGCAGAAGTGAAATACTTGGGACACATTGTTTCTAGGCAGGGTGTTAAAACGAATCCGGAGAAAATTTCCACGATCAGGGAGTGGCCTAAACCGAGGAATAAGTCAGAAATGAAAAGCTTTTTAGGGTTGTGTACTTATTTTTCGCGGTTTGTAAAGAATTATGCCACTGTCGCAAGGCCGCTTTTTGACTTGACGGAAAATAAAAGTTTTGTTTGGTCAGAGGAAGCGGAGAAAGCTTTTGAGGAGTTAAAAATTTGTTTAACTTCAACACCAATTTTAGCTTATCCTTCGCATAGTGATCCATTCCTGTTAGATACGGATGCTTCAAATGTCGGTATAGGGGCGGTTTTACTGCAGGTTCAGGATGGTGAAGAGAGAGTGATTGCTTATTTTAATAAATCTCTAAACAAATCAGAAAAAAACTATTGCATTACCCGAAGAGAGTTGTTGGCGATAATTAAAGCTATAGAGCACTTTCATCATTACTTGTATGGAAGGAAATTTACAGTACGTACAGATCATGCGGCGTTATCGTGGTTACTTTCGTTTAAAAACCCGGAGGGTCAGATAGCTAGATGGATAGAGAGACTTCAACAATACGATTTCACGATTTGTCATCGGAGTGGTAAATTACATTCCAATGCTGATGCGTTATCTAGGAGACCTTGTTGGACAGATAATTGTAGGCGTTGTTTAAATACAGAAAGTAGGGACAAACATTGTCAGGAGGTTGAAGAAATTCCAATCCTTCGTACTCGGTGTTCTTTGTTTGAAACGCAGGATTGGGGGAGTTCTCAGAGGAATGATCCACACTTAGAATTGGTTTTTAAAAGTAAACTGTTGGGAAATAAGCCGCCGATAGAAGTTTTGACAGCTTCGTCACCGGAGGTTAAATTTTATTTCTCATTGTGGGAGTCTTTAGAGATTCGAGATGGTCTTTTATTCAAAAAGTGGGAATCTGCGGAAGGGAAAAAGATGGTTTGGCAATTAGTGGTACCGAGAGAAAAGAAAGATGCAGTTCTTCGCGAGGCTCATGATTCGAGTGCTGGGGGACATTTTGGCATCAATAAAACAGTTTCTCGGATCAGGGAACGTTTTTATTGGGTTAATTGTATTAAAGATGTAGAAAAATGGTGTAATCGTTGTGAGGTTTGTATCTCCAGGAAAGGCACGGCTAATCGTGGCAAGGGATTGTTACAAATTTACAATGTAGGTTCTCCTTTCGAGAGAATAGCTTTAGACATCTTAGGTCCTTTACCAAAATCATGTTTAGGAAATCGTTTTATGTTAGTTGCAGCAGATTACTTCACTAGATGGCCAGAGGTAATACCTTTACCAAATTTTCAGGCTAAAACCGTAGCCAATGCGTTAATTAGGGATATTGTAAGTCGTCATGGAGTCCCTCAAGAAATTCATTCTGATCAAGGGCGAACTTTTGAATCAAATATTTTTAAAGAACTAATGATTTTGTTAGGCACTAAGAAAACTAGAACGACTCCTCTACATCCACAATCGGGTGGTCTTGTAGAAAGGTTAAATAGGACAATTCTTCAATATCTTTCAATATTTGTATCTAAGCATCAAAGGGATTGGGACGAGTTAGTCCCTCTTTTTCTTCTTGCGTATAGGTCTGCTCAGCATGAAAGTTTAAAATTAAGTCCATCAATGATGTTATACGGCCGAGAAATTTGTTTGCCATTGGATTTGTTGCGAGGAACTCTTCCAATTAAGAGTGTTTTGTATTGTGATTTCAATTTAGATTTGAGAGATAAAATGGATGCTATTCACAAATTCGTTAGAAAGCAACAAGGAATTTCTTCGTTTAAAATGAAACAGCAGTACGATTCTAAAGTAGTGGAGAAATCTTTTCGGGAGGGGATTTGGTATGGTTGTATCAACCTCTCAGAATAAAAGGGAAGTGTCCTAAACTTCAATGTCATTGGGATGGACCGTATGTTATTAACACAAAATTGAGCGATGTTGTCTATAGGATTAGGAAGAATAAGCAGAAATTGAAAGTAGTGCATGTTAATAGACTTGCAAAGTTTAATGATAAGTAGTAGTAGTAGGACTTATTATAAATTTAAAAAAAAAATTAATAATAAGTCTGCGTTTTTCAAACATGCTAACGTTACTTCTGATTTGCTAGGAATCGCTGGTCTACTAATTTATAGAAGTACAAGAAAAGAAAAGGAAAAGCAAGTCGTAGAGGGAGAAATTCAAGACCGCATACATTAGAATTATAATATTGTTATTTTGAAGTTACTAATTGTTATTTGACATTGTTGTATTTTTGTTTGTTTTGGCCGCTAACCACTCCAGGTTTTTAAGCCATGGTTTTCCCTGGAGCGTCGGGCAAATGCCGGGTTAGTTGGTGATTTTGGAAGGTCCACGGTGTTTGTTTCATTATTTTTGCTCCTACAAAATCACAGGTTATTTTTTTGAATAAAGTTCGTTTTTTCGGAGGAGGGGGGAAGTGTTACGGGTCTACCGACATATTAATGTTACGCGTTTATCGGTATACCCGTTGTATAGAATTGTTGGTAGATTCAGGTTGGTTACAGCGTCGTTAGGAAAACGACGCTAGAACGAAAGAGAGTCGGAAGACAGACGCGAGAGAAAGCGGACGTCCGAGACGTCAAAGGCGATAAAAGCGATATAGTTAAAGATAAGTTGCCTTCCTCCGAAAGATAACGTATTACAGTTATTGAAAGAGTATTCATTTATTTAGCGAAATAGAGACTTCGTTACAATATTCACGCGCCAAAGGTCCAAGATTCTCGGTTAGACGTTGATTTTCTTCTTGATGAGTTTCAGGATTTTCAAAAATATTACGCATTGAAGATTCCAAAGATGGCGTGCGCGGTGATTCGAAGATATCTTGTCGTGGTACCATACTCGTTGATTCGAAGGTATCTTGTCGTGGTACCATAGTCGTCGATTGGATCTCATCGTCATCATCATCATAGTTGCCGTCATCATGATCATCGAGATATATTTTTTTCGAGGCGCGCGTTACATCGGCTTCGTCGTTCTTTTACCTATTTCCATTCTTCTTTATTCTTCTTCTTTTTTTCATGGAGGATGATGGGGTTCCCCTTATATCTGAGAATCTTCTCTTTTTTCGTAGGAAGGACGACGGTGGTGTTTCCTTAATATCTGAGAACGCGTTGTCGTTCGGTTTGACAGCGGTCGTATTTTGAACTATCTGTTTCAACGGTTCGACGATTGGTTGTAAAGTCGTTCGCAAATTCGTCTCGGCCGTCATTTTTCCAACTTTCAACGCTAAATACTTTTTACATATGATATCGCTGGTCTTCGCTATTTCGTTCACGATTGAAGCTCGCAGCTTCTCCTTCTCTCGGGCTGACATATTGGTTATGCAAGAGATATTTTACAACCGCGATACAACACCGACGACTCTTATCGAGCAACTGTACGACAAACTCGTTAAATCTTGTCGCTACAGTACGACAAACTCGTTAAATCTTGTCGCTACAGTACGACAAACTCGTTAAATCCACGTCTGTAACGACCGCGATTCGCAGGGCTGTCTTTATCCATTACGAGAAATCCATACTTCGTTCGCCAGCAATTCGCGCATAACGTGCTAAACGTCTCGAACGACATATCGGTATTTACATGATCCTGATGAACGTGACGTAAATTCATGGTATCCTGTTTGAACAGAATCAACAGATTGGCATTGTCACGAATTAAATGTTTAGGTATTCTCGCGTACGACTGACCCAGGTAGAAGCAATCGACGTGCGAATGTCTACCCATCGCGAAATATTCTCTCATGATATCCTGCTCGTCGCACACTACGTCGTCGAAGATAAAAATCGAATCGGGCCGTGCCTCTGTGGGAGGAATTACGTCGGCATTGTCTGCGAACGCGAAGTATCCTACATCCTTCACCACGGATGAGAATAATATGCTCAAGTATTGATATTTTGGTTGAGACAGAGATTTCGAATACACGTAGACATTGGCGAATCGTAGCCCGTTCGCGCTCTCCAGCAGGCTAACCATAACGTTCGTTTTACCACATCCTGACGGACCGCTTATGACGCATCGTATATTGCCCGGTAACAATGATCCATGTTTCCGCATCGTCTCGTCGCAATCGTCGAACGCGCGACACGTTGGAACACGAATATCCAAAGATTGTCTCACAAAACGCATGTTCTGATTGATTCGATGAGGGGGGTAGGTGGGTAGTATTTATACGGCAGCTCGAACACTATTAGTATCAGTCACCCTAAAGGGTTTGCTTCTTTTAAAGAGAGAGCAGAGAAATTTTAAAAGAGAGAACAGAAAAATATAGCTCATGCGTGTGAATCATCGTTCAAAACGGTGTCCCGGTTCGCATACGGGTAAGGGGTTCTTAAACAGAGCTATAAACGCGTTACCGTTCGAATTACATATACCCGGTTATCAATACTGCGGTCCTGGTACGAAACTGACCGCTCGATTAGCTCGTGGGGATCGAGGAATCAATCCGTTGGATGCAGCCTGTCGCGAACACGATATAACGTATTCACGATACAAGGATCTTGGAAATCGTCACGCAGCCGACAGCGTTTTGGCAGATCGAGCGCTGCATCGAGTAACGTCTGGGGACGCAACGTTGGGAGAGAAGGTGTCTGCGGCCGCAGTGTTGGCAGCCATGAAAGCTAAAACGAAATTGGGCATGGGTCTGACAAAGAAAAAAGGTGAAAAGAGAAAAAAACAACGAATTCTCCCGATCGCCAAACGCGGTGGTTTTCTGCCGCTGCTGCTGCCTGCTTTGTCGGCTATAGGAGCATTGACAGGTGGTGCCGCAGGAGTAGTCAAAGCCATAAACGCTGCGAAAGCTGCGAAGAAACAATTACAAGAAGCGGAACGACACAATGGAGCCATGGAAGGTCGTGGAGTATATCTCACACCGTATAAGCATGGCAAAGGTTTAAAGAGGGGGGAAAAAAACGAAGAAAGACAACACAACGACAGATATAGAATTGATGACCATCTGTAAAGGATTACCGTATTTTCGTGGAGTTTTTATGCGTGATGATTTACCGCTGCGCGCGTGGGTAAACGAGCGGGGTATAGTCAATCTAGATAATAGTCATGGACCGGGAACGCACTGGGTCGCATACATAAAACACGGCTCGCGCGTCAAATACTTTGATAGTTTTGGAAATCTTCGACCACCGATCGAGTTGATTCGCTATTTCGGTCGGAACGCGACCATCTTGTATAACCACGAACGTTTCCAAAACTACGACGAAAGCGTGTGTGGACAATTGTGTGTGAAGTTTCTCCGAGAAACCACGTTATAAATTCTCTCTCTCTCTCTCTCTCTCTCTCTGTACGATGCATTCGAAAAATTCATTTACGTTCACGTTGTCGGGAAGAAGCAGCGTACTGTCGTCCAAGCACTTTCCACCCATAGATCTGAGCAATGGCGAATACGAGCTGGGATTGAAAGACAACACGACGACAGATGTCGAAAGATGCCCCTATTTATTTTAAACCAAACAAAGGAAAAATCATCAAGATTCATCACTGGAGTCCCGAGATATTCAAGTTTATGTGAACTAAAAAAATTATGGTTTTTTGCAATTTTCTAGAAATCAAGGCCGAAACAAAAAAAGTGGCAGGGGTAAAAGTTGTTCCATTTGGGGTTCTTTATAGCTGGTTTACGTTTGTCCGTTTAAAAACGGATGACCCTGTATAGGCGGGTTCTAACTCACAGTTATCATTGTAGGTAGATTCCTGCCTTACCGGCATTTTAGCATATAGCGCGAGCATATTTTTGCGGGGGGAGGGGAGGGGGGTTTTTTCATGGGTATTGCGTAAGCCTCCGTTCGTAGGAGAGGGGGAGGGGGAGGGGGGTTTACCCTAGGAACATGTGCTTTTATCAAGGCCAGTTTCCTGGTACTGCGTTCAAGTCCAGTTTCCTGGTATTGCGCAAGCCTCCGTTCGTATAATTCGTTAATAATAATTTATTGTTAAAGTAATAGTTTAAATAAAGACCAGTTTCCTGGTACTGCGTTCAAGGCCAATTTCCTGGTATTGTGTATAAGCCCCGTTCGTTAATAACAATTTATTGTTGAAGTAAGAGTTTAAATAAAGGCCAGTTTCCTGGTACTGCGTTCAGTTTCCTGGTACCCCGTTCTTTGGTGGTATGTAATATGATACTTCCTGGGGAACACAATTTATTGTTGAATTAATAGTTTAAATAAAGTCCAGTTTCCTGGGACTGCGTTCAGTTTCCTGGTACCCCGTTCTTTGGTGGTATGTAATATGATACTTTCCGGGGAACACTGTTAATAACAATTTATTGTCGAAATAATAGTTTAAATAATGAATTTGAAAGATGCTAAGCTCAATGAACTCTCTTATCAAGTACAGTTTCCTCGTATGTCTCCGTTGGCTGTGGTGAGGGGGGATGGGGAGTACGATCACGGCTCGGCGGGTATCGAGTTGTCAAAACCGAGATATCTAAACGCGCTGTTTTGCATAGTCTTTTCCCTATCAGGCTTTTATAATCTGGCGAGTTGTAATAACGGCATCGTTTGGCGGGAGGCAATGCGTTTACCGTGATAAATTTAATCGTTCAAGATGTAAGAGGAGAGCGGTTCATTATCCGTAGTAGCAACACCCTTTTCACAGCCGGTATGGAGTTGTCAAAACCGAGATATCTGGACACGTTGTCTTTTCCCTATCAGACTTTCGTAATCGAGCGAGTTGGAAGCGACGGCATCGTTTCAAAGGCCGGTGTCGAGTATTTCAAACTTCGCGACGTTTAGGATGCATTCATTTTATCAGTTCTCACAATTGAAACGTATACATTCGTGAGCGGAGATTTCGACGAAAGTCTTCTCTAATTTCATGAGAAGAGATTTCGGGACATTTTTTTCGGAGGGAGTACATGTATAAAAGAATGGGTGCTGTCGACACTCTGCTCAATCTCGTGAAAATGTACGTCGACGCAATGATCCCAACCTGCTACATGGTGGATGAATCTATGTCGCTCGGCGGCACAATGCAGTTGTTGGTAAGTACAGTGAAGTATTATAAGCTATATTATTTATTATTGATAGATGTTTTTATATTATAATTTTTGCTATTAAGGGCGTCGTCTGGTCAGCAGACGACACTCGCGCGTTGACGTGTGTGAGTGCACACATCGCTATATCACATATACGTACACGAAAATTGTAAGGATCCGGGAGTAGACTTCTGAGATCTTAATAATACAATGACTGGATTTCTTAGTAGTCAAAATCGCTAGATGAAAGATCAGTCTAGGGTGCTAATTGGCTGAAAAGTCGTACTTCTACGTTCACGAGCTATGATTTGCAATATTTGACAGCACGCCCGTCAGTGAGGACGTCATAGATGAAACAGAAATCAACGCTCGTAGCGGAAAATGTCAGAACTATATTTGAATGTCAACCTCACTGTGGCTTGGATTTTTGTAGAATTAAACGTACAGAATTTTTAATTGAAGTACGACTTTTCAACCAATTAGCACCCTAGACTGATCTTTCATCTAGCGATTTTGACTACTAAGAAATCCAGTCATTGCATTATTAAGATCTCAGAAGTCTACTCCCGGATCCTTACAATTTTCGTGTACGTATATGTGATATAGCGATGTGTGCACTCACACACGTCAACGCGCGAGTGTCGTCTGCTGACCAGACGACGCCCTTAACAGATCTTCAACACGGACGAAAAGAGAGCGGCGTTTATACGCGGATGGCGGTATGCCATCCGCAGATATCACATCGAGGTGGAGGAATGGGGAGACGAATACGTAACTGCAGTGCAGTTGATGTTCGAAAATGCAGTGAGTATAGTTAAAAATACTTTTATATACATTTATTAATTAATAAAAAATAATAATACATAACATTTTTTTGTTTGTTTGCAGGCTCAACATTGAAGATTTTTTTTTATTAGATTAAAAAATAATTTTATAATTTCGTATACTTTTTTTTTAAATAAATCGAGCATCAAGCATCAATTGATATCAGTTATTAACCGTCCCTTTGCGCGCGATTATTGCATGCACTAATAATTTCAATATCACGTTCGGGCGAAAACTTTTTCGCGATTCCACAGGTATCCTTACCACGAGGATTTGGTGGAATTGCATCAGGATCAACTCCGATCGGGACGTTGCCGCAGTCCAGCCCGCAGACGTACCCACAGAAACTTGACCAGAAGCGATGCTCCGTCATGGGATCATCATTATTTATCCATCGGCACAGATGAACACGGCATTCAAAGCATTCGACGCAGTTCTCGTCATCCAGATAGAAAAATCCTGCGGCGGCGAGTTTCTCCGGCTGAACGACGTGTGAGTAACGCCAATTGCGAAAACTCTCAAATCTATCGCGTTCGAGACGGTAATCGGGTGGTGGTGTTGCGTGATCGGTTGTCATTGATGTTGTTGCGACGGTTCCCTGGGATTTCGCGATCATTGTGATACTCTGTGTAAAAATCAAACGTAAGAGGAGGTGTCGCGTCTGTGGTTTTGACGAGAAAAATTCAAAGATGTAGATGCGTTTTTTAATTTATTATTGTACTTACCGTTGCGACCTGTCGGATGATTATACACGCGATATAACTTTAGTATAGCGACTGTGAATGTTAATGTTTGTGGCGAACAATTTATACTGTGTACCCCACCCTCATTCTATTGTGAGAGGGGGATAATATCATTAGCGTTATTGTGTATATATGTATGTAAAATTATTTTCAGCAGGTACTTTAAAAAAATAAAAATGATTTCAAAATATCTCTTTGTATTTCTATTGTAAATTCCTATAATTTCCTAATTTTCAGAACGCATTTTAAAAATAAACATAATTCGAAAATATCTCTTTTGTATTTTATTGCAAATTCCTGTCTTACAATTCCTTTCTTACAATTGCTATAGTATAAAAATACAATTACGGTAGAGAAAAGTATATATATTTTTTATCGGTATAAGCGGGTTAAGTAATTTTTCGAACAATATTAGTTAATGGGCTGTACTCCACGATGCGGTCGTGTATCATCAAGCAGTAGGCTGTTGTCGATGACGGGACGTCGGTTCGATATTCAAATTCGATTCGCACGTCGACCGTAGCATTTTTTAACGCTTCATTTTGTCGAGAACATTCGAGAACGATGAGCGGGCCGTATCGCAGGAAATCTGTGACGTTGAGTAGCGCTTCGCCGTTTCCATAGTACAATTCTTGGAATTTTGCATACATGTCGTAGACCAACGCGTATTTACCTTTCTTGAAATCAATATTTAAATCATCGTACGGATAGGTTTCCGAGTTCAAGTAAAGCCGAATATTTGACAATGCACAATGATCGAATCGTGTAGCCGTTTTCGTAAAGTTATTCTTTCGATTGGTTTGCAAAGCGAATATCCCGTATCGCGGTTTTTCCATTTGCTGAGACGTTTTTATCGCCCATGTATGTTTCGTAGTCGTCTGTAGTAGAGGATATTCGTACAGATCCCACGATCGAAAACTCATGCCGATCGGTTTATCGCTGTCTAAAATATGTAACACGGACAGCTTGTGTATTTCGTCCAATGCGACGTGTGGCATTCGCCATTGAATTTTGTTCCGATGCAGAATAGGTTTCGCGTTCTCGGAAGGGCTGTGCAACGCGTTCACGTCGGTCCGCGAGCGAATCAAAATCAATTCGTGTCGAGCATTTATCACAACGCGTTTGTACACGCAAAAGTTGAAATGTATCGCAGCCGTGTCCGTTACAGTCAGTTTCCGCTGATCATTGCCATACAACCAGCCAGCGTTGGACAATGCATCGCTTCTCGTTCTGGACAGACTCACGTAATTCTTGAGAGTTGTCGTCGCACCGGGATTTCTGGACCGATCGATTTCCACTCCGTTAAATTCGTAGCGTATTTCCTCGAACATAAACGCAACGGTATTGCTCTCGATTCTCCTCCTGCTCCAGCGGCTAATTGAAGTTGCCCCGGTAAACTAAGTTTTCCCTCAACGTATACGAAGCTTTTACACGGGAGCGTGTGCAGGTCTTGTTGTTGAGTGGGTATCCTTATCTCATCGCTGTTTTCGAACGTCATGTTGGCATACGGATTGTACGTGTGCAGTTCAATCTTCGTTATGCGATTGTCGAAGATCGGCGCTTCGGAGATGTTCAAAATATTGTCGGACATGATTTTTCCTTTCACTTTTTAACAATAAATCCCAAAGATCGTAGATACTTGACGTTTGCAGCGGTTAATTTCTTACGAATCGATGACTTTACGTTTTTCTCAGCGGTTACTTTCTTGCGAATCAATGTGTTGCTGTTGATGTTGCTGTTGTTGTTGCTGTTGCTGTTGTTGTTGTTCAACGTATAGAATGCTGTATTGTTATGAATTAGCATTACTTCGTCGCGCATGCAGTCGCACCGTGATTTCTTCACCTCGAAAATCAATCAAACGTCCGGATTGATCAACTATGCGGATCGTTAAGTCGTCAATTATTCGTGCAACGATCGGAAGGTAAATGACTTGTGCGGGCGTTTCCGACAATTTATACCCTGGTGGTACCTGAGGCGCGAATTCGTGTATCGTGTGAACGAGTTTACCATTGTCGTACGATCCGGTGGTTACGTTGCATTCCACTCGCATGATATTCACGCTGATGATGTTCACAGGTGCGTCAACATTTTTTGGAGGATATCGCGCGCATATTTCGCGTCTCAGGTACGCGTTTATCGCCTCCAATTCGTACGAACCGTCGGGTATGACGATCTCCTCGTCTTTTTCGCCGAAATAGAATCGATTATTTCCGATGTTGGCGCTGATGTTCGGTATCGTGTAATAAGTTTGCAAATCGAGCAACCCCAGCTCGTATTCGCCATTGCTCAGATCTATGGGTGGAAAGTGCTTGGACGACAGTACGCTGCTTCTTCCCGACAACGTGAACGTAAATGAATTTTTCGAATGCATCGTACAGAGAGAGAGAGAGAGAGAGAGAGAGAATTTATAACGTGGTTTCTCGGAGAAACTTCACACACAATTGTCCACACACGCTTTCGTCGTAGTTTTGGAAACGTTCGTGGTTATACAAGATGGTCGCGTTCGCACCGAAATAGCGAATCAACTCGATGGGCGGTCGAAGATTTCCAAAACTATCAAAATATTTGATACGCGAGCCGCGTTTTATATAGGCGACCCAGTGCGTCCCCGGCCCACGACTATTATCTAGATTGACAATACCTCGCTCGTTTATCCACGCGCGTGGCGGCAAATCGTCACGCATAAAAACTCCGCGAAAGTATGGTAATCCTTTACAGATGGTCATCAATTCGACATCTGTCGTCGTGTTGTCTTTCTTCGTTGTTTTTTTTTCTTCTTCTTCTCCCCCCTTTCAAACCTTTTCCATGCTTATACGGTGCGAGATATACCCCACGACCTTCCATGGCACGATTGTGTCGCTCCGCTTCTTGCAATTGTTTCTTTGCAGCTTTCGTAGGGTTAATGGCTTTGACTACTCCTGCGGCACCACCAGTCAATGCTCCTATAGCCGACAAAGCAGGCAGCAGCAGCGGCAGAAAACCACCGCGTTTGGCGATCGGGAGAATTCGTTGTTTTTGTCTCTCTTCACCTTTTTTCTTTATCAGGCCCATGCCCAATTTCGTTTTAGCTTTCATGGCTGCCAACACTGCAGCCGCGGACACTTTCTCTCCCAACGCTGCGTCTCCGGAAGTTAGTCGATGCAGCGCTCGATCCGCCAAAAACGCGATCGGCCGCGTGACGAATTCCAAGGTCCTTGCACCGCGAATACGCTATATCGTGCTCGCGACAGGCCGCATCCAACGGATTGATTCCCCGATCCCCACGAGCTAATCGCTTGGACAGTTTCGTACCGGGGCCGCAGAATTGATAACCAGGTATATGCAATTCGAACGGTAACGCGTTTATAGCTATGTTTAAAATCCCCTTACCCGTATGCGGACCGAGACGTTGTCGCGAACGATGATTCGCGCGCATAAGCTATTTTTTCCGCTCTCTCTCTTTTAAAGAAACGTGGATCCTACTTTCTCTCTCGGAGGGGTGGGGGGTGACTGATACCGACAGCGTTCGAGCTCTCGTATAAATACTGCCCACGCACCCTGCTCGACGAATCAATCAGATCACGCGTTTCGTAAGACAATCTGTGGATATTCGTGTTCCAATGTGTCGCGCGTTCGACGATTGCGACGAGACGATGCGAAAACATGGATCACTGTTACCACGCACTGTACGATGCGTCATAAGCGGCCCGTCAGGATGCGGTACAACGAACGTTATGATAAGCCTGTTGGAAAGCGTGAACGGACTACGATTCGCAAACCTTTACGTGTACTCGAAATCGTTGAACCAGCCAAAATATCAATACTTGAACAAACTGTTCTCATCCGTGGGGGAGAATGTAGGCTACTTCGCGTTCGCGGACAACGCCGACGTAATTCCCCCCGCAGAGGCACGCCCCGATTCGATATTCATCTTCGACGACGTGGCGTGCAACGATCAGGATATCATGAGAGAGTATTTCGCGATGGGTAGACATTCGCACGTCGATTGCTTCTACCTGGGTCAGTCGTACGCGAGAATACCTAAACATTTAATTCGCGACAATGCCAATATGTTGATTCTGTTTAAACAGGATACCATGAACTTGCTTCACATTCATCAGGATCATGTAAATACCGATATGCCGTTCGACACGTTTAGCCCGTTATGCGCGAATTGTTGGCGAAAGAAGTATGGATTTCTCGTAATCGATAAAGACAGCCCAACGAATCACGGTGGTTACAGACGTGGATTTAATGAGTTTGTCGTACTGTAACGGGTACAGTTGTTCGGTGAGGGTTGTCGGTGCTGTATCGCGGTTGCAAATCTCTCTCTTGCGCTTCCAATCAAATATGACACCCCAAAAGGAGGAGAAGCTGCGAGCTTCGATCGCGAACGAAATAGCGAAGACCAGAAGACCAGCGATACCACACGGAAAAAGTATTTGGCGTTGAAAGTTGGGAAAATGGCGACCGAGGAGAATTTGCAAGTGAATTTACGACCGATCGTCGAAACGTTGAAACAGCTAGTTCAAAATACGGCTACTGTCGATTCGAACGACAACGCGGATATCAAGGAAACGCCACCGTCGTCCCCCACCCCACAAAGAAAAAGAAGGTACCCAGATATTGAAGGAACACCGTCATCCTCTAAGAAAAAAAGGATGGTTGAGATCAACGAGCCTGCGACGGCGGTATCGCGACAGGATACCTACGAGTCATCGAGCCCGGCATCTTTAGAAATTTCGATGCGCGAAATTTTTGAAAATCCTCAAACTCATCAAGAGGAAAATCAACATCTATCCGAGAATTTAGGGCCGTTAGCGCGCGAGTATTTAAAAAAATTTTTCACCGGACCATCGATAAAATTTGACAACGTGTATGGAGTATATCCGCAAGACGATAAGCTGATGCTGGGAAATTCCACGTTCGACGTGGGCAGCAACGATGACGTCATCGTTGACGGGGTACGGTACGCGGGGACTCGCGGTCTTTACGAATTGATATTCAATAAACTGCCTGATGACCGGCTGTACACCGAGGACGATAAGAACGCGTACAAAAAAATTCTCACTCTTACGAATGCGCATCGACATGGGAATCAGCTAACGGGAAACAGAGGTTACAAGTATAGGAACATTACAGGGCCGTTGTTTTCATCGCGAGGTGGAAGATGGATTAAACTTCCAGCTTTTATGCGCGTGACGGATCATCCAATCGATTACGTGCATTGGGACGATCCGAACGAACTCGTCGATCGTCTGAAATTGTTAACCGCTTCGAAGTACGCCGGTCATTCCAACCATGATAATGAAATAATGTCGATAATCGAAGAACATTGCGAAGCCGGTATACTTATAAACAAAAGCGCGCGCGCGTTCGTCGAGTCAGTAACGAATGAAATGTCGATCGATGAAATTGTTACGGTTCATGAAAATGCGTATTCGTCTTAATTGTTGCGAAACGAATCAAACGATATCCTCGGGAGGAGACGACGACGGTGAAAGCTGGAACTTGAAATTTCAAAGTCTAAGGATAAAACTGGATGAGATATTTCAATGAATACTGTGCATCGAAGAGCAGGTAAAACGGTTGTCCAAACGATACGAGTTGATAACTGAAGGAGAAGAAGAGTAACTCGATCGAAAAAAATGTCCATCAACAAATTTGGTATGGTGCTCCGATAAGCGAACAAACACGAGTCGAATGTTTCTCCGATTTTCTATCCCGGCGTTTTTAAAAATTATGTGCGCGATAACGCTATATGTTTGAACGACGATGCCACATTGTACGATGCGAAAGGTATGAGGATCGTACGCGTGGCGAATCCCGAGGCAAACGATCACGCCGCAACCAAACTATACGTGGACACGCTTAACGCGAAGCTCGAATCCGAGATCGTGAAAAAACTGATCAAAGAACTGGAAACCGCTAAAGAAACGATAAAGTCCGAAATACTGGCTACGATGCAAGGCGTTCGATACGATGTGATCGAAAATACGTAATCACCGATTCACGTATCAACGAGGCCTTGAAGGAGAAGGCATATGAAGTAATAATAAATTAATCGCGTAAAAGAAACGCATCGACCGATATTGAGAGATCCATGGATAGATGTACAACAGCCATACCGCATACCATACAACAGCCATACTATTGAGCTGCCATACTGTACCTGTACCTGTACCTGTACCTGTACCTGTACCTGTACCTGTACCTGTACCTGTACCTGTACCTGTACCTGTACCTGTACCTGTACCTGTACCTGTACCTGTACCTGTACCTGTACCTGTACCTGTACCTGTACCTGTACCTGTACCTGTACCTGTACCTGTACCTGTACCTGTACCTGTACCTGTACCTGTACCTGTACCTGTACCTGTACCTGTACCTGTACCTGTACCTGTACCTGTACCTGTACCTGTACCTGTACCTGTACCTGTACCTGTACCTGTACCTGTACCTGTACCTGTACCTGTACCTGTACCTGTACCTGTACCTGTACCTGTACCTGTACCTGTACCTGTACCTGTACCTGTACCTGTACCTGTACCTGTACCTGTACCTGTACCTGTACCTGTACCTGTACCTGTACCTGTACCTGTACCTGTACCTGTACCTGTACCTGTACCTGTACCTGTACCTGTACCTGTACCTGTACCTGTACCTGTACCTGTACCTGTACCTGTACCTGTACCTGTACCTGTACCTGTACCTGTACCTGTACCTGTACCTGTACCTGTACCTGTACCTGTACCTGTACCTGTACCTGTACCTGTACCTGTACCTGTACCTGTACCTGTACCTGTACCTGTACCTGTACCTGTACCTGTACCTGTACCTGTACCTGTACCTGTACCTGTACCTGTACCTGTACCTGTACCTGTACCTGTACCTGTACCTGTACCTGTACCTGTACCTGTACCTGTACCTGTACCTGTACCTGTACCTGTACCTGTACCTGTACCTGTACCTGTACCTGTACCTGTACCTGTACCTGTACCTGTACTGTGCCGCCACGTTTGAAGTAGCATTCATCATAAAAATTATCAACCTTGGGAGAGAGCGCTGGGAAAAAAGAGTGGAGAAAAATATAATTGAGAAATTTGAAGATTTTAAGAAAAGTACTCGATAAAGTATACGCGCAGATACGTCGCGTCGAGTAGAGACAGCAAGAGACGTCGCTTTCAACGGCCGAATCAGTCACCAATTATTGGAGACGCGATTCAAAAGCGAATAATCGGATAAGATTACAACAAGAACGACGATGAGAAAAGAAAGCGTTGTGGAAGAGCTGCACGCTCAGGCGAGACGTTTTTACCCGCGTAGACGCGTGGTAATGTGAGGATTCGATGATCTCTGGCAAGCCGACATAGTCGACGTTCAAAAATACGCGCGAAACAATCGTGGGTACCGATATATTCTCACGATAATCGATGTATTTAGCAAATACGCATGGGCGGTTCCTTTGGGAGAGTAAAAATGCGAGCGACGTGTGCAATGCTTTCGCGTCGGTATAGGAGAAGGACGGTAGAGCCCCGAACAACTTGCACACCGACATGGGGAAAGAGTTCTACAATGAAACGTTTCAAGACTATCTGAAGAGTCGCAACATCAACCTCTATTCCACGTTTAGCCCTATGAAAGCGTTCGTAGTGGAACGTTTCAATCGCACGCTGAAGAACAGCATGTGGAAATTTTTCTCGTTGAGCGGAAAATATCATTGGATCGATGAGCTCCCCACGTTGACCGAGAACTACAATAATCGAAAACATCGTACCATTCGTATGCGACCCGTTGACGTGAACCGTAAAAATGCCGGCCACCTTCTGTCCACCGTGTACCGCAAAGTGAAGATCGCTGGCCGCGCCAAATTTAAGCTCAATGATCGCGTGCGCGTTAGCAAGTTCAAAACCCTATTTGACAAAGGATACACGCCGAATTGGTCAACTGAAATATTCAAGATTATCGCGGTGAAACGAACGAATCCGGTCACATATCTCTTGGCCGACGCGAAGGACAAACCTATCGCCGGAGGATTTTACGAACACGAGATACGCGCGACAAAATATCCTGACATATACTTAGTTGAAAAAATATTACGCAGGAAAGAAAATAACGTATACGTAAAATGGTTGGGGATGGACGCGTCGCATAATTCATGGGTACCTGAAACGAATATACTTTAATTGTATTTTTCTACTATCGACTATACTTTATATGTAAGAGTTTTGTTAATTAATTTTTTCTCTACTTTTAATTGTATTCTTTCATTCTATAGGAATTGTGAAAAATGTAATTTCCAATAAAATTTAAACAAACTTCTTGCAGTCTAGTAATGTGTGTCGGCTAACTTTTCACCCTTGCCACAAGATGGGCTGATAGCGACGTTGTCCCTATCCTTTCTCGCTAGTACATGATCCGTCAACGATTTGTATACAGGGTGTCCCAAAATTCCCTCGGTATCGGGAAATGGGAGGTTCCTTGGGTCATTTCAAGCACCATTTTCCTTTACGAAAATGTCATCCGAGGCTTCGTTAAGGAGTTATTAAAGAAAAACACGGACCAATCAGAGCGCGAGCTAGACGCGTATTGTATCGTTCCACGCCGCGCGCCAACAGCTGAGCGTTGGTAGCACGCCGCGATGTTGTACCGAACAAGAGTTTCTCGATGATGTAAATCCTCTCCGATTTCGATGAGCTTCGGACACCTACTCCAGACCACGATTCTGAACAACATTTCCCTTTACAGTTTTTGTCTGCTGGTATTAGTTTAGGAAATAATAGTGCAAAAACTAGTGATTGAAAATGAATCGATGTACCAATATCTCATCCGATTTCGATGAAATTTTGATACGTTGTCAAGACCACGATTCTGAACAACTTTTCCCTTTACAGTTTTTGATTGCCGGCATTAGTTTAGGAAATATTCTAACAATATTTAATTGAAAATCATTCGATGTACCAATATCTCATCCGATTTCGATGAAATTTTAATACGTTGTCAAAACCACGATTCTGAACAACATTTCCCTTTACAGTTTTTGTCTGCCGGCATTAGATTAGGAAATATTCTAACAATATTTAATTGAAAATCATTCGATGTACCGATATCTTATTCGATTTCGATGAAATTTTGATACGTTGTCAAGACCCCGATTCTGAACAACATTTCCCTTTACAGTTTTTGTCTGCCGGCATTAGTTTACGAAATAATAGTGCAAACAATTAATTGAACTTAAACTAGTGATTGAAAATCGATCAATGTAAAAAATCTATGTTAATTAAATATTTAATTCGTGGAATTTATAACATATTGTATCTCAAGATGACCGAGATCGGTGAGGGCCCACATCATCGGCAACTTTACCCGAACTAGAGAAGAAGCATAAATTGATTAACTTAAAAACTAACCTATTCAGTCGTTAATCCATTTGCATGTTACACCAGTGAAGCACGATACACCACACTTTCACACAATTGCTCAACACTACACGTAGCACACTTTTCGAACTCGAAACGATAGCAAACGAAATTCCATACTCCGACGCGGCGCGGAAAGAGACCCGTGTTCTTCGCGATTTCGCGCGAAACTGTGCTCTCAAACAATGTTGTCGATGAAGGCAGATTGTTTGAAACAAATGAAATCGTTGCCTTGAAGACATGCCTCCACAATACAATAATAAAGTCTGAAATTTTTATTGCATTAGGCTAGCCTAATTTGGCTGTTACGCTCTTAGGGGGCATGTAACGCGTATGAGGCCCGACTTTTTTTCAATTAGGCAAGCCTAACGCAATAAAAATTTCACTTTGTTCTTGTATTGTAGAGGTTCTCGCCCATGGCTTCGTTCTATGATTCTCGAAAAATCAATATTACCATATGATTCGCGAAAAATCAATATCTTCAAGGCAACGATTTCATTTGTTTCAAACAATCTGCCTTCATCGACAACATTGTACGCGGGGAGAGCACAGTTTCGCGCGGAATCGCGAAGAACACGGAACTTTTTCCGCGTCCGCGTCGGAGTATGGAATTTTGTTTGCTTTCGTTTCGAATTCGAAAAGTGGGCTACGTGTAGTGTTCAGGAATTGTGTGAAAGTGTGGTGTTACGTGTTTCACTGGTGAAATGGATTAACACATACAAATGGATTAACGACTGAATAGGTAAGTTTTTAATTTAATCAGTTTATACTTTTTCTCTAGTTCGGGTAAAGTTGCCGATGATGTGGATTCTCACCGAGTTCAATTACCTTGAGATACAATAATGTTATAAATTACACGATTTAAATATCTTTTTAACATAGATTTTTTACATCGAATGATTTTCAATTAAAAGTTGTTAGAATATTTCGTAAACTAAAGCCGGCAGGCAAAAATTGTAAAGGGAAAAGTTGTTCAGAATCGTGGTCTGGACAACGTATTCAAATTTCATTGAAATCGAATAAGATATTGGTACATCGAATGATTTTCAATTAAAAGTTGTTAGAATGTTTCGTAAACTAAAGCCGGCAGACAAAAATTGTAAAGGGAAATGTTGTTCAGAATCGTGGTCTGGACAAGGTGTCCAAAGCTCATTGAAATCGGAGAGGATTTACATTATCGAGAAACTCTTGTTCGTTACGATATCGCGGCGTGCCACCAACGCTCGCTGGACGGCGCGTGGCGCGGAGGGATACACTGCACGTCTAGTTCGCGCTCTGATTGGTCCGTGTTTTTCATTAATAACTCCTTAACGAAGCCTCGGATGACATTTTCGTAAAGGAAAATGGTGCTTGAAATGACCCAAGGAACCTCCCATTTCCCGATACCGAGGGAATTTTGGGACACCCTGTATATACAGTCTCAACCACCTACTTCAGCAGAACTAAACTCCCCACCATGACTCAGGAACATGCGGATACTTCAATCCCATTTAAATAATCAAACCGAGTCTGAAGAATCTCGTCTCCTCGAAGAACAACACCACGCTGATCTTCTCGTCCAAGTACGTCCTGCTGTACAGCTTGATGGATCATGTGGTTACGGTTTAAGAATTACACAAACAAATACCAGGCACCTTTCGTAATCTATGCCGACCCTTTTTTTTTTTTTTTTTTTTTTGCGTGAGGGAAATGCTTTTACGCATACCCCGTACCCCCTGGGAGAGATACGAGGTTATGTGGGGCTACGTGGCCAGAAGGGCTCACAATACCCACTAAAAACCTCACGACAACCTTCCCTAAGCTATCCGGGGGCGGCTGGGATCTCCAAAGAACACAACCAGCCATCCCCCTTCGCCCTTGGCCCTGTGTGGGGCCTCGTCCCGGGGGGGAGGGAAGCTCCCCCCAGCAATACCTACGCTATCAGGGTGTAAGCAGGTTGCCCACTTACACCCCCCTTCCCTGGGCCGTTCGGTGGGCTTCGCGAGTCTCCAGCTCGCTCCGCCCAACGACCCCCGGTGACTCCGTTCCTCGCTCGAGGAGCCCTTAAAAGGGCTCTCGGCCGAAGGACGAAGTCTCCGCGCGCGACAAGGGGGGACGAAGGCGGGCACACCGCCCGCGTTCGCCCCTCCCCCACTCCCACCCCCTCCCCCGACCCAACGATCTTTACGTCCCCCGGGGGGAAAGAGGAAAGGGGGCGGGAATAGACCCCCCAGCACAAAAGAACAACCCGTCTGGGATGCCTCTTCGGGGGAGGCGGGAAGGACTTAACGAGTCCCGCCTCCCCCGGTCCGTCGCCTGCCCCGTAGCGTGGGGCGGGCCGCTCGGCGAGGGCGCCTCGCCAGAGCAATCCTTCTCTCGGAGAGGGGGTTGGCCTCCCTCTCCCTTTCTGCCACCTCCTTCCGCTGCATCACCTCCTCGCAGAAGGAGGTCACGGCCTTGTGCGACCTCTCGTCGCCAATCATGTGGTCGACCACGGCCGACAACGAGAGGTCGCCTCCAATCTCGCTTCTTAGGACACGGCGCGGCGCCGAATCTATGCCGACCCTCAGATAACGAACGGTGTCTAGGTGATGTTGATACTGTACGCGGGGTCTAGGGCGATTCGTCGAAAGACATTTCGTCGAAAGACATTTCGTCGAAGACATTTCGTCGAAAGACATTTCGTCGAAAGACATTTCGTCGAAGACATTTCGTCGAATGGACATTTCGTCGAAAGACATTTCGTCGAAAGGACAGTTGGTCGAATGGACATTTCGTCGAATGGACATTTCGTCGATGCGACATTTCGTCCAAGAGACATTTCGTCAAAAATACATTTCGTCCAATTTCTTGACCCAAGTTTTTGTTTTTGTTTTAATTTTTTGTTTTGTTTTTGGTTTTGGTTTTGGTTTTGATTTTGATTTTGGTTTTGGTTTTGGTTTTGGTTTTGGTTTTGGTTTTCGTTTTGGTTTTGGTTTTGGTTTTGGTTTTGGTTTTGGTTTTGGTTTTGGTTTTGGTTTTGGTTTCGGTTTTGGTTTTGGTTTTGGTTTCGGTTTCGGTTTCGGTTTCGGTTTCGGTTTCGGTTTCGGTTTCGGTTTCGGTTTCGGTTTCGGTTTCGGTTTCGGTTTCGGTTTCGGTTTCGGTTTCGGTTTCGGTTTCGGTTTCGGTTTCGGTTTCGGTTTCGGTTTCGGTTTCGGTTTCGGTTTCGGTTTCGGTTTCGGTTTCGGTTTCGGTTTCGGTTTCGGTTTCGGTTTCGGTTTCGGTTTCGGTTTCGGTTTCGGTTTCGGTTTCGGTTTCGGTTTCGGTTTCGGTTTCGGTTTCGGTTTCGGTTTCGGTTTCGGTTTCGGTTTCGGTTTCGGTTTCGGTTTCGGTTTCGGTTTCGGTTTGCTAACCTAACCTAACCTAACCTAGTAGTAGTAGTAGTAGTAGTAGTAGTAGTAGTAAAGTATGGCCGGGGGAGAAGTGATCGGCACCCCTCCCTATTCCATGAGGGAGAGGGGGTGGTGCCGCTAGGCACCTCCCCTCTCCCGATCGCACACCGACAGCATAGTCAGTATCATATGGCGACCGGCCCTCGGTCCCGAAGGGTTGCAAATACCACTGCGTTCAACCGCCGCTCTGTTTTTTATAGCCCGGGCAACTTTCAGAGCACTCGATCTACTAGTCAGGGAGTGATCATCATTGATGAGACGGCCATTCTACCTATTTGTTTGGGTTTTTGAGCTTTTTAAGGCTCGGAGCGTACGTCGGGCCGTGCTCAATCCCGTTCCCTAGTCTGCGTCGGCTGTCCGAGACTTTCCCACTCCCTCCCCAGGATTAGGATAGGCTAATCTATGCTTCTATAACCTTTTTCTTTTTAGCGTGAGGGAAATGCTTTTACGCATACCCCAAGTCCCCTGGGAGAGACAAGGGGTTATGTGGGGCTACGTGTCCAGAGTGGCACACAATACCCACTAAAAACCTCACGACAACCTTCCCTAAGCTATTCGGGGGCGGCTGGGATCTCCAATGGAACACAACCAGCCACCCCCTCGCCCTTGGCCCCTTGTGGGGCGTCGTCCCGGGGAGAGAGAAGCTCCCCCCAGCAATGCCTAATCTATTAGGGTGTAAGCAGGTTGCCCACTTACACCCCCCTTCCCTGGGCCGTTCGGTGGGCTTCGCGAGTCTCCAGCTCGCTCGCCCAACGACCCCCGGAGACCCCGTTCCTCGCCCGAGGAGCCCTAAAAAGGACTCTCGGCCGGGGGACGAGGTCGCCGCGCGCGATAAGATCTACTGTTTTGGTTCCGGAGACGGTACCTTAGCCTGTTGGCCAACCCGCCCCTCCCCTATTCCTAAAGACGTTCGGAAATCGGGGATTGGGATCGTTGTGATGCACGATCAACGCACCTCGAGACGAGGTCTCGAGTACCAGTTTGGCGCGAGATTTGCACTTTCGCGCCCCTACTGGTTGAGCACGGTCTTCTAGCTGACCGATTTTGAGCTGACATTTCATCCCACCGCGCGCGAGGCGCGCGCAGAGCGATGGAAACGCCAGTTCGTACCCTTGACAGTCCGGGCCAGACACCACTGCCACCTCGAAGCCAACGCCTATTGTTGGGGGGCAATCGACGGAAGCCTATTAGCCATTCGTCGATCGCTGGGCTCCCCAACCCCGAGGTACCGATTTATGGACTCGGGTGGACCATGTCAGAGGGGGGGGGGGGCCGCGCACCGCGCCTCCACCCTCGACCCGGGGACCGAGCGGCGAAGGCGCGGAACGCGCAAAGACACCCCCTCCTGTTTGGCTCTGCAAAAGCCGCTAGAGGCAATAGAGAGCATGCAAAATGCTGAAAGGGCATGCAATAATGTAATTATTGGGGCCGGCGTTTAGGGGGAGGCCGCGCGCGACAAGGAGGAGATGGAGGCAGGCACCCCGCCCGCGTCCGCCTCCTCCCCCACTCCCACCCCCCTCCCCCGGGGCCATATGGCACATATGGCCGGGAATCCGGAATTTGGTGGGGGGCCGGAGCGGCCCCCCCACAAAAGACCTCCCCGATTTGGGATGCCTCTTCGGGGGAGGCGGGAAGGACTTAATTTGCCCCGCCTCCCCCGGTCCGTCGCCTGCCCCGTGCAGGGGGCCGGTCGCCTCGCGAGAGCCAAACTCCTGGCGGAGAGGGGGTCGGCTTCCCTCTCCCTCTCCGCGGTCTCCTTCTGCTCCATGATCTCCTCACAGAAGGAGACCACGGCCTTGTGCGACCTTCCGCCGCCGACCATGTGGTCGACCACAGCCGGCAGCGAAAGGTCCCCTCCCACAACGCTTCTCAGGACACGGCGCGGCGCCGACCACGCCCGACATTCCTCCAGCGTGTGCCGCGCCGTGTCCAAAGCCTCCCCGCAGTGGTGACACTGCTCGGTGCGTTCTCTTCCGATCCACCGCAGGTACCGGCCAAAACAACCATGGCCGGACAGCACCTGGGTGGATCTGTAGGTGAGCCGAACACGCACCATTCTTCCATAATGGGCAAGACGGCCCGGACTATTGGCCGGCCCGAGTCTTCGGTGGTGGTGGTGGTGGTGGTAGTAATTACATTGCCGGGGGGTTTTAGCGGATCGTCCGCCCCCCACTTCCTTAAGGCACACCGGATCTTTCATCACCAGTATCATAATCGGCGCTGCCGGCAGCTCGGCCCACTAGGGGTTGCAGTTTTCCCATCGTTCCGCTGTTCCTCCGTTTTATTCGGCCCGGGCCATTTTCGGAGTCTGCGACTTACTATGATGGGTCCGGTCGTCATCTATGAGAAGGGCCATGCTACCTAGTTTTCGGATTTTTGAGCGGTTTTAAGGCTCGGAGTGAACGTCGGACCCTCTCACCTTCGGACCTGCAGGGTGCCTCGCCTGCCCGTGTTTTGGCTCCCCCCACCTTCGCCATATTCCTTGGTTGAATGTGTCAAGTTCGAATCCCGTCCCTACTCTGTTGCTGCTATCCAGCGACTTACCCACTCCCTCCCCAAGGTTAGGATAGGCTAAGCTGTGACTCTACGGGCTTTGGAAAGAACAATGGACGCGATCGCGACAGTTTTGTGGGGGTGATTCTAGTATATGTCTGTACATATATTGCAAACTTGGGGTCCGATCCGACTTCGGCGAAATTCCCGCTCGCGCGGGAACATCACCTCCATTCGGTCATCACTTGCCGTCCTACTAAACGCGATGGGGTGACGGAGGTCGGTCGCTCCAACTTCGCCGAAATCTTTCTCCTTCGGAGCATAGATATCAGTTCCATCGTGCTCCCGCCTCATTGGGTGGGCTTGACACATTCTCGGAATAATGACTGATTGCTTGGATGTGATCATCATCCCCAGGTCCGGTCGATGTTCAGCAAATAGCTCCGTCCATCTGACCTTTCCCTTAGAGGTTCGTTGTTCCGTTTTTTTTACGTCGCATCGCAACGGGACCTACAGTTTTTATAAAGGTGGGTTCTGAACCACCTGGGGGCACCACAGTTTATAAAGCACATGGAGTATTTCCAGAGGTGCCGCGTCGGGGATCGAACCCGCGACCACGGGGTCCGTAGGCGCGCGCTCTACCCACTGAGCCACTGCGCCCCTGTTTAACCCTATCCTAACCTAACCTAACCTAACCTTTTTTTTATACTGGGGGGAACATAAGTGAAGGAACCACTGATGTAGTAAGGTTCGACAAAAACCCCCCCTATGACACACACATGACGCAATACCAACTATTCCGCGGCCGCCTATTCAGCATTACTTCGCGGAAAAGTTATTATTGATGAAGACTCCATAAAAACTACACGGTCAATATGAACATAAAAATGGACAGCTGAAAGGAAGAGAATAATAAAAAAAGAGACCATAACAACGAATTATATATACAGGGTGTCCCAAAATTCCTCCGACACCCGAAAATGGGAGGTTCCTTGGGTCATTTGTAGCGACATTTTCCTTTACAAAAATGGCGTCCGCGGCTTTGTTTAGGAGTTATTAATGAAAACACGGACCAATCAGAACGCGATCTAGACATGCGATGACACGTTCGGCCAATTGACAGTTGGCGCGTCGGGCCGACTGTGCTAACTCGCGTCTAGGTCGCGCTCTAATTGGTCCGTGTTTTTCGTTAATAACTCCTAAACAAAGCCGCGGACGCAATTTTTGTAAAGGAAAATGTCGTTTCAAATGACTAAAGGAACCTTCTATTTTTGGGTGTCGGAGGAATTTTGGGACACCCTTTATATATATTTACAGGGACAGGACAACAACAGGTGCTTATATATGTGAATTTACCGGGACATGACGGAAAACAACCAAGGTAAGTAGGAATAAAACATTTATAGTATATACAAGGGTTTTACGAAGGAATAGGGTAAGTATAAATTTTTTTTTTAATACTTACATCCACTACACACAAAGAAGTTCTTATTTAGGTTTCATTTTCGTTTTTATTTTTGTTTTGTGGCTTTTCTTACCACCTGAAACGCTTGCAAGGAGCGCGTTTACAGTGTCCGCAAAACTAACAGTAGAATAGGAAGACCCAGGAATCGGTGACTAAACGTCGGTCTCATAGCTCGTATCCGTACCAGTAGAAGCCAGGCAGTCCTTTCTATATGCCTCCAGTACAGCTTCAATATCATCTAAATCGGACCGCAGATTTTCAGCCTGAAATTGCGCAAGCCTAGCTGCGACATCCTCGGTCGTTACAGTGTCCTTTTTAGATGTCAGAGACTCGCGCGAAGCTAGGTTCCTTACCGGAGTTGCTGGTTTTTTAAACTCTTCTTTATTATTACTTTTAATCTCCGGTCTATTATTATTTGGATTACCTAAGGATACTATTGTCGGAGAAACCGCTCTGCCAACCTCGACAGGTGCAACACCCTCCATGGGAGCTGTGTTCTTAACAACGCCCAGAACAGGAGCAGATACAGAGGCTGCTTCCGCTCGGTCGACCACATCTAGGTTTTCAGTTTTGCGATACGCCCGCAGAGCCTTTAGATAAGCAGGACAACGTAGACCTCCGTCTCTATGTCCTTTGGCCTCGCATATGACGCAGAACTCCTCAGCAGTACAGCCCTTAGCGATATGCTCCCCAGAGCTGCAACGCCGACAAAGTTTGGAGCGATCCGGGCCCTGACATTTGTTCGCAAAATGGCCATAATCTCGACAACGGAAACACTGGGACACTTGTTCCCGTTCGACAAACTTGCAACTGCTCCACCCGACCTTGAAGGAATCAAGGTTGAGCAAGCTGTCCGCTATGTAAGGAGGTGCAATGATAGTTGCGTTCTGGCGTCCTGCAAAGGATGGTCTAAGTGCCTTGATATTAATGTTGGCCTCAGTCGCGCCCGGACATCTATCCAGGATCGCACGCCGGATATCTTCTACCGTAGCGTCACCGTCAATCTGCCTTAGGTGTAAAGTCTTGCTAGTCTTGAGGCCACCAAACGTGGTATCCTGGGCATCGATAATCCTGCTCTTCACAAGCGAGCTAAAGCTAGCAGCCCTAATGTTGTCGCCCACAATGTCGACAAGGACGGACCCATCGCGGCTGGACTTGACTCCCGCCACGGTGTATCCCTCCTTCTCGACATCGATGGACGCCTTCATGGCTTTTAACGTGTCAGAGTATGATCGTCCACTACATCTGACCATGACGGTCGCCACGTCACTACCCACACCGCGCGACATACCAGTATCGTTTCTACTTACTGCCGACATAATAATGATGACCTGAATACCTGAGTTAATAAGTGCGGCCTCAATAATTCTACGGAAGATGCCAAGGTCATATTCTTTTGGTACCACCGTTTTAACCTTAAATCTGTTATTGTTGATGCAGAGTTCGCGAAGTCTAATAAGCGCAGAGTATAAGACCCCATGATCAACCTGGTCCGAGAGCGAGGGCCTATCGATAAGAAAATAGGCGTACCTATACCTAGACACTTTACCACCATCCTTATTTGGGAGGGATGTTGAATTCTCCAGACAAACAACCCCGCCTGGAGCCGCTTTCAATGACTTGAGGTCATTTAGACAGTCGTAACGGTCAATGATACTCCTGCTAGGACCAACCACCGACTTGAAGTCAGCTGGTGCTATCAGAACGGATCAGCATCGTCATCTAGTGCCAACAAGGACCCATTGCCAATGACCGAACTTTTAAAAATGTTCTTGCTCCATTTCATGGATAAAAGAGGCAATAAAGCGGCCACCGATCTATCGTTTGAGGCCCAACGCTCAAGATCATCTCTCTCCAAGACATTTGGATCGCCAGTCTGCGTGCACGAGTCACGTTTCACAGGTAGGCCCTCTTCAACGGACATGTTAGCGTCAGTAGGGTTAACCACGGGATCAACAGACGTCTGATCCGCCGCCGCGTCAGCCGGGAGATCACCAGGCACAGTCTGACTGCCGAAGTCGCGCACCGTTTTCGACCTTACCTCGCTAATGGAGATTATTTTAGCCGTAGGAATCCGAGACTGTGAAGGTACAGCAGGAACCTTTGACAACAGAGTCAAAGGGCCGCCAGAAGGGCGTCGCGAGCGGGAGAGAGACCGGGACCTCTCTTTCTCGCCAACATGCATGTTGCTAACACTCAACTGAGTGCTATGAAGACAGCCCACCACCGCAGCGACAGCGGACCTGATACCGGGTTGAGTACTACCTGTAAGCGTCTTACGTAGCTCATCCACAGCTGCAGCCAGGTTAGACATATTCGTCACAATATCGTCGTATTCATCAGAGACGACAGTGTTTCTGCGCTCCATGCGCTTTCTTTTATTCTTATTTTCAGGAGAGGGGCTGCCCTCAATGACGACCACTTCACCTGAATCCTGGATGATAGGCATCGTTAAAGGAACCAGTTCCATGCCTTTAATCTGCTCGGTCTTAACCTTGGTCACATCGACCTTGTCGGTTGACTGATTGAGCTTGGTCGGGCTCCTAACCACACGAGGTTTAGGGCTAAAGGCATTCGCCTCTTCGGCCTTAAGTGCCTCCAACTCAGCGGCACTCAATGACATATTTCCAGTATCAATATTCATAGCCGGGAACATTGCATTAGTCGTACCATCCCCTAAAGGATCATCCCATGTAGTTGTTACTTTCCGGGGCGCCAAGAGGTCAACGCCCACGGAATCGCGGTCACTGGATGACGACGCCGGAGTAGCCCGCTCGCCCACTACTCCACCGCCGGTACTAGGGGCTCCACCCCTTGCACTGTAAACCTTTTTTTCTTTCTTGGGACCCAGAATGAGATGACAGCGATTTGCGGCTCGCCACACCAACAAATTCCCGGCTTGCCCTGGTCAACGTAGTAAAATAAAAGCATCCCGTCGGAGAGGGGGATAAGGAAACAAGGGAGTCGGAGCGGCCAACGGCAGGAGCAGAAGAGAGGACGAGAATGGAGAGTACGAAGAATAAAGGAGAAGAACAGAAAAAGAGGCGATAGGAAAGGTAAGTACAAGGTAAGTAAAAGTAAAAATAAAAAGGTAAGTAAAAAGGTAAAAAGATGCGAAAAAGGTAAGTAAAAATAAAAGTAAAAATAGAAAGAAGAGTAAAAGGTAAGAAAAAGGTAAGTAAAAGTAGAAGTACAAAGGTAAGTAAAAGTAAAAAGCCGAGGTAAAAAGATAAAAAGTAGAGGTAAAAAGGTAAAAGGTAAGTAAAAGTAAGAAGTAGAGGTAAAAAGGTAAAAGGTAAGTAAAAGGTAGATAAAAGGTAAGTACAAAGTACAAGTAAAAACGTAAAAATAGAAAAATAAAAGGTGAGTGAGAAGAAGAGTAAAATAAGTAAGAAAGAGGTAAGTAAAAAAGTAGAGTATACACCCCATATGCCGCCCACTCCCAAAGCACCCACCGATGGCGTCCCCGACCCCCACGATCCCCCAGTCCCGAAACACCCCATCCCACCTCCTCTGGAAGGCATCTACAGTAGGTGCCTCCCAGGGAGAATAAAGAGAGGGACAAGCTGACCCCCCCTGCACCCCTCACTCCGTTCGCCACCCTCCGCAGAGGGTGCCCAGGGACCACCACGAGGAGGTGGAGTGAGAGGAATTTAGTCATGTGACTCTCTCACACCGAGAGACCAAAATCGACAGTGGATCAGAGTCACCACTGTAGACGCCACATGGCCTCAGTCCCCTAACCTAACCTAACCTAACCCTATCCTAGTAGTAGTAGTAATTACATTGCCGGGGGGTTTTAGCGGATCGTCCGCCCCCCACTTCCTTAAGGCACACCGGATCTTTCATCACCAGTATCATAATCGGCGCTGCCGGCAGCTCGGCCCACTAGGGGTTGCAGTTTTCCCATCGTTCCGCTGTTCCTCCGTTTTATTCGGCCCGGGCCATTTTCGGAGTCTGCGACTTACTATGATGGGTCCGGTCGTCATCGATGAGAAGGGCCATGCTACCTAGTTTTCGGATTTTTGAGCGGTTTTAAGGCTCGGAGTGAACGTCGGAACCTCTCACCTTCGGACCTGCAGGGTGCCTCGCCTGCCCGTGTTTTGGCTCCCCCCACCTTCGCCATATTCCTTGGTTGAATGTGTCAAGTTCGAATCCCGTCCCTACTCTGTTGCTGCTATCTAGCGACTTACCCACTCCCTCCCCAAGGTTAGGATAGGCTAAGCTGTGACTCTACGGGCTTTGCATAGAACAATGGACGCGATCGCGAGAGTTTCGTGGGAGTGATTCTAGTATATGTCTGTACATATATTGCAAACTTGGGATCCGATCCGACTTCGGCGAAATTCCCGCTCGCGCGGGAACATCACCTCCGTTCGGTCATCACTTGCCGTCCTACTAAACGCGATGGGGTGACGGAGGTCGGTCGCTCCAACTTCGCCGAAATCTTTCTCCTTCGGAGCATAGATATCAGTTCCATCGTGCTCCCGCCTCATTGGATGGGCTTGACACATTCTCGGAATAATGACTGATTGTTTGGATGTGACCATCATCCCCGGGTCCGGTCGATGTTCAGCAAATAGCTCCGTCCATCTGACCTTTCCCTTAGAGGTTCGTTGTTCCGTTTTTTTTTACGTTGCATCGCAACGGGACCTACATTTTTTATAAAGGTGGGTTCCGAACCACCTTGGGCACCACAGTTTATAGAGCACATGGAGTATTTCCAGAGGTGCCGCGTCGACCACGGGGTCCGTAGGCGCGCGCTCTACCCACTGAGCCACTGCGCCCCTTAACCTAGCCTAACCTAACCTAACCAAAACCAAAACCAAAACCAAAACCAAAACCAAAACCAAACCCAAAACCAAAACCAAAAACAAAACAAAAAATTAAAACAAAAACAAAAACTTGGGTCAAGAAATTGGACGAAATGTATTTTCGACGAAATGTCTCTTCGACGAAATGTCGCATCGACGAAATGTCACTTCGACGAAATGTCCTTTCGACGAAATGTCCATTCAACCAACTGTCCTTTCGACGAAATGTCCATTCGACCAAACGTCCATTCCACCAAATAACTTCGACGAAATGTCCGAATTCGATTTTCGATGAAATCTCCTTCGACGAACTGTCCGGCTCCCCTGTACGCGTGCCGCACGGCCTTGGCCTTCCCGTCCCTCAGGCAGCAGCAGACACTCCAAGTCGGCATAGATTACGAACGGTACCTTGTCTTTGTTTGTGTAATTCGTAAACCGTAACCACATGATCCATCAAGCTGCACAGCAGGACGTGCTTGGACGAGAAGATAAGTGTGATGCTGTTCTTCAATGAGACGAGATTCTTCAAACTCGGATTGATTATTCAAACAGGATCGAAGTATCCGCATGTTACTGAGTCAGGGTGGGGAGTTTAGTTTTGCTGAAGGATATAATAAACAGACAAAAGAGATATTCTCAAAATAATTTTATTTTAAAACTAGCTGGTTATTGCTGCTCGCTCGCTTCGCGAGCTCGCAACTCTTAGGTTAGGTTAGGTTCTTACATTTAGATTTGGTAACGAAAAAGAGTAGATTTTATATAAATGACTTATCTAAATTAATGATGAACATACGAGGACCATCCTTCGCGGGTAGACGGCTATATTACAATATTACAGAGTCCATCATATGTTATGGCTGCCCCATCTGGGCAGACCAAGTACTGAAAACAAAAACTAATATAGAAAAAATCAGAAGAGCACAAAAAATAGCATTAAATAGGGTCGCGTTCGCTTACAAATCAGTATCACGCGAAGCCCTCTGCTCGGTGACGGGAACTTTACCGTTAGAAATAAAAATTAACGAAATAAAAAGAA
This sequence comes from Lasioglossum villosulum, assembly GCA_963971365.1. NCBI lineage: Eukaryota > Metazoa > Arthropoda > Insecta > Hymenoptera > Halictidae > Lasioglossum > Lasioglossum villosulum. Next base: position 12,564,539 of record OZ020502.1, on the reverse strand, counting down.
TATACAACATAAAACAAAAATACAAAATAAACAACAATCATGACGATACAATCAAACAACAAAAAAGGATAAAACAGAACATGCAATAACAAAGATAAAAGAAATTTCTTGGAAAGAATGGCAGAAGCTATGGAATAATACAAAACATTCTGAATGGACCAAAAAGATAATTCCAGACGTCAAAACTTGGCACGATAATAAAAAAGAAACGTTAAATTTTCGACTAACACAGGCCCTAACAGGACATGGAGTATTCGCAAAATATAAAAAAAGAATAGCAAAAGGTCAGGACGATCTATGTTGGTATGGATGTGGTAAGACAGATGGACCGGAGCATACTTTGTTTGACTGCGCAAAATGGACAGCCGAAAAAATAAAACTAGAATTAGAAATACAGGAAAATTTTAATGTAGGAAACTTCACAAAAATTATGTTGAAAAACGAGAGAAATTGGGAATCTGTAAATAGATATGTAAATAAAATTATCAAAGAAAAAGAATTAACAGAAAGAGAAGAAGAAAGGAAAGAAAGAGAAGAAAGCAGAAACTCATGAAAGAAGATGAAAAAGAATAATACAAAGAAAGAAATAAGACTAACAAAGACACAAAAAATAGGAAACGACAAGTAGAAAAAAACAACACAAACAGTAACATAACATATAAAAGACTAAAGAAAGAATAAATAAAATAAATACTTACCGGAATGGACAAGAGTGAATTACTATGTAAATAGACCTGCAACAATATAAATAATAGAAATTAATAATGTAAATAATAAAAATGAATAATGTAAATATTGTCAAGTCGCTCACGAGCGGAGGCTAGGAAACCTCTGATCGAGCGACTTCGGGCTTTTACAGGCCCTTAGGCCGGGCCGCGGGCCGCCGTATGCCCGTGGTCCGCCCGAGACAAAGGACGTCCGAAGGCTCGAAATTTCCGCGAGATTGTTCGGGCGCCAGACACCGTGAAAAGTGTCACGCGAAACACGATACGAATTTCAGACTCGGAAATCGAACCTTCGAAACACGCGGATCGTAACGAGGACGCGAGGGGGTCCGGTGGTTCGAACACGGAAGGACGAGGACAGCCCTTACGGCAGGACGGATCTCACGGGGAATGAACGACAACGTAATTGGTCTCGAGTGGGTGTTTTATTCGACAGTCAGGGAGTACAAAGTGGGCGGTCACGTGACCGCAACCCGAGAGCCCGCGCTCTTCATACAGAATCTCGGACGGTTGGTCGGTCGTAGCGCGGTTGTCGTTGTTTAAGATCGCGCGAAAGGGGTACGGATGACCGGTACCGACGATACGATTTCCCGACGGACGGGATCGCGCGAAGCGCGGGTGGACGGCGCGATACGAGACTGTCGCGATAGCGCGCGTACGCAAAGCACACGACGGACGATACGAACGGCGACGGAGTTGGAACGCGTTCGTTACGCAACACGACACAGGATTCGAGACTTTTGCTAGGCGTCGGACGAAATATTCGCGAGACGCGATTCCTCCGAGGAAACTTCCGAGCGCGAGATTCTAAGGGGAACCCTCTACGCGAAATACCGCTCAAAGGACCGTCGCTACGGCCCGAGCCGACGGCACGTGACGCTTGGCGGCTCGGCCTACGCGAAATATCGAGGACGAGACGACAAATGGTCGTCCTCGCGCAATAATCGTCGAGCCAACACGCTAACCGAAAATTCGAAAGGATCACTGCGCGACTTACCGTCTCGTTTGGGGCTGATCGTCCCTTCTGGTGGGCTTCTTTCCGCCGCACGGCAAGTCGGAGTCTGCGTTGGCTACTCGGTGGCGAACGAGAGTTCCGCCGGGGCACCACTTCGGACACACGAGATATTTAGGCGCGAGATCGGTGGACGTTATTAAGACGCTGAGGCGTAGCAATTCGCGTTCGCTATATCGTGAGTTCTCTCGAGAGGCTAGCGCGACAGTGATCATCGATTTCCGGGCGCGTGCCGCATCGATTCTAGTTCCCCCCACCCGACCTGCTTCCGAATTTCCTAGGGCGCCTTTTCACGCGCGACGTTCGCGTAGCACGGGGGGCGTCTCGACGGGGTCCTTGGCTCCTGGACCCTTACGCACAACCGTCTCACTTTTCGGGAGACGTGGGAGGAGGCTCGTGCCTCGTACTGGCTTCTCGGTGGCACCATCCTCGCTGGAACCCTATTTATGGCGGGATGAGGCGGCGTCGGGACCGCGAAATGATACGATGGTCGATAGGGGTTCCTGTCCCTTCGGCGCCTCCAAGTCGATTGACCGGGTGCCCTCGATAGTCCGTTGATGGCCCGTGCACGGGGCTTCGATTCATGCCATTTATTTATCGTCGGACGTCCTCCTGCCTCGAAATCGTTCGCCTAGGAAAATGTCGAAGGTCGGGGCTCCGTTTCCTGGTCCGCTGCTCGGCCCTGAAACTTGCCGTTCTCGGCGCGCACGCTAGATGTCAATGCGCGCTCCAAATTATGGAAATTCCTCGCGGAACGCTCTGGAATCCCATGTTTCCCGGTCTCGCGTCTCGTTATTGCACGGTCCGGTCCTTCGCACTATTAAAAATGTGCTCGCACATAACGGCGAAGTGACGTCGCTGATTTGCAACGTCACAATATAATATAGTAATAATTGTAAATAATTGAAATTAAATGTAAATAAGGATAAAGCAAAGACAGAACAAAAATGGAAGTAGGGTCCGAGATGGTCCGCTGGGTGTAATGCGGAAAGTAGGTCCCCGGGGGAACTAACTGGGACAAACAGATAGTAGAGGGGCAACCCATAGGTTGTCCCGGGAGGTGGAAGTTTTAGAGTTTACCACCTTCCTTAACAAAAAAAGGTTAGGTTAGGTTAGGATAGGATAGGATAGGATAGGGTTAGGATAGGGTTAGGTTGGGGACTGAAGGGGGCGCAGTGGCTCAGTGGGTAGAGCGCGCGCCTACGGACCCGTGGTCGCGGGTTCGATCCCCGACGCGGCACCTCTGGAAATACTCCATGTGCTCTATAAACTGTCGTGCCCCCAGGTGGTTCGGAACCCACCTTTATAAAAACTGTAGGTCCCGTTGCGATGCGACGTAAAAAAAACGGAATAACAAACCTCAAAGGGAAAGGTCAGGTGGACGGAGCTATTTGCTGAACACCGACCGGACCCGAGGATGATGGTCACATCCAAGCAATCAGTCATTATTCCTAGAATGTGCCAAGCCCACCCAAAGAGGAAGGAGCACAATGGAACTGATATCTACGCTCCGAGGAGACAGATTTCGGTGAAGTTGGAGCGTCTGACCTCCGCTACCCCACCGCGAGTAGTAGGTAATTGGCAAGAGATAGCTTCTCCCCAACGACAAACAATCGCGATTGCGTCCATTGATATTTGCAAGCCCGTAGAATCACAGAGTAGCCTATCCTAATCTTGGGGAGGGAAGTGGGTAAGTCTCTGACTAGCAGAGGCAGAGTAGGGACGGGATTCGAAACTTGACACATTCAATCTGGAATATGACGAAGTGGGGGGAGTCAAAACACGGGCAGGCGAGGCACCCTGCAGGTCTGAAGGTGAGAGGGCCCGACGTTCACTCCGAGCCTTAAAACCGCTGAAAAATCCAACAATTAGGTAGCATGGCTCTTCTCATCGATGATGACCGGACCCATCATAGTAAGTCGCAGAATCCGAAAATGGCCCGGGCCGAATAAAACGGAGGAACGGCGGAACGATGGGAAAACTGCAACCCTCTAGTGGGCCGAGCTGCCGGAAGCGCCGATTATGATATTGGTGATGAAAGATCCGGTGTGCCTTAAGGAAGCGAGGGGCGGACGAGCCGCCATCCTCCCCGGCAGTACCATTATACTAGATACTAGCTACTACTAGGTTGGGGACTGAGGGGTGCTAGGGCATGTGGCCACTGCAGCGGTGACTCAGATCCGTTGCAGTGAACTTATTCAGTGATCACTGTCGGTGTGATCTCAAAAGTTACTTCTCTCGTACAGAGTACTAAAGAGTGTCACATGCCTAAGTCGTCTCACGCCACCTCCACGTGGTGTACCCTGGGATGCACACCTTCTGTGTGTATGCTATGGCGTGAGGTGCATATCCGGCGGTTAGTAGATCTTCGATGATCCGTGCGGCCGACACTTTGCTTGTGTCTTTATCCGACACCATGAGACTTTTTCCATCTCATGTGCCTTTAGGTCTGAGTTCAGTGAGTGTTGGTGAGTAAGTACGCAGGGGGTTAGCTTCTGTGGAAGCGAGCTTATCTGTTGCTAGAATTGCCAACGGGAGCACGGTAAGAAGAATGAACGTCCGATCGGATATTGGAGCGGCTAGTAGGTTTCGAAGGGAAGTGGCCGGCGACAGGCATAGGTTAGTAAGATCGCTTTATCCGCCACCTATGGGTCCGTTCGTGGGACGGTGGCCTGGCGGACTTCCACTTTGTTAGGCCTGAAAAGGGGACAGTAGATGCCTCGTCATGGGTGACGCCGGGGTTTGCATTTATCGATAGGCAAACCTGATGGGTCCCCTAAGGGCATGACCCCCCCCCCCGACGAGTAGGGTGGGAGTGGATTGAGCCGCTTTAATTAAGGGCTGTCTTGGCGCTTCCTAGAGACCGAAAGCCCAGAGAGGTCTACGTGCCTCCTTTCTACGAGAGACTGACGAGACAGGGACGTAATATTCTTTCCGTAAGGGAAAGAATATTTCGGGAACAGACGACCAATCTGTTCCCTGTCATGCGTTACGGAGGAGTACTGTTGAGGCATTACCTGAGTCCCCTCGCCTGGTGAACAGAAAGGCGTTGGGACAATGAGGGTCACTAAGAGCCGAGGCACCGCCCGTGGGACAATGGCCGGGACCACAGAGGTCGGCTATTGTTCCGAGGGGGAATCGAAGCGAGGTATGGCCCTCGATACAGATTCCCTGCCCCCTTGCCATTGATCGAGAATTTATTCCCGGGTTAGCGAGGATCTATTACTTGTAGGTCTTTAATGACCGATAATAGATTCCGGACCGATATTCTCTCGAGACCGATTAATATCTCAATGGTAGCCTGCGGGGACAGGCAGGGATTAGTCCATGTGTTCCCATCCGCATGCGGGTGGAAACATCTGCATGCCACTTGTATGCGAATGGAGACATCTGCATGCGGGTGGAAGCACATGGGCGTCTCTGAGGGTATAGTATTGCTACCCTCCGGCGGCCACCGCTAGCGTGGATTATGGCTGCCGCCCCTGAGTGATGGCATCGACATAACTGGTTTTCCAGACTTGATCGACAGCTGTCACGGGAAAAATGAAGAGCACCGACAGACGGGACTGTGACAAAACGAGTACCTTTCGTAAGAAAGGGAAAGTCGTATGGGATTAGGCTACCCGCCTAATGCCTGTGATGCGTTACTGCGGAGTGGCTATTAATGGAAAACCCGGAGCCCTTGTCTTGGCGAATAGAAAAGACAAAGGGCAATGACGGGGGAATAATCCTTAAAACTCCTGAGGCGCCGCAGCTGAACAATGGCCAGGGCCTTCTATGCCGGCTATTGTTTAAAGGGGGCATTGAAGCGGGGCGAGGCCCCGGTCCAGATGCCTTTTCCGTGATATCGTTGATTGATATTATCTCGGACAAACGGCTGTGCGAGGCTCGTGTGTCGACCCCGGGTTGTATATGTGTTTGTGTTTGTCTTTTGGGTCGACCGGCTGAGAACATCCGTTCCGATGAATATCTCAATGTCGACTTGCCTGGGACAAGTCAGGCGGGTTGGTGGGTGTGCGCCGTGTGCTTTGTGGTGTGCGCTGTACGCTGAGGCGTGCGGTGCGTGCTGTGGGGCATACGGTGCGCGCTCCCCTCCCCCAGAGGGTAAGGTACATGCTCCCCTCCGGCGAACACTCTGTTAAATCAGAGGCGTGTCGCCGCCCCTAGACGGAATGTGCACCGGGTTTACCCGGCAGTTATCCGAAGGACACCAATGAAGAGCACCAACTCGTGAGAGAAAAAAAAAGCTACGGTGCAAAGGAGGGAGACCTTAGTACCGGCACGGGGGAGGTTAGCTCGACGGCACCCCCCGGGTCGTCATCATGCCACGTCGAGGTTCCGGAGTTGGACTCTTTGGCTCCGGAACTAGTACCTACGACAAAGGTAGATCCCCCTCTAGAGGGGGATGCTCCCGGGCCTGTTCCGTCGTCTGCCAACGGCGGGCGGGTCGGGGGCTATGTGTCGGGCGGCCGAGGCGGCGGTCGCGGAGGAGGGAGCCGGGTGGCGGGTGCTGTTCCGATAGTTCGTCTGAACAGGATCCTGTTGCCCGGAAGCTCGGGCACCGGCGGGTGGAATGCGCTGCTGAAAGCGGCGTGCCAACCGCCGGCGGTGTTCGGAGCGGGGGTTTCGGGGGCTGGGAGTGCTGTAGGGGATGGCGGTGCGGGGGCGGACTACGAGTCCGTGGATTCCCTGCCGTCCGTCTCTCCCGCCTCCCGCTGCACCTTCCCGACCGTCGAGGGCACGGTCGCCGTTTCGGTGACTGGCTCTCGGAAACGTCGGGGGGCCTCTGGGGTGGAAGAGGGGGAGGGAACCGTGGAGCGTGTCAAGCGCCCTTCGGTGGACCCGACCCCTCAAGTGTCCGAAATGGCCCTGGCCATTAGGCCGCTCGGGACGGGACGCATTGTCCAGGATTTCCTGGACAAAGTCCGGCTGGTTGAGGAGACGGCTCTTAAGAGCCGGAACCTCAAGGGGACCAGTATCAGGGACCTGAAGGAGGCGGCGCGGTATGCCGAGGCCGCCCTCCTGGAGGTTATAAGGAGGGGAGGCGATGCCCTTCCTCCTGCCCCTGCTGCTCGTCCCCCGGCGGGGAAAGCCCCGGACTCGGCGGCCCTCAGGATTCTGCACGTGCAGAATGAAGCGCTCCGCCGAGAAATCCGGGAGCTAGGGGAGACGAATGCTGCCCTCCGAGGGGAGATGATGGCGGCTAAGAGGCTGGCGGCGGGGTTGCCGCCGGTCTCGCCGGTCCCCTCCGAGGGTCTCCCAAGACCTTCCCTCCCCGCCGCGGGTGGCGACGATGATGGTAGCCTGCTGGCCCAGATCGGGGCGTTGCTGGACGCCCGGCTCGCCCCGATTCGCCAGACTCAGGCTCGCCTGAGTAAGGCCGTTTTTGGCGGGGTGCCCGATATGTCCCGGCTCACGCTGGGCGATGCACCCCGCCCGGCCTGCCCTTCGTATGCCGAGGTCGTGGCGGCTGCCCCTACTCCTGCCCCGGTGCGGGCGGAGTCGGCCAGCGGCGCACAGTGGGCTGGATCGAAAAATTTAGTGACATCTTGTTATAACTCTTGAACCATAAGAGATATCGGGATGAAATTTGCACTAAAATTCATTAAAAAAATAGTCAATTTTAATTGCAGACAAATCAAATTTTTTTTATTTTGTTAAACAATAATTTTTAATTAATTTTCATTGATATTTTTTATTAAAATAAAATTGTTTAAGTATAATCTTTCAAACTATTTTTGACTTACTAAATATGTATTTTATATTTACATTTCATGTAATGTTTTATGGAATACGCAAAATATAAATTCGAGAAATCTTTTCATAATCAACGCATACCAAATGTACCGGGGAGGTAAAAACGCCTCACAAGCGTGTCAAAAGATATTCCTTATAATAATTTATAATGATTATAAACAATTTTTTCAATTTAATTGTTTAAAAATCATGTTGATCTTCGTTATTTCGTATTATTTCATGTATGTGAAATACGTTGATAGAAGATAAAAATATGAACAAAAATATAACAAATATAAAAGATAAGCCAATTAATCTAACCATTACGTTTTTAAATTGAAGTTAACAGGTAAACTGTTGGTCAATTTGTTTAGTTTAATTAATTATTAAAGCTGCAGCTTCTGGATATCTGCAGGCATAAAAACTGAGATTAAAATGATTACATTCAACAAATATTGTCAGATATAAAATGTTATCTAATTAACATACTACTTTAACTGCATAGATGATTAAATTAACAATTTTAGTGCATTAGGATGTAACGTTTTCACTTGCTTTAGCACAACATAAACGTCTCGCGTCTCGATAATCTGAACAGTTCGCTAGAAGAGTCTCTTAATTGTTAACCTTGATTCAATGACAGATATACTTACCCAAAAACAGTGATACTCACTAAGAAAAACTAAGAAACTATTAGTCAAGTTATATCAGTACCGTTCATTATATTTTTAACAATAAAATTAATAAATTCATTATATTGTTGTTAAAAATTACATACTTTTTTTTAGGTAGGTATGAACTTTTAATGCAATTCCAAAAATATTCATATTTCGATGGTACTTAATTACTTATGCATTATTATATGTGAGTGCTATACGCCAGGTGACACGTCCCGATAACTTTAAACAATAATAATTTGTTTGGGCGGATCGGGGCGGATGTGATTTTTATGGGGATATGTAGAGGAAGGTCTAATGAAAATGATCTAATTTGTCCGACGAGGTCCAATTAGGTCCACTAAAAGATATACCTCGCAAATTTAAAGAAAGTATATAGATTTTATTCATTTAATTAAACATTAATTTTTAATACATTGCGAGTGAATATCCTCAACTAACAGCGTTAATTGTTACCCCAAAGGACTGTTTTCCATTTGCACAAAAGAGGCAGATGAAATATTAAATAGGGTAATCAGGACACCTCGATGAAAAGAAGCAATTTTTCGCTGAAAAATACTGCATCCTAAATGTCTATCTTTGTGAATTTATATTAACTATAGTTTTTGTGGACCAACATTAATTTTTTTAGTTTCGATGTTGATGGACATTTATGAAGCAATACAAATTTATTAGAAATCAATATGGGGAGGTCTGTTCTTTCGTGAAGTGTCACTAAATTTTTCGATCCAGCCCACTGTGCGGCGCGGCTCCTGGGGGGGGCGAAGAAGTGGGGGCCAGGGAAGAAGAAGAAGAAGAAGGGGGCCTCCAAATCGGGGGCCCCCTCGGGCTCTTCCCCTGCGGCTCCTCCGGCGTCTCTCCCTGGCCCTTCCGGGGGCTGGGGTAATGCCGGGAAGAAGGCCCCGCTGCCCCCGCCGCCGATAGTTCCAGCTCCTCCCGCGTTGGGGGAAGCGTGGACGAAGGTGGTGGGGCGCAAGGCCCGCCCAAAGGCGGCGAAGGGGGCTGCTCCCAAGAAGGCCGCGCCTCCGGGGAAGGATGGCCAGAGGGCACCCACCCCGAAGAAGGGGGGAAAGAAGGGTGGCCCCGCCAAGGTCAGGGTGGCGGCGCCGTCCCGCACGGCGGCGGTCACGTTGACCGCCCCAGAGGGGTGCAAGACCTCCCTGCCCGAGGCCATGGCGATGGCGAGGAGGGCCATCAACCTGGCTGACCTCGGCATAGCGGAGGTGCGGCCCAAGAGGGCGATGACCGGGGGTCTTATTTTAGAGATCCCTGGTCAGGAGGGCGCCGTCAAGGCCGATAAGTTGGCGGCGCGCATGGCGGAGACACTCCGTGAGACGGGGGTGAAGGTCGCCAGGAAAATAAAGACGGCTGAGTTCCGTCTGAGGGGCCTGGACGATTCGGTCACCCCCGAGGAGGTGTTGGCCGCCGTCGCGGAGACGGGAAAATGCCCACCTGAGCAGGTGAAGGTAGGGGGCATCAAGCCCCAGCCTGCCGGGTTGGGCACCGTCTGGGTTCAATGCCCCGCGGCGGCGGCAAGGGCCCTCATCAGTGCTGGCAGGATGAGGGTCGGGTGGTCTTCCGCGCGAGTGGAGGCACTGGCCACAAGGCCGCTCCAGTACTTCCGCTGCCTGGCCATTGGCCACGTTAGGCAGCGGTGCACTTCGGAGGTGGACCGGAGTGGCCGGTGTTATAAGTGCGGTGCGGAAGGCCACCGCGTGAAGGAGTGCTCGGCGGCGCGTAGATGTCCCATCTGTGCAGAGATGGGCAGGCCCGCCGAGCACAAGGTGGGGAGCAAGTGGTGCTCTCCGCCTTCGAAGAAGGGCCGGAGCAACGGTGGCAAGGGGGCCACCAAAGCTCCGGCGGAGGCGGGGCCGAGCGGGACATCCACTGCCACGCTCCCCCCCGCCCCTGAGACCCCGCCCCAAGCGGAGTCTATGATGGAGGTGGCGACAGTGCCACCTCCGGCTGACGAGGCGTCGGCGGAGCCGGGAGCATCAACGGCTGACAATGCCACATAAGCTCCCGGTGACGCTGATCAACCTGAACCACTCCCGCCGGGCCCAGGACCTGCTCATCCAGGGCCTGGCGGAGTGGAGGGTTGCGTTGGCGGTCGTCACGGAGCCGTTTAGGGTCCCCGACACCCCCCCTTGGGTGAGGGACCAGGATGGCTCCGTGGCGATATGGCACAACATGTGCCGTGGTTACCCCCCTGGCACCGTGGTCGAACGGGGCCGGGGGATCGTGGCGTTGCAATGGGGAAGATGTCTGGTCGTAGGCTGTTATATTTCGCCCAACTGTGGCCTCGCCGAATTTGGAGAATACCTGGACTGGTTGGGGGCGTTGATTGCCCCCAACATGAACGGCCAGGTTTTGGTCCTGGGGGACTTCAATGCGAAGTCAACCACTTGGGGAAACCCCGGGACCACTCCGCGTGGCGAGGCTCTAGAAGATTGGGCGGGGGGCTTGGAGTTCCGGTTGGTGAAACGGGGCTCCATACCTACGTGCGTGCGGTGGAACGGGTGGTCCATAGTGGATCTCACTTGGGCCTCCTCGGCCGCCGCCGCGCGTGTGTCCGCCTGGCGGGTGGCTGAGGAGAGGGAATCCCTCTCCGACCATCTCTATAAAACAATGGAGATGGAGGCCGTCCAGCCTGCGGGCACCGCTCCCCGACGAACGGCCCACGCAGCGCCCGTTCGCTGGGCGCTGAAAAGACTAGACGGGGACGTCCTGAGGGCCGCCGCCCTTGCCTGCGTGTGGCCGGAGGCCACAGAGCGCGGCGCGGAGGAGGGGGTGGAGTGGTTCCGGGGCATCATGAAAAGCGTATGCGACGCTTCGATGCCCCGGATAGGAAACCGCCCCCCGAAGAGGAAAGTGTATTGGTGGTCGGGCGAAATCGAGGACGCTAGAAGATTAAGCGTCCGCGCCCGACGCCGGTACACCCGCGCGCGGCGACGTCGTCGGGACCCCGAGGAGGGTGACGACGAAGCCAAGGCAAGGATGGCCTCCCTGTACGTCGCTTACAGGGAGGCCAAAGTGGCCCTGCAGCGGTTGATCGCTGCCGCCAAGGCCAAAGCCTGGGATGAGCTATTGGGCACTCTTCAGAGTGACCCATGGGGGCAAATTACGCCCATGGGCGCCCCCGTTGACGGAGCAGCTGGAGCCGAAGTTCCTAGGGCGGGTCGTTACCACCCTCTTCCCCCCTATAGAGGGGGAGGGGGAGTACCCGCCCATTCCGTCCCAAGATTGGGACGAGGGACTCCGTATCTCCGGTGCAGAGCTCTCCCAGGCGGTCCGGAGGATGAGGGAAGGGGGCGTTAAGGCCCCCGGACCAGACGGTGTCCCCGGACCAGCGTTGGCTGCTGCGCTCGACGTCCTCGCCCCTGCTCTATTAGACGTGCTAAACGCGTGCCTGAGCCGGGGCATCTTCCCCCGCGAATGGAAAGTCGCCAGAATGGTTCTCCTCCGGAAGGCAGGAAAGCCCGCGGAGCTTTCCTCTGCTTACCGGCTGTTGTGTCTCCTCGACGAGGTGGCGAAGATCTTCGAAAAGATCATAGCGGACCGCCTCGTCGAGCACCTATCCGAAGTGGGTCCCGACCTCAGCGACTGTCAGTTTGGGTTCCGGAGGGGGCGTTCAACGATCGACGCAGTCGATCGACTCGCCTCCCTCCAGACCGCTGCGGTCGCTGCGGGCGGGGTGTTGTTGGCGGTGTCACTCGACATCACCAACGCGTTCAACATCCTGCCCTGGGATGAGGTAGTGGGGGCGCTAGAATTTCATGGGGTGCCCCCCTACCTCCGAGTGTTGATTCGGGACTACTTGCGGGACAGGTGGTTCGAGTACCCTGGCCGGTACGGCGTAACGCGGAGGGATAGCATGCACCGAGGAGTTCCACAGGGGTCGGTCTTGGGACCGCTCCTGTGGGACATCACGTACGACTCGGTGCTGCGGGCTACTCTCCCCCGCGACGCCAGCGTCATCTGTTATGCGGATGACACGCTGGTGGTCGTGGAGTGGGAGACATGGAGGGGAACCATAGCTCTGGCGACTGCAGTGGTGGACGCTGTGGTGGGTAGGATCCAGAGGTTGGGGCTTAAGGTAGCCGCCGACAAAACGGAGGCGATATGGTTACATGATTTGTCTTCGGGTCGGCGGCCGCCCCAACTCGGGATCCGGGTGGGTGATGCCACTGTCGAGGTCGGTCAGGAGATGAAGTACCTGGGCCTGACGCTCGACAGTCGCTGGCGCTTCGAAGCGCACTTCGATCGGGTGGCCCCCCAGGCGCAAAGGGTGGCGGCCTCGCTTGCGAGGTTGCTGCCCAACATTGGGGGGCCCGATGGACGTATCCGCCGCCTCTATACGGGGGTGGTGCATAGCAAGCTCCTTTATGGGGCACCCGTGTGGTCCGACGCTTTGTCGGTCAGCCGGCGCAGCCAAGCACTTTGCAACAAGGTGCAGCGCCGGCTGGCCCTGCGGACCATACGGGGTTATCGCACCATCTCCACCGAGGCGGCGTACCTCCTCGCGGGTCTTGCTCCCCTGCACCACGTAGCGAGGGAGCGGGCGGTCGTGTATACGGCCGTCCGCTCGTTGCGCGGGGGAGAGGCGGACCCAGACGGGGGGGATGGGATCGAGGTGCGGAAGCGCCAGGCCCGGCAAGAGACGCTGGCCCGATGGCGGTCAGAAATTCTGGCCGAAGACTCGGGCCGGCCAATAGTCCGGGCCGTCTTGCCCATTATGGAAGAATGGTGCGAGTTCGGCTCACCTACAGATCCACCCAGGTGCTGTCCGGCCATGGTTGTTTTGGCCGGTACCTGCGGTGGATCGGAAGAGAATCCACCGAGCAGTGTCACCACTGCGGGGAGGCTTTGGACACGGCGCGGCACACGCTGGAGGAATGTCCGGCGTGGTCGGCGCCGCGCCGTGTCCTGAGAAGCGTTGTGGGAGGGGACCTTTCGCTGCCGGCTGTGGTCGACCACATGGTCGGCGGCGGAAGGTCGCACAAGGCCGTGGTCTCCTTCTGTGAGGAGATCATGGAGCAGAAGGAGACCGCGGAGAGGGAGAGGGAAGCCGACCCCCTCTCCGCCAGGAGTTTGGCTCTCGCGAGGCGACCTCGCGGGGGCGGCCGGCCCCCTGCACGGGGCAGGCGACGGACCGGGGGAGACGGGGCAAATTAAGTCCTTCCCGCCTCCCCCGAAGAGGCATCCCAAATCGGGGAGGTCTTTTGTCGGGGGGACCGCTCCGGCCCCCCACCCAATCCCGGATTCCCGGCCATATGTGCCATATGGCCCCGTGGGGAGGGGGTGGGAGTGGGGGAGGAGGCGAACGCGGACGTGGTGCCTGCCTCCGTCTCCTCCTTGTCGCGCGCGGCGACCTCGTCCCTCGGCCGAGAGTTCTTTTAAGGGCTCCTCGAGCGAGGAACAGGGTCTCCGGGGGTCGTTGGGCGGAGCGAGCTGGAGACTCGCGAAGCCCACCGAACGGCCCAGGGAAAGGGGGTGTAAGTGGGCAACCTGCTTACACCCTGATAGCTTAGGTATTGCTGAGGGGAGCTTCTCTCCCCCCCGGGACGGGTCCCCACACGGGGCCATGGGCGAGGGTGTTGCTGGTTGTGTTCCATTGGAGATCCCAGCCGCCCCCGAATAGCTTAGGGAAGGTTGTCGTGAGGTTTTTAGTGGGTATTGTGTGCCCTTCTGGACACGTAGCCCCACATAACCCCTTGTCTCTCCCAGGGGACTTGGGGTATGCGTAAAAGCATTTCCCTCACGCTAAAAAAAAGGCACCTCTGTGAGGACGCCCTGGATTGCGTTGTTGGACGAATCCGCAGGATGGGATTAAGGGTGGCGGCCGAAAAGACTGAAGCCTTATGGCTTCATAAGTCCAGGCAGCCACCCCATGGACAGGACCTGCGGATTCGTGTTGCAGAAGCCTCCGTCGGTATCAGGCCCACGATTAAATACTTGGGCCTGATTCTCGACGGCCGCTGGCGCTTCGAGAGTCACTTCGATCTCTTGGCCCCCGTCTGATGAAGACGGCGGCCGCCCTTGGGCGGCTGCTTCCGAATATCGGGGGGCCTGATACGAATGTACGCCGCCTCTATGTGGGGGTGGTGTGGTCGATGGCCCTATATGAGGCACCCGTGTGGTTCCTCTCGCTGAGGGACAGCCAGCATAGCCGGGCTCTCCTGGAGAGAGTCAGGCGTCGGCTGGCCCTGCGGACCATACGGGGGTACCGCACCATCTCCACTGAGGTGGCGGGACTCCTCGCCGTGATTCCGCCCTTTCATTTGGTGGCGGCTGAGCGGGCGGTATGTTATCAAATCGCCTGCTCAGCTCGCCGCCCTTATGGGGTGGAAGTCACGGTCGGGGAGTGGCAGGAGATCGAAGTGCGAAAGCGCCAGGCCCGGGAGGACATGATGAGCCGATGGAAGCGGGAACTAGCTGCATCGGTTCGTCCTATAGTCCGGGCCCTTTTGCCCATATTTGAAATATGGTGCAAGAGGCGGGTAAGGCTGACCTTCCGCATCACACAGATGCTCTCCCGCAAGGGTTGCTTCGGAGAGTATCTGTGTTATAAGACGGGAGCCAACTGCGCAATGCCACCATTGCGGCGAGGAGGTGGACTCGGTGCGGCACACTCTGGAGGAATGTCCGGAGTGGGCGGTGCCGCGCCGAGTCCTTAGAGCCGCGGTGGAGGGGTGGGACCTCTCGCTCGCGGCCATGGTCGACCACATGACCGCCAGCGAGAGGTCGTGGAAAGCGGTGGCCTCCTTCTGCGAGGAGGTCATGTCGCGGAAGGAGGCCGCCGAGCGAGCCCGGGAGGCGGACCCGGGCTCGGCGAGGCGGGAGTTCGCGCGGGGCCGACCCCCGCGACGCCGTGGACGTGCTCCCTCACGGGGGAGAGGATTGGGAGGAGTCGCGGCAGGGGGATCGCCCTCGTGCGATGGTTTGGGGCCCCATGGTTTGGTGTTCCCCTCCCCGCGGCAAATTATGCCCCCTCCTTTGGGGGGGCGGGGTGTTCCCCAGTGGTGCGGGGGGCTCGTACCCCGCATCGTCATGTGCCTCCATCCCGGGGGGCGGAGAGAGAGGGCCGGGGAACGAGCTGACGCGGCCCTAGGGAGGAGTTTACTACTCCCGGGGTGGCCCGGTGACCTCTAAAGACCTTAGTCTAAACGAGGCACCGGCCACCCCCAGAGTCTCAGCTCTGGTGGGGGGGAGCGAGGGGGGTGGGGTGGTGAGAGTCGGGGCGTCCCTTACCGGTGTGCGGCACCCTCTTGTCCTGGCTGGGACGGGGATCTACGGATCCTTGTTCCGAGCGGGACACGAGGGCACCGGGGGCTGCGTGTGGACCGAGCTGGGGCTCGGGAAGCACGATTCGAAGGCCCAGGGATGGGAACACCGGGCGGGTCCCTCCGCCCGGGGTTCGGTTAGAGTAGGGTGGGGGAGCTATTACCTCCCCCGGGATGCATGTTAGCTAGGAGTGAGTTCGGTTGTATACATCGGTGAACCCGGCTCCTCCTACATAGCTTAGGCGGGTGTGGAGTTTTAGTGGGTACCCCTGGGGAGGGGGGCGCCGCCTCAGGGGAGCCCCACATAACCCCGGTTCCTCCCCAGGGGGCCGGGGTATGCGTAACGCATTTGTCCACAGAAAAAAGGATAGGGTTAGGTTAGGTTAGGTTAGCAAACCGAAACCGAAAACGAAACCCAAACCAAAACCAAAAACAAAACAAAAAATTAAAACAAAAACTTGGGTCAAGAAATTGGACGAAATATGTTTTCGACGAAATGTCTCTTCGACGAAATGTCGCATCGACGAAATGTCCATTCGACGAAATGTCCTTTCGACGAAATGTCCATTCGACCAACTGTCCTTTCGACGAAATGTCCATTCGACCAAATGTCTATTCGACGAAATGTCTTCGACGAAATGTCTTTCGACGAAATGTCTTTCGACGAAATGCCCTAGACCCGCTTGTTTTGGCCAGATGGTTGAATAAATAGATATGAGAACCAGATGAGTCTCACTTGCAAATAGATACATTCGATGATGAATCGACTAACTCGCGAAAAACCGGTCAACGAGATGCACGACGTTTTCGGTAGCGACGAGATAGGACGATTAACGTACGCTGAGATCGGAGTCGAACAGCTGGCAGTTTACCGTCACCGTCGAACTTGTGATTGGCGGATCGATAGAGCGATCCGCCAATAGTAATCCCCTTTTTGGGGTCGATAATCGATCGTAATCGACGTCCGACGGTGCTGGCATAAGCTACTGCGAACTGCTTATCGACTCTCGATCTCGCTGTTACGCGTGAATCCGTCAATAGCGCGGCGGCGCAGTAAATCGGCGCGTTCACGCTGCCGACACGCTCAGCCAATCCCAAACATTTAGTCTCCTTTTTTTGTGCGGCTCCTCGACGTTTGAACGCTCGGACGGATGGCGGTTGTACTGCATCTTGCGACGTTTTTAGCGATGGTTGTCTCGATCTGAAGCTTGACGCCCGAAATACGTCGTTTTATAGCATGTCTCCCTACCACTTCTATTTACAGATAAGATCATCAAAAATGGACGCATCCCTTCCCCCGATAGTTATAGACGATAATCTTCAAAGACTTGCAATAATCTCCCCACCACTTCCTTTTCTTTTACGAGGGGCAAAAAAAGATGACTTCTTAATCGATGCTGTAATGTCCCCAAGGAAGAGTATCCATAAAATTATTGCAAATATGACGCTTGTCGTCATGCGGACTCAACGCTAATTTCTTTTCCGACATCGAATACACCTGATGCCGTACGGACACTATGCGATTACCGGTAACGCTCTTTTCCGTATGATTACGAAGGCATTCGACATAGTCGTCGAAACTTATATCCCGAGCGGCAACGTTTGTCCTGATACCTTTGATCTTTTTAGTATCTCGATCACCGTGCACGCGAATCGCGTACATTTTCGAACGAAGCCCTACGAACTCAGTCATAATTTTACCACCGTTCTCATCCTTCATCAAACCGAGTTGTTTATTCCTCGCGATGGGGACGCCGTAAACGTTGTTCGCGGCATAATTACTGGTGTCGTATCGATGGATATCGCGTTTCAACAGCGCCTCGTACGCATCATCGCAAGCGATCTCGTATATCAGGCTATCCGTGTCCGTGTACAGAATCTTACAATTTTGTTGGAATTTTGACTGCATGTACTCGTAATGAAAGTTGTACAAATGAAATTTTGAAATATCCAATATGGACATGCCCACGTAGATTGGTTTGTAAAATTTAACGAGCAGCTTTTTCAACTGAACCGCGACAAAGTTCTCTGAAAACACCGTACAGCTGTGAAAATTCGGTTAGGCTAACAATCGTTCGACGCCGTGTCTATCGCTCCATCGAGAAAGTAATTTCACGATCGCGTGATTTCGAACGTTCTCCATCGTTTTTCCAAACACGGCATTGTTCATTAATTTGAATAAATTCTTGGAAAAATCATTGGTGGCGTTGGCGCGTAATTTCGTGTTCAAACCGATGTAGCCGTGCAACCATCGCGACTGTCTAAACTCTAGAATCCGATGTATTTTCCGCAATTTCAAATTATGTTTCAAACTTTGTTGGAGGTATCGGTAATGTACAACGTATCGCTCCTTATCGCGAAGCGTTGCCATCAACTTTTTCTGCGAACTCGAGTCGGTCGCCGTGTCGTGACTTGGACAAAACGGAAGATCCGCGTGAGCATCGTGAATTTCGCCCGGATACTCTAAATCCACCTCCAAAATGTATCCTACGGGACTATCGGCCGGAACGGATTCGACGTCGAAATTATCCATGTCCACCCATCGAAAGTCTCTGTGCGGCAGAGGTTGCAACATTGCCCAACCGTACAGATTATTCACGTTGAAATACATTAAGTAGGTGGACGCTTTGGTCGAGTCGTGCGTGGACATATATTTGTTGTTGACGTGCGCATATCTGTGAGAACACTGGCTCAATCCGCCGCGTATTCCCCGTTCCACGAACAAAAGCATGTCAACGTCCGTCAACAACTCCAATTCGATCTTTGTCATTTTCAACATCACGTTCCACGCGAAACCGGGGAACGTGTAATAATGCGCCGGATCGAGCTTGTAATTCTCGAGACAGTCATCGCGAAAATTTTCAAAAACATCCGCCAACAACAGAACATCCAATTTTAAGTACAAATCGCTGTACTGTCCAAGCGTTTGTACAGCGAAACGCGACCAAACCGTATTCGCGTGAATGTAATCGACGTCGGATATCTCGCTGCCGTACAACCGATTGTAAAATGCTTCGCGCGGCGGCAAACAAGTGTCGTCTAATTTGTCGTACGACGTTAGATAGTCGTACGGAAAGACAACTTTTCTGGTCAACAGTTTGAAATCGTCGCGGGAAAGATGCGCAAATTCACCTCGTACCATGCGTAATTTACTTTCGTGCAAGTATGACGACAGCTTGTCCAGACTCGAGTTCAAGAACTTGAACGAATCGATGAAACGGAATTTCAAAAACTTTGCATGCTTTAACTCTTCACCCTCGATATTTACGTTTTTCGTGAAAGAGATATACTTCTCTTTCGTCAATGGCAACACGTCTATCCGTCCCTCAAACGAGTTTGCTAATTCCTTGATGATGAAATGTGCGTCATAGCCTGATAAATTATGGAAAACTACCGGTATCACGTCCGAAGAATGGTAGTTCAAATTGCATCCGTCATGAGCCGGACCGCGATACGCGCCCGTGAGATGACAATGATCGTGCAACTTCGTCGCGTCGGTAGTGTCGAACGGTTTCTCGCAGACGTGGCAATGCGTGGCCGTACAAAAATTTAACTTTTCCAATTCGGTTAGTGGATTCATCGGTACCGTTTTATCGAATATCGGCTGTAATTTACGACTGAGTTCGTACAACCTGTTCGCGAACCACGCGGCGCATCCCTCTTTATCGCGATAAACCTGATACTCGCACAACGATTCGTCGTAGCGACAATGCATGTAGTATCCTATGCTAAACGCGTGGTGACGTTGATACTGTACGCGTGCCGCACGGCCTTGTCCTTCCTGTTCCTCGGGTAGCATAAGACACTCCAATTCGGCATAGATTACAAACGGCGCCTGCTCCTTGTTTGTATAATTTTTTAACCGCAACCACTTATCTTCTTCTGATATTGCAAGCATCAAAGTACAATCGTTCATCCGTTCGCAGTCCGCCGTATGAACGTTTAATCTCTCCAGCGTAGGAAAATGTATAGGAAAAATCGTGTCTTTTTTCCTTCAAACAATTTTTTTTTTAACAAAAATGCAACTTACCGATCCCAAATATACTTCTGATTTTTCTTCTTGGTAAGCTGCGACGAAACCAATCTTGACAAATTTCGTATACACGCGAAATGGCCATGCGTCTTTGCAGCATTCTGTAGAAACAGCAGGTTGACGTGTCTTCCCTCCCGTATCTTCTCGGTCAAACGAAGCGTTACGCATTTCTTGCGCTCCCGTTCGAACACGTTCACGGAAACGTCGTTTTCTCGTTCAAATTTCGGAATGTCTTTGAACGACATAGGCAGTTGAAAACCTTCGGTTTTCGGAAGCACGTCTTTGTAGTGTGGATATGATGACACACGCGACGAATTTTCCTCGACCGGATAGAGCCCCGCCACGATCGCCCAAAAAAGCATGCGTCGTCGTTGCTGTTCACGTTCACGACCGCTCTTTTCAACTGTATCGCTCGAGGCACGTTGATTATAGCGGTGCAACCGGCTTGCAACGGTTGGTATTTGCTAAAGTTCACGATCAAATGAAGTATCTTCGACAGCGCCCACCCGCTGTCTCGCTCTTGAAACTCCTCCATCGATGTCAAAATTGTAGGCACAACGTCTTTCTGGTACCACTGTCGTAAATTGCTCGTACGAAACAACGCAACGTTTCGCGTGCCGAAACTTTTCACGGAAACCTCGTTGGCGCGCTGCATGAATTCCGCCTCCAACGTTACGTTAGCTTTCAACGACGAATGCGCGTTTAAAAATTCCGTAACGCGTCCCGTAACTATTCGTTTCGCGTGCTGCAGAAATTGTTTCGGATCGATGTGCTCGACGTTGATAACGATACCGCTCGATATGCGGGTTTTAAACGCCGACTCGATATCTTCCCAACGAAGCGTCGACGCTCTCGCACGCCTGCGATCGTATAAACCTCTACCGACGCGCGATGAGGAACACGATGATTCAACGAAACGTTCAAAGTCTTCATACGGCACATAGTCGATGTTAAGCTAAATTTCTCGCCCAAAGACAATTGTTCCTTTGCACAGGATAGGTAATTGACGCAACACTGCAGAGACTCGATGTAAGAGCGATACCATTCGCGATACTCGTCCATGGTTTTCACCAGCATCGACATGCGCGTCAAACACTTCAACATGTTTTTACACGTTTCAATCATCTTGCCGCTTTTTCCGTTGATACTTTTGTCACTGTAAACACTGTGTCCGCGAAACGATGCTGCTACTCCCAACTCGCTGGGATTAGAAAAGTCTCCAAATGTAATTACGCTTCGCAACCGACGATGCGACGTTCGCCCGTTTCAATGATGTCCAATATCGCGGATGGGGAATCGCGCGCAGGCCATTGCACGACAACTTGGCTAAATCTTTTCATGTAAGCGAAACATACGCGACTCGTTACGTCGTTTCGCATTAAACGTTCCACCATCGATTTCTGCTCGATGGAGAAATGATCGCTCAAGTATGAATTTATAACGTGAGGCCAAGCTATATTTTTCAACGTTGGAGCGGTCATGCCATCAGTTTCTTCCGATACGTTAATTCCGCACAAGTCCGTACGCAAAAACCGTCACGTATGGGACAAATCGCGGATCTTTAAATCTCACATGAAACACCAAAAATATCGTGCGGACATCCGTTGACGCGTCACGGTATAGTCACGAATTCGAATAACTTTAACTCGACGACGTTCACGAATACTATGACAGCATTCGCATTCCTTCGCGTCCTATTTAGTCATTGCAACCTCCCCCACAAACTACAATAAAAGGGGGAAAGAAATGATAAGGACCGGACTGTGCGAAAAGACAACGTGTCCAGATATCGCGATTGGCTATCAGCCGCGAACGGATGTTGGTACTAAGGATAATGAAAACGCTCCTCTTACAGGTATCTGAATCAGCCGCGAAAGGATGTTGCTACTAAGGATAACAAAACGCTCCTCTTACATCTTGCATGATACAGATAAGAAAATAACGTACTTCAAAGGAATGATAAGGACCGGACTGTGCGAAAATATGTGATCGAATATCACGACTCGATATCAGTCGCGAACGGATGTTGCTACTAAGGATAATGAAAACGCTCCACTTACAACTTGCATGATACAGATAAGAGAATAATGTCTCCCAGAGTTATCGTATTTTATACCGCGAAACATGTTCGGACACGTCCAAGTCTTCCTGGAAAAAGCAGTGTTCCTCAGGAAGTATATTACATTCCGCGAAAACCCCCCTCCCCTCGCCAAAGAACGTGGCTTGCGCAATACCAAGAAACTGGCCTTGAACGCAGTACCAGGAAACTGGCCTTGATAAAAGCGCATGTTCCCAGGGTAAACCCCCCTCTCCCTCCCCCTCTCCTACGAACGGAGGCTTACGCAATACCCATGAAAAAAACCCCACCCCCTCCCCCCGCAAATATATGCTCGTGCTATAAGCTAAAATGCCGGTAAGGCAGAAATCTGTCCACAATGATAACTGTGAGTTAGAACCCGCCTATATATACTACTAAAACTCGAATTACCGGCTGGAGCAGGAGAATCACGCATCGATACGGCGGCTCTCGAGAACAATGCCGTTGCGTTTATGTTCGAGGAAATACGCTACGAATTGAATGGAGTGGAAATCGATCGGTCCAGGAATCCTGGTGCAACGACAACTCTGAAGAATTACGTGAGTCAATCCAGAACGAGAAGCGACGCGTTATCCAACGCTGGCTGGCTGTATGGTGATGATCGACAGAAGCAAACGGCGACGACCACGGCTGCGATAAATTTCAACTTTTGCGTGCATATGAACGTTTTATTAGGCTTCTGCGAAGACTACAAACGCGTTGTGATAAATGCTCGACATGAATTGATTTTGATTCGCTCGCGTACCGACGCGAACGCGTTGTTCAGTCCTTCCAACAACGCGAAACCTATTCTGGATCTGTACAAAATTCAATGGCGAATGCCACACGTTGCATTGGATGAAATACATAAGCTGTCCATGTTACGTATTGTGGACAGCGACAGACCGATTGGCATGAGTTTTCGATCGTGGGATCTGTTCGAATATCCTTTGCTACAGACTACTACGAAGCATACATGGGCGATAAAAACGACTCAGCGAATGGAAAAACCGCGATACGTTATATTCGCTTTGCAAACCAATCGAAAGAATAATTTAACGAAACGGTCACGCAATTCGATCATTGCGCATTGTCAAATATTCGGCTTTACTTGAACTCGGAAACCTATCCGTACGATGATTTAAATATTGATTTCGAGAAAGGTAAATACGCATTGCTCTACGACATGTATGCAATATTCCAAGAATCATACTATGGAAACGGCGAAGCGTTACTCGACGTCTCCGATTTCCTGCGATATGGTCCATTCATCGTTCTCGATTGTTCCCGGAAAAACGAAGCATTAAAAAACGCTACGATCGACGTGCGAATCGAATTTGAATGTCGAACCGACGTCCCTCCATCGACAACAGCCTACTGCATGATGATACACGACCGCATCGTGGAGTACAGTCCATTAACGAATATTGTTCGAAAAATTACTTCAATCGTTTATATCTATAAAAATATTTACTTTATAAAATAAAAAATCATGTGAAATATCTTTTTTTATTTAAAACAATCCTCCTCCTCCTCCTCATACACTGTTCAAGATTGGCGCGCCCGAGCGCCATATTGACAAACCAGCACCGCGCGATCCCGCCAAGACTAGCGCGATCCCGCCGAAACCGCGAGCCATATCGTATGCCATCGAGGCTTACGCGGGCAATAGATCGGCTGTGTGATTGGCCTATTCTCACTCTCGATCCTTCTGGAAGGTTCGCGAACGCTCAACCGGAACCACCGGTGCGTGACGAACTTCCAGGAGGATCGAGACAATAAAAGAGAGTGACATCGGTCATCTCACTCTCACAGCGACAAATCAGCTGATCAATTGTACAAGCGATTCCTTAAACAAGTCAAAGTCATCTTTATTCTATTCACTCATTATACATAATTCATTATACAGTGTAGTATTGTTTGACAAACCATCTCAAGTGCAAATACAGTTATTTATACATAGATCCATACATTCGTGCTCTCAATTCCATTTATACAGTCCACTTCTCTTCCATTCAAATCCAACCGTTACCATACGCATCCATTCCTTTCAATCTTGCATCCTATCTCTCATTCCAGTCACTCTGCCATCCTGTCTCACTCTTTTCAGTCATTCCAGCAATCCAAAGTTGCACCTCGTGGGTCAGCCAGACCGCTTCCTCCACATACACATTCTCACTTATCTTTCAAAAATGCATGTAAGATCATGCTCGAATTTTGCTTGTACATTGAGAGAGAGATTCACTTTTTCAGGGCGGTAGAGTTTCCCTTATCTTTTCAACACGTGTAGGATTGTGCTCGAATATGCTTCACGGTTTTTATTATCTATATGGTTCGAGATGTAAGAGGAGCGTTTCATAATCTGTAGTAGCAGCATCGTTTCGCTGCTGATATCGAGTTGTCAAGCCAAGACATGCAATCATAAGTTGAGATTTCACATGGACTGGGTTAGGGCTCGATTACCGCTGATTCAAAACATGCATTCGCGAGTTGAGATTTTCATTTATTCTTATCTACTGCAACGAATGTCTTTTCTAATCTTATGAGCGGAGATTTTGCTGCATCTTTTCCCACAGGGGATGTATATATAAGAATGGGTGTTGTCGTCCTAAATCAAAAATCTTTGCACATTACAGAAGTAAAGATGTCGCATTATTTAATCATTGATAGTTTCCCTCCCACGAGTAACCAGGTTCAAATGATGGTAAGTACAAAGAAATATTATAAGTAATATATATTATTTAATGTTAGATATTTTATATTATAATAATATTTTATATTATTAACAGATTTTTGATACGGAGGAGGAATTAGACGCGTTTCTGCGAGGGTGGCGATTCGCCATGGAAAGATACTATATTGAAGAAGAAATATGGTATCTTCAAATAATTACGGCGGTGATGGTTACAGATTTAAATACCGTGAGTAAAGCGAATGATTTTATATATTTATATATATAATTAAAATTACTAATTAATAATTAAATATATTTTTTTCAGATTCAGCAATAAGAAATTGCTTTTTTTTATTTTTTTTTAATAATAATAATAATGTATGTAGTTTTAATATATAATTTTAGAATAAATATTTTTTATCATAATTATTATCATAATTATTGAAATTCCTGTCATCCTTTCAGACTCTCCAATTTAAAAAGATAATGTATTTTTAAATTTTTATATTAAAATTACTAGAAAAAATATGTATTTTTATATTAATTAATTTATAAAGTTTAATATGTAATTTGACAATAAATATTATTTTACCAGATTAAAATCTACCCATAATTATTGAAATTCCCCTAATCCTTTCTTGTACGCGTGCCGCACGGCCTTGTCCTTCCTGTTCCCCGGCATCAGCAGGCACTCCAAGTCAGCATAGATAACAAACGGCACCTGTTCTTTGTTCGCGTAGTTTTTAAACCTCAGCCACTTATCTTCTTCTGAGCGAAAGAAGACTTTATATGTAGATTAATTTTTCTATTTTATTCGCATTCTTATAGGAATTGTAAAAAAGAAACTGTAATTTTACAATAAATATTATTTTTACCTGATCGAAATCTTCCACAATTATTTAAATTCCCCTCATCCTTTCCTTCGTACAGTACCCATCCTGCGAGCCACGTTTTTTATGAAAAGGAATGAACAGCAATCATGAGACACGAAATTAACATTACACATAAAAACCGCAATACCTTTTTTTAAATTTTATTTTATTAACATTACATTTAAGCCTAAAGCCAACAATTCTGTATCTATTAATGAATTACGTTCAAAATCTTCATGTTCCACAATAGCTTTTGCAAAATCATCTGTAACATTAGATATTATTTGCATAATCATACAATATTTTGTCTGTACAGAATATAGATTCTCAGATAGCCATGAGTACATGTGATCGATACAATATTCCAAATCAAACAATTTGCTCATCGTTTTCTGAGTAATCTGTATACACTTAGTCGAATTTGATAATTTTGCAAGCCGTACATAATCGTTTAACCGACGAAATTCCACAGTTATATCGCCAACATGCACAACATTCCCTGAGTTGACAATGTTTCGCATAATATCTTCTTTCTTCCGTAGAAAATCTTTCCACGTAGCCATAGACAATTGAATTTCACTGCCTTGATTGTCTCCTATAGCCAACTCAACGTGGCAGCAACCACCAATTCGAACCCCAATGTCAAGGTACTTGTAGAATGTATTCGTCAAGGGATATCTCCTGCCCAATATACGCACCGCACGCGTGATTCTCTGTTCTGAATTATCAGCGCTGATAAGAAAAGAAACAATTAGGAAAGACATTTTTTCAGTAGTTACAAAGAAACAATTATGAACAATATATTTTGCAGTTCCTGGAGTACTTACTGTGTGTATAATTGCGGAGGATTGAACTCATTATTCTCTTGTACTGATCGAGAGTTGACGTCTGCTGACCACATAATTGACACTTTTCCGATCTAACCAACAATGACAGCAATATGACTCTGTATTGGGACTGCTCGGTATGTAAATTGTTGTTGTGAAAACACAATATCACACACGAAATATCACTCCATATGATGACCGTTATTGTCGGCGTTTACTTATGGTATAACTTCGTAAGACGACTGTGATGACGTCCTATTTATTCAAGGAAACTGCCCTTGATATGAGGTATCATATTACAGATGACTCATCACTCATGACTCATCACACGTTCAAGGTTAACCAAAAAGCTGCAGTTTTACACGTGCGAGATTGCTGTTGCTATGGGGTATCATATTACATAACCCCTCCCCCTACGAACACGTCCAAGGTTACCCAAACGGCTGACGCTGCAGTTTGATACGCCCCTCTCCCTCAAAATATGCTCGCGCTATAAGGTAATCCCTCCACCCCTCCCCCGCAAAATTTGGTTCTGTTATTAGCTAATCCCCCTCCCACACAAAGTCGCGCTGTAAGGTAAAATGCCGGTAAGGTAGGAATCTGCCTACAATGATAACTAGTATTTAGAACCCGCCTATATATACTACTGTTATCCAGTACGCTCACGCAACGGACACCACCTCCTGGTACCCCAACCATTCCCGGAAGGAACGGGCGTGTTCCGGTCACCATGACGTCCAGTAACACTCAGGGTTCCGGGTCACCCTCTGCGAACGAGGGAGATCAAATTGCCAATGTCATTCGATAATTCCGAGAAGAGATAGAACAGCTCAGGACGAAAATCAGTCAGCTAGATCTGAAATTAGAGGAGCAAGTAGCTACAGAAAAACTTTACGAACGTGTGACCGAGCACAGAATTGAGATGCGAGATTGGTGCCGCAAAATTGAAGAACGCGTGGAACGCCAAGAAAGGGCACAGGTGGACATCCGCAAGCAAATAACAGAGTATTTGGAAGAGATCCGTACACGGCCAACGGTCCGAACTCCAACGGAGGACAACGCCCCCCGCGGGGGGAATCTTCAGCCAGATAATCACCAACAAGTTCAAACGACCAACCGATCGAATCCGAATCTGACACACAGACAGACATCTGACAACTCTGACTTACGATGGGGACTAAATGAGTCGACTCGGTTTGACGCTACAATGCCCGCAATGGCACGTCCGTTCGTAGTTAAACCTCAGATGCCGACTTTCGAAGGAAAATCTACTGAAAGGCCGTCAAAATACCTGAGAGAGTTAAAGCGATTTGTGGATGCAGCGCGCCTCCCCGATGACGAGATGAAATTTATAATTACTCAGTCATTGAAAGGAAGTGCAGGCGAGTGGTGGAACATTATGTCCGATCAAATCGCAACGTGGCATCAGTTTGCCAACATCCTGCTCGGACGATTTTGGAGCTCGGCAATTCAAAGGAAAGTCCGCGACACACTTAATGGAGGGGTACACCGAATGGATTCCGGAATTTCTCGTGTGGCATACGCCATGAAGCTAATAGGAATGGCACGTGACCTACGGCCAGGTCCAACTGATGATGAAATCATCCAAACACTATCGAAACATTACACTCAGGCGGTGATAGTACTAGAGGAAAAGTTGGAAAAAGAGGTAGAAGAGAAGAAGATGATTCCGGAGAATCAAACTGGATTCAGAAAAGGGAAAGGGACGATAGACAACACATATGTATTGAATTATATCATAAACAGAGAGATAAAGAAAAAAAGGAAAAATAATAGGATGTTTTATTGATTTAAAGGCAGCATTTGACAGTGTGAACAGAGGCAATTTATGGAATGCGCTAAGGGAAAGATGAGTAAGTGATGGGCTAAGGGATAGAATTGAGGAGGTGTACAGAGAAACATCAGCAAGAGTAAGAATAGGAGGAGAGTTGGGAGAAAAATTTTGGTTGGGAAGAGGGGTAAGACAAGGGTGCCCTTTGAGCGCGAAGTTATTTATTTTATTTATGGCGGATTTAGAGGAAAGAATGAGGAAGAGAGGAAAAGGAGGGATAGAGATAAAAGGAAAGATGTTGTACACGCTTCAATATGCGGACGATTTGGTGCTGTTGGCGAAAGAAGAAAATGGGATGAAGCTAATGATAGAAGAGTTTAGGAGATATATAAGAGAGAAAGGACTCGAAGTAAATAGAGAAAAAACGAAAGTGATAAGATTCGAAAGGAGAAGGAAAGAGAAAAAGGTATGGAAATGGGGAGATGGAGTGGTGGAAGAGGTGGAGGAGATTAAATACCTAGGATATATATTCAAGAAGAACGGAGGGCAAGAAAGACAGATAGAGGACAGGATAAGGAAGGGGGGAGGGGTAATGAGAAGCGTATGGGGGATGGGGAAAAGATACTTCAGGGACAATTTTAAGAGAAGGGTATGGTTGTATGACGCACTGATTTGGCCAGTTATGGCATATGGGGCAGAAATATGGGGATGGGGGGAAAGAAAAAAAATGGAGACGATGCAAGAAAGGTATTTAAGATGGGTGCTGGGGCTGGACTGGGTAACACCAGGGTATATGGTGAGGGAGGAGACGAAGAGAAGGAAAATGAGAGCCAGAGCAGCGAGAAGAGCATGGAAATTTGAAGAGAGGTTAAGAGATGGAAAGAGAAGTGAGTGGGCAAGAAGATGTTTAAGGGAGATAGAAGAGAGAGCGAGAGAAGGAAAGAAGATTTCGGGATGGAAAAAGGGAAGAAGGAAATATATAGAGGAGAGAGGGGACCGAAAAATGCTAGAGGAGGGAGATAAACAAGAGAGAGACGAAGAATGGGAAAGGATAGAAAGAAGGGAGAAAGGAATAGAGGAAGAGGAAAATTGGAAGATGGCGTTAGAATCTAAGTATAATGGATGGTTTAAAGAAATAAGGGCTGAGATGTAGATACGAAGAAGAGACATGGGAACATGTACTGGAAAGGTGCAGAGGAGACGAAAGGAGAGACAGAGGGATACAGGAGAGGGTGAAACAGATATTAGAGGCGGACGGGAGTGGAGTGGAATGGATGGAGGAACTGGATAAGGAGAGAAAAGAAAGTGAGGACAGGAGGGATGAAAGGGAAATGAGAGGGAGAGAGTGAAAGAGAGAGAATGAGTGTGAGATACAAAATAGAATTAGAATTATAATTAACTTTTATTTTTGCTTTATATTTTTATATTTTTATATTTTTATATTTTTATATTTTTATATTTTTATATTTTTATATTTTTATATTTTTATATTTTTATATTTTTATATTTTTATATTTTTATATTTTTATATTTTTATATTTTTATATTTTTATATTTTTATATTTTTATATTTTTATATTTTTATATTTTTATATTTTGATATTTTGATATTTTGATATTTTGATATTTTGATATTTTGATATTTTGATATTTTGATATTTTGATATTTTGATATTTTGATATTTTGATATTTTGATATTTTGATATTTTGATATTTTGATATTTTGATATTTTGATATTTTGATATTTTGATATTTTGATATTTTGATATTTTGATATTTTGATATTTTGATATTTTGATATTTTGATATTTTGATATTTTGACATTTTGACATTTTGACATTTTGACATTTTGACATTTTGACATTTTGACATTTTGATATTTTGATATTTTGATATTTTGATATTTTGATATTTTGATATTTTTATATTTTTATATTTTTATATTTTTATATTTTTATATTTTTATATTTTTATATTTTTATATTTTTATATTTTTATATTTTTATATTTTTATATTTTTATATTTTTATATTTTTATATTTTTATATTTTTATATTTTTATATTTTTATATTTTTATATTTTTATATTTTTATATTTTTATATTTTTATATTTTTATATTTTTATATTTTTATATTTTTATATTTTTATATTTTTATATTTTTATATTTTTATATTTTTATATTTTTATATTTTTATATTTTGATATTTTGATATTTTGATATTTTGATATTTTGATATTTTGATATTTTGATATTTTGATATTTTGATATTTTGATATTTTGATATTTTGATATTTTGATATTTTGATATTTTGATATTTTGATATTTTGATATTTTGATATTTTGATATTTTGATATTTTGATATTTTGATATTTTGATATTTTGATATTTTGATATTTTGATATTTTGATATTTTGATATTTTGATATTTTGATATTTTGATATTTTGATATTTTGATATTTTGATATTTTGATATTTTGATATTTTGATATTTTGATATTTTGATATTTTGATATTTTGATATTTTGATATTTTGATATTTTGATATTTTGATATTTTCATATTTTCATATTTTCATATTTTCATATTTTCATATTTTCATATTTTCATATTTTCATATTTTCATATTTTCATATTTTCATATTTTCATATTTTCATATTTTCATATTTTCATATTTTCATATTTTCATATTTTTATATTTTTATATTTTTATATTTTGATATTTTGATATTTTGATATTTTGATATTTTGATATTTTGATATTTTGATATTTTGATATTTTGATATTTTGATATTTTGATATTTTCATATTTTCATATTTTCATATTTTCATATTTTCATATTTTCATATTTTCATATTTTCATATTTTCATATTTTTATATTTTCATATTTTCATATTTTCATATTTTCATATTTTCATATTTTCATATTTTCATATTTTCATATTTTGATATTTTGATATTTTGATATTTTGATATTTTGATATTTTGATATTTTGATATTTTGATATTTTTATATTTTTATTTTTTTATATTTTTATTTTTTTATATTTTTATATTTTTATATTTTTATATTTTTATATTTTTATATTTTTATATTTTTATATTTTTATATTTTTATATTTTTATATTTTTATATTTTTATATTTTTATATTTTTATATTTTTATATTTTTATATTTTTATATTTTTATATTTTTATATTTTTATATTTTTATATTTTTATATTTTTATATTTTTATATTTTTATATTTTTATATTTTTATATTTTTATATTTTTATATTTTTATATTTTTATATTTTTATATTTTTATATTTTTATATTTTTATATTTTTATATTTTTATATTTTTATATTTTTATATTTTTATATTTTTATATTTTTATATTTTTATATTTTTATATTTTTATATTTTTATATTTTTATATTTTTATATTTTTATATTTTTATATTTTTATATTTTTATATTTTTATATTTTTATATTTTTATATTTTTATATTTTTATATTTTTATATTTTTATATTTTTATATTTTTATATTTTTATATTTTTATATTTTTATATTTTTATATTTTTATATTTTTATATTTTTATATTTTTATATTTTTATATTTTTATATTTTTATATTTTTATATTTTTATATTTTTATATTTTTATATTTTTATATTTTTATATTTTTATATTTTTATATTTTTATATTTTTATATTTTTATATTTTTATATTTTTATATTTTTATATTTTTATATTTTTATATTTTTATATTTTTATATTTTTATATTTTTATATTTTTATATTTTGATATTTTGATATTTTGATATTTTGATATTTTGATATTTTGATATTTTGATATTTTGATATTTTCATATTTTCATATTTTCATATTTTCATATTTTCATATTTTTATATTTTTATATTTTTATATTTTTATATTTTCATATTTTCATATTTTCATATTTTCATATTTTCATATTTTCATATTTTCATATTTTCATATTTTTATATTTTGATATTTTTATATTTTTATATTTTTATATTTTTATATTTTCATATTTTCATATTTTCATATTTTCATATTTTCATATTTTCATATTTTCATATTTTCATATTTTCATATTTTCATATTTTCATATTTTCATATTTTCATATTTTCATATTTTCATATTTTCATATTTTCATATTTTCATATTTTCATATTTTCATATTTTCATATTTTCATATTTTCATATTTTCATATTTTCATATTTTCATATTTTCATATTTTCATATTTTCATATTTTCATATTTTCATATTTTCATATTTTCATATTTTCATATTTTCATATTTTCATATTTTCATATTTTCATATTTTCATATTTTCATATTTTCATATTTTCATATTTTCATATTTTCATATTTTCATATTTTCATATTTTCATATTTTCATATTTTCATATTTTCATATTTTCATATTTTCATATTTTCATATTTTCATATTTTCATATTTTCATATTTTCATATTTTCATATTTTCATATTTTCATATTTTCATATTTTCATATTTTCATATTTTCATATTTTCATATTTTCATATTTTCATATTTTCATATTTTCATATTTTCATATTTTCATATTTTCATATTTTCATATTTTCATATTTTCATATTTTCATATTTTCATATTTTCATATTTTTATATTTTTATATTTTTATATTTTTATATTTTTATATTTTTATATTTTTATATTTTTATATTTTTATATTTTTATATTTTTATATTTTTATATTTTTATATTTTTATATTTTTATATTTTTATATTTTTATATTTTTATATTTTTATATTTTTATATTTTGATATTTTTATATTTTGATATTTTTATATTTTTATATTTTTATATTTTTATATTTTTATATTTTGATATTTTGATATTTTGATATTTTGATATTTTTATATTTTTATATTTTTATATTTTGATATTTTGATATTTTGATATTTTGATATTTTGATATTTTGATATTTTGATATTTTGATATTTTGATATTTTGATATTTTGATATTTTGATATTTTGATATTTTGATATTTTGATATTTTGATATTTTGATATTTTGATATTTTGATATTTTGATATTTTGATATTTTGATATTTTGATATTTTGATATTTTGATATTTTGATATTTTGATATTTTGATATTTTGATATTTTGATATTTTGATATTTTGATATTTTGATATTTTGATATTTTGATATTTTCATATTTTCATATTTTCATATTTTCATATTTTCATATTTTCATATTTTCATATTTTCATATTTTCATATTTTCATATTTTCATATTTTCATATTTTCATATTTTCATATTTTCATATTTTCATATTTTCATATTTTCATATTTTCATATTTTCATATTTTCATATTTTCATATTTTCATATTTTCATATTTTCATATTTTCATATTTTCATATTTTCATATTTTCATATTTTCATATTTTTATATTTTTATATTTTTATATTTTTATATTTTTATATTTTTATATTTTTATATTTTTATATTTTTATATTTTTATATTTTTATATTTTTATATTTTTATATTTTTATATTTTTATATTTTTATATTTTTATATTTTTATATTTTTATATTTTTATATTTTTATATTTTTATATTTTTATATTTTTATATTTTTATATTTTTATATTTTTATATTTTTATATTTTTATATTTTTATATTTTTATATTTTTATATTTTTATATTTTTATATTTTGATATTTTGATATTTTGATATTTTGATATTTTCATATTTTCATATTTTCATATTTTCATATTTTCATATTTTCATATTTTTATATTTTTATATTTTTATATTTTTATATTTTTATATTTTTATATTTTCATATTTTCATATTTTCATATTTTCATATTTTCATATTTTCATATTTTCATATTTTCATATTTTTATATTTTGATATTTTCATATTTTTATATTTTTATATTTTTATATTTTTATATTTTCATATTTTCATATTTTCATATTTTCATATTTTCATATTTTCATATTTTCATATTTTTATTGTCACGTCCGGTGGTCCTATTATAAATAATAATTAATAAACTTAATCATATATTTCTTTTCTTATTTGTTTTATTAATTTTGTGCGAGAATTGTAATCAATTATTATATCAAATATTATATTGAATACTGAATTATTGTATTTTATACCGTACTGCGAGCGATAGAATTAAGAAAAGTTTATAAGATATATTTTGCAGCGAACTATATAGGATTGTTAACAAATGAAATAATTCGAAACATAATATGCGAGCGATTAACTAAAAGAAACTTCCGTTGAAATTTATTCGTCATCGAAGAATATAAAAATTGATAAAAGATTGATGAACAATAGACCGGTCAAGAGATAGACGATGGATTAAGAAGAAATATGATTACAAAGAAATTGATGAGCATGCATCCACCATAAGAAGATTAAGCGAAGAACAATGGATTAACAAATCTATAAAGGGAGCCTCCTCATCAGGAGCAGGCAGTCGACAATCAAAAGTACACATTTAATAATCGAGATCTCTGAAACGTTAAATCAAAGTCAAGTTTATAGTTCAAATTGTTTCAATTGAGTGAATATTTGTGAAGTTTAATAATTCAAAATTAAAGCGTGTATACCCGCTGGATTTTTATATTCTTCAAATCATCATCATCATCATCATCATCACCAAACCAAGCGAGCGTAGGATTCACCACTTACAAAGACAATTAAGCGAATAAGCGAATAAGAGAAACATCAATCGGTAAATACTAACATTTGTAATATTTAATAACAATTCTATGTATTTCTGAATTTGTTCATTTTTAAAATATATCTTGGTCAATTGTTACATTTAAAATCATATTTTAAAATCATTTAAAATACCCAACGTCGATTTCTTCGTTCCACATCCTTATGTAAAGCCATTTTCATATAAAAGTACCCTCAATTACCCGAACCGAAGCCGGTGAATGCAGGTAGGTTCAAAACTGCGTTATATCTCCCATTAAAATCTTTAACTCTTTAATTTCTCTAAAAACGTCCCAACAAGGACGTAACAAAAATAAATTTGGTGACAGCGTGGTGGGATAGAACGCAGGAATTGAGGATTAGATTTGATTTGATTTTGTTATCATAAGCGTTAGTTTTTTTTAAATTTAACAATGGCATCTGGTGGTGAAGAAATCGATATTAACATTCATGCACAAGTATTAAAACAAGCTATTGATGAAATAAAAAGGGCTCAAGAAAGTAATAAATTTGTAGCAGAACTTGGTCCTAAATTTAGAGAATTCAATGAACAAATTTTACAAATACAGGATACATTACGATCACTAACCCAACCGAAAAAGACCGAACAACCGACACAAACACAGCAACATGTAACTTCCGACCAGACACAGACTGTAAACCCGATTAAAATTAAAGACGCGTTACAGACTGTACCAGTATTCGATGGTCATAAGCCCTCAGTATATCAATTTTTAAGAGCATGTGAAAGAGCAAAATCCATGCTTCCAGCAAGTCAGGAACCATATCTAGTTAAATTACTTACAAATAAACTTAAAGGACATGCGTTTATGGCCATTGAAAACTCGAATATTGAAACAGTGGAAGATTTTGGAACAAAAATTAAAATTATGTTTGGGGAACACAAAACACTTAACCAGTTTAAGGGTGAGTTAGCTAATATATTTAAAAAACCCAATGAGAGTATGTTAGACTACATAAGCCGCGTACAAGATTTAAGATTAGCAATCATGGATGAAGAACGTACTCAATATGGGGTATTATCTGGCGATGTACAAACAAATATCGACTCTGATACATTAGACGCATTTCTGAATGGATTATCATCTGAAATTCGTGTCAGAGTACAACAAGAAAGCATTCGAGATTTAGAAGACACATACGCCAATGCAATAAAAATTTCAAAACAAATACAAAAAGAGGAGGAACGGATGAGACCATTCCAATTTAATCTTAGAGACCGAAGAAATCAGTCTCAGTCACAATATCGCTATCAAACCGCTTGGAACAAATATCAACAGCCACCGAGACAAGATTATAATACGGGAGCACGCTGGCGATTCAATCCTTCTAACAACAATGATAGGAGCAACGGCGAAAACAATCCGATATCCAATAGGCAGGCAGAAATAAATAATCCACCTGTCTCTTGTAATTACTGTAAAAAACTGGGTCATACAATTAAAGAATGTTATAAATTTAAAGCTAAGGTAGAATCAGGTGAAATAGTTCCTTATTCTCAACAAAAATCGGGAAACGAGAAGTTCTCCCCAGGGAATCGTGGCGCGCCCAAGGGAGAGAATTTCAAGGAGCGTCAATCAATAATGAAAATCAATACATCTTCACCGAAGATTTCACCCGCAATGGAAGCTATGACAACCAAACAGGACGACTCTCCAGGAACGAGTCATTCCAAGGAAGTGAAGATCAAGGAGTCAAAGACGGAGGAAGGAGAATTCAACCTCGACGGGTTATCAATATTCAATTAAATTCAACCGTAAACACTCCCAAAATAGTGATCACATCACCAGATCTTCAAGGATTAATAACTCTCTTAGTGGACTCAGGTTCGGAAGTCAACCTCATTAAAGAATTCATGGTCCCAAAAACTGCGGACATCGATACAAATAATGCTATTCATATTCGAGGAATCTCGACCGAAGTCCTGGCCACCCTAGGGACGGCATCAATCAGGATAGCAGGTCATCCAGTATTATTCCATGTTGTTAACAACCGAATATCAATAGATCAAAACGGAATCCTAGGATCCGAATTCTTATTAAATCATCAAGCAAAAGTTGACTATTCCGCGAAACATGTAAAATGGGGAACTACATATATACCATTTTTCGAAGAACAGCAGATAACAGTTCCAAAGAGAACATCTATTCCACTTACAGTAAATATAATCAATCCAGAATTACAACAAGGTTATATTCCTCAAATTCCTCAGGAAAAAGGAATATTTATTGGAGAAACAGTGGTCACTAATTCTAAAGGGAGAGCTCATATACGAGTGACGAATGCGACATTGAAAGACTACGTCCTTGCCATACCCATGGTGAAACTGGAGCCATTCGAAGAGATTACAGAGCAGTCAATCAACAGTGTCAACACTCGTCAAGTAGCAACGGCAAGTTGTCGCAATCGACTCGAGGATGTATTGGAACAATTACGACTTGATCATCTCAATGAAGAGGAAAAACAAAATATTTTAAAATTAATAGAACAAAATCAAGATAGATTTCATATCCCTGGAGAAACACTCGAAGGCACTGATGTGCTACAACATAAAATTTATACTGCAGATGAAATTCCAATAAATACTAGACAATACCGTTTTCCACCAATTCATAAAGAAGAAATTAATAAACAGGTTCAAAATTTACTGGACACAGACGTGATCGAATCATCGACATCACCATATAATTCGCCAGTATGGATTGTGCCAAAGAAACAAGATTCTCAAGGAAACAAACGATGGCGTCTCGTAATTGATTATCGTAATTTAAATGAAAAAACTATCGGTGATGCATATCCTCTACCTAATATTACAGAAATTTTGGATCAACTTGGAAGTGCCAAGTATTTTTCTATATTTGATCTAGCTTCTGGATTTCATCAAATCAAAATGGCCTCAGAGGATGCTCATAAGACAGCATTCTCAACACCTTATGGTCATTTTCAATTTAAAAGAATGCCTTTTGGTTTAAAAAACGCCCCAGCCACATTTCAACGTTTAATGAATAGTGTGCTGGCAGGACTTCAAGGATCCGAATTATTTGTATATCTAGATGACATAGTAATATATTCAAGTTCTTTGCAAGAGCATGAAATTAAATTTAATAAATTAATGAATCGATTACGAATTGCACGATTAAAATTACAACCCGATAAGTGTGAATTTTTACGTCATGAAGTAACTTACTTGGGACATATAATTAGCGAAAATGGTTAAAAACCTGATCCAAAGAAAATAGAAGCTGTACAAAATTTTCCTAAACCAAAGAATACGAAACATATTAAACAATTTTTGGGGTTAGCTGGATATTATCGAAGATTCATACCAAATTTTTCCGAAACAGCTAAACCATTGACAGATTTATTAAAGAAAGATGTCACTTTTGAATGGAAAGAAATACAAGAAGAGTCTTTTAAAATCTTACGAGAAGCTCTCATAACAGAGCCCATACTACAGTTTCCGGATTTTTCAAAAACATTTAATCTAACCACTGACGCATCCGCGTATGCTATCGGAGGAATACTCAGCCAAGGAACAATTGGAAAAGACCTTCCCATAGCATATGCCTCTCGACTTCTAAATTCAGCTGAACAAAAATATTCTACAATAGAAAAAGAATGTTTAGCAATTGTTTATTGCATATCGCACTTTCGCCCATATCTATACGGACGAACATTCAATATAATTACTGATCATAAACCATTAGTTTGGTTACACTCCATTAAAGATCCAACTTCTAGATTATGGAAATGGAAATTGAAATTATCGGAATATGAATATAAAATTCATTACAAACAAGGCAAAACTAATGCTAATGCTGATGCCTTATCTCGGAACCCTCCAGAAATTTGCTTACCATTACAGAAAAATAAAAAATTAACTAGAAAAAGACTTTTGTCAACATCATCGGAAGACTCATCATTATCCGATTCAGCTCATAAGAGAAGAAAACCTAATGAACCAAATCAACCGGAAACAAAAGAATCACCATACACATTAATGAAGAAGAGGAAACTTCCATCTACTTCATCTGAAGATTTACCTCTACCTGATACAACACAAAAAAAAGGGAAAATAGAAACGAAACATTTTTCACCAATTCCATTCGATAGTTCATACACACCGCAATCAAATTCTGATCCTGAAACTAACGCTACTCAAAGTTCTTCAAATTTTGACGACTCTTTACAACTCAATATACAAACACCTAATCAAGAAAATATTATTCCTCTCGCAACTCCTACATCAGAAGAGATTCGTATAGAATTACCTAGTCCAATACAAACACCACACAGATACCCAGAAATTAGAGAAGTTCGTGAACCATTATACATGGGCAAAACACATAAAGTAGTATTCGTGGATATGTGTGGCAAACCAATTGATAAAGGAGCAGAAGAATTAGCAGAAGCTAACTTATTACGTACTACGATTGATCTGACTTTTGAACGAGCTAGATTACAACCCAATGATAAAGACAATTTTTACATTATCATGCTACCGATTAAACAAGATAAACATACACCTATTGAACCAGAGAATATTGTCAACGCTATGGCATCTTTATTAGATGTAGTTGAAGAATTAGATCTGGATTCATTCAGTATAAGAAGATCAAACAACATTGAAGATATCCCTTGGAAATATATTATAAATGAATTGAAGAGAGCATTTCAAAATCGACCAATAAAAATAACAATATGCACAGGTCAAGTGACAATACCTCCAGAGGAAGATAGATTAAAAATAATTGAAGAAAAACATATGTCAGCCATCGGTGGACATAAAGGAATAACAAAAACTTATCATCGAATTCGACAATCATATTATTGGGAAGGAATGAAAAAAGATATTCAAAATTTTATACGCA
The DNA here is from genome assembly GCA_963971365.1 of Lasioglossum villosulum. NCBI lineage: Eukaryota > Metazoa > Arthropoda > Insecta > Hymenoptera > Halictidae > Lasioglossum > Lasioglossum villosulum. The sequence goes on along the minus strand of OZ020502.1, from coordinate 12,525,162 downwards.
CTTGCAATGAATGCCAAATAAGGAAATTAACAAGAATTAAAACAAAACAACCCATGGTATTAACGGATACACCAGGAAAGGCCTTTGATAAAGTCAGCCTAGATGTTGTAGGACCATTGCCAGAAACGAAAAATGGAAATAGGTTCATATTAACCATGCAAGATTTATTAACTAAGTACTCCGCTGCAGTACCTTTAGTTCGAATAACAGCCGCAGATATTGCAGATGGGTTTATTAAATATCTAATTTGCCGATTTGGTGCGCCTAAAGCAATTTTAACAGACCAAGGAACCAATTTTACCTCAAATCTTATGAAACAAGTAGCGAAAAAATTTAAAATAAAACATTATAAAACTACAGCCTATCATCCACAAAGTAATGGTTCAATTGAAAGATCACATCATGTATTAATAGAATATTTGAAACAATACGTAAATAATGCAACCAACTGGGATAATTGGTTAGATTTGGCTATGTTTTCATATAATACATCCGTACATGAAGGAACAAAATTCTCTCCGCATGAATTAGTATTTGGAAAAATTGCTCGTGAACCAACAAGTAGCAATCCAGTGAAAGAAAACCTGGAACCTACTTATGAAGAATACCTTCGAGATCTACATTCAACAATAAATGAACTACAATTATCTGCACGTAAAAATTTAAATGCAGCCAAAGCCAAATCAAAACGTTATTATGATCGAAAAATAAATCCACAAAATTTTAAAGTAGCAGATCTGGTATATTTGATAAAGGAACCATTTAAAGGAAAATTCAGCGATCAATATACTGGACCTCATAAAGTTATAGAAATTTTACCTAATCAAAATATTAAAATTTTAGTTAATGGAAACCCTCGTACTGTACATATAAATAAATTAAAATTAGCCCACATTCGACCTGGACTACAACAGAAACTATAAACAGGACTAGACAAAATAAGACGAAATAAAACAATAGACAGATATGATAAAATGTGACGAAACGAGACGAATAACATAATTAATTTGATTAAAATATACAAAGATGTACATATATATATATATATATTTAACAGATTAAAATGCCGATCCCGAATGGAAAAAATCAAATACCTGAAGACATTTATGACGAATATTATGGTCCAATGGACGGAGTCTTACCCCATGACTACCCGCAAACTTATCAAAAACTTTTACAAATGCGATGTGTAGAAGCCCCATGGGACTCAGCAATTTATACTTTCGGAAATAGGAGAATTTGCGAATATTGTTACTACGCCCTCTCGGAAGAAGACGCTTGGAATTACCAAGCAGGAGGATGGCATGTACTATGCCTTCCTCATATAGCAAGAACGGCGAGAAAATGCTATATGTGCGGAATAAATATGGCCAATGTGAAACCCGCTTGGGAATGCCCAGAGTGCATTGAAGAGCACTTTGATATGTCTAACTATGATTGGTCGTGGGTATATATTATTATTACATATATACATACACAAATATTAAATAAATAACGTTTTCTTTTCACATAAATATACATACAGACATTTTTATTATTATTTTCCTCCATGTCCCAATATTCCACAGAATAGTATAAATAAACACTAACAAATAAGATTACTCAAGTTAAGGTCTCAAGTTAACAAAAGAATGCTATTATTGTTCAAATACTAATGATAACATTCTTCCGTTAGCTTCACATTAACAAATATAAAACATACTAACATATAACAGATAAGAGCGATACTAACTTTAGCGGAAAATATGCGTATTTCGTTAAAATAAGCAGCGATAAAATTTGTTACAGAAAATGTTAAGGCTTTACTTAATATTCATGTTGATACGATCCTCATACACTATTATCGGATATGATTGTAATGGACACCACCTAAATGTAACAACATTTTCTCTAAAAAACATCAATGACTGCAACATCAATCACGCCGCTACTAAGACAGAAGAAGCTTACATTCAACTACTCCAGCTATCTGATTTCAACTATATCGACATAATTCAATGCAAAATCGAAATTTCCAGAGTAATTAGTTATTGTGGTAAGTAGGTAATATAGGCGGGTTCTAGCACACCACTTATCATTATAGGCAGATTCCTGCCTTACCGGCATTTTACCTTATAGCGCGAGCATATTTTTGCGGGGTGAGGGGGATTAGCTTAGAACACAACCATATTTTGCGGGGGGCGGGGTGAGGGGGATTACCTTATAACGCGACCGTGTTTTGCGGGGGGAAGGGGGGGGATTTTTAGTTTTCCTGGTATTGGCAGTTCCAGGTATTGCGTACGTTTATAATAATACATCCTGTCGACGGCGCGATATCGGCGGCTTATCATGTTTATAATAATACATCCTGCCGACGGCGGGATATCATTCTCACATCATTTTTTTAAATAAACATCCTTTGGCCCCCAGTTCTCACTGACCGGGGGGAGGGGGGATTTTTAGTTTTCCTGGTATTGCATCGAAGACCAATTTCCTGGTATTGCGTCCAGTCCCCTGGTATGTTTATAATTTCGATGGCGGGCGTCGTGATATCAGATCACATCATTTTTAAATAAGCATCCTTTGGCTCTCTCCTTATCGTTTCTCTCCTCGTCTTTATTGTATATTCGTAATAGCAACATCCTTTTGACGGTTGGTATCGAGTCGCGATATCAGATCTCTGTTCTCACCCAGCTTATCATTTTTTAAATGTTTATAATAATACATCCTGTCGACGGCGCGATTTCTCACATCATTTTTTAAATAAACATCCTTTGACCCAGATCTCTGTTCTCACTGACCGGGGGGAGGGGGGATTTTTAGTTTTCCTGGTATTGCGCAAGCCCCCGTTCTTTGGTGGTATGCAATATGATACTTCGTGGGGAAGATAACAATTTATTTAGTAATAGTTTAAAGTAATAGTTTAAATAAAGGACAGTTTCCTGGTACTGCGTTCAAGGCCAGTTTCCTGGTATTGCGTCCAGTCCCCTGGTATGTTTATAATTTCGGTGGCGGGCGTCGTGACATCAGATCACATCATTTTTAAATAAGCATCCTTTGGCTCTCTCCTTATCGTTTCTCTCCTCGCCTCGTAAGAGAGAGAGAGAGAGAGAGACCGTTCACGATGTAAGAGAGAGACCGTTCAAGATGTAAGAGAGAGACCGTTCACGATGTTAGAGAGAGAGACCGTTCAGGATGTAAGAGAGAGAGAGAGAGCTTCTAATTCGCGGTATAGAGATTCCTCTTATCTTTTTCGATGTAAGATCGTGTACGAACATCTTTTCTCATCTCGCGAGCGGAGATTTCGTTCCATCTTTCTTTATAAATTAATACGAATAAGAATTTACGTGCTGAAAATGTTTTGAATCCGGATTTTTTGAATAATTTGATTGAAGTTACTTAAAAATATTCGTTCATCGCCAGCATATTGGGAACAAAAAAGGAAGAGTTACTAGCAATGATCCATCAATTGGGTAAACCCCACTTTCTTTATGACAGTGTCGGTTGCAGAAAGTTACTGGCCTGAGTTATTGCAAACATTGATGAAATGTCGGTAAAACATTATCCGTAGAATACGCATTCAATTTGGGCTACAATACCAAAAACTGATCTAATTAGAAATGATCCCGTTACATGCGCTCGATATTTCGATCATAGAAGCACGTAAGCTTATGTGGTTATTAAGACAAAACAAACTAATTTCGGAGAATATGTGGATAGTTATGAACGAGTGGAAATTCAGCAACGTGGAAGTCCACATGAACATATTTTTCCGTGGTTGAAACGAGCATCTATGTACAATAGTGTTAAAGATAGACACGATAATGATGATAACAAAGAATTGATTGATTTAATTGACCGATTTATCGCATGTAGATATGACGAAAATAATGCATATATTAAATTTCAAATCATAGTTGTTACAAAGGACAAAGAAATAAGCGGTGTCGATTTCATATCCCTTATCCAGTAATGAGAAGAACGATGGTACTGGAACCATTAAATAAAAATGAAATAACGCCTAAATCCTATAAACTTATTGATGAATTAATAAATGAATTTTATAAGAAAAAATAGTTATGAGCTATGATGAAATTCTAGAGAAACTGAATATAACTGATGAAGAATAGCTATCAGCTATTCGAAGTAGTTTAAAAGAAAAAACGGGTATTCTTAAAAACGATCCAGCCTTGAAGTAAATATTAATGGTTATAATGCAGATATTTTACAATTATTCGAATCGAATTTGGATTTACAGTTTGTACTTGACGAATATTCGGCGGTGAGTTATGTAACCAATTACATTAGTAAAATTGATGGAAGTTTATCAAAATTATTAAGGGAAGCTGTTAGTGATTGTGGTAATAAACAATAAGACTCTTAGAGAAAAATTTCAAAATATTACCAATGCTTTAAAAAATTAAATGAAGACTCCACCGAAATTTATAGGGATAATATATTTGATAATTATAGTAGAAGAGATATTGATTTACACGATATGTGTCTCGCTTAGTTTGCAACGAATTACCAAAAGATCATGAAAAATGGAACAAGAGGAAAGTGATGCTGACAATAATGGGGAAAATGACGAAGTAAATGATTTCAGACTTCGGCAACAAACAGCTATTATTAGATACAGACGATATAAATAAAAATTTTTATAAACTTTTTATTTAATAAAAGTATATATTTAGACACTGTAAGTACAAAATAATAATTTCATATATTTATCAATTAATTAAAATTAATACTTAATAACGTTTTTCTGTTTGCAGACTCAATGAAGAAATATATATAATCAATAGAATTATTTTTATAATTACAATTATTTTTTAATAAAAATATTACATTCGTTACTTTACACTTTAGATTTTTCAGTTTTTAAATTTATTTCATCACGTTCGAGCGACGATTCTTTCGCGATTCCACAGGTATCCATACCACGAGGGTTTGGCGGAATCGTATCCGGATCGACTCCGATCGGTACGTTACCACAGTTCACCCCACAAACGTATCCGCAGGATCTTGACCAGGCGCGATGCTCCGTCATAGGATCATCATCCTCTTCCCATCGAGTCAGCTGTATGCCGCATTCGAAACATTCAACGAAATCCTCATCACCCAGATGGAAAAATCCTGCGGCGGCGAGTTTCTCCGATTGGACGATGTGTGAGTAACGCCAATCGTGAAAACTTTGAAGTCTGTCGCGTTCGAGACGATAATCGGGTGGTGGTGTTGCGTGATCGGTTGTTGTTGTTGATGCTGTTGCGACGGCTGCCTCGGATTTTGTAATCATTGTGAAACACTGTGTGAAAAAAAATCAAATGTAAAAAGATGTGTCGTGTTTGTGGTTTTGACTTGAGAAAAAATTCAAAGATGTAGACGCGTTTTTATAACTGATACTTTATGTGTTTTTATAATTGTTAACCCATGCTCGAAATGTTTGCACTTCGCGCAGACAGCAATGATACGGTTTCGTTTTGTCGTTTCTCGTCGGTTGCCAACAGTGAAGTCGACACGGTTCGTCGTCAGCAATTTCATACACGGGATCGTGAACTAGTACGTCGTATTTCGGACAGTTGAAATCTTCTAAATTTATCGAGTTTATTTGCATTTTTCGAAGGATATCTCTCTCGAAACATCCACCTTTGTAGGCTACGACAGGATTCGCGTAATCGCGCACAAAATTTTGTATAACTTCGAATATATCGTGCTGTTGGTACTTTTCATAGCCAAAATCTTTAAATGGAATCCCGTGCACGAAATTGCTGACATATCGTGCAAACTTTTTGTCAACGTCGGATAAACAATGAAAATTCTTCCCCAAGCGAAATTCGGAGAGTTCGAACGAGCCGTCGTGACAAACATCGATCATAGCTAATTCTTTGCATATAAATTTTTTTCCCACAATGAATCCGTCCATGTCAATGATTTGAGTGATTCGATCCATCTAAATAGAGAAAATTTTCACTAGATTTTTTGCATCGTCTTTCTTTAAATTTTTTTTTTATACTTACCGTTGAAGAAAAGGGGGAATGCGTGAAGTTGACCGGTCGAATGATAAGATCATACACGCGATATAGCAACTGTGATTGTCAACGTTTGTATGATATAACTTCATACAACGACTGTGGTGAGCACTTTATAATGAATACCCCTACCACCATATCTCGCTCTACGGCGGTGGGATGGGTGATATTATTACTATAATTTTTTCTTTTAATAAATACGAGTTTCATTGTGTGAGGAGGAGGAGGATTGTTTTTTAATAAATTAAAAAAAAAGATCATTCTCATAATTTAGTTTTATTTGATAAAGTATATATTTTTGTCAACATAAGAGCGGTTTAAGTAATTTTTCAAACAATATTCATTAATGGACTGTACTCCACGATGCGGTCATGTATCATCAAGCAGTAGGCTGTTGTCGATGGGGAAACGTTGGCTCGACATTCGAATACAATTCGCACGTCGATCGTAGTATTTTTTAACGTTTAGTTTTGTCGGGAACAATCGAGAACGACGAGCGGGTCATATCGCAGGAAATCCATGTTCAAATACAGTGAACGAAATTTCTATAAGAACACTATTATTTATGAACAAAATAGTCAAGTATTTTTATAATATGATTAATGAAAGGCTAGAAAGAATATAAAAAAATCAAGGAATATAAGAAAGCAGAAATCAATATTCTGAATCCACAAGAACTTGTTATAAACAAAATATTACAACTGTAATGAAATTTTTATAAGAACAGTCTCATGAATTCGAACGAGAAACTAAGTTTATAATACCAGTATTTAGTACTTCCACCGTTACATTTCATCACTTCAAATACTATATTTTCCATACTACCGACTAAGTTTTCCAACGTTGTTATATGGATTTGATTCCACTCGTGTCTTACTGCGTTTTCTAACTCTTTAATGTTGTTATACTGCTTCCCATTTTTATACATATATTGCTCGTGGTAGGATTCCCTGTAAATTTTCTATTGGGTTTAGATCAGGCAACGTAACGGTCAGTTCATTAGTCGTAAATTCTTTTGTCTAAACCACTCCGGAGTCTTCTTAGCATGGGGTATCACCGCGTTATATTGTTGAAAAACAACGTTGTGGTCATGATTTTTCTCTACGAAGCAAAGCAAAGTGTCTTCTAATAGGGTGATGTATTTTTCTTACCCTCATTCACGTACAAATTTTGCATATTGGGTCTTTGAATTATAGCTAAACGCAGCCCACACCATTAAACTTCCACCGTCGAAATTCCTACTCATTGCTACGACTTTATCCTTACGTAAATCATGCCAATCGTATTTAAATCCATCAGGACAGTCTAGATTTAATTTTTTTCATCGGAAAATATATTTTTCAGCCCTTGACACCAGGTCATGCGATCTCTTGCGAATTTTAATCTTGCAATTTTGCGCTCCCTGGCTAAGAGGTGGCTTCATTATTTTTTACTCCATTTTAACCTGTGCAATTATTAGTTGTTAATTCTTTTAAAATATGAGGCTGACCACGCTTTGCGAGTTTCGTATTTCCACCTATATATTGGTTTCTGCCATATATTTCACGGAATTTTATAAAATGATGTACGCAAGTACTAGATATATTAATTTTGTTTTGGCTATCTCTCGAATAGAGAAACCCGTATTGTGGTATCCACCTATTTTTTCATTATTCGGAACTTACATTTGTTCCACGTCGCATTCTAATAAATGAAGAATTATTTTACACTTACATTAGCACACGACAGGGTATTTTTGCCTGAGGTAAAATTTTCCACTGAAAAGGAGGAGAGATTTTTAGTGAAACATTAACGACAACCGATGATGAAATTTGAATATTTTAAATTATGATATATTATTCCGATCCGACATTGACAACAACAACAGCCGCGGATTAATTTGTTATGAAAAAGAAAACAGAATTATCAATAGAAAAATTATTTGTTGACCAGGAATTTAGTTCAAATGCGTATGTAGAACTGTTCACGTTTAAATTCGGAAATTATTATATAATAAGTGGTTATAAATCATCAAAAGCTACTAAAAGATTTTGATAGGTGATTTCAATTACAATATATTAAATTGCAAGGATAATGGTAATAATTATTTTCTCAAATGTTGATGATATAGATTGCGGTGTATATGAAACATATTTCAGCTATCATGAGCCAATTTATGCAATCCTCGATAAGAAGGTTGTCAAATATAAAAAAGAAGAGAATGTAGAGAAAACAATCACAAATCAAAAAATGAATCCTGAAAACAATTTTACAATTTTTGATGAATATTTAATGATGTCGGACCAGCATATGGAGCAAAATAATCATGAATATGAAGTGCCTGCAGACTGTGTCCTCAATGATGGTTGTAACTATGCTTTAGAAACAGCCGAATGTAAAGAAGTCATAAAACCTGATTGTTATTTACAAGATAAACATATTAATTTATTTCACGAAATTATGAGCAAAAATCTAAACGAGCGTGGAGTATACAATTTTGCTCAAGATACAGGTTATGTTCGAGCTTTTTGAGTAATTTACAAGAGATCCCTGAACATGAGACGAATCTTCAGATAATATACACTGATGAAATTGGACAAAAGGTAGTAGGAAATTGGATTTGCACAAGACCTGATGGTAACGGCAATGTACACATTTATGACAGTTTTAATGTTAATCATTTGAACCATGATGTAATAGATTATTTGAATGCTCTTTATACATATAATAAGAAAAAAAAAATATATATATATATATATATATATATATATATATACATATATATATTTCACGACAGGTACAGGTACAGGTACAGGTATAGCGCATGCACAGTATGGCAGTTGAACAGTACGCAGTATGGCTGTTGTACATCTATCCATGGATCTCTCAAGATCGGTCGACGCGTTTCTCGTTCAATGCAGAACGGGTTTAGAACGGGTTCGATATCAAACAGGGTATTGAACATTGTTCAAAACGCCTCCAATTGATACAACAAAAGAGATTGCCAGTAGCAGTGAAGCTGAAAAAATAGAGGAAACGGGTGGTCACATGCAGCCCCATGTTACTGGTCAGCGTACGTGAAGAGCTATTTTTTTACTCGGCGAATGCTACTTAATATTGATAATACGTGGCTGCACAGTACAGCTACAGGTACAGGTACAGGTACATGTGCAGCTACAGGTACAGGAACAGGTACAACTACAGGTACAGATACAGCTACAGGTACAGGTACAGTGTGACGGTTGATCAGTACGCAGTATGACTGTTGTACAGTACGCAGTATGGCTGTTGTACATCTATCCATGGGTCTCTCAATATCGGTCGACGCGCTTCTCGTTTAATGCAGAACGGGTTCGACATCACACAGGGTATTGAAGTACATTGAACATTGTTCGAAACGCCTCCAATTGATACAACAAAAGAGATAGCCGACGCGACGGTACGGCAACAGGACAGGGTTAGGATAGGGTTAGGACATTCAAAAATAGAGGATACGGCTGGTCATAGTACGTGATGAGCTCTGCTCTTCACGTACTCTGACGAGTCACATGCGACCGCATGTGACCAGCCGTATCCTCTATTTTTGAATGTCCTAACCCTATCCTAACCCTGTCCTGTTGCCGTACCGTCGCGTCGGCTATCTCTTTTGTTGTATCAATTGGAGGCGTTTCGAACAATGTTCAATGTACTTCAATACCCTGTGTGATGTCGAACCCGTTCTGCATTAAACGAGAAGCGCGTCGACCGATATTGAGAGACCCATGGATAGATGTACAACAGCCATACTGCGTACTGTACAACAGTCATACTGCGTACTGATCAACCGTCACACTGTACCTGTACCTGTAGCTGTATCTGTACCTGTAGTTGTACCTGTTCCTGTACCTGTAGCTGCACATGTACCTGTACCTGTACCTGTAGCTGTACTGTGCAGCCACGTATTATCAATATTAAGTAGCATTCGCCGAGTAAAAAAATAGCTCTTCACGTACGCTGACCAGTAACATGGGGCTGCATGTGACCACCCGTTTCCTCTATTTTTTCAGCTTCACTGCTACTGGCAATCTCTTTTGTTGTATCAATTGGAGGCGTTTTGAACAATGTTCAATACCCTGTTTGATATCGAACCCGTTCTAAACCCGTTCTGCATTGAACGAGAAACGCGTCGACCGATCTTGAGAGATCCATGGATAGATGTACAACAGCCATACTGCGTACTGTTCAACTGCCATACTGTGCATGCGCTATACCTGTACCTGTACCTGTACCTGTCGTGAAATATATATATGTATATATATATATATATATATATATATATATTTTTTTTTTCTTATTATATGTATAAAGAGCATTCAAATAATCTATTACATCATGGTTCAAATGATTAACATTAAAACTGTCATAAATGTGTACATTGCCGTTACCATCAGGTCTTGTGCAAATCCAATTTCCTACTACCTTTTGTCCAATTTCATCAGTGTATATTATCTGAAGATTCGTCTCATGTTCAGGGATCTCTTGTAAATTACTCAAAAAGCTCGAACATAACCTGTATCTTGAGCAAAATTGTATACTCCACGCTCGTTTAGATTTTTGCTCATAATTTCGTGAAATAAATTAATATGTTTATCTTGTAAATAACAATCAGGTTTTATGACTTCTTTACATTCGGCTGTTTCTAAAGCATAGTTACAACCATCATTGAGGACACAGTCTGCAGGCACTTCATATTCATGATTATTTTGCTCCATATGCTGGTCCGACATCATTAAATATTCATCAAAAATTGTAAAATTGTTTTCAGGATTCATTTTTTGATTTGTGATTGTTTTCTCTACATTCTCTTCTTTTTTATATTTGACAACCTTCTTATCGAGGATTGCATAAATTGGCTCATGATAGCTGAAATATGTTTCATATACACCGCAATCTATATCATCAACATTTGAGAAAATAATTATTACCATTATCCTTGCAATTTAATATATTGTAATTGAAATCACCTATCAAAATCTTTTAGTAGCTTTTGATGATTTATAACCACTTATTATATAATAATTTCCGAATTTAAACGTGAACAGTTCTACATACGCATTTGAACTAAATTCCTGGTCAACAAATAATTTTTCTATTGATAATTCTGTTTTCTTTTTCATAACAAATTAATCCGCGGCTGTTGTTGTTGTCAATGTCGGATCGGAATAATATATCATAATTTAAAATATTCAAATTTCATCATCGGTTGTCGTTAATGTTTCACTAAAAATCTCTCCTCCTTTTCAGTGGAAAATTTTACCTCAGGCAAAAATACCCTGTCGTGTGCTAATGTAAGTGTAAAATAATTCTTCATTTATTAGAATGCGACGTGGAACAAATGTAAGTTCCGAATAATGAAAAAATAGGTGGATACCACAATACGGGTTTCTCTATTCGAGAGATAGCCAAAACAAAATTAATATATCTAGTACTTGCGTACATCATTTTATAAAATTCCGTGAAATATATGGCAGAAACCAATATATAGGTGGAAATACGAAACTCGCAAAGCGTGGTCAGCCTCATATTTTAAAAGAATTAACAACTAATAATTGCACAGGTTAAAATGGAGTAAAAAATAATGAAGCCACCTCTTAGCCAGGGAGCGCAAAATTGCAAGATTAAAATTCGCAAGAGATCGCATGACCTGGTGTCAAGGGCTGAAAAATATATTTTCCGATGAAAAAAATTAAATCTAGACTGTCCTGATGGATTTAAATACGATTGGCATGATTTACGTAAGGATAAAGTCGTAGCAATGAGTAGGAATTTCGACGGTGGAAGTTTAATGGTGTGGGCTGCGTTTAGCTATAATTCAAAGACCCAATATGCAAAATTTGTACGTGAATGAGGGTAAGAAAAATACATCACCCTATTAGAAGACACTTTGCTTTGCTTCGTAGAGAAAAATCATGACCACAACGTTGTTTTTCAACAATATAACGCGGTGATACCCCATGCTAAGAAGACTCCGGAGTGGTTTAGACAAAAGAATTTACGACTAATGAACTGACCGTTACGTTGCCTGATCTAAACCCAATAGAAAATTTACAGGGAATCCTACCACGAGCAATATATGTATAAAAATGGGAAGCAGTATAACAACATTAAAGAGTTAGAAAACGCAGTAAGACACGAGTGGAATCAAATCCATATAACAACGTTGGAAAACTTAGTCGGTAGTATGGAAAATATAGTATTTGAAGTGATGAAATGTAACGGTGGAAGTACTAAATACTGGTATTATAAACTTAGTTTCTCGTTCGAATTCATGAGACTGTTCTTATAAAAATTTCATTACAGTTGTAATATTTTGTTTATAACAAGTTCTTGTGGATTCAGAATATTGATTTCTGCTTTCTTATATTCCTTGATTTTTTTATATTCTTTCTAGCCTTTCATTAATCATATTATAAAAATACTTGACTATTTTGTTCATAAATAATAGTGTTCTTATAGAAATTTCGTTCACTGTATTTGAACATGGATTTCCTGCGATATGACCCGCTCGTCGTTCTCGATTGTTCCCGACAAAACTAAACGTTAAAAAATACTACGATCGACGTGCGAATTGTATTCGAATGTCGAGCCAACGTTTCCCCATCGACAACAGCCTACTGCTTGATGATACATGACCGCATCGTGGAGTACAGTCCATTAATGAATATTGTTTGAAAAATTACTTAAACCGCTCTTATGTTGACAAAAATATATACTTTATCAAATAAAACTAAATTATGAGAATGATCTTTTTTTTTAATTTATTAAAAAACAATCCTCCTCCTCCTCACACAATGAAACTCGTATTTATTAAAAGAAAAAATTATAGTAATAATATCACCCATCCCACCGCCGTAGAGCGAGATATGGTGGTAGGGGTATTCATTATAAAGTGCTCACCACAGTCGTTGTATGAAGTTATATCATACAAACGTTGACAATCACAGTTGCTATATCGCGTGTATGATCTTATCATTCGACCGGTCAACTTCACGCATTCCCCCTTTTCTTCAACGGTAAGTATAAAAAAAAAATTTAAAGAAAGACGATGCAAAAAATCTAGTGAAAATTTTCTCTATTTAGATGGATCGAATCACTCAAATCATTGACATGGACGGATTCATTGTGGGAAAAAAATTTATATGCAAAGAATTAGCTATGATCGATGTTTGTCACGACGGCTCGTTCGAACTCTCCGAATTTCGCTTGGGGAAGAATTTTCATTGTTTATCCGACGTTGACAAAAAGTCTGCACGATATGTCAGCAATTTCGTGCACGGGATTCCATTTAAAGATTTTGGCTATGAAAAGTACCAACAGCACGATATATTCGAAGTTATACAAAATTTTGTGCGCGATTACGCGAATCCTGTCGTAGCCTACAAAGGTGGATGTTTCGAGAGAGATATCCTTCGAAAAATGCAAATAAACTCGATAAATTTAGAAGATTTCAACTGTCCGAAATACGACGTACTAGTTCACGATCCCGTGTATGAAATTGCTGACGACGAACCGTGTCGACTTCACTGTTGGCAACCGACGAGAAACGACAAAACGAAACCGTATCATTGCTGTCTGCGCGAAGTGCAAACATTTCGAGCATGGGTTAACAATTATAAAAACACATAAAGTATCAGTTATAAAAACGCGTCTACATCTTTGAATTTTTTCTCAAGTCAAAACCACAAACACGACACATCTTTTTACATTTGATTTTTTTTCACACAGTGTTTCACAATGATTACAAAATCCGAGGCAGCCGTCGCAACAGCATCAACAACAACAACCGATCACGCAACACCACCACCCGATTATCGTCTCGAACGCGACAGACTTCAAAGTTTTCACGATTGGCGTTACTCACACATCGTCCAATCGGAGAAACTCGCCGCCGCAGGATTTTTCCATCTGGGTGATGAGGATTTCGTTGAATGTTTCGAATGCGGCATACAGCTGACTCGATGGGAAGAGGATGATGATCCTATGACGGAGCATCGCGCCTGGTCAAGATCCTGCGGATACGTTTGTGGGGTGAACTGTGGTAACGTACCGATCGGAGTCGATCCGGATACGATTCCGCCAAACCCTCGTGGTATGGATACCTGTGGAATCGCGAAAGAATCGTCGCTCGAACGTGATGAAATAAATTTAAAAACTGAAAAATCTAAAGTGTAAAGTAACGAATGTAATATTTTTATTAAAAAATAATTGTAATTATAAAAATAATTCTATTGATTATATATATTTCTTCATTGAGTCTGCAAACAGAAAAACGTTATTAAGTATTAATTTTAATTAATTGATAAATATATGAAATTATTATTTTGTACTTACAGTGTCTAAATATATACTTTTATTAAATAAAAAGTTTATAAAAATTTTTATTTATATCGTCTGTATCTAATAATAGCTGTTTGTTGCCGAAGTCTGAAATCATTTACTTCGTCATTTTCCCCATTATTGTCAGCATCACTTTCCTCTTGTTCCATTTTTCATGATCTTTTGGTAATTCGTTGCAAACTAAGCGAGACACATATCGTGTAAATCAATATCTCTTCTACTATAATTATCAAATATATTATCCCTATAAATTTCGGTGGAGTCTTCATTTAATTTTTTAAAGCATTGGTAATATTTTGAAATTTTTCTCTAAGAGTCTTATTGTTTATTACCACAATCACTAACAGCTTCCCTTAATAATTTTGATAAACTTCCATCAATTTTACTAATGTAATTGGTTACATAACTCACCGCCGAATATTCGTCAAGTACAAACTGTAAATCCAAATTCGATTCGAATAATTGTAAAATATCTGCATTATAACCATTAATATTTACTTCAAGGCTGGATCGTTTTTAAGAATACCCGTTTTTTCTTTTAAACTACTTCGAATAGCTGATAGCTATTCTTCATCAGTTATATTCAGTTTCTCTAGAATTTCATCATAGCTCATAACTATTTTTTCTTATAAAATTCATTTATTAATTCATCAATAAGTTTATAGGATTTAGGCGTTATTTCATTTTTATTTAATGGTTCCAGTACCATCGTTCTTCTCATTACTGGATAAGGGATATGAAATCGACACCGCTTATTTCTTTGTCCTTTGTAACAACTATGATTTGAAATTTAATATATGCATTATTTTCGTCATATCTACATGCGATAAATCGGTCAATTAAATCAATCAATTCTTTGTTATCATCATTATCGTGTCTATCTTTAACACTATTGTACATAGATGCTCGTTTCAACCACGGAAAAATATGTTCATGTGGACTTCCACGTTGCTGAATTTCCACTCGTTCATAACTATCCACATATTCTCCGAAATTAGTTTGTTTTGTCTTAATAACCACATAAGCTTACGTGCTTCTATGATCGAAATATCGAGCGCATGTAACGGGATCATTTCTAATTAGATCAGTTTTTGGTATTGTAGCCCAAATTGAATGCGTATTCTACGGATAATGTTTTACCGACATTTCATCAATGTTTGCAATAACTCAGGCCAGTAACTTTCTGCAACCGACACTGTCATAAAGAAAGTGGGGTTTACCCAATTGATGGATCATTGCTAGTAACTCTTTCTTTTTTGTTCCCAATATGCTGGCGATGAACGAATATTTTTAAGTAACTTCAATCAAATTATTCAAAAAATCCGGATTCAAAACATTTTCAGCACGTAAATTCTTATTCGTATTAATTTATAAAGAAAGATGGAACGAAATCTCCGCTCGCGAGATGAGAAAAGATGTTCGTACACGATCTTACATCGAAAAAGATAAGAGGAATCTCTATACCGCGAATTAGAAGCTCTCTCTCTCTCTCTTACATCCTGAACGGTCTCTCTCTCTAACATCGTGAACGGTCTCTCTCTTACATCTTGAACGGTCTCTCTCTTACATCGTGAACGGTCTCTCTCTCTCTCTCTCTCTCTTACGAGGCGAGGAGAGAAACGATAAGGAGAGAGCCAAAGGATGCTTATTTAAAAATGATGTGATCTGATATCACGACGCCCGCCACCGAAATTATAAACATACCAGGGGACTGGACGCAATACCAGGAAACTGGCCTTGAACGCAGTACCAGGAAACTGTCCTTTATTTAAACTATTACTTCAACAATAAATTGTTATCTTCCCCACGAAGTATCATATTGCATACCACCAAAGAACGGGGGCTTGCGCAATACCAGGAAAACTAAAAATCCCCCCTCCCCCCGGTCAGTGAGATCTGGGTCAAAGGATGTTTATTTAAAAAATGATGTGAGAAATCGCGCCGTCGACAGGATGTATTATTATAAACATTTAAAAAATGATAAGCTGGGTGAGAACAGAGATCTGATATCGCGACTCGATACCAACCGTCAAAAGGATGTTGCTATTACGAATATACAATAAAGACGAGGAGAGAAACGATAAGGAGAGAGCCAAAGGATGCTTATTTAAAAATGATGTGATCTGATATCACGACGCCCGCCATCGAAATTATAAACATACCAGGGGACTGGACGCAATACCTGGAAATTGGTCTTCGATGCAATACCAGGAAAACTAAAAATCCCCCCTCCCCCCGGTCAGTGAGATCTGGGTCAAAGGATGTTTATTTAAAAAAATGATGTGAGAAATCCCGCCGTCGACAGGATGTATTATTATAAACATGATAAGCCGCCGATATCGCGCCGTCGACAGGATGTATTATTATAAACGTACGCAATACCTGGAACTGCCAATACCAGGAAAACTAAAAATCCCCCCCCCCTTCCCCCCCGCAAAACACGGTCGCGTTATAAGGTAATCCCCCTCACCCCGCCCCCCCGCAAAATATGGTTGTGTTCTAAGCTAATCCCCCTCACCCCGCAAAAATATGCTCGCGCTATAAGGTAAAATGCCGGTAAGGCAGGAATCTGCCTATAATGATAACTAGTATTTAGAACCCGCCTAGATTACCTACTAAAGATAGAAAGACAACATTAACATCTATGTACAATATCGCCACTGGAAAGAAAATTGACTCTGACGAGCCTAATGATCGTAATTCGTGTTTATAACATACAAGGCTTTGTGTAAATGCTCCTGTCGAATCGTCTGGTTGTTCCGGTTTTTGTGCCGTTCCGCAGAACCACATCTCCTTTTTATTTGTGCTAGGCGAGTCCAGTTTTTCGCGTCGAGCTCGACAGAAGGATGCTATGGGAGATGCAGACCTCTTCTTCGCCACCTGCTCACCCACCGCATAAGCTCGCTTCGCCGAATGACGAAGCGGATATGAACTCGAGCGTAGTGGCGCGGTACACGTAGAAACCCGCGCCGGAAATCGCTGTAAGTTTATCGCCGACTGACTCAGCACCGTTGCAACGTATACGCGTGCACGTTGCGTTTAACCGGAATTAACCAAAACTGAGAAGATCGAGATATATCGCTGCGTCAGCCCCCAGAGTAGACAGGTTTCTCCCGCGGCGGAGTAGCTTCTATACTTTCCGCCGTTGAATAATACAGGAACGTAAGAACGGACGGGGGTACCGACGACGAATCGAAAATGAATCCGCAATTAGACACGACAAGGACGTGGTTAATTCTTGTCGATTGGACCGATAGTTGCCCTGTATTATTCTCTGATCTGAAGAATCTGATCGACCAGTGAATACTTATTCTGTCCAATGAACACTGACCAGTTTATTTAAAGATTATGAATACCAGATAATGAAGTTCTGGATTGTATGCATTTTTATCATCTTGTTCAATTTATGAAATTTATTAATGTGGTTGAGTTCAATTAAATCCTGGGTGGCGAAAGATTTCCAAAAATTTCATAATTAAAAATTATTCCTTTTTATTCACGTTATTATTGACCATTGACCGAACGGTTCTTATGTTCATTCTGAGTCAGTAAAAATGTATTTTATAAAATTCTGCTTAAAGTTTTCAGCTGTTCCAAACGATACAAATAATCAAGAACAACATCCAGTCTATTTTGCTTTAAACTGCCCTATAATACAAACCAGAAAGGGAAGTAACTTAGCACGACACCCCAAA
Organism: Lasioglossum villosulum; assembly: GCA_963971365.1. Taxonomy (NCBI): domain Eukaryota; kingdom Metazoa; phylum Arthropoda; class Insecta; order Hymenoptera; family Halictidae; genus Lasioglossum; species Lasioglossum villosulum. Next base: position 12,507,104 of record OZ020502.1, on the reverse strand, counting down.
GAAACCCTAGCTGACCTTCCAAAACCGCTAATGACATCCCATCTTCCTGTTCTCTCTTTAGTATTTCCCTCTAGAAAGTATTTGATCAGCATATCGATCGAAACCGCATAACGATAACGACATAACGTCTTCAACGAGTCATCGTTCGAACACGCTGCTTCTTTGACGTCTTTCGAAGAACAGGCGCGAAAGGGTGGGCCAATAGGAACATTCCTTCGCCTAGCGCCCGCATTGCAGGCCAGGGGACGACGATTTACGAATCGCGTCGTTGATGCGGGATCACCGTCCTCCCTACCCGGTATCTGGCCGTTGTGTTGCACCCCTCTATCGATCTGCACCGAGGGAGGATTTAGGGACGCTTCGTTAAACCGTACTGCAAGACAGAGAGGAGAAAAAAGGTAAGTTCGTCCACCGATTGGGCCAACGGTCCCTGGAACCCTCTCGGAGGAGAACGGGGAAGGCAAATTCAGTTCCCTTCGGTCTCCCTTCGGTCCCCCTTCAGTTCCCTTCGGTCTCCTTCGCTCAAGGATGAATCCCCCGGCTGGATCTTCCTCGATGGCTTTTGGATGGCCGCCCAATCGCCGCCACATATTCCTATCGGCATCCAGGCTTCGCCGTCGCTACTCATTCCATTATCCTCTCTCCCGCTAACCTGCCCTAGACTCCCACGCCCGTTATCCCAGAAGCGGGATTTACACACGCTGCCGCAGATCCCGAAAAACGCAAACACCTTCAATGTTATTACCTTTATTAAATCGGACGCCCTCCCGCTCGCTCCACGACTCTCTCTCTCTCTCTCTCTCTTTCTCTCGACCGCAAAACCTTCCCCACTCTAAATTTTTATGGTAAAAATAGAGGCGTGGTTGGAGTCGATCCAGCGGGCCACGGTTCAGATGCGGAAACAAGCCCTCCACCGAAGCTGGATTTCATGGCACAGGATCCTGCGACGGGTCTCACGCGATCCGGAAAATACACATTACCACTTATGCAGGATTTTCGCACCCATACCATCGGTCGCGAGACTGAACTGGGTTAATATGGATTTTAGGGAGAAAGGATTCCTTCTGCGATTCGGTGCTGCACTGCTGTTTGTAGTATAAATAGAGGGAACTGCTGAAGAATTGTTTTAATATCATGCGCGGAAGTTTTTGAGGACCTGGCCTGCCATTTTCGGAACTACGTTAGTATGGATTTTCGCGATTAAACTAAATAGATTTTGCTGCGAGTTAAAGAATTTTTAGAGGAGTATCTGAAGGAACTTGCTCATTTGAACAGCATATTTAATTAAGTTGTGCTCAATTTCGTTATAATATTAAGACAGTAAAATATTAACTAGGAAAAGGCGTAGGAAAATACGTAAAAATGTTTTATAATTTTATAACAATTTAGAGTTCAAAAATATCGCAAAACACCTTAAACAGTCACCTATCATATATATAAAATGTAAATGATTCTGTTCAATTATCAGTTGAGTCTACGTCAGTAAATCTATATGCCAAAGACAAGCAACACAGAATTTTCTAAATTTAGCAAAAATTTAAGCGAATCTTCAGTACGGCGATTAATCGAGCATTAAATGCGTCACCGGAGGGATTTCGACAACTCCGCGTTTTCAGCGAGGCTCGGGTAGCCTAATACTTTTAATCCCAAATTAATCGCGGCCCTCGTCGCTATTCTTGGCTGTCAATAAATTATGAATTCGTGTCAAGCTCTTTGCAAGCGCAGCGCCGGCAGCAAAGAACAAAAAGCATGGTTGTGTCGGCGCGCACCTGGGCTTGCCAATAAATCTCATTAAGCGTTCTCCCTTAATTAGAAAATAACGGCTTAATTAAGACGAACGATCACGGCCGAAGCGACCGATACCGGACGTAGTGAAAGATGATTCTCTTCAGCGATTTAAATGGACCCGGTCCTCTTGTCGCCTCGCGATTTTGCTAGTCTCCGTTGTCGTCGCGTGATTAGGGGAATCCCGGTTGTCATCGGGGCAGGAATTTTAATTCGTTTCCATCCACGGGCCCGTGGATATTAATTTCTTCGTCGTTATCCCCTGCGAAACGCGATCTCGTAATGTAATCAGTTTGCAACGTGTTTCTCGCCCTCTCCCCCGTTCGTGCTGGCGTTTGCTACCAGACTCGACCGCAAACCAGTCGTTCACCCCCGACCTCGATGTATTAATTATGTATCAAGCCTTTCCCGGTCCCTGGAATTATGTGTGACCCGCATAACCTGTGGCGAGTCGAACCCCCAAAGCTGCGGAACACGGACGCGTCAACCTCGCTATTTTTCTTCGCACGTAAATGCCAGCCGGACCCGGGGAAAATCGCAAATTCTCCTTTTTTAGGGGAGTACTTTGCATTTGCATTGAATTAGCATGCGACTGGCGGACGCGAAATGGAGCGTCGTAAAACGACTTTCCTTGAAAATTGAACGAAACGCGATCCTCGCGTTTCTGAACCCAGATTTGCGTAAAATGTACACCTGTGTTCATTGAATATGAAATATAAGTTTATGTATTTTTGATATTCACTGGTGAGCGTTGCCCTTTGACAGTGGGAAGATTGAAATTATTTAGAATTTCTGTATGATTTTTGTTGCATAATGAAATGTATTCGACTATTTCCCTTGGAATCGTACGTTTATAATTATTACGTTTATAAAATAACAGTTTTGTAATATTATTTATCATGGTTATTTGACTGTGGTTGGTTTAGCATTAACTCCTTGCAGTATTATTTATTTTGTGACTACAGTGATTAAAAATTCCTCTTCGTTCAGAATTTCATACAAAAAAAGATAGTGTCATATACTTTTTCCGAAGACTATGTAGAGGCTAGAAATAAATAGAATTTCATTTTGGTTTACAGAAAATTCGGAACGTACATATTTATAAAACTCAGTTTAGAATATTTGTCCGTACTTAAGGCCACTATGTAAAGGTAGTTACTAACATCGAATATAGTTTACTGTTCAAAAACGGTTTTGAATTATCCTTATACCACGGTAGAAAAATATAAGGGAAATAGTCCTATAAAAATAAACCTATATAGTCCTTCAGAAAAAGATGAACGATTTCTGTGAAAAGAAAGATTCTATACAATATTAAGAATGGAGACACAAGGAATATCTTCCACCTGCTTCTAATTAACAAGCAGGGCTTGAACGCACGAAAGGTTTTCGGCGAGCAACAATTAAGAAACCCTTGCTTGCAGAAGCCTCCTCTCCTTGGAAGGTCTGCTTTGTGACAGCAGATTCAAGGGGATGAAACGACTCTGTCTTTTCCCACATCATTTTGCAACTGTCAAAACAGAATAAGAGAGAAACAGGGCAAAAGAGTGGCTACAAAAAGGGAAAAGAAATCAAGCGAGATATCCGAAAGACAGAGCACAATGAAGAGATCAAACGAGGGTAAATGAGAACGTGGGCTAAAGGGAGAGAGAACAAAAGCCGAAAGAACGGGGCACGAGCGGAGAGGAGAGCGGAGATAATAGGGAACGGAGACAGAACCGGGAAAGGAGGCGCGTTTTCACAGAGGTATACAGTTACGGGCCTTAAACTAGCAGTTAATTAGAACCGGTCGGTTCCGCGGAATTGGATTTTACGTTCGGTTATTTTATATTCCTTGTCTGCGCTGCCCGTGACGTGTGCTGTTCCGCATCGTCCTCTCTACTTCGCTCCGCTTTCCAACGCTTCGGCCGAGCGTGCGGGGCCGCGCTGAAACGCATGTGAATTCGCCAGATGATTACCATTGATACCGGATAATAAGCTTAGTTAAAACTGCCGGCTGCGTTAGCCCGTCGGTGATAAAAGCTCAAGCGCGCGCACCGACACGTCGAAATACCGGATTGTGTTGATCTCTCTCTCTCTCTCTCTCTCTCTTTCTCTCTGCCACCTTCATCCCCCTTTATCGACTTTTCATCCGTGTCCCGTGCTGCTTCCTTCGTTTCGCGCCCGACGATTTCCCTTCGTGCATTTTTATTCCCCACGTCCGCGTGCCCGGAAACAGCTCGACATCTCCAGCAAAGCGCCCACTGTTCACCGTGGACGTGGACCTGCACATTCTGGGACCCCGTATATCCTGAACGCACCACGCGAACGCGTCCAACGAATTAGCCCCTCGTATTTTCGAGGCTCGTTACCGACACTCCTCCCAGGCTTACCTTTCCCCTTATTTCCCGCTTCGAGCCCCGCCGCCCCCATGCAATCCTGTTTCGTGTCACGCTTCGGACCCCCGGGCTACCAGGATACGCCCCTGTTGAATAGGCTATTTCTGAAATTTTTACTTCGCCGGATTCTTTGTACGAACCCCCTCAGTTTCATGTAATCTGAAATTTTAGAAAGAATTCCTCATACAATGCTGCCATTATATTCATACAAACTCGCCTATAGTGGTCATATTATTGTCGAAGTTTTTACTTGTTCAGATTCTTCATTGAAAACTACACGATTCAAAATAAAAATTGATGTATTGGTCCTTTTGGTCCCGTAGACATAAAAAATGTAGTTTCGTAGATGTAGTTTACGGTGTCATTAAGTAGTAAAGCATATCCCAAGATTTATGAATAAAATAGTGATTTTTCCATCTGAAGAACCGAGAATGGTGTTTCCTCTTTGTCAGAGACATAATCGCAGCGTTCCGTGATGCCTCGCTCCCTTTTTAATTCCGGCCATTAGGTCCGGGGGCTACTATTCAGCTTGATTCATACGTCGGATGGTTACGCGTCGTTACGCGTCCCATCGTGATTTCCTGTTTCGTTTTCCACCGGCGGGCTTCGCCGTCGCTCCGTGTCACAGCGGAACGTAACTGCTGTTTACATACGGCAAAATACCTCCGACCTGCTCGCGTAATACCCCGCGCGCGTCTTTGTACGCAGGGCTAGGATTCCACGGCGTTTGAATTAGTTCGTTTCGTAGAACTCGTAGAATCATGTATCGTGTACCGAGTTTCTGTTTATTCTATATTAATTACCTCGGGAGACGGATATGCAATGGCTGCGACGAAGAGCTTAAGCTTCCCGGTGGCGAACGGGCTTCCTTGTTTCGACGGGCTACACTTTTGTTCAAATTCTGCCTACTGACGAACGTGTAGAAAAAGACCAACCCTTTGTATTTCTTCTTTGAACCAATCGGTTGTATGTATGCCAAAAATCATTGATACAATTCGGTGGCCTCTTGGATTAATCCTTTAGACAACCTGTAAAATGGTTTAAGAACGTGTGTTGTAGTGTATCATAATATTGCAAGTATATCTGCAATATGTACCTTGATTAGTGCCCCTGCTTCAAAAATGGGTGAAACCTAGGGTAGGATAGTCGAATTGAGATCAGCGCACAAGATGAATGTTATTCATTATCAATCTCTACCATTAATTACACTGTAAATATTTTTTTGCACAAGGTAGATAGTTAAACTAAACACTAAGTACAATTCTTAATGAATGAATATAATTCATAATCACACATTGTCTGAGCAAACACGTTATCAAAATCAACAAGTAGAGTATATTATATAACAATTTCTATTTTAAATTATCGGTCACAAAATACGATGTTCACAGCCTAATAAGATGAAAATTGGAGCAACAGTTCGAAGGTCCATTCTTTTAGGCGTATCGGGCTAGCAGAGGCGTCGCACCGGAAAAATGGAGACAATAGCGTTCATTGGCCAATCGTGTTTGAACGCGGCTTGTCGCGGTGTCGCTGTGCTCGGCGCGGGTTCATTAAGGGTCAGCAAACAAAGTTAACAGCAGAGATCCAGCATTCGCGTCCCAGTTTGCTTTTCATTGCTACCCTCGTCCCGAGAAATGTCACCGGGCTTTCTGTGGACTCACCGTTCGCGCGGGGCTCGATTAATTTCGTCGAGGGTAACAGAGGGGGGAGGGGGTGCGAATGCGAATGCGCGAAAAACAGCCGTGGAAACGTCCGCAGGCGCACGATCGCGGTATCGCGGAACCCCGGGCCATTCGTTTCCGAACGAATTTATGGTTCCGTACGGTGGCGGGCGACAATGGTGTCGAGCCGGCTAACGAACGTACCGTGGCTTAATTTAAAACCACCGGCGTGCAGGTCTCTTCCGTTCGATTACGGGCCGGACAAGTCTTTCCTGGAGAACTGGCTACGCTCTGCTGTCTATCTTTCTTTCCCCGGTTCGTTTTGCTTCTGCACGTCGCTTTCCTCTGACCACCCCTCCGCAAAACCCACCCCTTCGGCCCCTCGCGGCTCACTCCCGTTATCTGACGTTTATTTACTGGACTCGTGTTCTCGAGGTGACCGCGCGACCGTGTACATAAATCCAGCTGGCCCTTGCTCCCTCGCCACCCCCGAACTACCCCTCAGTCCTCACCCCCGAGCGCTGTTTCTGTTCTCCTTTTAGCGCCACCCACTTCCGCTTGTCGTCTTTCGCGAAGCAAAAAAGCTGCCGCCGTTAATTCTCTAAATTCGCTGCTCTCTTTCACGTTCTCGGTGATGTTGTACAATTTTCACCTTGTTATGACGTTTCTGTTCAGTTTTGCAACATTGTGCGCTGGGCTAGGTTATGTTGGAGTCGCTAGAGAGCTAATATCTTTACAGTATGTTATTATTATTAAGCATTAAAACGAGTGACACAAGCAGGGACAGAGAAGTAGAATTGCCAAGTCATCGAATGCTCTCCGGTAATACCCGTCCAGACACCCCTTTTATTTAATAGCAGAAATGTTTACTCTTATAATGGAAGAAAATAAACAAAATTAAAATATTATGTACTGCACTTATGAATTGAACCTGTCGGAATAAAGTATGCAATCCGCAAAGTTACTTTATCATCCGGTATCACAAGCTTCAAAATCTTGGATTCTTCTTGATCATCACTGTACTTTACCTCCTAACAAAACATAGTGGCACACATTTACGTACTTCACTTCAGTGTTTCCGTTTCAAATACAAAAATCGTCTGACTTTTTTAATCTTTCGACAAGATTGCTTTTCCAGTGTTCGTATGCGAATCGAAAATTCCGGAGCAACTTTTGCATAATAAATCGTTGTTGCTAGTTTTTGCGTCGCTGTCGATTTTTCTCTGTTGGTCGTCGAAACGAGTGTGTGTTTGCAGTGTCGGCGCTCATCGTCAAGCGGTCGGGCGGAAAAGTTGAAATCCATCGTGTCTTATGAGGTTGAGATTGATGCGTTTCGTGACTCTTCCTGGATATTGAAAGGGGTGAAGAGAGAGAGAGAGAGAAAGAGAGAGAGAAAGAGAGAGAGAATAGGTCGAGTCGGTGAAAAATCGATCGGCGGATTACGTGCGCGGAGGGAACGTATGGTTCTTGAAACTTTAAGCACGTCTCGCGAAAAAATATTGCGAATGTGACTTTTGGCCTCTTTTCTTCCCCGCGACGCGTCACGCACACTACCACCGTGGAATTCACCGTTTTATGATTCCCGATCCTTCTCCCCTGTCTTATTAATGCTGTGTCTGGCTTCGAAACTGAAATTGCCAAGTTTTGCTCGAAATGAACGCTACCCACGAAGTGCAACGAACCATCGTAGTAATCACTGTACCATTTTTCGAATTAATTATCTTCCGCGAGTGTATACGTATGTATCCTCATTCCGTCAGCTTCAAAGATTGCAGCGATCTTTGCAGCGGTCGCAATTAATGTCACCGGGTACTTCGGCTCCCGTGGAAGCTTTCAACGAAAACATGAGGAAAATGCATTTTGCATCTGACGCTACACCATAGACGCAATACTTACCTGTTGGTAATCGTGTCCTTTTTAATCATACCACTCGACTGACGGCGAACGAGCTCTTTTCACAGTGGCCATTACGATCCGAAAGGCATTGCCATTGTCCCATTTTGTCGTTCTATGAAACATCTATTTAAAAAGAGATTAACTTCAAACGATTTTATTTTGCCTCCTGTCCCCACAGACGTGGCATAATATCCTGGCCGGAGCTTGATCTTTTCTGAAATGGCAGCGACGATATTCGCTCTATTTGCCAGCCACATTGTTAGCTACTCGTTGTGCACCGGTCTTCACGGAATGCTAGGTGCAGCTCAGACCACGATATAATACGCAGCCTTTCATTCTTAGCTGCATTCTGCTTGGTACACACGATGAGATACACTTTACTCATGAGATTACAAATAATTGTGCAAATATTTAGAAGCATTAATAGAAGCATTAATTTAGAAACTCTTCACTGTGATGGTAACTAATCTTTTATGTGGATATGACTTATAGCCAACCGAGTTCAGACATTTCACTGTGGATGTACATCTCCGATGATTCGTGCACAATGAACATTGAAATAGTAGTGACAGGTCAAAATCTGTCTAGAATTTCACCTGTCATTTGACATCTCCGATATAGATCGTTCACATTCGGACGATTCATCTGCGAATTATATCTAAAGTGAAGAAGTGTAAAGCCGCCTGAAACAGACTGAGCGGGGAAACAGATTCCAAGATCCGCGGCCACGAGTTTGCTCTGAATTCTCGACGCTTTTCCGCGGAGATTCCACTGGTGCCGCGATTAGCAAAAAGAAACAGGGAGCAGGGATCGCCGCGGCATGCAGGTCCGGCGTGGAGGTGCATGCTCGCGTCCGTGTGCGTGCAATTATGACGCGCGGCCGCACGTGCACCCTCGACGGTTGTACACGTATAGTCGAGTGGACGTCAGAGCGGCTGCTTTCCCCCGCCGCAGTGCATTAGCATTCGACGGACACGCATTGCCGCACGTATTTGCAGATATAACGCAAATAAACCCGGGGAGCATGCCGCGTGCATGTTCCCATGCGCGTAATATTCGTCAGCCCGACGAGGGTATTGTCCCGAACGCTCACCTTCCAGCTAGCTGCTGCTGCGCCTTTCCTCCCCCTAACCGCCCGTTGCACCCCATTTTACCTTGTTCTGTATTTCATTCGCGATTGTTTCCCCCATTCCGTTCCACTTTCTTTCGCATTTCGACCCGCCCGTTCCACTTATCGCAGTTTATCTTGGACCTTTCCGCTCTTGAATCCGCGTACCGGCCGCCCCAGTTCTACTCTGTTTACGATTTCAATTTCCGTTTACCATCGAGCTATCCACTGCTATTTACCATTTTTCGAGTACCTCGAGTTACGCGGTGCTGTGAGTCGTTCGCTTCGCTGTCAAAATATTCAGCCAGATGCGGGTTTGTTTACGCGCTGAAGAGAGGCGTCCTTTGCGAACACTGGACCATTGATTTATTATTAATTCGGGGAAAGGTTCTGCTACTGCAAACTCCAAGGAGAACGGGGCGTTTAACGTAACTTTGTTCTCTATTTTGGAAAATGGAGACAAGACCGAATTTCTGAAGTTTCGGTGCGAGAAGTACTTCGTAGTTAGATCATACAAAAATGTAATAATGATGGAATCTTTCAGTGAACTGTGGATATTATGCATTTATGGTGGAAATGAATACAATTTAAGACAGTCGACAGATTAATACAATTTTAAAAAATCAATGTATTAGTTTCAGTTAATTAGAATGATTAAAGTCGTTTTATTTTCTATAAAGATTCGCAGTCTACCGAGTAATACTCAGCACACTTCGGAATGGCATACAGAAACTGTTGGCGAATTGACTAGTGTCATCAAGAAACGTACTGGCCACAGAATTCACTTTCTGCAACACACAAAGCGTAAAAAGAACATACTTCCAGAACCACGCCCTATGATCCTCCTCTATCTTCAGAAATATCAAAATCCTCTAAACTTTCTTCTGAAAGTTCCTATCAAAGACAGTCGACCTACTCTAAATCCGCTCGCTCCAACGTTTCCATTTTGCGAAAACGAAAGCAGTTCGCCCGCCACGCAAATGGCACCATCGCGACGACGCGACGTCGAATTCCCTTCACCAAACATTCTCTCCAAAGATGGAACACTCTTATTCGTCGTTTCCGGCACTCGCATCCCCTACCACAGATTCGTCCATCCTCCCCGTATCTCTCGGTTCATTTACAACGCTGCATCCCTTTTTCCTCTCTTTTGTTTCACACTCCTCTGGCCTCGTCTTCCCGTTCCTCGCCCCGGCGGCGGCCGTGTCCCAGGCGTTCCTCTTTTGGCACGCTGGCAAACGGTGCATAGCTCCGTTGCACACGCGAGCGGGCGGGCGCACACACAATGACCGCGAGTGCATCGGTGCAACATCGGGGAGAACTTACCAAACGGCATCTCTGTTGGCTCCTTTTTCGCCGTGGCCGTTGCTCGTAGCACCGTTGCTAATTGCGAATATGCCCATTATCGTTATTTACAAACGCGTTCTCGCGTCGTCCTGCTCGCTTCTCGCCTCGCCGCGAGCGGTACTGGTTCCAGATTTTGCATGGAATATCGTCGAATCGTTCGATCTCGCCTCGTTCTCCTTCCACCCCTCGCTACCTCTGCTGCATGTTTTTCTCGTTTTTTCGCCTCCCGTTCCTCTTACCACCGGCGGGGTGTGGGAATAGCTAAAGAATCGCGGCTGAATTGGCGGCCGAATATAGAAGCCGGAAGTTCTCTGCAATCTCGACTGCATTGTACGATATAGTGGCCGTGTGAATCGTTTGTAAGAATCCTCGCGAGAAACGGTCGGTTCGAGTGCGGGGTATGAGTTTCGGGGGATGATGTGGTGGTGTGGGGGTAGAAAGAGTAGAGAGAGAGAGAGAGGGGAGGAGGAGGACGCACGGGGAGTGAAAACACGAGAGAGGCGCGAAAGAATTTTAATGCCTCGTTTCTTCCGTTATGAAAATTCTGACGGGGAACGGGAAAAATGCGCTCGTTAAATCGTCCCTTTGTGTCTTTGGAATCTTCCCGAGCGACGGCGGTAACGGAGCCCTTTTCTCCTCGCACCGCGACCGCTTTCCAGATAAGGAGGAGTTTCGCGAAATTACAGTTAGCGATGATTCTTAAAATTCAGACAAAAGCCCGCCACGTTTATTGTCGCGCCCGCCGAGCCCGCGTGTTTATCGCGAGCAGAGATTAAGAACTTGCTGGCGATGACTTCTGATTACGATCGAATGGAGGTAGATTATATTTGGTCGTCTCGGGTCCGTTTGTTTGACGATGCAATGGTAATACGAACTTTTTAATTTTAAACGTGTTTTAGAGATTTGTTGAACAATAAAGTAGAAAGAGAGACATTTTTTTTGGGACATGTGTGCATTGATTGACAACTATCGTGTAGACTTTATAAACTATATTGAAGACGCAGTATAGTAGGATGTTGTTAATATTATTTTCCTAATTGTTATTTCTATATCATGATCGTAGTGTTCGTGGCTTTCTTAATAACATGCAACTAGTATTGTACTGTTAAATATTAGACTCCTACGAATGATTGAAAAATATTTATTTACTGTGTTAGTTACTATCTGGTGTGTTGAACACAACAGTTAAATAGAAAATTGATTTTATCCAATATTACAGTGTTAATATTTTACAATTTTCTTCGTGCTTGTTGTCTAGATACGAGATCAATCCATTAATTTGTCTCCTTTGGTGCCAGTCGAGTAGGTAATTATTTCTATTGATTCTTGAAGAAACACATATGTATTATGTTGTTCTTAGAAAATTTCCACAACGTACGATCTCGATAATATTAAGTGGCACGAATATGAACCTACAGTGTTCTTAAAGAATTACTTCAAATTCGCATTGTGCGCCTAAATAAAAAACGAAATAATTTTAAAGAGGTCTTAAGACGTTCACTCTTTAATGTGAAATATTTATTGATCAAAGCAATTGATGTCCGTAAGTCTGCGAATTACTCGGGGCAAAGTACAGTTCCGGAAATACGAGAACACTAAAGCCGCAGCAATAAGAATCCGGAAAAGGTAACATTTCCGCGTCTTATTCGTCTCTTCCCTTTGCCACAAAAGAGGGTAACCTTCCGGCCTCCCTTAACGTCAAGTCCTTTTTGATTAAAGAACGCTATAGTCGATGGGAGACCGTAGGTAACCGATATTGAAGAGAGAGCCGGGGCGTCGATTGAAAGGGAGCCCGGTCGCATCGACCGCCCTTTTTAAATGTCTCCGTGTGGCCCGGACGGCCTTGAATGAAATATTAAAGTGTTTTATGGAGCGGCCGTATTACCGCGAATAGTGGCGTAACTCCGAATATAAATCTTCCCTCCGGTGGACGTCTCCGTGGTTAGGGGAAGACCATTGGAAAACCGATGATTAGACCAGAAAATACTGTTTGCCGGTGGGCATAATGGCGGGGGAAGCAAACAAACGGGGTTCGTCGGATTGGCGACTCGAAAATGAATACTTTCCTCGGTCACATTACTATTGATGTGGAAAATTAAAGAAATTGAGTAATTAAACCTCATCCCTCCATCAATTTTACAGCTTCGCCCTATGCAGTCAGAACTATATTAATTTTTCGAATCATTTCTTCTAGAATGAAAACTCATTTGTTTGTGCTTTTGTATAGTATTTGACGGGTCTGATCGCGAAAACCAATTCTCCTGATTGTGAATAGTAAATACTCTGACAATTATGGTAACACTTGGATAGTAAAGACCAGCTTCGTTTTGAAGATATCATGTAGCTACCCAGCTTCTGCTAATTAATATAAATTCTATAATCGAGTACAACACAAAGACTAATGGATAAAGTTCCGCACGGAGCATACCTATAAAGTGAATGAAGTAGCACCTAAATGGACTTGAACTATCTGTAAATGCTATTTTTGGACTGAAGATGTTACTCAATTATAACAATGTGTTTTTATAGTCTATGTGAATGTTCCATCGGATAGATGTTTCCCGGTTTGGTTAATGGAGGTTCCTCGAGGAACCGAGGCTGATTGGACCCAAAAAATTCTATTCTGGTCGGCATAATGTGGGAGGAAGTAAACAACGGGGGTTCCCGGAGTTGGCGACTCGAAAATGAATATTTTTTTGTACCGCGCGGGATCGGTCAGCCTTTCATTCTTGTTTCCGTCTGTTCCCCGTTGGCCGGTGAATGAACAGCTCTTTTTCCCTGTTTTTTCTTGTTCGCGTTTCGTCGGCCGTCCTCCCGCGACCGCCAACACGGCCATTTATACCCTCAGGGGCAGACAGCGAGGCGGTGAGGCGGAATAAATCGCGGCTCCTTTACAAGTGCTGCCAACAGAATAGAAACATCGCCTTCGCCTATCAATTATTTGCTGTACAATTTACGAGGGCTAGAGCGGCGAACGTCAGAACGGGGCTGAAAACGGCGTTGGCGACCAGAGAGGCGGGGGAAAAGCGGGGGATTGGATTCAGGAGGGATGGGGGTTGCACAGTGGCTCGCCTCCGTGCACGTTGCAAATAAACTCACCACCGCGGCAGGGAGATGGCATCTTTACTACGACCTTCTGTAACTTCCTGCAACCCCAAACCCAAAACCCTGCGACCCCTTTGCCCCCAACCCCCTCCCTCGATGGCACCAAGGCTTCTTGCTCAATTCGACGTACACAGTCCAAATATTTCCATCCCCATATTTTAAAGATGAGCAAGCCGATTTATGGCCCGAACGAGCGGCCCGCGTTTCCGACGCCGCCGCTCCACGAGATACAAATTGTTCTGTTTTTCTACGGTAAGATATCCGAGCAAAGGCAATGTCGTCATCGTCGGAGTCTTCGTCTTTGCGACTCGGAGTCCGGGATACCGTCCCCTAAAGGGATGAACTTTCACGAAGATCGAGCCGCTTTTAAGCGGTTCCTCGCTTTGCCCGCCAATGTAGCATTCTATCAAATTTATTCCTCACGGCCAGTTGTTTATTCAAACGTTATATCGACGATTTTATCTTTCGACAACAATGCGTTCGAGGATCTTGCTGAAATTAATGGTCGGAGTCTTTGTACGTCCGTTTTGTGCTACCGTGTGCACTTTGTGCATACTTTTATTCGATTACATAGTAGAGATAGTCTGTGGATTTAAGTTTATTGCGACCGTTTAAGACGTTGATGTCACTTCATTTGTTCTTAAATTCTTGTTCTCGTTTTATCTTACAAGATGTGCACATTTATTGTACACTTATTTGTTTGGGAAAAATGATTTTATGGAGACCTTAACACTAGACTTACACCTTGAACTTCGTACAGGAAATCTTGTATTTAAATCTTCAATTACGAGACCATTTAATTGTAAACATCATATTGTAAACATAGATGCATAAGCTAATCCAATATCACGCCTTATTAAATAAATATTAAGCAGTAATTATGTATTTATATTTTCACCTGTAGCGACGCCGTCGCTGCCAAGTCTCGGCGAACCCGGCACCCCATCATACCAAATATTAAAATACAACTTTTACCTAGGCCTGGGACGAGCTGGTTTATGATGAGGTTTGTCCAAACACATCTGGCAACCAGACTCGCTCAGGCCCATAAAGTTTCCGCCAACGAAGGTTTTTTGGCCGCGACGAGTCTAGCTACCCCAGGTACGCGGACATACCTGGAAGCTGACCTCGCGCGACCAAGAGACGCCTGCTTAACACGTGTTTGTTTTTCCAACGAGCGAACTCGTCGCCAATTTTGTCATCCCCTCTACGTCACGAAACACTCTCCCCCATATGCGGGGATCCGTTAAATAGACCTTCGAAGGCGTCGGAGGACCACTCACTGTTCTCGGTTATCAGGAATGAGTTTCTTACAACTAAGCGCGATAGTTGTCACCGCCGCGTCTCCG